>JAUMJK010000850.1:0-600000 GCA_033558105.1 Coccyzus lansbergi
GACCAAGCCCCCCATCGAAGAGGCGTGACCAGAGCGGGCCAGACCAATAGGAAGCCTGGACTTGAAACACCGCCCACACAGAGGGGGGCGTGGTCAAGCAATATCGGCTCGATGTGGGGGCGTGTCCAAGTCGCTTACGCCCATTGGGGGCGTGGTCCGGCCACTCTCTCCCATGGGGGCGTGGCCATGGCCGCCCCGCCCGCTGGGGGCGCAGTCTCCGGTCTCTGTTCCCGGCGCGGCGCGATGGCGGCATCGCCCGGGGCCCTTCGTCGGGCCGGCAACGAGGAGTTCCGCCGCGGGCAGTATGGGCCGGCAGCCGCGCTCTACACCCGCGCCCTGGAGCTGCTGGAGACCGCAGGTACGGTTCGGGATGGGGTACAGTACGGTATAGAATCATAGAATCACCAGGTTGGAAAAGACCCACTGGATCATCGACTCCAACCATTCCTATCAAACACTAAACCATGTCCTTAAACACCTCCAGGGAAGGTGACTCAACCCCCTCCCTGGGCAGCCTCTCCCAGTGCCCAATGACCTTTTCTAGGAAAAATTGTTTCCTAATGTTCAGCCTAAACCTCCCCTTGAGGCCATTCCCTCTTGTCCTGTTCCCCTTTCACTTGGGAGAAGAGCCCAGCTCCCTCCTCTCCACAACCTCCTTTCAGGTAGTTATAGAGAGCAATGAGGTCTCCCCTCAGCCTCCTTTTCTCCAGGAGAAACACCCCCAGCTCTCTCAGCCGTTCCTCATAAGGCCTGTTCTTCAGCCCCTTCACCAGCTTCGTTGCTCTTCTCCGGACTCACTCCAGAGCATCAACATCCTTCTTGTGGTGAGGGGCCCACAACTGAACACAGGATTTGAGGAGCAGTCTCACCAGTGCTGAGTCCAGAGGGAGAATAACCTCCCTGGGCCTGCTGGTCACGCTGTTTCTGATGCAAACCAAGGTGCCATTGGCCTTCTTTGGCCACCAGGGCACACTGCTGGCTCATGTTCCGTTTCTGTCAACTAACGCCCCCAGTTCCTTCTCCTCCGGGCAGATTTCCAGCCAGACTTCTCCTAGTCTGTAGCCTCACAGGGTTGTTGTGCCCCAAAATGTGGCATGGTTTGGTACAGGATGGCACAGTATGGTATGGTGCAGGAGGTGGGCAGCCCCAGTCTGACTGCCTCTTTCCTTCATGTCCCTGTGCAGGGAAGGCCACCGCCGAGGAGCGCAGTGTGCTGCTGGCCAACCGCGCCGCCTGCCACCTCAAGGATGGTGCCTGCAGTCTCTGTGTCGATGACTGCAGCCGGTGAGTAGTGCTGGGGGGCTCTGTCACCGCATTAGGTTGGGGCGAGGGTCACGGCAGGACTGGTATCAGGCCTGGAGCGATACCGCCTGCCCCTGTCCCACCGCAGGCTGACTCCCAGTTGCTCTCTCCCCGTGCCACAGCGCCCTGGAGCTGGTGCCCTTTGGGATGAAGCCTCTGCTCCGGCGTGCTGCTGCCTATGAGGCTTTGGAGAGGTACCCGCTGGCCTACGTAGACTACAAGACGGTGCTGCAGGTGGACAGCACCATACAGGCGGCACATGACGGTGTCAACAGGTAAGAGTCGCCCTGACAGGCTGGGAACACAGCTCTGGGTGCAGCAGCTGAGGGCTTGGGTGCTTTGTGCGAGGCACAGGTCCAGACGTGCTCCCTTGGGCTGCCAGCACCCTCAGCTCCTAGCAAGATGCTGGGAATGAATTCCCTGGACTCCTTCTGCTTTGCTCAATGTCTACTCTCAAACAAATAATAATCCCCAGGCTGCAGGGCCTTGTCCACCCTGTACTGATTTGGTTTGCAGGCTGCCACAGTCCTTTTCTCCTCCTGGAGCTGTCTGTTTCCCTTCATCGTTTGTCTGGCTGAGGAGTGAGGAACAACCTCTCGCTCAGCTGAGCACTGACAATTCCAGCCCTCGTCCTATGATATTTTTAGCCCTGCTGACAAGAAGATCCTTTCATTAATGTCCTGTCTGCAGACAGAACTTAGTTCAGATGCATATAAAGGTGTTAGTGGGGAGATGCTGTCCTTGATACATGAGCCGGGTTAAAAAGTGACCACTCTGGCTACGGCATGATCCAGCCAGCCAAGAGGCGAGGTGACTGCCAGCTGTTTCTTCCAGGATGACTAAAGCTCTGCTGGAGAAGGATGGTGTGAACTGGCGCCAGAAGCTCCCACCAATCCCCACGGTCCCTGTTTCTGCCCAGACAAGGTGGAGCATTCCCTCTGCCGGAGCCCCCCGGGCAAACACTCCTGCAACGGCACGACCAGGAGAATCAGGTGAGAGCTTGCTCTTGGGCTGGGCAGAGTCCTGTAGCTCAGAAGGGTGATGAACAAGGCAGCTGCTGTGCCTGCTTGGCATGTTTGCAGCTGGGGAAGAGGTCTGGAGAAGCCTGGGCCTGGTTCTGCCACAGCCTCTTTGGTTGATTCTGGATCCTTTGATGTCTTTGTGTCTCGCCGCTGGCGTGGGGATATTTGCTTTGTGTGAGGCTGTGCAAATCTTGTCAGTTTTATAGCATTCTCTGTTCTTTGCTACCATTTCCAGACCAGACTGCTACTGATACAGAGAGAGCTCGAACTCTGAAGGAAGAAGGAAATGAACTTGTAAAGAAAGGAAACCATAAAAAAGCAGTTGAGAAGTACAGCGAGAGCTTAAAGCTCAACCAGGAATGTGCGACTTACACCAACAGGTACTACTCGGCTTTTTGCCCAGTTGTTTCTTTGCCCTTTCTAAAAGCCACTATTGCACTCCTGACAGAGCTGTCTGGTGTTTGCTCCCAAAACATATGAACCTGTAGTTTGTATAATGTTCTTTGATCAAGTACAGCAAAAACTCTTGCAGACACTCAGCTGAGGCTGCTAAGGGTTTCCTCCCTTTAGTGCTTGTCTGCCAGGGCTGTGGTGTTTTGAGTTGTGTCTGCTGCTCCATGCACCACAACTGGCAGACTCAAACTTACTTCTAAAGCAACTGCAGCACGCAGAGTGCATTCTTGTCTGGTACAGCTAGGAACCTGCGTCCTTGAAGTGCAGGTTTTTAGCTTCAGAGCAGATTGCTCTAAAAATTCTCTTTATTTATCAGTCTGATAAACTTTCCTTTTCTTTCCGCTTATAACTTAAACAAGTTTGAGCTCCAGAAGTAAGATCACTAGCATACGAGGAGCAAGACTGGTTGTGTAGTCCAGCTTTGTGCTGTGCAGGGAATGGCTGAGATCTGAACTGGGTGTTGCAGCAGTAGATGCTGCTTTTAGCTAAAGGTCTCTCACTAGGTGTCTATGTTACAGAGCTCTCTGTTACCTGGCTCTGAAGAAATACAAGGAAGCAGTACAGGACTGCACCGAAGCTCTGAGGCTAGATCCTAAAAATGTTAAGGCACTCTACAGACGTGCTCAAGCACTTAAAGAACTGAAGGTAAGTCAGGAGGTTTTGAATAGCTTTAGGCTAGGACTTGAAGTCTGTTCATGCATGATTGGGGTGAAAGATGCCCTTTAGAATGTTTTTCTTTCTAGACAACATCTGCCATCAGATAGCTGAGATCTGTATGGGCCAAGGGAGAACTTTTTTTTCACATCACTACTTGCTGTTTGGATCTTATGAGTTTCTCAGCAGTAGGCTCTGTTTCTAGAGATGCTCAAAGCAGCTATGAGGCATGTTGTGCTTTATCCTTTTGTGCCAGGTGAGAGATTCTGGAGGCAGTACTGGATGACTTAGCGCATTGGTGTTGGACTCAGAATCCACTCGAGTGATGAAATTGTCTTCTCAGCCCTAGTTTAAGCATGTTTTAGAACAGCTACTTCGATGACAGTGCTTAAGCAAGGAGAGAGAGGGAGCCACAGGCTTAGAATCATACAACAACCAGGTTGGAAGGGACCCATCGGATCTTCTAGTCCAACCATTCCTATCAAACACTAAACCAAGTCCCTCAAGACCTCATCCACCCGTGCCTTAAACACCTCCAGGGAAGGGGAATCAACCACCTCCCTGGGCAGCCTATTCCAATGCCCAATCACCCTCTGTGTGAAAAACTTCCTCCTAATCTCCAGCCTAAATCTCCCCTGGCGGAGCTTGAGGCCATGCCCTCTTGTCCTGTCCCCTGTCACTTGGGAGAAGAGCCCAGCTCCCTCCTCTCCACAACCTCCCTTCAGGTAGTTGTGGAGAGTAATGAGATCTCCTCTCAGCCTCCTCTTCTCCAGGCTAAACAACCTTAGTTGTGTTCCTTTGCCTCTGTTGCTGGGTAGTAATTCTACAGCCTCAGACTGCAGTAATAATGTACTAACGCTAAAAAAATATTCTCCTTCTAGGATTACAAATCAAGTATCACTGATATCAAGACCTTGTTGAAAACTGAACCAAAGAACACAGCTGCACTGAGATTACTGCAAGAACTGAATAGAGCCTAGGGAAACCAAGCAACAAGGAAAGCTTTGGTCTCCACTGTGGAAGAAAGCTTTTTCCCTTCTGACACTGTTACAGGGACCAGTCTTAATGCAAGAGTGGTATTGAAATCTATCTTCCACTGCTGCTAAGATGTAAGAAGTTCTATGCCAGCACAATGAATGTTAAAACACACAATCTGTATCAAACTCTTCTTATCTGGCTCTAAGATCACTCAAAGTTTTAATGCCTCTCCCTGAGAGGCATATAGGTAAAATTCCCTAGCTGAACTCAACTTGCCTGTAACTATTGGCCTCAGGGACTCTTTCCACATTGGTTTCACTTTTGGAAGAGCTACAGAGGGTTTTGTTGTTTTTTTTTTTTTTTATTCAAGTGACTGTTTTGCTGCATTTGTGCTGCTATTACTTAATTAGGGATGCTGCAGGAACTGCTGCAGTTGCCCTGGCAGCACATACCATTCATGTAACAGAGGCAGTTGCTTGCACAGGACCTAACTTGTTCCCTCTTCCCCTGGATCCCTGCTGGCCCTTAGCTGAGTTTCTGCTCCATAGGGGGACTAGGCAGATGTTGCAGCAACAGCTTTCTTTTATTTTTACTTATTCTGCACATTTAAGAAAACAGCAGCAAGTTAAGCCTGCCTTGTGACACTGAGCACTTCTATCAGCTTATGGGTGCTTGGGAATTTTTCATTTGTTTGTGTTGGGGGGGGTGTGTGTGTGTGTGTTTTCTTTAAAACCACTTTAGCTCCTCTGTGCCTTTTGGAGCAGTCACTGCAGGGTGTGCGTTATTGGGAGGAGGGTATTCAGTAACATCCCAGCTGAGGTCTGGCTTACTACTTTGATGCATGTTTATACTTTTCGGTCTCCCCTTTGTCTGGTTTCAATTGCACTGATTTAAAAGGGAGATAGACATACTTGGAGTTATTCTTGAAGTGTTAAAAACAGTTCTCATTAAAGCCATGTTTATTTTCACTTTAGAGCTGTGGGGTTTTCTGTGATGGATGATGTAGGGGAACTAGAACACTATAACCACTCTACTTCATAGCGTCCCCTCAGTGTAGCAGAGGACTTAAAGCACTGCTGTACAAAACCTTGCGTTGGAAGCCAGTGGTCAGGTAGTGACGATACATGAGGGTCTCTAAGCATTGCTCAACCCTTGCATGCTGCACTGGGGTGGAGTGCTTTCACGAGTGAGTCAAGATGCTGGGTGACACTAGAGCTGAGCCAATTTCCAGTACAGAAGAGGAGGCAGAAGCTAGTTTATAAGTCAAGGGTCAAATACCACCCCCTTTACTTCTCGCACCACTCAATGTTTCAAGTGGGTACCTGACTGAAATGAATTTAGAAAGCAGACAATCCCTCTAATACTGTTGAAGACAAAAGACTTCCTCTCTTAGGCTGACACTAAGTAGTTTTTTGTAGGTCCCAGGGCTGTACTTCATCAGCTGTAATGGGTCAGGCCTTGAAACAACAAGTCCCTGAGGGGCATGAATTCTTCCATTCATTCCACTCCCACTTTTAATCACTGCAGCTCCATTGATCCTGTGGCTGCCTGAGCTCTTGGCAAGCAAGTGTGATGGATTTCAGGGGGGAGAAGCACAGGCCAGCAGTAAATAGATAAACAGCAACACCACCTCCTTCTCCTCTCAGCAACAGCAATTCATTTTTATATCTTACCTCTTAAGACTTTCCCCAGCAAAGCCACCAAGGCAGATGAAGCTCAAACATAGCAACGAGACACTCCCTCAAGCCTGGGGTCACTTCTGTCTCCCCTTCTGTTCCAGCAATGGTGCTGCTGGCCATGCAGAACACTTTCCAGGTATGCAAATGTCACGCTGTCCACACAGGCAGCTGGAAAGTGCTTGTTAGAGGCTCATCTTCATCCACTCCTTTCAAAAGCTACAGCAACTATTCTAGAAACTCCAGTTCCACATTTGCATGTAACCCTAGACTTCCCTGAGGGGTTCAGCTGGGGAGCTACTCTGAAAACTTTCCAGGATCATCCAGCATACTTGGGGATGCAAGCTCCAAATTCACCTTTTCTGACAAAGGTTTTGAAGACCCTGGTCTTGGTTCATGTCGTTCCTTTGGCTTTGCTGATGTCCCTGTGGTCCTTAGCCCCACTCTGAATTCCCCCTAGAGTTGCAGGTGCTTTCTCAAGCCAAGACATCTGGCATTGCAGGTGGTGTCACAGGCACATCCAAACTTGCATGTTAACCTGAGAAAAAGGTTACAGACAAGCTACCCAAGAGCAGAATGAAGTTTACCTGGACAGTTCCGTTCCAGTGTCTTATACAGCATCTTCCACTCACATAAGTATGCATTTTTCCTCTAGAGACAAAGCATGAAATGCTTTTGAAGAAATAGCAACTTAAAAGAAGGTCTTGTATATTAACTGGATTAAAGTCCTTTATAAGCATTTCACTTCAAAAGTGCACAGTTCAGGCTGAGGCATCCACTATGAGGAAAAGAGGTCGGGGGAAGAATTGCCAAAAAAAATAAGCGAGAAAAAAGGAATTATACAAAGCACCAGGGAAGAGTCCCAGCCAAGCAGAGCAGACACTGCTCAGGGGCAAATGTGTAAGCAATTCTATTAAAATGCTGGAAGGAAAACAGGACGTAGGAGGGATGACTCAGCAGCAAGAGTATGATTCAGCACAGAAGGAAGATTGAGACAGCAATGCCAGCACACAAGTTCGAGGGAAAGCAGGTAGGTGGTGCTGCTGGAAGGTTGGGTCAGCTCGAGGACACAGTCAAGCAAGGTCAATACAGGCCAGTCTCAAGTACCAAGGAGCCTCTAGGGACTGAAATTCCTTTCCTAAATAGGAAGAGCAGAGCATTGAGGCCACAGTGACTACAACAGGACACAGTAATAAGTCCCAGCTACTCCTGGGAGCAAGGAGTGTCCCAGTAGGACACAATACTGTTATGAAGGCTTTCAGGCCCATCAGTGACTCTTTGAAGCCACTGGTCAAGAACACACATCAGAGAAGCAGCTTTTCATTTATAGCTACTCCACAATACCTCAAAAGCTGGGTCTCACCGACCAGACACATTCACAGTGTGGTGACCAGCAGAAGACACTCAGCACCACTACTCCTGCAGGTATACGAAGTCCATTACAAAAGGAGAATCACAGGAAGGTGATGCCTTTTCAAACGAAGTTAAAACTGGCTAGCTAGGAAGGATAAAATTCAGGTAAGTGGTGTGAAATTTACATAAAGCCATCGTCCTGACTTGGAAAGCACCCAGAGAACTTGTTTGTCCGCAATTTGTTCATTTGATCCTGTATGTTCCATCCCGCCCCTAAGTCAGCGCTCAGAACTGCCCCCTGCCAGCACCACAAGCTGCAAACAACAGTCGCAGCAGCCCAACCCAAGTCCATCCCTCCTTCACAAACCAGAAAAAGTATTTATTACCTTTCTGCAAAGGGAACTAGCCCATGCCTTGAGGGTGGAAGCATCAGTTCTTTATTAGTGTCAGCTACAGGAACAAATAAAACTACAGAACCCAATAAATTCACTAAAAATGATGACTCATCAACACTTGTCATTTCCTGGGCTACTAAGCCCAACTGGGTTCCACACTACGTTTCACAAGATGCTTTCAGTGGTGAGAAGAGAATTAATGTGGGAGGTTTCAGAGGTGCAGGAGGAAGTAATTCTGCAAGGTTTACAACAGACAAAAAAAACCTAAGGTGGGGCAATGAAGACAAGCCAAGGTCACTGTACGGGCACAATTCCAAGAGCACGGTGGGCACGGTTGCTGTTGTTCTTCAGAGGCAGTGTTCTCAGGGCTTGCTCTCAGTCCTGAAGTCTACAAGAAACAGAGAACCCACATAGGCAATTTTCAACAGCTAAAGGAAGAATTTCATCCAGACAAGATGAAATTCACCAGGGCTTAGATTAACAGTTTTCTTGAGATCACAAGTGAAGAAAATACTATCTTCAAAGAGGTAGGTGAGAGTGCGCATTGCTCGTTAATGGGTCTGTCCCAACCTCAACAGCAGGGCCAGCTCTCCTGATCAAGCCCACACAGCACCACTAACATTCCATAGGGCTAAGGTTCTGCAAAACACACTGGAAAGTCCCAGCGAAGACTGTGCTGGTGCCCCACTAGACCTACAGAAAAGCAAGATCCTTTCCTATCTTCCTTTTCAATTGCAGAGTCATCTAATTTTCCTTATCTATAAATTTAAAACCCCACATAATCATAGTGCAAAGACATAGTTCTAAGTCTGGAAAATGGCAGACGCAATTTAAGAAATGGAATATTGCAAAGACATTTACATTGCTCATCAAGCCTTACTGGTACAAGAAACCAAATCCCCAGTTTCAGAGACAGGAACCAGCAATATTGCGTGCACCACACACATGCTGACACCTGCAGCAGCTCCACACACCTACCCAGACTCACTGCAGGAATGCTGCAACGCTGCTCTTGTGCGACGTCTCAGTAGCCTGGTGTGCTTGAAGAACAGCGACCGCTTCCTCGATCTTACAAAAGAGAGCAGAAAGTAGAGGAGAAGTTGAGTTGCTTCACCATAGGAGTGCACTGCACAAGAAATGCAATATTCCAGGTCCCAATCTGGCCTTGGCACAAACCCACTTCCAAGAGGTAAAGAAATTGAATAATAACAGTTAGCATGCTAATAATAAAAAGTCTGCTGCTTTTGCAGGAGACTGATCAGCACACAGACCATTACGGCCTCTTGGCTTCAGAAATGCTGGGGCACTGCTCCTTTTCTATGGGAGTCTGAACTTGTCAGGGAGAAATCAAACCGCTCTGGCTGGGTGGTGTCAGGCAGCTCCACCTACAGAGCCCAGGCTCCTTCACAAAAAACGTCAGCGAAAGGGCAAGAGTAAATTCTGCCTCCACAGAGCAACAAGGAGGTGCAGTCAACTTGCTGTTTTGATGGCAACCAAGTTAAATATTCACCAGGATTAAAAAGGAAACAGAAAAAATGCTGCCAAGAGATAGCATTTATCTTGTTTCTTTTCTCAGAAAATAGCATTTCCCCCATGTCTTTCTGGAGAGTGACACACAGCCTGCTTCTCCCTCCTCACTTCCCAAGTCACCTCCAAACAACCTCTGAACTTGGCCCATGCTCTCAGGCTTCTTCTGCTGAAGACAGGCAAGTGTTGGGGCACTGGGTATGGTACCATCAATTCAGGTCTCTTTCTGCTCATTTTTCACTTTAAAATAAGGCAGCTACTTGCTCTTCCCGTGGCTATCAGTGTGCTTGGCCTGTGTTCTGGGCCATGATGGCTTTCCCTTGCAGTAGCAGATAGTTAGCCCTTCGGGATATCATTTATTTGGGCACGAGGCACCTTCTACCTTAGAGTGCAGGGAATCAGGGGACTCCAGAAGCAACAGCAGTTCCGAGTTGTCTATCTCCAGCAGCATTCCAGTGATCTTGCCGGCCAGTGAGGGATGAATCGCGTGGATCAGAGGATAGAGGCGCTCACCTGCTCCAAACACCAGGGAGGACATCAACACTATGCAAGACCTCCAGCATTTTCAAAATCAATGCAAGCCCCCCTTCCCCTCCCAGCACCCAAGAGCAGTGATGTAGGATGGCTCAAAGTTCAGGGGAACAGCAAACACCCTGATGCAGCCTGGTAGCACAGGCAGAATGGAGCTCTGCCTCTCCTGCAGAGCTTCTCCAGATGCTGACAGTGCCACACAGCTAATACTGACATGGGGGTTTTGCTACCTCCACATCCTTCCAACACAGCTCCAACTATTTTTAAAGTTGCACAATATCAGAGCTCACAGCTTCTCCTAGCAGTTAAGTTTTCCCCAGTGCACACAAGTCCACACACACAGCCCCACAGCAGACCCTTACACTAGCAGAACAGCTGCTACACCCACCTATCATTTGCTTCTGCTCCTGAGGAGGGGCTGCTGCAAGCATAGATGCAGTCAGCGGTTCCTGGCCATGGATGTGCACAGCAGGTTCTCCCACCTGGGGAAAAAAACCCAAAACCAACAAAACAGAGGAGGAGTAATCAAAGGCTGGAAGTAATGTATAAGTTAATTGCCTTGGGGGAATCATAAAATCACCAAGTTGGAAGAGACCCATTGGATTTGACTCCAACCATTCCTATCAAACACTAAACCATGCCCCTCAGCACCTTGTCCACCTGTCCCTTAAACACCTCCAGGGAAGGTGACTCAACCCCCATCCTGTGCAGCCTCTGCCAGTGACCAATGACCCTTTCTGTGATTTTTTTTTTTCCTAACATTTAGCCTAAATCTCCCCTCTACTGGTCTGAACACAGCAGGGCATTTCATCCTTCTGAGATGCTGATGGAGATATTAGCACTGCCTGTTTGGATCCAAATGCCAAATTCCAGGAAAGCCAGAGTTAGGTGTCACAGCTGTGTGGCTTCTGGATCTGTAGCCCCAGTTACCCCAGCAGCTACTAGGAAATAGTTGATAGGAATAGCTGATAGGAATGGTTGGACACAATGATCTGGTGGGTCTTTTCCAACCTGGTGATTCTATGAATCTATGAAATTGCCCATAGCACTCATCATAAAAGGAGCCACAGGGCTGCTTGGGGCCAGTGGCCGCGTTAACCCAGGATTGATGCAGGTCACAGTGGCCACACTGATGCTGGGACCGTGCAGAGCAGTTACCTGTGGAGCCACCATAGGAGGCATGTGTGCCATTGGCTGGATGTTCCTGACAGCTGAGGAGTACTTGTACTGTGGGGGACCTCGCGGCAGGGTGGGCGAGGAGGGCACCCGAGCGCTGACCGTCTGCGTCCCGATGTTGGCTGTGATAGGAATGGGAACATCTGTAAGGAAGAGCCTTTTGAACGCAGGCAAGGCTGAAGCCACAAAGGCCTGAAAAATTCCCCCACAGGCTCAAAGCAGCCCCCAGGTCAAAGGAAGCTTCCCTGGGACACTGCCAGCCTGCTTACTGGGCTGGGGTTGTCCGATTTTGTGAAGGAGACTGGAGAGCTGGCAAAGGAACCTACACCTCATCATCTCTCCTCCAGAAATGCTTGTCTGCATCAGCAGACAGAGAACAGGCACAACACTGGGGAGAGTGGGTTGTGAGAAAAGAAAAAAAGACCTTGGCTCACCCTGGCTTCCCTCCTACAGGAGGCAAAGACAGAGGAATGAGAGGACAGGACAAACAGAGGGGACAAGCCAGAGAGAGTCCTCCTGCTCACTTCAGCAGTAAGATACTCAATGCAGAGACCACTTTCAACTAAACAGCATGAAGCCGTGAGGGTTGTAGGTAGATGCTGCCCCATCAGATGGTCCCACGTTCTGGGACACCTCAGACCTTCATATCTCTCAACAGAAGGGTAACTTCCACCTTGTGCTATTCCTACCTCTCCTCAAAGCCCATCCCTGGAAGAGCCTCAGAGGAGGCTACACTATGAGCATCCTCTCCCACCTCACCACCATGAAATGCAGGGAGGTGATGGGTCAGACACTGAACTGAAGCACTCTCAGGGCAAGGTGTGCTCTGGACACCATTAGCAGGACAGCAGCTTGGTCGCCACCCCACCAGAAGCAAATCTTTGTCACACTGGTAAGGCAGATGGGACACAGGAACAGCCCCAGCACAGGAAGGCACTGAGGGTGCCAGAAAGGTCTGGTTCTCAGGCTGTAGCTCCAAAAGCCTTTAAGAGGAGCGCGTTTCGCTGGAGGCTTGGCCTTGGCAGCAGTTCGGCTACAGCTGGTGAGAAACTCTGCTTCTGCCCAACAGGTCCCAGCCTCCACCTTAGTCTGAGCACTAAGCTTAGGGCACTGCGACTGCATCACCATCATCTTTAATGAATGCATTCAAGGAGCAGTGGCCAACAAGACCAATCTGTGCCATTACCTGAAATACCACAAGCTTCCTCAAAGTTACATTCTTATTTACTACAGAAAGCGCTCCCATCCCATCACATCCAGTCCACGTGGACTCCTCCATGAGCAACCCCACAAACCTGTCCATCTTCAGAGGCAAACCCAAGCTTGCAGCAAGCACCCTTGCTAACATGAGGCCACTATGGTAAAGTCCAAGACAAGTCCTGCTCCTACTCACCCACTCTCTGGGCCTGGGGGGGCACACGGGGCACTTGAGTGGAGGCTTGTCGCATGGTACTGATGTTTGACAGGAGGCGTCGGGGCGGTACAGCAGCCCTCAGCAATGGGGTAGCTGCAGGATACGCTGCTGTAGAGATGGAGCACAATTAATGAATCTTCTTGGTGGCAAAGGCATGGAAGGAAACATGCGGGCGAGTGACCGTGACTGGGGAAAATTTAGGAGCACCTCACCTCTGTGGTCAACCCCAACATCTCATCCTCGGGTGCTCATCATCGTGACCCCAGAACCAAACCCCAATGTGTTTCTTTAGGCAACAGCTCCCTGTGGCTACATGCTTCATGCTGCTTTTGGAGAGCCTTAGTCCCTATCAGAGCCCAGCTCATGCTGAGAGCCCCAGGGAGGGGCAGACTGACTCACGGGGAGGCCGGGAGGGCTGCGCACTCCAGCGAGTGGCAGGACGGACTGGGACAACTGGGTTGGGGCTGTAGAAGGCAGCTCTGGTTTGTGGCTAGAAAAGGAAAACATGTTATCCAAGGTGACTTGAGAGCTGAGCTATATCTAACTCTGAACACCTCGGCGGCTGCTGTATACAGATGAGTGAGCCAAACCCAGGCTCTGCAGCATGCCAGAGTACTTTGAAGATCGACTTCCAGTCTGCTGCCTGTGCTTCATCCAGCAGCAACACTTACATCCTCCCCACAAGTTTTTGCACCTCTACAAACCTTTTCCTTCCCCTCCTTTCCTCTGGGGACTTGTTCTGCATGCACACACCCTCCCACCAAACTCCTTGCTTCCCTCCTCTGAGGAGCAGTCAGTGGCTACTTAAATAACCAGCTCAATATCTGTGGCTGGGGAAAATTTGGGAGTGCCTCACCTCTGTGGTCAACCCCAACATCCACGCCTGCACCTGACAAGCATTTTCATAGAATCATAGAATCACTAGGTTGGAAAAGACTCACTGGATCATTGAGTCCAATCATTCCCATCAATCGCAAAACCATGTCCATGTCCCTCAGCGCCTCATCCACCCGTCCCTTAAACACCTCCAGGGAAGGTGACTCAAGCCCCTCCCTGGGCAGCCTGTTCCAGTGCCTAAAGATCCTTTCCGTGAATTTTTTTTTCCTAATGTTTAGCCTAAACCTTCCCTGGCGGAGCTTGAGGCCATTCCCTCTCATCCTGTCCCCTGTCACTTGGGAGAGGAGCCCAGCTCCCTCCTCTCCACAACTTCCTCTTAGGTAGTTGTAGAGGTCTAAATGAGGTCTCTTGGCAAGCCCTGCTGCCTACACAGGAGCCCAGCAATGATCCCATGCCAGCATGCACTTCGGTCTGTGCAAATCAAGATATGCTCCTCAGCCCAAATGCCACACCCACTTCCTCCAGTCTGGGGCAAAATTGGTGTCCCTGTACAAAGCTGCTTAGGAATGGGGACTCACCTGAGGAATAGGGGGTAGGAAGTAACCTGGAGGGGGCTGGAAGGAGCCCAGGAGAGGGCCAGGCAGAGCCCTCATGGTGGCTAATCTCTGCATGTACTGGTTGGTGAGGATCGCTTTCCGCTCCTCTTTCCTTTGAGCGAGCGCAACGTAAAGAGGCTTTGTGCTGACAATCCGTCCATTCATTTCTGTGACGGCCTTGGTAGCCTCTTCTGGTGAGGAAAAACACACGAATCCAAATCCTTTACTGTGGCCACCCTCTGTCATCACCTAAAACAGAATTAGAACGAAACAGCTAAGTCCACAGATCACTGCAGAAGCCACCATGCAGTAGGGAGACACACAGGACCTGTGAGCCACAGATACCCCATTGCAGCCCCTACGGTCAGGGTGGGACAGATGAGACTGCCCCCAGGTTTCTCTGGGAAAGGGGAGGATTTGCTCAGGCAAGCCCAGTAGGTTTGAAAAAATGATACGGCAGAGTCTGGGCCAGCTGGAGATCTGCAACTTGTGCTCTTCCAGGAGGCCTGTGCCCCAGTTCGGCCCCAGGATCCCCAGCAATAGCCTCAGCCCCTCACCTTAGCACTGGTGATGGTGCCGTAAGGTGAGAACTCCTTCCTCAACTTCTCGTCATCTATCCCATCATCCAGATTCTTCACATACAGGTTGACTCCCTACAAAAAGGCAGAAAAAGACCTCGGCCTCTGGGATCCCAAAGTTTGCAGCAACTTTTCAAGCTGGACGAGCATTTCACCCCTAGCTCAGCCGCATGCTGCGACATCCCATAAACGCATCCTCTCCAGAGCCACCATGGGGGTGGTGACATGGGGAGGAACCAGGACCACACGGGTGCTTCACTCACAGATGAGATACCCCAAGTGAAGAGGGCACACCCAGGTCATCACTATGAAGCTGTTCCTAGACCTTAAGAAGCCACCTAATTTCCAGACTAACATTTTAATTTCTGGAAAAGAGCAGACCCATTTGTTCACCTGCCAAGATCATCCTGGGTTTAAATCTCTCACCTCTTTCCTGATCCTGCTTCCCAGGACATTATCAGACAGTGACTGAACCCCTGTGCAGGTCTTTTAATTGTAGAAGCAACCAATCATACTGACAGGCTCTGGAAAGCCCTGTTCTGTCCCCAAGCCAAGGATGTCCCTGACTGCCCTAGGCACACCTCCAGTGTGGACCTGCAGGACAGAGCATCCCACTCTCCCCTTACCTGGTACTTGCTCACTCGTTCCTGCTTAAGCTGCTCAAATTTCCGCTTCAGCTCGCTCTGGCGCTCCAGCCGTTTCTGGGCTCGGCCCACATACACCATCCGCCCATTGATCTCCTTCCCATTCATGTCAGCCACCGCCTGCAGCGGAGGGAAGGGCTGTTAAGTACAGCAAGAAGCCAGTGGCCATGGCTCTACTCTTCACCCACCACCCCAGTCCAGCCCCAACACAAGCAGAGAGCTTCCTGGCCAAGGGCAGGGAAACAGCTCTGCTCCCCTCTGCCAGGTCCTGCCCATCCAGGCACCCCTGCCAGTGCCAGCACGCAGGGAAGCATGAAGCTGGGGAGGTTCTCCCCTGAGGAGAGGTGGGAACATTAGCAGGTAACAAGCAGATGGGCCGTGAGGAGCCTCTTACCTTCTGGGCTTCTTCATGCTTCTCGAAGTTGACAAACCCAAAGCCCTTTGAGCGGCCAGTGCTGTCCATCATGACTTTGACGCTTAGCGTCTTTCCTGCAAGAGGAAATGAAAGTTTCCATCTGAAAAAGGGTGCCCGCTGGAGGAGTGCCAATGCAGCATCGTGCTTGGAAGTCATCTTGCTAGGTGGCTGGATGGCCATGGCAGCATAGAAGAGCCAAACAAGAGCAGAGACAGCGAGATCCGTGCTGCAAGGTGGGAACAGGAGGTTGTGCATTTTGGTGAGGGCAATCCCTCCCGCCTTGGATGCTGCTGTCATTGCTCTTGGCTTTTAGTTTTCTCCAGTCAGTACACAGCTGCTTTAGCCAAAAGTTCTCATATCTTATATATGAACACACTGCATTTTCAAAAAGGGTATTCACAAATTACCCAAGCTAACACTGGCAAAGCATGGAAACGATGGTCCATCAGGTGGTACAACACTAAACCCTGTCACAAGGGGCATCCTCCAGTGATGGACTAAACTCAAAAGCCTTTTTTGCTTTCAATTCACAATCAGCATCTCCTGTTCCCACAGCTCCTATTACCAGGCAGCATGCTGGTTTCAAGACAATTTCAAAAGCTAACAAAACAATCCCCCTCCCCCCTACCCATTTTTGTCACCCCAGAAAGCAAAAAACCATTTCTTCAGGAAAGCACCTAATACAAGTTATCCTCCACCACAGCAGGAAGGTACACATAATGTCCTGGCAATTAAGGCAGTCTGGTCCTTTGGTGAAATGGTGTTTGAAAACCAGTCAGATCCCACGGAGAGAAGCGGGTCAGTGTTTCAATCAAGCATTCTCCCCAGCATTCTTTCCCATTGCCCTACCTCCAGTTTATCAGACATTAGGATATTCTGCTTCAACAACTGTACTCACCAAACCTGGAGAATATTTCCCGCAGTCTGTTATCATCCATGTCATCCCCAAAGTTTTTGATGTAGACGTTGGTGAACTCCAATGCCTTAGCCCCAAACTCTGCCTCACGCTCTTTGCGGGACTTGAAATGGCCAACAAACCTGTTGGAAGCAAGAAAAAGGACATGAAAACCTCCACATCCAATGCAGAGATAAGACAGACACAGGTACACCTGTACCAGTACTAGCCATGAGAAACTCCTCCAGCTTAGGTCATGCTTTGTTCCCTCATAAACCCACCCTGTGTTTCACATCCAGTAACTTCAGCATCTCCCACTTGGTTGTTACCCTACCTAGAACACACTCGGCACCACTAAAATGGGAATAGAGCGCAACTGGCCCCAAAAGACTCCCCCAGGTGCCAGCTCTCTTGTTTCAAGGCATCCCCAAGCCCCTTGCAGAGTCACCTGCCTCTGCTGAGGCAGAGATGTAGGTAATTAGGTGATGCAATGCAAACGGAGCTGAAGAACAATAAAACCTCTTCCTGCCCAGGTTGCCTGATGCTGGCAGAAGAGATCAAAGACCATCCCTTCTTTGTGGGGTCTCATTACACTGACTCAGCAGCAAAACTCAGCTTGGGCTGGAGTCCTTCCCCACCATCACTCACGGTTCCAAATCACTATCACACTTCCACCAGCACTGACCAGAAGTGACTCAGAGCCAACGTGCCAGCAGAGGATGGGTGAGAAGAGATGAGAAAGAGGGCAGCAGGAGGTAGGAGCAAAGCAGGGCAGGAATTTGTTCCCAAGCACACACTAAAGCATGTGAGGGGCAGAGTAAAGCACAGAGCTGAGGAGACGCTCTCCTCTTTGTCACTTACACCTTCCGGTCATTGAGCAACATCCCATTCATGGTCTCAATAGCCCGAGTTGCTGCCTCGTGAGTCTCAAAATGAACAAAGCCATAGCCACGGGATCCGTTTTCATCGCAAACCACCTACAAACACAGAGCAAGGAGGGAAAGAGACAGACACTGGTCTTCTCTACCCTTGCACATGGTTAAGTGGCAGAAAACCCACGCTTATTTTTCAGGGGCAGGGTGAGAAAGCCCCCATTCCCAGGGGAAAGACAGCAGGGCCTTGCGGCTTCCAAGCAGGTGGGAATAGAGGAAACTTTGTGGGAAGTGAAACAAGAAAATGAGCTTCAGCTGGCAGGAGCAGGCTGCCAAGAACACAAGGCAGCTCTGCAGCAAGCCCTGTCCTGCAGGGCCCATGGGCACACGTACCTTACATGACAGGATGTTTCCAAAGGCAGAGAACGTGTCATACAAGGCTTTGTTATCAATGGAATCATCCAGATTCTTGATGAAGACGTTTCCAATGCCTGACTTCCTGAGCCCAGGGTCCCGCTGGGACCACATGATGCGGATGGGACGGCCTTTGATCACCTCAAAGTTCATGGTGTCCAGGGCTCGCTCGGCTGGCAAAGAAGCAAACACAGAGGGAGAGAGAAGGGTAAGAGACTGATCCCCTTCCATGTCCTACAGCAGCTGAGGTGGGCACAGGAATCGGGGATGCTCTTGGCTCATTAACCTAAACGAGACAGGCAGCTCTGCCTCCCCAGGGCAGCAGGGCCAGGCAAGGAGCTGGTCTGCTCTCCTCCCCTCCAGCCACACCATTCCTTCCTTTTTTTATGGGTGTTTTCCCCACTCCAAAGTGTGTCTGACTCCCGTGGGATCATTGGTTTCACCACAAGCTCCAGTTTGGCAGATGCCCAATTCGCAGTAAGGATTTTGGTCTCCAGGGCAACTAACCCAACACCTTCCCACCACTGCTGCTTCAACATGAAATATCTTTTGGTTACAGCACTGCACTGCCTGCCAGGAGAGTGGCCTTGCTTACCCACACCACCAGCCAGTTGGCTGCCCTAGGGAAGGGCAGGAGGGGCATTGGTGCCCTTCTCCATCAGCTCACGGAGGAAAGTGAATTGCACAAGCCCCCCTTTCTTCCCTTACAAGCCCAAAGCCAAGCTGCCACATCCATTTCCAGTCTCTAAGCAGAGACAGAAGTGGGATAGGTCACCTCTTCAACCACAAAGGAGAGCAAATTAGAATTGGTTAAAACCAAAAGTCAACATTAGCAGAATATTTCCAAGCTGATAGCTGAGGCATCCACTCAAACAGCAGCTCTCCCCTTTTCCAGTGCTTTCCCTTCCTTCTCTTGTACCCCCAAAGCCCCCGTTGGGAGGTGGCTCCTCAGGGCTGCGTTACAGGTCACATACCATCCACAGGTTGCTGGAAGTTGATGTAGGCATAGCCCAGCGATCGACGCGTGGCCACATCTCGACAGACTCGGATGGACATGATGGGCCCAGCGGGCGAGAACTTCTCGTAGAGCATGGCTTCGGTCACATCTGGGTGGAGGTCCCCCACGTAGAGAGAGGCTAAGGGATAGCCAGGGCCGCTGGCGTTCATGGTCAACCACAAAGCTCAGCTGCAGGGGAAAACAGACCCGAAGCTGCAGGGCACAGGTTCTGGGCAGAGGACCCCAGGCTGGCCCCAGTGCAAGCTGTGCCCTTCCCACCAGCAACAGCAGGACTGGAAATTCCCCAAGAATGCCGCAGTTCCCAGACTTTTCAAGGACATTTTGATGTTGGTGCAAAAGCCAACCTGGAGCGGCCTGCATGCATCAGAGCCTTCCGCAACCCCGTGAAGCAGCCGGAGGGACACAACACGCTGCACACGCTGATTTGGTCCTTTCAGCATTTGAAACCCAAGAGAAATAAACCACAATTTGATCCCTCAGAAGGCAAACAGCCCATTCCCACCGTTTTAATTCCTCCTTAGCCCCTCAGCCAGGGCCAACCCTAGGAGCAGGGGTTTGCTTTGCCGCCCAGAGCTCCCCAGGCAGCACTCCCAGCAAACACCTCCGGCTCCCACAGAGATGTTTGGATCCAGCCCTTCTCCGGGAAGCCAGGTCGGCTTCCCCCAGAGCAGGGAGAGCGGCGGTCACCCTTCCATCGCTTTTGAAGAGGTCGGCTGCCGCTCCAGCCCCTCGAGGGGGGGAAAGAGAGGCGCGGCTCCTGCCCTAAAAGCTCCCAAGCCCATCGCTGGGGCTCAAAACAGCCAAGAGCCTGGTCAGGACACCCTGCAGCCTTCCCAGGGGAGAGGCTCACGGAGCAACCCCTCAGCCGAAAGGGAGAAACCCCTGAGGGCACAGAGGGAAGGGACACCTCGAGCCCTCCTGCAGCCCCCACGGAGCAGCCCGCAAGGCGGAGAGAGAGGAGAGGAGAGGAGCTGCTGCTGCTTTCCCGGCCCGTCCCTCACTCACGCCGCAGAGCTCCCAGTGCCGCCACGGCCGGGGCCGCCGCCTCTTGCCGCCGAGCACCGGGGGCGGGACCGGCCGGGAGCTGCCCCCATCTCCGCCCCCGACAGCTGCGAGCGGCCCCGCCCGGGACTCCCATCCCGGGACCTCCATCCCGAGGCCCCCGTTCCGGGACCCTCGTCCCGTGATCCCCATCCCAGGATCCCCAGTCCCGGGACCCCCATCCCGGGCAACCCCGACCCGGGACCCCATCCCGAGACCCTCATTCCGAGACCCCATCCCGGGACTCTCATCCAGTGATCGCCATCCCAGGACCCCTAACCCCGAGACCCCCAGCCCCGAGATCCTCACCCCGGGATCTCATCCTGGGATTGCTATCCCGAGGCCCACATCCCAGGACCCCCAGCTCCAGGACCCTCATTCCTGGAGCCCCATCCTGGGACCCACATCCCAGGACCCTCAGCCCTGGGACCCCTATACCACGACCACATCCTGGGACCCTCATCCCAGGACCCTCATCCCAGGACCCTCAGCCCTGGGACCCCTATACCTCAACCACATCCCTGGACCCCCATTCCAGGACCCACAGCTCCAGGACCCCTATCTCAGGACCCCCATCCCGGGACATCCAACCGGAGACCCGCATCCCAGGCAACCCCTATATTGAGACCCCATCTCAGGACCCCTATACTGAGACCCACATCCTGGGGCCCTCAGCTCCGGGACCCTCATCCCGGTAGCCCCATCTTGGGATCTCCAGCTCCAGGACCCCCATCCTGAGACCCACATCCTAGGACCCTCAGCCCTGGGACCCCTATACCGCAACCACATCCTGGGACCCTCATCCCGGGACCCCCATCCCAGGACCCTGAGCTCCGGGACCCCTGTCTCAGGACCCCCATCCCGGGACCTCCAACCTGAGACCCTCATGCCAGGCAACCCCTATACTGAGACCCCCATCCTGGGACCCCCATCTCTGAGACCCCTGCCCTGAGACTCCAACCCAGGATTCCCATCCCAGTACCCCCAGCTCTGGGACCCCTATCTCAAGACTCCACCTGGGGACCCTTATCCCAAGACCCCCTCTCAGGACTCCCATCCTGAGACTCCATCCCAGGCAACCCCTATACTGAGACCCCATCCCAGGACCCTCATCCCAAGACCCTGTCCCAAGACCCCTGTCCTGGGACTCCCATCCCTGAGACTCCAACCCAGGACCTCCAGCTCCAGGACCCCTGTCCCGGGACCCACAGTACCAGGATCCCCACCACAGAACCTCATCCCAAGACCCTAGTTCTGAGAGGAGGCTGAGGGGAGATGTCATTGCTCTCTCCAGCTCTCAGAAAGGAGGTTGGAGTGAGACAAGTGTGGATCTTGTCTCCTAAGTGATAGGAATAGAAAAGATGGCTTCAAGATGAGCCAGGGGAGGTTTAGATTGGATTTTTGGAGAAAATTCTTTACTTAAAGAGTGATGAAGTCTTGGGACAGCCTGCCCAGGGAAGTGGTGGAGTCTCCACTGTTGGAAAGGTTCAAAAAACGTGCAGTCAGGGCACTACAGGACATGGTTTAGCAGGCACGGTGGTGTTGGGCTAATGATTGGACTGGATGAGCTTAGAGGTCTTTTCCAACCTTTACGATTCTCCAATTCTGTGTATAATGGGAGGTGATTTGTCATGAGACAGCTTGTGGTACAGCTGAAACACAGGATGAGAAAGTGCAGGAGCCCAGGGCAGGAGGCAGGGCAGTTCCACCAACAGCTCCACAACACAACTGTGTTTCACAGAATCACAGAACAACCAGGTTGGAAGGGACCCATAGGATCTTCTAGTCCAACCATTCCTATCTAACACTAAACCAAGTCCCTCAATACCTCATCCACCCGTGTCTTAAACACCTCCAGGGAAGGTGACTCAACCACCTCCCTGGGCAGCCTGTTCCAATGCCCAATGACCCTCTACGTGACTGTGTTGAACCAAAGTCACCAGCATTTGCGTCTTTGCCAGAGACATTCCTTACGGCCACACTACCCTTACTTCTGCATGTTTCAGTAGGGAACCCAGCGCAGCAGGCCAAGTATTCATGTTAACTTCAGCTGCACATTCAGCTGGATTCCATGAGAAAAAAAGGGCAATTACTACTGTGAAGTCCTTAAACACTGCTCAGGAGATACACCAACCTATTCCAGGTGGTGCACACCATGCAGCACCACAGCCCCACACATTAAAACAAAGCTCATCCAAGTGTGGTTGCTCACTTCCACCCCGTCCCATACTCTCAGGGCAGATCAGGAGACATTTTGTCTTCCCAAAAGCCTCCTGGTGGTTTCCCACACTGAACTGCTTCACCCATGGGTCAGGTGAGCATCACTGCGCCAATTTGTTCAGTTTAAACATGCAGAGTACATTCAGACTCAAGTAGGGCTGGGCCAGCTGCAGTGCCCATTCCCAATACTGTTCAATTATTTGAAAAATTAAGGTATTCTCTCAACTCGTCACTGCTACAGCCCCATCTCCGAGGCTTGTAATTTCCCCCAAAAGAGACACTAAGGATAGGAGATGTCATCTGGAAGAGCTGAGCAGGATAACCACTCTGTAAACAGAAGCAACTAGCAGGACCCGGGGTTTGTTCTAGGAGCTGGCACTATCTAGAAACTGGGAGTTGGTGTCACTTAGGAGCAAGGATACTTATGAAGGCTGAAGAAAATGACAAAGTAGCAATAATGAGACATAAACAGAGGGACCATCATTTAAAGCCAAGGCATAGGACAGATCAGTGTTTGCCCAGCAACCATGCAGCACTCAGTGATATTATCCACAGAGCACATTTCTGTACCCACGCACTGCAGGAGTGACAGGGGCTCCCAGAGCAGGAAGGGCACTTTCTTTGGCCCCATCCAACCTCCTCTCCATCTCCAGAACCCCTCTATTTCCAGGAAGCCACCTCTGCTTGCACCATGTGTTTGCACTCCCAGCAGAGCTTTTGCACAGCACCAGCTGGGACAAGTAGCATTACCTGGTGTGTGTGCAGGGTACAGCAGTGTACAGGTGAGCAGGAACAGCCCACCTGAGGAGCTACCCCTGCCCTCAGTGTGCATTTGAAAGTTTCCCTGAGGAAAAGCCTCTACATGTAACCAACAGACTGTTCTCACCTTCAGCATGCTTGACTATATATACCACTTGCAGCAACTCATAGCAAGTTAAATGCAAGTACAAATATTTAAGTCCTGCCATGACAATGTATGTTGCAAGTGTGCCCTTAATAATGGGAAAAGTCGTTTTCTACTGCAAATCTGGGAGGGTTTAGGGGAAAGCCTCTATGCAAAGGAAGGGGTAATTAAGTATTCACTCCATGTGGAATCCATGAATCAACTCTCACACTCTGAGATTGTAGCATTTAAATAAAGTGGTGTTTTTACTACTGCAAGTTTTTTGCCGCTCGTACAGCAAAGACAACAGACACAAACAACTGATAAAATTTTTTTTTATTATTCACTTTTGAATTCTTTTACACTTTCCTGATTATTTCGTGTAAGGTGAAACTAGAACTGTTTAAAAGACATACACAAATCTAGTACATCAATAACCAGGTATTTCTTTTTGCTATACTATTCTCACAACCACGTGTGTGCTAGGCAATATAACCGTCACAGAAGCAAACTTTAGGCAGAATACTGGTCAGTAAAAACAAAGCGAAAAGAGCTACCAGATATACAGACAGGCTCGGTTCCACATTCACTACTGCATTTATCAAGCGCCAAGTATTAACTGCACGATTTGTTCAGCTAGTAGAGGGGAGTTTTAAAATCAGTGCATGAAATTCTCTTCAGCAGACAGATGGACAGACAAACAGATGGATCCTATACCTAAGTGGAATGTGAAGGCAGGGGGATGATACCGCAAGACTGATAGGTGACTATTTCCTAATCTTTTCCACTGCATTGTTCACGCAACTCTTATAAAGTTTTATTTAATGGGACATGTTTGAAACCTAACTGGGTGAGGATGTTTGGAGCTCAAATATTACAAGCGTTACAAATGGTCTGCATTCCAGTACAATCAATGGGAAATCCTGAATATTTGAGCCGGACGCTGGTGCTACCAGAAAGGGTAGGCAAGAGCTGAAGATGGCAACACCACTGGCAGCTCTCAAGCACCCAAGAAACCTGGCTTCAAGCAGACTCAGGTCTCACCTACCATCCTGACATCACCCGTAACCAAAGAAAGGATGACGCATATGTGGGAGTCCAGAATTGCTTTAATGGAGTTTAAACAGGTGAGAGGGTCGGGGTGAACAGATCCAACGGGAGAAAAATTTCTGTACAGTGAACTTAAAGGTGGCTCAGTGGATTACTTAAGAAGTTTTCAGGATCAATTCAAAATGGGAATACCATGGAGATTGATTCACCTAAGAGTAAAGTAATATAAAAGTGGCAGACCACTTCATGGTATCATCCAAACTAATAAGGCCATTCAAAAAATTGAATTTTCTCCTATTGCAAGTCCATGGTAGTGAATCAAAATTCTCACTACTGAAGAATATCTAAGGTGTAATTAGGTACGTTATTGCTGTGGGTAGGGGCTTCGCCATGCACATTGTATGAGCACGAAAGCACTTTGAGAAGTCAAATCCCAGTTATCTGCCAGTGTAAAGAGTTTGGAAATCAAGCTGCTAACTCCCTCGTTACCCTCCTCTGCCCAACAAACCTCATCCCCCGACAAGATTGACAAAGTGAGCTTTTGACTGAAAGCGGTGCCTCAGACTGGGTTACAAATGTCTACAGAGTGTGCCTGTTCAACTAACTCATAGCAGTGTCACTAACTGGAATGCCATACGTTGGATTGTTTTCCTTCCATGCCCCAGTGTCACAATAGAATCTCTATAACTTTCTGTACAACTTTACAACAGAATTGTACTTCGACTATTTTGGTGCCAAATTAAGCTCAGAGTTACATAATTGGTGTCTACTTTTCTACCAGTGAGAGTTTTGTAAAGTCAATTGCAATCACAAAACCCATAATCACAGTGTTCAGTTAAAAATATAAACACGGTAATCGGAACTGTAAATGTTCATAATAGGAAAGTTCGGAATGCCATTGTAATAACCGACCTCCGCTTTAAGTACACAAAACACCAACCAATCGTTTTTACCCCACAGACAGTTTTTGCTACGCTGAGGTTGTGAAAGTCGATGTACTATTCTTTTTGCTCGTCGCACAAAGGGATATATGTGTAGGATACAGGGTGACATTGAACATATAGTGAAGCGTGACAGCCATTAGTTCTCTCCCTCCCCAGCATCCCCTTCATCTCCCTGGTTTTCCGACGTCCATAGCTGTAAGAAAAGATGAACACACGTTTATATTGAAAACACGGTTAACGACAATTGAATTGGCAGGAAATGGAAGACAGCATAATTAGCAGTAGCCGTGCCATTTTCTTTGCTAAGAGCAATACAAAACTGAACTTCGCAGCAAAGCCAAAGAATAATGAACTAAGAAATGAGTAAAGGATAATAAGCAAAAAGCCAGCACAAGTTTGCAAACTCAATATAAAGCTGGCTGTTGAGAACAGACAAACTCCACTTTGTGTTACAAAAAAAAAAAAACAAACAAAAAACCAACCACCCCCAACCCCGAGTTTGTTACAGTAGTTAACAAGTGATTTCTGGTTTAAACAAGCAAGTCTAACTGGTTTGGTTAGAAAAAGCAGTGCAGTTAATGCATGCAGTAAATGTCTTGAAAAAGGCTTTTAATGGCACAGGGCTACCTAAGTCCTCAGCTGTCAAGCCCCAATTAGCAGAGTTCCACAGCCTAAAGTAATGGCAGTTTGCTCTGGAATACTTACAGTGAGGTTGTCCCTAAGCAGCTGCATGATCAGAGTGCTGTCTTTGTAAGACTCCTCATTCAGCGTGTCCAGCTCTGCTATCGCTTCATCAAAGGCCTGAAGATATGCAAGACAAAGCACTTTCACACTCTGCTCTCCGAATTCACTTACAGCTTACAAATCTGCTATGCTACTATTCAAATGCTGTCGACAAGAGCTTCCAATATTTTTCTTTTCCACCAAGAGGAGAAACATAGACTAAGTGAATACCACATCACTTGACAACCAGTGGGAAAACAGACATCTTCAGGGGGTCCAGAGAAAAGCCCAATGTCGATATCAAGTGCTTAAGAGGCTAGCGCACGCTCTGTCATACTGAAGAATAACTCACACATCTTGAAGTCAGGTTTAGTAGCAACACTTAAAAGCTGTTAAAATGAAAGCCTCCCTTGGTCTAAATTTGCAGTAAAAAACAAAGGTACCATTGAAAAGATACATGTATTACATGTAAGTAGGAAAGAAAATGGAAGACGAGTTTCTTTTCAAAACAGCACAAAAAATATCAGGGAAGTTCCGCTAGAGATTAATAAAGCCATTCTTCCAATCAATCTATTACACACAAAAGCTCATGCTGCAAGTTTGAGAGTTGAGCATCATGAATTAAGTGCTACTTTTCATTTGTGTTTCAAACAAATGTTAAGCATATTAACTAAAAAAGAAAAAAGCAGTGACAGCAGCAGCATTTTGCACAGCAAAACATGCTTTCTTGTTACAAAGTACTATGGAAGCGCGTATCAAGAACACAAAGATTCCCCTAATGCCTTGTTATTCGAGTTACTACCAGACAACTTTCATAGAGGCAAAAAGCTGCACTTAGAAGGCTCTAATCCTATTTCATGGAGAAGGCTAAGACAAAAATGACTTGCCAGTTGAGTGGTGCAACCCATCACACAAGCTGTTTTTGGTCTCCAGAGAGAGGGGCACACATGGATACATAAGGACATTTAGGGCTATGACTGTGGTCACAAAGACAATACTTCATTTGATGCTAAGTGTTCAAATTTAAATAAATATTTCACTTTAGAAGTGCTCAATTAATCCAACTGTTTTCAAATTTGACACAAGCACAACCTAAATGAATTTACATGGACACAGGAACAGGCACTTTGTCTTCCCTTTCACTAGATCAAATAGTAAATTAGCTTATTTAAAGATAAGCTCATCAAGCTACTTAACTTACCTGAAAACATACTAAGACAAAAGTTTCAAGATGACAGCATTTTTAAGGAATTGGATATGAAAAAGCATAATAAAGTGTTATTGCAACCATGTAATTACGTCCTTAGCCTCCACAAAAATTGGTAATATGAAGAGTCTTCTTACCGTCTTTGCCAGATTACAGGCTTTTTCAGGAGAATTTAATATTTCATAGTAGAAGACAGAGAAATTTAGAGCCAAACCAAGTCGAATAGGGTGTGTTGGCTGCATCTCTTTCTTGCTAATTTCAAATGCCTCCTGGTAAGCTTGCTGAGAGTTTGCTACTGTTGCTGCAAGAAGCAATTACAATCATATTAATGCACAGCACATTACTGTACTTCACAGGGGAAGCTATTATATTCTTGGTCTAGACTACTGGATGAATTTCTGGTGGCACAATTACATACGCACGGATGCTTCTTTCAGTGTTTTGAGATGTAAAAGCCTCCCAGTGCTGAACTATTAAGGCAAAAATATTTGTTCAGATAGAGCTATGACATACAGAAATTAAGTTCAACATTTTAATAGTCTTAAAACAAAATTTATTCAAAAGAAATTCCAACCAACCTGAATGTAGACAAACTCAAAGTCAAAGTGTACTGTGATTAAACACTCACTTCCAGCCTATTTGAAGAAACAGCAGTTCTAAATAATAAATCCAGACAAAAGCACAGGGGGAAGAAGAGGTATCTAAACTACTTATTTAAACTGAAGGAAACATTACCAGGTAGGTCATGAACTCTATTTCAGTTTGGTGTTTGATAAAAGAAAGACAATAGTCCCTTCCTGGCTAATGGGTAACAATAAGCTCCAGAATGGCATCAAACTAAGTTTAGAAGACATGCACCACATCAGACCCTCACCAGGAATTCAGGCACAATTTAGCATTGCTTTGACATTTCAGGATTAACTGGCTAAGGACCCAGGAACCCAATATCCTATATATTTGTATGTAGAAAGCTTGTAAACAGTGACAGCCTTGTAAGCCAAATTCATAGTTTAAACAAGAGATGATAGGAACAAAGCATTTTCCATGAGAAAAAAAACCCCAAATGTTCCCTGGGAAAAGGATTTTGCACTGCCAAATATGCTTGAAAATCAGTCACTGGGGCTGAGGGCTGCAGGTAGAATTTGATTGGTTTGATGAGTGGCAGTCAATGACTTCCATTAATTTCAGTGAAGTCCTCCAAAAGTGACTTGCACTGCACCCATCTAGAATACTACAGAGCAGTAGCAAAAAAATAAGTACTTCAAATTAGGGGAAACGAACACAATATTATTTTATACTTTATCCTTTTTGGCCTCCAGCAGAATAAGAGATTTTCATCCTTACTTACTTTGCTTATTGTCCCCAGATGCCACCTCTGAGAGGTATCTGTAGTAATCGCCTTTCATTTTCAAATAGAAGACCTTGCTCTCTGGTTGTGTGGCATTGACAATAAGGTATTTATCCAGGAGTTCCTGAGAAAGGAAGCATCACTTGTTTTTTTCCAAGTCATAAAAACAATGTCTGAAACAAAACCTCTGTTACAATGACAAGGGTGAACTGTTAAAGCACACAAGGATGACTTACGCACACTTCGTGTTAATCACTTCACCTACTAACTCAGAAAAAAAAAAAAAGAGAAAATATTTGTGTTGTAATCTCTGGAAAGCAGCAAACTTGCTGCGATGAGGCTCCCCACAGCGCACTCCTGCAGAACCTATTGGTTATCGGGGCTTACGGTCACAAAGACTTTCCTTGAAATACACTGATGTAAATCTATGTCTATAACCAAGCTGATGAAAAGCAATAGCTTGACGTTGGCACAAGTCACTTTTGCTGCCATAAACTTGAATTCAACACAGAGCAGTAAAATTATACACAACAAACTGATCCTATCTGCAAGTCCAACTGGAAAGCCAAGTAGTGGCATAGTCAGTACGTGTGCATTCAAAGAGAAGCAAAGCCTGAGAGTACCGATAGTAACTATTTAAGAGCTTTAGCAAACTGAAAAGCACTAAAAAGAATCCCTCTTGTCCAAGTGAAAGAAATAGCACAACCAGCTGGGAGGAAGAAGTACACACCTCCTCCAACCCAAAAAGGCACTAAACAAGCCTCAGGACATTGGCATTCATCAATGAAAGAATTTAAACGCTAAGCCAGTGTGCCAGATCTACATTTGTTTTCATGGTAACCCCTAGTGGTCTTCAACATTGCCCTGTTTGTTTCTATCTATTAAAAAAAAAAATTCTTTATAACAAATCCCCTAACTAACAAACTGGATGATTTAGGAGCTAGAATTGGACCCAAGTATGCGGTTATGCAAAATTACTCTCCTGCTAAGGTGTGGCAATGTCTACTGCTAAGATTCTTTAAGCTTCTCTGAAGAATGCTGCAGCACTAACTACTGTTATTTTTGCTGTTGGATTATTACCAGAACATCATTGCAGATATCCTGCAATTCAGCCTCAATTTTCTCACGATATTCTCTTCCCATCTGCTGTTTCTTCTCATTCCTCTCTGTTTTCTGTTCAATGCTGGAAATTACACGCCAGGACGAGCGACGGGCACCAACCACATTCTTGTAGGCAACTGAGAGTAGATTCCTTTCTTCATTGGACAGTTCGTGTCCTTGCTCAGTGACAGCCTTCATAGCAGCAGCCATGTCATCGTAACGCTCGGCCTGTTCAGCCAGTTTGGCTTTCTGTACCAACTCACTTTTATCCATGGCTCTCCTGTAGTTAGCGGGAATAAAAATAACAAAAAATATCTCTTATTGTCTGCACTGTGGAAGTTAATGCTGAAGGGTGAAGCAGAACTTAGTCACTGATAAGCAGGAAATCTATCAACTCTAAAAAGTAATACCAAGGACTTTTTCTTAAAAATTTATTTGACCTTTTGCCAAATATGTATGATTTCTATGTGCAAACAACTAACTACAAGCCTGAAGATATGTAAACATTATTCGTTGAAATGCAGCTAAACTCATATCAGTCTTAAGCACAGCACGTCAGTATGTACCCTCTGTATATCTTTCTCCCTTTCCTCTACTGTCCGCAGCTCAGCCTGGGAGATGGTGCATTTGCTAACCCAGAAACCACCAGTTTTGGTTGGGTTTGGGGTATTTTTTGTTTCCCCCTACTATTACACAACAGCAACCATGTGGGAGCACCAAAGGACTGGAGAGCTCCTCCTGACAGCCAAGGTTTTGCACACTAGCATGCTACAGGTCAGGATTCTGAAGGTTTAAATAAACCACAGCAAATAAACTCGTAGTTGTTAGCAACCATGGAAACTACGTTTGAACTGATCTGCCATGAAATTGTTTTCTTTATACATGCAACAATGTACACATCTCATGTATTGAACAATTCTACACAACAAGGGTGGGTGCTATCTCAGGTTTTCAAAATCTTTTAAATAACACCAATACTCAGAAAAACTGAATGGGATGCGGCCCATATGACCGTCACTATTGGAAAATTAATTGCTTATATGGAAACAACTTGTTTATATCATTTCTGATAATGCAGCTTAGCAATTGAAGCCAAGAAAACCTCATCACTTGACTACGAGGCCTCTGAAGAGCTTAAGCAACGAAAAATGAAGTGAGGAACGTGTCAATGAGGCAGCCTGAGTTTTGCTTGCTGCTACAAGACAACGCTAACACACAGTTAACTCAGACACAGAGCTACCGCCTAGGGCCAGGTCCACAGAACTTGAACCAAGTTTCCTTGCCCGTACAAAAGCAAGTGGGCCTTAATGTCTCACAAACTCCCAGACACCCCAAGTTCATCTGTAACACTTCTCCAGGTGCACAGGTTTACTTTCAGACAGACCCAGACCTCTTATTCTTGTCAGTACTGAGCAATAATGTCCCTCTCCTACTCCCTAAACCCTTACCAGGACTCATTGTCCAGATGAGAAGTTTTCAGGCTGAGACTTAACAGCCTAAAAAAACCTTATGAAAAAGCAAACAAGAACAATACAATTGTCTCACACAGGCTTCTGTTGATTAGACAAGTGCCTACAGCACTATTAGAACAAACACGCTGAAAGCGATTGCTGTAGCCTTCTCCTTGTCCCTCTCCTTTGAAGATCCTAGTCTGATAGGCTCCTGACGGACAGCGTCTCGCAAACACTGCTCCATTTGTTTTTTAATCCAATTATCACCTACCACACTGTTACAGAGGGAAACTGGTCCCTATACTAAATCCTCCTTTAGGTGCAGACCTAAATTCTCATTGTGCATATGAGAAATTTCCAAGTTTCCTACTGCCAAGGATGTAGTTCTAACTACAAAAATATTTTGGGATAGTTGTATTCAATCCCTCCAGCTCAAGATACTCAACTTTAGCAAAAAAATTCACCCAAGATATTAAATCAATCACTGTTATCTCACATCAACGTTTGTCAAGTAAACCCACCAAAGATCCTACCTGCTATACATTTGCAAGTCACACTCCTGCTTGCACATGGTCCTTTCTAGACCCAGCCTCTTACACTCACCCACATGAAGCACTCAGTAAGGACACACAATGCTACAACCAGCCTCTTGGAAAGAGACCTCTTGCAGACATGTAAGTAGAGCTCAGCTGCAGTTCAGTCCCACTTCAAACACTGTGCTTAAACTACTGGACTCTGGCACCTACTAAAAGGTGCCACACAGACTTCAGATCAAAGGCCTCAACAAGACAGCTCGGCTGTGGGTAGCAGCGTGACAAGTTCTTGTAAGACAGGATTTCTCTCTTCCTCATGTGGGATACACTATATTACCACTGGCTTCTGCAGATTTATAAAGAGGATAGTTCTGGAGGATGGAAAAGGATAAGTGGAACTTATGCATTTTTCTCTCCATGCTCTGAAGAAGTGTATCACAATGTCAATGCAGAAAAAGCCCAAGGAAATCACCAGATCATCAAGAGAACCCATCCCACTTTTTGCTGTTGAGTCTATCAAACCTCGTAAACCATTCCCTAACTCAGCACTAAATTTAGACTATGAGCTCAACGCAGGAAGTATTTTGTGGGTGGCATTTCTCTACCCATTCACTGAAATCTGAACATGAGCAAAGTACACCTGAAGAACGCTTTTTAAGTTACAAGAGCCAACTTTAAACAGCAAGACAGTTTCAGAGCAGTTCCAGTTTCCTCTCAGCTTGCAAAGCTTCTAGGAGCATTTCTAGTGCAACAGCCTTATCTTTTCCCCTTCTTCTTATGGAATGTGATTATGTAGAAAAACCCTGCTTATTGAAGTCCAGAGTCAAGCAGCTCCAATGCAGTTTACATTTTGCCATTGCAAGGTCAATTTTATCTTTGATCTGCACTTTGCCAACAGTGGTCTAATTCGTAGACAAGTCATCAGCACAGAATTCCATTTACAAACAATACAGAGTTCAGTTTAGAAATGGTGCAGAGTTTGTTTTATCAAGCCCACTGACATATTTATCTTTAGATTCAAGTCAGTTCACAGCAGTCAATGGGTTCATGTAAGGATATATGAAGGAAATTACAGAGGGAGTTGCAAGGGTGCAAAGACCTAGTGAATGAAAGACATCCAGAAACCAGTTTAACGTATCGACTATACAGGCAAAAGAGCAGCACAAAGTATTAAAATGTTGTTTCTCAAACAACCTTCCTCATCAAACAACTTTCCTCAGTAAGGTAACTAATTTATGCACATCTTAAATGCAATTCAAACTGGTTACTAAAGACAGACTTCCTCAGAACATCACTGGCTTAGTTTTGACATAAAAATTCTGTATACGGGGGTTTGAGTAGTTAATTTATCTTGATACCTATACTGTTAGTACTTAAATGCAGTAAGAAAATCATTGCCCACACCAAAACATCTGCAATTGACAGTAAGCCTACCATTATTTTGTTCACAGGGTGCTGCACAAAGGAACACTTAAAATCCTTATTTAATTCTCCGTTGCTTACCTTGTAGAAGCTTGGAGAGAGCTTGGCAGAGCTATGCTGGCTTGAGCTCCAAGAGAGGGAAGTGTTTGCCAGAAGGAAAAAAGATACAAGGAAAGGAGTGATGTTTGAAAAGGCAGAGAAGCAACTATCAGTTATAGCTGGTTCCTCCCACAGAGGAGATGAAAGCCACGCTCTAACAATGGATCAGTGTGCCACAGTCCGAAACAAGCAAAGTCTACAGCTAAAAATAATCCTAAGCCACAAACAGAAGCCATCTAACAAAGGTTACCTGCAGCTAGGAGCAAAACACACAAAGGTGATGAGCAGGAGACCAACAGGAATGATCTGTTCTAGAACTAATGAAGCCATGCCATGTTGGCAAGGGGGAGAGAGGGAAGATGGTAAAAGGAGCAGAGATGTGCAGATCATAGCCATGGAGGAGTCCTGACAGTTGCCCATTCTAAGCAGAAGATTCTCATATTAGATGCGTTAATACATTTCAAATTCTTAAGATTCAGTCTTCTTAAGAATAGGTCAAACCACAACTTAGTAGCCATCCAAAAAGATGCGGCTGGACACTTTCTAGAAAATGAATACTGAGCACTATCCAGCAGTTGGAGCTATTAGTACCAGCTGCCAGGAATTTGAACCATACTCAAAATATGATGTTTTTAATTATTATTATTTTTCTCTATCTCCCATACAGCCCAAGATCTTCCTATCCCTCTTAGAAAATGCAGAATAGTATGTATACAGCTACTAGAGGTTACAAATGCCTCCTTCCCATTCCCAGGGAAGCTTTACACCTGTGTAGAGAAGACTGAAACATATTACAAAGCATCAAAGGTAGAGAATCAAAGGTCAGAACTTGTAAAACACAGGAGTTCGTAACTGCCTTTCTGCTTTTAGTGGAAGATGCAGTAAGAAGGGGATGGTGTGACCATCTGGAAACAGCACCTGAGGTCAGTGCACCCACAGATCTTTCAAGAGAGGATGGACACCCAGAACTGGAGGTTTACATCACAGTTAACAACTGAGGAGTAAAACACAGAGATAATGTTCTTCAGAGGAATGCAGGAGCTTGAGGACCACATCTTACTGCTCAGTAGTTACTACATTTGCTTTGTAGTCTGTATTGTTCCCAATCTCGATGAGCTGTTTGGGACAAAGCCAACTCAGATCAGAAGTAATTGTGTTTAAAGTCTGTAGAAATCAAATAAAAACCGACACTGAAAAAAATCTGGCTTACATAATGTATTGAACTGACAAGACAATACTAATAAGCTTACATTGGCCTGAAGTCTGCTGCTCTTGATGACCGGTTCTTCTGACGCTAATTAGTCATCGATTTGTGTGCACTGTTTTTGTCTGTACTGCAAGCACTGGAATCTGTCAAACACTTCCACTTTGTGAAAAAAAAAAAAAATGGTGAGAAAACAATGTGGCTACTGGGTTGTTGTACTGGTCCCTCATGAGTCAAGTAGAGAGGCAGGGTAACAGACCGGCACATATCACTGTGAGAAATGAATGTAAAACCAGATTGATGAAGTGGGATGCGATCGTACCTCTCGATCACACACTAAGTCCACTCGAATTGTAACAGGAAAGGCAGCAGACTGGTACAGAATTTATAGTTCATTCTTCCAACAATACGTGAATGTACCTTATTTGATTTCTCAATGGGCAATTCATTTCAAAATTAAACATTCACAAGAGGTAAGTGGTATTTCAAATTACAGTTCTATAATTACAGAGAATGTGGAGACATTATTTCTAAACCAAATGGAAAAATCCTTCTTCATAATTCAGGTACACACATGCTGACACAAGTATCTGCATGATACTGATGGCATTTAATGTCAAGTAGACATCATTCCCAATACATATTCCTTATAGGAAAGTAATCAGCTTTCTCTAAACAGAGCGCAAGGAGCCTCCCTTGCTCTACTGCAGTATTAGGAAATTGACTTCATTATTTGTGTTTCTCTATTTTGGTTTTCTCAAAGGCTACCATGTATTGTTAAATAACCCATTAGAAAATGAACATGACTGGTAGGATCTGAACAGTAAAATCTTCCCCAGCTGTCAAGAGCTTGGGCAGAACAATAAGTTCAGTAAAATATACTGCAAACATAACGAGGGGGGAAAAAAAAGAAAATTACTTCATAGTCTCGATATTCTTGCCGACCTTGTGCAGCACATAACTTTAGCCTCCTCTGCATCTACTGATTAACCATACGCCCTGGCCTTCAACTCAAATCTTTATGCAAATGGTCAGATAAAATTAACACTCGTGCCTAAACCCACTTTGACCATCTTCTGCCATCATTTCTTATTGCTTCTTAGAATACAATGACATTCAGTGTTTTTCAGTTTCCAGAGAGTTATGAAACTTCTACAGCAGGTACCAATCATGCTTAAGGATACTGACCTTGCTCAGGCAACTTAAAACTAGCGAGAGCAGCCTTATTGCTCTTAATGTCACCTACATGAGGGACCGCAGGCAGCAAAGCACTGTACTGCTCTGTACCTACAGCACTTCCCACAGGGCAGCTGCAGGCAGAGACAGGCACGCAGTTCCAAAGTACAGCATACTTACGTGGTAACACCTTTTCCTTCCAACTAGCAGAACTGGTTTTGGCGAGAATCCAGGTGGAAATAGTGAGTTATCCCAAAAAATCTCTCCCCGGGCATAAAGTTCATGCCAAACTAATGTATTCATATCAGAGGTAAATCACTTTTGTTAATAAGAAACTAAGAGTATTTACATTACAGGGTGGGGCAAAAAGCGTGGCTGTGTAAAAGACCCACTACTGTAACACCCAGTGTTACTGGGATGTATCAGGATACCAGACAGATTAGAGTACCAGTACCTCATTATTCAAATCATTATTTACTTAACTCCTCCTCATCGAAGTTTATTCACATGCAGCACAAAAAGCTGCATAATGGCAAAGGCCTGCTTCAGGGAAAAAAAAAAGACTCAACATCAAAATAGCAGAGATCAGAACATGCGGTACTGACATAATGAGGTTGAGAAAACTGTGCGAGGCCCATCTGTGCAGCGAGTCTATCACTTTATCAGCACCAATTTAATAAACAAAATATTATATAGGGGATATTTTTGCAGTCCTTTAAAATGAAGAGCAAAAAAGGCACTGGCATTCTTGTTTCCTTTTCTAGACCAGTTCATGTCCCATTTTTAATTTAAACTACATGCAAGACTTTCTTCTCATAAAGAAATATTAGAAGATCTGACAGAGGTGTCCTGCAGCAGCAAACATGTAAATACACAAATAATCCCACAGCTATCGACTTTACAAAACCTTACAAATGTTCTCGGACTCCCTCATGTTTTCACGTAGGAATTTAGCTCATACGGTGTTGCACGATGTGCACTCTGTCTTCCTAAGATCAGAAAACTTATTTTACCTACTAACAAGAAGTTTAGCTGAGAGCAATCAATTTATATTGTGATCCTTGTACTACACACATATTATAGAATCACAGAATGGGTCGGAAAGGACCGTAAAGATCATCCAGTTCCAACTCCCTCCATGGGCAGGGACACCTTGACACATTTTTGCTCCCATGCAGTAATACAGTGACTGTGTGCTACTAACATTTGATCACCTCAATTAATATCTCATTATACACGCCTCAAATAAAACCTATGGCTGTTAGTCTGGGGACACTGTCCAGTCTTTCTGTAGGCTGGGACTGGTCTGAAGCAACCTTTAATGGCTTTAAGTTGGAAAGGGGCAGACTTAGACTAGATATAAAGAAGAATTTCTTCACAATGAGGGTGGCGAGGCACTGGCACAGGCTGCCCAGGGAAGTTGTGGCTGCCCCCTCCCTGGAGGTGTTCAAGGCCAGCCTGGAAGGGGCCTTTATGCAGGGGTGGTGACCCTGCCCAAGGCAGTCGGGTTGGACCTGCATGGGCTTTAAGGTCCCTTCTAACCCAAGCCATACTGCAAGTCTATGTTTCTTTCTCTCTGGAGCCCTCCCTAAACCCATTTCTATTCCCCAATGGACACAAATAATAAAAATTGGAAAATAATACTGGAATTATCTAGTTTCCTTCTGAAACACTCTGAACATCTCGGCAACGACCTCTGCTCCTACGTGAGCAGGCTCACACGGCCGGCACCTCCCCTCTCCACCGTGGAGGGCCCGGCACTGCAGCCGGGCACAGGGCTCTGGCAGCTCAGAGGAGCCCTTAGCTCCTGTCCCGGGGCGGGGTCGGAGGCGCAGGAGGCTTCGCGAAGCGTCGGGGCCGCCCGCCGCCCCTCCCCGCCGCCGGGCAGGGGAGCCCCGGGGCGCAGGTGTGCGCGGCCCTCCGGGGCGACACTGACTCACCGGGGCGGGGCGCGGGCGGCGTCGCCCGTTCGGGCCCGCGGCGGCGGCGGCCGGGGGAGGCTAACGCCGTTACCGGGCCCGAAGGATGGAGACCGGGTGGGTGGGTGGGGTGGGGGGCATCCCCTGCGGTGCGGCCTGCGCCGCCCCCCTCGCCGCGGCGAGGAGCGGGCCCTGCCGGCGGGAGGCGGCCTCCCCCGGCGGGGCTGAGCCGCCGCAGCCCCGCAAGGGAGGGAAAGGCGTAGGGAGACTAGAGGTCGGCCCGGATACCCTCCCTCACCTGTCGGGGGCGGCGGCGGCGCGGCCTGGATCCCGGCGGGCGAGGCGACTAGGAGCGCGGCAGCCGCTCGGCGCACGCACACACACCCTGCGGCGCTACGGCTCCGCTTCCGGCCTTAGGCCCGGCCCCTTCCGGCGCAGGGAGGGGGTAAGGGGAGCGCCTCCGCACCGCCCCCTGGGAAGGAGACGGGGGGTGGGGGGGAGCACCTCTCGCCGCGTGCCCGCCCCAGAGGTGGGGAGCGGGGAGCCCGCGCGCCCCTGTGGAGGCTGCTGGGTCCTTGTGCCCGTCGACATGAGCCCCGCGCCCATGAGTCTTGTCAGCCCTCTGAGCTCCCGAGTCCCTGAGCCCTGGTAGTCCATGAGCCCAATGAAATCTTGAGCCCTCTCAGCCCCATGAGCCCCATAAGCTCCCTGAAATACTGAGCCCTCTTAGCCCCTTGAGCTCCATGAGCCCCCTGAAATCATGAGCCCCCTCAGCCCCTTGAAGTCCTAAGCCTTCTTAGCCCGATGAGCTCCGTGAGCCCCCTAAATCCATAAGTCTCTGAGCCCCCTGAACCCCTTGAATTCCCCTGAGATCCATGAGCCCCCTTGAAATCCTGAGCCCTCTCAGCCCCATGAGCTCCCTGAAGTCCTGAGCCTTCTTAGCCCCCTAAGCTCCATGAACCCCCTGACACATAAGTTCCTGAGCCCCCTGAGCCCCTTGAAGTCCTGAGTCCTCTTAGACCCCTGAGCTCCATGAGCCCCTTGAAATCCTGAGCCCTCTCAGCCCCATGAGTCCCCTTGAAATCCTGAGCCCTCTCAGCCCCTTGAGCCCTCTCAGCCCCATGAGCCCCATGAAGCCCTGAACCTTCTTAGCCCCCTGAGCTCTATGAGCCCCTGACACATAAGTCCCTGAGCCTGCTCAGCCTCCTGAGCTCTCTCAGCCCTCTGAGCCCTCTTAACCCCCTGAGCTCCTGAGTCCTCTCAGCCCCCTCAGCTGCTGCTGTCCTGCCTCAGACAACATAGAATCGTAGAATGGTTTGAGACGGAAGGGACCTTCAAGCCCATCCAATTCCACTTTTAAGTCCTGTTTTAGTGGCGGTTCTCCATTGCAATTTAAATTGCATGTTTCCACTGAAAATAACCAAGATCCCTATCGGCTAGATAAGTTTTATGCAACTGTAATAAATGGCATTACTGGAGAAATGGCTAGTGAGAGCATTTTTGGGGCATGAGAAAAAGTCTAGCTTGGTTTCTGAGAAGGAATCCAAGGAAAAGAGTTTAATTTTATCATGCATGTAATCCTTTTAGATAAGGAGTGACTGAACACATAACTCCCTGCTCCCAAGTCTCAAGTTTACAACAACACTACTGGCTAAGGAGCTGAGAGCAACTCTGTACAACTACAGTATCCTGAAGCCCAGTTCTCTCTTACACTTTCAGATACAGTTCTGGTCTTGTCAAAGTCATTGTCAGATTCTTTTTTTGGTGATGGGAGGACTTCATTAGTTTCCTCTTTAGTATTGGTCCAAAGGTTAATTACTTTGGAAAGTCAGGAGGAAAATTACTTGGCACCAGCAAGTTATCTTAAGCTGCAAACACTGATTCAGCTGGATCAGCTATTGTCATCTCTCTCCATTATTTTTTTCTTTTCTAGGCAGAACTTGCTTTTTCCTCTGATCTCCATAGCCTCTATTTTCCCAGTTTCCATCTAGGCCATTCCCAGTGTTCTTGCTGAGGCCTTGGGAGTGCTAATTCATGGTGGAATTACTTGGATTCAACACACAGTTCACACATATCCTGTGGAATACTTGGTCTGTAGAAGGGTACTGCCGATACCTGTTTGTTGAGTCACCTGCTGTGCCTCTGTCAACCTTCCCACCTTGCTGGGAAGGTCACACTCACTCTCGTCACTGCCCTGACTGTGTTGCCACAGCTTATCACTCCTAGTTCCAGCAAGATGCACTCAGCTCCCTTTACACAACTGCTCCAATTTGTCTAGGTCAAATTCTGATCATTACCTCTGAAGTGCTTGCACGGATGGTGGTTTTGGACTGTGTGTTCTCCGTTGCACTATCTGAGTGTACCAATTCAGCACCATGTAGTCACAGAGGTGAAAATACCACCCTCTGCACATGGTGAGTTGCAGGCAGGTGTAGAGTAAAACTGCAAGCATGGAAATCACAGGATTCTGCTCTGAAAAAGGAGACAACCCATGGCTGAGATGGAATCCCCTTATTAGAGAAGCAATTTAGTACAAGAACCGTGAGAATTCATGCTCTTCTCTGGATACCCAATAGTGGTTTCAGCACTGAAAGAAGCCTCTCTACAGGCAGCTGGGATGTGCAAGGGCAGTGTGTTCACAGAATCATAGAATATTGGGGTTGGAAAAGACATCTAAGATCATTGAGTTAATTGTTAGCCAAACTAACTGTGTCTACTAAACTAAGTCCTGAAGTCCCACTGCTTTTACTACAGAGAGAAGATTCCAGTCTTCAAAATGCTTCTCTAGCATTGGGTTTACTTAGCATCAATTGTTAAAAGAAGCAGAACAGCCTCGTGGCTGGGTCTGCTCCCAGCGCCAGCAGCAATGCTGAAGCTGTTCGTAGCAGATGGCATGAGAGCTTGAGCTGCTTACATTGCTGCTCACCGAGCAAGGTGCCTATGCTCAGGGATCTGGCTTCTTGCACAAGGAGAGTGAAAAGTTTATTTAAATTGATAAACTTTCATTCAGAAATAAAATCCTGATGAGTTGCTCAGTTCTTGTATTTTTCTCCGGTCATTTTTTATGCATGCCATTGGTGTCAGATGGTGTGGGTTCCTGCAGCAAACGGCTGATGGCACTACACGATCACCCTCATGCTGCTGAAGTCTCAGCAGCCAGCAGCCTGCCTCTGAATGAACCAAGAGACACTTCCATGCTGCAAGAAAAACACTCACAAACTGTAATCGTTACCTACTAAGCACATTTTATATCTTGATTCTTCTGTTACTCATTTACTTTGTCTCCTGCTATGTATGCAAGTCTACAGCATGGATGTTTCAGTTGTTCTGGAGCTGGATCTCACAGATCACTAAATAGTGTATCAGGTGACGGATCCCAAATGGGGTTAGAGCAGTGGTTGATGACAGCTATCACGGCTGCCTGGCTGGAACCAGTGCTAGCGATGTCCAGCTGAAGTCTGCTCAGCATACTAAGAATTTAATCATTTGTCAGTGCTGGTTGTGGTGCTGCTTTGAATTGGATATGGTGGAGATAAGAAGGAGGTTTGTAAGGAAGCAACGTGAAACACAAAAAAGCACAACAATCAGTATTTTTTTTTTCATGAATAGTTCTGCAACAGGAAAGAAAAAAAGCCCCAAGGGAAGAATTTCTACATTTTGTGTCTGTCTTACATTTTCTATGTACGTAAGTTCCTTGTGACATTGCAGACAGCTGTGATGAGGTTAAATCTAGAATTAGGTTAGTCAGAATTAAATTTGCAACCAAATTGGGATTGGAGATAAACATCTTAACTAGGACAGTATTAATATTAGCATTATTATTAACTTTAATTAAAGCAACATTTAAAGCAAAAAGCAGCAGGTTTTCCTCACGGTCCCTGCCAGCTAAATGCTAGACTAAATAATACTTTGTTTGGGCATCTTTCAGTTCTTCCTTCTGTCCAAGGAATGCAAGTGGTTTGGTATAGCTTTTCTGTTAAATGCAATTTGGAGTGAAGTCAAATTTCTGTTTTAATGTGCAGGTGTTTAAATGTCTGAAGGTGACATCAGAGAACACAGTTAAAAACATAATTGCAAAGCAACAAGGTAACATGTAAGAAGTAAACTGTGAAAGCATGAGAATATAAATGACCTAAATAGTATAAAATACTATGATGGGAAATATGGGTAGAACAAATCTCTTGGATGGGATAGGAGTTCAGCTCTAGGAATGTGGTTTTGGCACTAGTGTCCCAAACTAAGAATGCTATTTCTGGGGAAATGCACTAAACTCTGGGTCATGCATTAAACTCAGATAATTTATACTTCACTCATAAATAGTGGCAGTGCAAAAACACAAGTAGAAATGGAGCAGAATAAATATATCGTTGTAAATTTTACAGCCCTCAAAACCTGTAGAATTCTCATGTACATCTGATGCCAGGTAATACCTAGAAAAAAATCAAGCCAAGGAACTCATAGCAAGCCCTTCAAATCTGCCAACTTGGTGACCTTAAGGGAATCCATTTTCAAAGCAGCATAATAAGAAAGTTTTGAAAAGGTAACTTCCCAAGCACTGATCTTTATTAGCTGTTTCTGACAAGCCCTAAAGAAAGGCAAATGTCTCGATATTTGGAAAAGACATGGCAAACGTCCATTTTATAGGAAACTCTGATCTTTAGGAAATACCAGTGCTACTCCCTTTCCTGATTTCTCATTCTTTTTCTCCCTTGCTATTTAATACCAGTCTGCTGTGCAGATCTTCCAAGACTGTGTCAGTTCCAAGGCTTGGCTGCCTGGTACTCGCAGAACTTCAGCTCTCTCACAACCAGCTATTTCCCATGTACCTTTGAAGTGTGATTTCTGCTGGAAAAGTAGCTATGGAAAAAAAAATATATACCCATGTTGTGACCAGAGTTTTTTAAGTCTGTTAAGATTTTGATAGTGTTCCCATCCTCAGTGGGTGCAGGTCAGCTGGATTTCTTTGCGGGGAGATGCAGCTGAAAGAGAAACCTCCAGCTAGTAGGAAGATGGGTCCTTTGGGATCTGATGAGATCAGCTTAGACAAGTCTGGACCCCATATGGCAAATATGGGAGAAACTTCTCCCCGATACAGACAGCGGTAGATCTCCTTCTTTGGGCTAATTCTAGGGGAACCTGCTGTGATATTTTCTCTGAATGTCTCTAGGGGAAGGCAGCTTCTCTCACAGCAATGTACATCTGTTTCAGGCCATGCTTTGAAGCCCAGCCTGGGGTTTTGGTGTTTGCTTTTCTCCTTTTAAAAAGGAACTATCTGAAGGCCTAAAAATCTGAAGCTTAAAGAACTACACGAGCTGACTAGAGTTCTGAAGCTTCTTTATACTTAGAATAAATGTGTGAAATATTTAGCCTTCATCCTGTGCAAAACCTGACTTTCAAAACATTTACAGCATAGGGTGGAGTTTTATCTGCTCCTAAATAGAATGATAATTTCCCCCCTTTGATTTCTGCCCCAAATCTCAAATTCTGGTGTGCGATGAATCAGTTGAAGAAGAGGAGTTGACTGTTTCTCCACCTCCCCACACAAATAACTCTTAAAAGCTTCGCTTTTTTTTCAGGGAAGTGTAAGTGAGAGCCCTGAAGCAGCATGTCCCCAGCTGGCTATCTGTTCTTTATTCTGGTTTGTGGTTCAGGGTGTCTTTTTATTAATAAGCACCTACCACTAAACCATTAAGAGTTTAGCAGTCCACAGCTTCCAAGGAAATGCTTACCAGCAGTCAGAGCTGGAAAATAGTTCTGAGGATGGCATAGGCCTGATAAAAGGATTAATAAATCACAGCACCGAGAATTGTGAGTTCAGTTTTGTCTGACACTGGCACTACGGATTATTTCATATATTCAATGCTCTTAATTGCTTTTTCCCCCGAAAAGTTCCGTGTGCAGCTCTGGGGCAGGCTTTCTAGAGCTTTCTCAAGCAAACTGAAATAGATTTCTTCCTAATTTATATTTAAACTGTGGTCTTTACAGCACACTCTTTCATTTGAGGTATACCGATTGGACCGATAAACAGGGAGAGTATGGGGTGACACCTCCTCTCTCTTCCAGCATGGCAAAAGTAGACGAAGGTTTGCAGAATAAAACTATGAACAATTCCAACCTAGCTCTGCTATTCCACTTTTCTTGGAATTGTTCCGTCTGTTTCTCTGAAAATGAAAGTCTGTTTTCATTCCTACCACCTGCTATTTCCATATGAAAAAGCTGGTTTGTTATAATGAGAGTACAGTTTCTCCCAAGGGCAAACTAAGGACATTCCATCATTCTGATCTTCCTGAAATTTCAGTAACCAAATTCAATTTGTAACTAGATTGTGATCTACTTTTTCACAAAGTTGTAACGCCTTCCAGGGAAACCTCAAGTTCTGTCTGTGGATATTGGCAAAACAAAATGTCATCTCCCTGCTGAACCGTAAGACAGTCTGATTTGGCAAAACAAAAAAAGAGAACCTAATACCAAAGTTCACTTTGGTTTTGAGGCTTACCTAGCGGCAAGCAGTTGGAAATCAGGGTATGATTTCCAAGCACAGATGATATTTTTATCTCAGGCACAAGTGAAGAACACTGTGACCAAAAAGTTTCCTTATGGTGATGACTTGATGGAAGCAACAGCGGGCAGTTGAGGTGGACTGAGGGTTATCTTCCGTCCAAGTCAGCCTTTTGCAGATTCAGTTATGCTTTTTAAGAAACAATTTAAGCCTCCATTTGACTCTCCAAATGAGTCATCTTTGACACTCGCGTTTTTAAGAAGCTGCTTAACATCATCAGCACTGTTCTCTTAACAGCATGGGTGAACCCCAATTTCCAGGAGGAGAGCAAGAAAAAAGTTGATGGGGCTGATCTTGGGCAACCTGGGTTTCCTTGATAGGAATGCACTGAAACATTCCTTGGTAAGAGTCATAGAAAATTCATTTTCTTCTTAGCATTTGTGTGGGCAAAAAAAGTATTGTCCCTCAGAGAGTGCACTCTGGAGAACATAGGACACCCTGGAGTTTCATATGCTGTTAGTTTGGTGCTGTGTGTCTGGATGCACTGCAGGAGATGCCCAGCTGGCTGCCCAAAGGCTCCGGCACAGGTGAGAGCAGGTCAGTCTGCTGTGGGTCATGCAGATGCAAACATGAAATCAGAAAAGATTACCACAGTTATATGGCTCCTTTCAGTGCTGCATCGTTTCTCCTTGGAGACTGGCATGGCCCTTGGCTGAGATATTCTCTTTTCTCTGCCCAGGGATAATAGGTATAATCAGGGACAAAAAGGAACGGGACACGCTGTACTGAAGGCTGATGAGGAGACATAGTTGAATTTTTGCTGAAATTCCTCAAAAGCCACCAGCTGTCCCCAGATCCCTGGCCATGATGCTACAGCTGATCCAAGACTATCTAGGTTCAGGACAATGCATGAGGAGTTTTGCTTCTTTTTTGACTCCGTTAAGTTCATGCCTAAGACGAATCCCACAGGAATAGGCTTTGGGGCCCACAACAGCCTGAGGCTTTCTTGAAAATCCCTGTTGATAGTTCCTTGTTCATATTAAAGATCTGCCTGCTTCTGCAAAACAGCTTTATTTCAGGACTGATTCATTTATCGAATACTCACAGATCAGCCAAAGGCCAGGACAGTATATGGTAATGTGTCGGTGCATTTACCCTTGGATTGCCAAAGCCTTATCTAATTATCTGTGTTTATGCCAGCTGTCTTGGAACACAAAAAATCCTTAATAAAGAAACCACTGTGGTAAAGAAACGATGAAAGGAAAATAGCAGAAGATGGCTCCCCAAGCTGGGTAAGTTAGAGACGCAAAGGGATAACAAACCCATCACAAACACATACCTAAACAGTTTGCAAACACAAATATACCAAGGAACGAAGTCATCTGTAGCTGTAGCCCCAGAAATTGAGACAGAGTGTGTCTTTTTGTTTTAAATCAGTTTTCTGCCAGATTTCTTCCAGGAAGCATCGCAAAATTGCTGAGAGCCATAGTATTGCAAATGCTAGCAGCCACTAGATGTCCCAGAGATGCACTCAAGCCTGCAACCCATCAGCTGCAGAGACACAGGAACAGCAAATTCAGTTGTGCAGGAGAGAGAATAACTTTTAGCAGACTAACTCACCTAGCTGGAAGCACACAATGAGCTTTGAGCACATATGCCCTTTTTTAGGCCTTAGTGGTATTGTAGCTGTGATGGTATGAAGAAATAAGGAATCAGGACGTATGGATCTCAACCAAGAGTTGGTCTGGCTTCATTTATTATTACTTTAAACTGTGGTAGAGCAACACTAGTACCGTGAGGAAAGCAAAGTGAGATGAGAAAACCAGCATTTATAAGCTCCTCAGAGTAACAATACAGATGAGCAGAAGGCAGAAGTGTTTCTGCTCTTGCTGAGCTAGTGTAACCATGGGATGTGTATGTGGTGGGTCATATAAAGGTGCAGTGTCAAGCTGCTTTCTTTTCCTGTTCCTCATTTGTGGTTTTGTAGCTTTGCTCAGCAAGCTGCAAGTTCCTGCACACATATACACCATTTTGTACCTGCTGGTTTACCTCCATTTATTCATTTCACTATAGTGTTCTAAAGGTTTTATGATTCTGCATGCAACCCAGAAGAAAGTTGTGAATAGGTCCAGTCCTGTTCAATGTCTTCATCAATGACCTGGATGAGGGCATTGAGGGTACCCTTAGCAAGTTTGCAGATGACACAAAGCTGTGTGCAAGTGTGGATCTGCTGGAGGGTAGGGAGGCTCTGCAAAGGGACCTAAACAGGCTGGACCGCTGGGCAGTGTCCAACGGCATGAGGTTTAACACGGCCAAATGCCGGGTCCTGCACTTGGGGCACAACAACCCTATGCAGAACTACAGACTGGGAGAAGCCTGGCTGGAAAACTGCCAGGAGGAGAGGGACCTGGGGGTGTTGGTCGACAGCCGACTGAACATGAACCAGCAGTGTGCCCAGGTGACCAAGAAGGCCAATGGCATCCTGGCTTGTATCAGAAACGGTGTGACCAGCAGGTCCAGGGAGGTGATTCTCCCTCTGTACTCAGCATTGGTGAGGCCGCTCCTTGAATACTGTGTCCAGTTGTGGGCCCCTCACCACAAGAAGGATGTTGAGGCTCCGGAGCAAGTCCAGAGAAGAGCGACGAGGCTGGTGAAGGGGCTGGAGAACAGACCCTATGAGGAGCGGCTGAGAGAGCTGGGGTTGTTTATCCTGGAGAAGAGGAGGCTGAAAGGAGACCTCATTACTCTCTACAAGTACCTGAAAGGAGGTTGTGGAGAGGAGGGAGCTGGCCTCTTCTCCCAAGTGCCAGGGGACAGGACGAGAGGGAATGGCCTCAAGCTCCGCCAGGGGAGATTTAGGCTGGAGATTAGGAGGAGGTTTTTCACAGAAAGGGTCATTGGGCATTGGAATAGACTGCCCAGGAAGGTGGTTGATTCCCCTTCCCTGGAGGTGTTTAAGGGACGGGTGGATGAGGTCTTGAGGGACTTGATTTAGTGTTAGATAGGAATGGTTGGACTTGATGATCCTATGGGTCCCTTCCAATGTGGTTGTTCTGTGATTCTGTGAACAGTTTCCTAAGAAGAAAAAAACAGAAAATGTCTCAAACTTGCCTCTTGATCCTTCCACACAAAAGTGTTTTAGAAAAAAAACAACTTTCCAATGTCCTAGTACCCACAAGGCATCCTTCAGCCCATGCTTAACAGCCTCTGCTCTCCTACTCTTCACAAGTTCTTCTGAACAATGTTGATGATGATCAACGCCTTGAAACCATGTCTCTTCTTGTATGAAGCCTTCTGCTATGCTGGAGCATTGCGTTAGGTCTCTCCTATTTCTCTTCTCCATTTTTTCCTGCATGTTGGCTCTGCTGTTGCATGGTGCATCTGATACAACTCAAGCAAAGTGGCTTTGCTAGTCAGGCACAGTGTGTTAGGTCCTTCCTTTCTGGGACCTGGCACAGGGGCTGACAATGTATCTTGGGGTTGCTCTGAGTGTTCCCTTAGCATATGGTTGGGATTTTGGGTTGCTCAGAAACCCTACAAAATCGCACATGGTCACCTTCACCCATTGCGCTGACATATCTGGATGTAAAAGAGGATCTGGCAAGGGAAACTCAAGAGAAGCTTCAAAATCCCACTGCTCAGCATCTTGCTCTAAGTAAGCTCCTGCACATAAACCCTCTGATTTTTTTTTCTGAGTTTTAGGGGAACCAAGAAGATCATGGTCCTGTGACATACCCAAACCTGCCTCTTTCTTGGATCTTCTGGACTCAGTTGCCACTCAGTTGCCGTTTCTTCTCTGTCAGAGTAATAATTCAATAACACATACCGGGGACCAGCCAACATGTCCAATAAGGGAACAGAAACAATTTAATGTGATTCATGATCAGTCACAATTAAGCAACAAAGCTCATTTTTTTTTGGCATTCATTCCTAGTAGCTAGGATTAAAGAAAAAAGCATATTCCTGATTAGATTTGGAGAAAGTAAGGGAGTCTGCAACCTACTCACAGACAGAGAGGAAGGCAAATTAATCCAGAACATATTTTTTTAAAGCTACCCACGGCACTGCTGGATGAGGAGGGAGAAAGGGCCATCTCCTAGTACTGTGGTGCTGCCACTTGACTCCTCCAAACCATCCCTACTGGAAGCTATAAAAATTTTAGGAGACAAGGCTGGATGTGGTAGAATAAGGTTCTTGAAGTACTCTGATCTCTTGTTTCATTCCCTTCGAATACATCAGCTACTAAGCAGGGTGAGACAGAGATGGGTGTTTGAAGTGGGGTTGGAGGCAGGAAAGTCTGTTCTGGTGCAGAATGGGTGGTGTCATTTGTGCTTAGCAGGTCCTGAGGATGAATGAGAGAGGACTAATGAGAACATCAGGAAAAAGCCAGCTATTAATGTTTCCCCTGGTAGGAAAATCCATCATGTCCTTCTGTTCTTTCTACCTTACTTACAACTCAGTGATGCTGGGTGACATTTTTTTAGCTTAGTCATTTTATCAAGCCTGTGGGATAAATCACTGCCCAGTGAGGGAAGTGAGCTCAGCAACATTTATAACACTGCAGGGTCTCATGAAATCTTAATTTAATGACCTTTGACTAAGAATAGAGGCAAGTCTACACCACTTTCAGGGGACAGTATCCCATCCCACCTGGGAAATGGATTCAATCAAATCCTGTCATTTGCATCTCTGGCTGTTCTGAACCTCTACTGCAAATGGGCCCAGGCTGCAAATATTCCTTTCATTTAGTCTAATGAAAATGCACATAGAGCTTGTTTCTGCAGCCAAAGCAACAGACAGAGGGATAAAGACTTTATCCCAGGGTGCAGGCAGCACTGCTGAAAGACACGTCAGTAGTTCAGGACAGGCACAGGCTTTTAGGTGGATGTTCTAATGTCATCTAAAAGCAGGCAGGGACAGGAGCAGGACATGTTCCTGTTGCAGCCCTAGCAAGCTACGTTCACCCAGAAAAGCTGTCACTTTGCAGCTCAGTCCTGAAGAAGACCCATGGGAGGCAGGAACACAGCCAAGACTCGGTCACCGTATGAGTTGACAGCCCCTCATAGCCTAGGAACCTCCTGTGGGCACATGTAGCACTGCGGTTCATGACATTAACCCAGGTTGTAATTGTAATAGATCAAGACAATGTCCTGGGAACCACACCATAAAAGCACAGCAATGACAAGTTCACACTGCAGCTGCACAGAGCTCATGAACAGAAGTCAGTGAGACAAAGTGCAGGGTGGGCTTTTGAGCAGGTGAGCTCAGAGTGCCCAGGCTCTCATGCTCTTCCAGTCTTCAGAGGACTGATGTTACTGTGATTCATAGTATATTCCTTTGATGCTTCTTTATGTAGAATCATAGAATAACCAGGTTGGAAGAGACCCACTGGATCATTGAGTCCAACCATTCCTATATGCCTACTTCTTCTTTATATGGCCACATATCTGTGGTCTTCTCTGCACATATGTTTAAATAAAGGAAGAAGAAGCTGTGGTAACACCATCCCCGTGATCATCATCATATCTACCATAGGTTACAGCTTGCTTTTGCTGAATTTTATGCAGAAACATGGAAATGAGATATTCCTCATGGGAGGAACAGACAATTTAGGGTATGATGCAGCAGATGAGGGTGGTCCAGACTGGCAGGAGATCATCACTCCCCCTTGAATTGCATGGATTTTGCCATGGTGGCAGATTCCTCTGGTTCTGGGCAGAAGGCAGCTGCACCAACCCATGAGCCTCTCACCTGCAAGGAAGCAAGGATAAAGCGTTTGATGCTGGCTCTGCCTGGTGACAGCGAGGGGAGCACTCCTCAGAAGTGGAGAGATGGCTTTGCCAGGAAGCTGAACTCCTGGGGAGTGGAACGCGGCTGTCAGGAAGCCTGGCCAAATGTCTCAGAGAGCTTGTGACGTGGCACTGCCTCGCCATCACACGCACACCATCTGCCACCAGACGACCCAAGCACAGCCTGAACACGGAGCTGCTCTGCAAAGCAAGGCTGCAAATTAGCTCGGCAAGAAGGCAGCTGGTAATGAATGCCACCCCACGCAGGGGGACAGAGTGTGGTCTGTGTAAAGTGGCAGGCGAACTGCACAGCATCCGACAAACGCTGAGTGTCTCCCATAGCTGAAGCCGCGGGCTGCTTGGTCTGCCCAGCACACAGCTTTCACACAACTGCCACTGCTATGGGGCAAAGTGGCTTCATCTTCTGTGGCTTTCTCAGTGCCAACGGTTTGAAAAAAACTTCAAAAAGAGAGGAGGCAGCCAGGGCTGTTTTCTGGCTCGCAGTCACACGATTAGCTCCATGCTGTGTTGGCCTGATGGAGCATATGCATGTGCTCGAGTGGGTTTGGGGCACAACCCTCTTGCCAGTGAGGGGTTGATCAAACTGCTGACTCCTCTGCTGACCTTGTTCATAGAATCATAGAATCACCAGGTTGGAAAAGACCCACTGGATCATCGAGTCCAACCATTCCTATCAAACACTAAACTATGCCCCTCAGCGCCTCGTCCACATGTTCCTTAAACTCCTCCAGGGAAGGTGACTCAAGCCCCTCCCTGGGCAGACTGTTCCAGTGCCCAGTGACCCTTTCTGTGATTTTTTTTCCTAATGCCCAGCCTAAACCTCCCCTGATGGAGCTTGAGACCATTCCCTCTCATCCTGTCCCCTGTCACTTGGGAGAAGAGCCCAGCTCCCTCCTCTCCACAACCTCCTTTCAAGTGGTTGTAGAGAGCAATAAAGTCTACCCTCAGCCTCCTCTTCTCCAGGCTACATCTTCCATGGCCCAGATACCCTGGTTCCCCATAACATGCTGTAGGACTAAGCCTGCCTTCCATCCACAACATCACCAGGAAATACACACTGGTCCCTCTCATGTGTGCACAAGAAAACTTGGAACTGGTGTTCCCTACAGGGTCAGTCTCCCACATACAGTCTATTGCCTTCTTCACTGCTCAGTACAGCTTCCTGGAGCAGGATGAATTTGTCATTTTAAGAGGACACAATTTCTGAGGAACACTAAGAGAGTTTATTCTCCCCCATCTTCTCCCTTTCCTCTCCCAATTTTCTTGCTGTTGAAATCAGCCATCTGCTCTGCTCGCCCCAGGGCTCAGCCCTTGGGATAAAAATATCTCCAGCAGTCCTGAGCACAGGGAAGCCATGAGCCAGTGGTGTCTGTGAGCATCAGGATGAGGAAGGCTCATGAGGACTGAGTGAGAAAATAGCAAGCCCAGCCTAATCATCCTCTTGGACCACTCCCATTGCTTGGAAGGCTGAGATAGTGGAGAGAAGCTGCTCTGGGCTATCATGGCTGCACACGGTACAAACCTGTGCCAGGCATCTTTCTTGATTCCCAGGCTGCTGGCACCTGTCTACCACCCAACTTAAATTCAGAGACTTTGCAAAGAAAGAATGCCAATCTTATGAAATCCTTACTAGTCAATTCAGTCCCAGGAAGCAAAACGTGGCTTTATAAAATGCAGCTCTCATCGTCTAGCGTTTTACAGTCATGAGCTGCAACCCAACAGCACTGTGACGATGTCAGCAAAGCCCAGAACTGTGCTGCAGTCAGCACAAGCTGGACAGAAGGGGCTGGCAGCTGTAGGCTTGCCCCTTGCCTGGTCCTCTGCAAACTGAGACTTAAGTGCAGCTGCATGAGGCTGATAACATATTACATTTCTTTGTGTGCACACCACAAAGCAGAAGGCATTGAGTCCCAGGACTCTTCTTATCAAGAAGCTGGCCAGCAAAATTGATTCCTTCCTCACCGAGGTCAGGGTGTGCTTAACAGGCTCTGCAGTAGTCAGGGAGCACAAGCAAAGGTGGCCTCTTGCAGGGCAGGGTTGAGTTCCACCATCCAGGGATTTTCCCCTCTACCCTCAGGAAACAGGAGTGTGCTCCACTTTTCCTCTAAGAACTTACTTCTTTCTTCCTGAAGTGCTGCAAACCTTTAGGTAATGAGACATCCCCGCTCTTCTTCTTCTTTATGAAGAAGAAAGCAAATTGCTGCCAACTTTCTGTGAGGTTCCTTTATAGGGAATCCAACAAAGCACAAGAATAGATCTGATCTTCTGGAAAGTAGGACTTCTTCCTCCCTAGAGCTTGTTTTTACTGTCATGGAGCAAGCTGCAGCATGGTGATCTACCCGCACCCAAGAGCGGGATGGAAACAGGCCCAGAGGAAGGTGCAGGATCATAGAATCATAGAAACACCAGGTTGGAAAAGACCCTTCGGATCATCGAGTCCAACCATTCCCATCAAACATTAAACCATGCCCCTCAGCACCTCGTCCACCTGTGCCTTAAACACCTCCAGGGAAGGTGACTCAACCACCTCCTGGGCAGCCTATTCCAGTGCCCAACAACCCTTTCCGTAAATTTTTTTTCCTAATGTTCAGCCTGAACCTCCCCTGATGGAGCTTGAGGCCATTCCCTCTTGTCCTGTCCCCTGTCACTTGGTAGATCTCCAGCTCCTGCTCAGCAGAGCTCCTGGAGAAAAGGGGCTCAAGGCTCCTGCTCTGTTTGTGATCCTCTGGCAGGTTTTAAAGCAGGATGGACATACATTAACTCCGTTTTTTTAGCCTCCTGCCAGATATGTGCTGTGAATGCTGGAGATCACTCTGTAAACAGCCTAAATGGGAGGGAAAGTTGATAGCAAACAAGAAGAGTTGACAGGATGTGGGCCACAAATAGCTTTTTACAGAGGGATCTGGGAGACATGGGGCTTTCTCAGCGAAACCAGGTTGAAGGGGGTCCTGCTGAGGTGGGGAGGAGGCTAGTGCTGCAGCTCCACACCTGTACAGGGCACTGTGTCCAGCCCGGGCAGTCCTACAGCCCAACTAGGCTCCCTGGGGATGGCATCTACATAATTCCATGTTTACAAAGCACCCACTTAGTGCTGAAGCTCGGCACACTGGGATGACTGTCTTTGCCAGGGAAATATGCTCGCTCGGGGCGACAGGCTGCCCGTGGAACTGCACAGGCGTGTAGGACAGGAAATCAGGGAGAACAAATATCCTGTTCAAATACCAGAGGACAGCATGTAATTACCTGAGCTGGGAGCCAGCCAGGACTCCACGAGTAATAGTGCTGCGAGAGCAAAAGAGCTGAAAAGCAGGAGGGAGGCAGGGAGGATAGGGGAGATGGGTACCAGTGAGCCAGGAATGGAATTTGACCCTTTTTTAGGAAGTCAATAGTGCAGCATCCCTGCATTGTACCCCTCGCTGGGGCTTTGATCCAGCATGGATGGAGAGAGAAACCAGCATGTCTTCCACACCATGTCTTCCCCAGCCACTCCACTGCCCTGCAGAGCTGGGCATCTGCCCTGGGATGCTATGGCCCATGTTCTCCTCATACCATCCCTCACTGCTGTGACCCAACGGTAGCCCCTTGTCCTAGAGTCCACAGGGGCTCCACCAGCTTCTTTGCACTGGGCTGTTCTATAATCCATGCCAATCCCAAGTTTTCACGCTGTCATTGCTGAGCCCACACCAGCCCCAGAAGCCAGTGACGAAGATGGAGATAGGTTAGAGCAGTGCACCATGAAATATTCAGGGACAGAACAGGGTGCTATAAGTTTCAGCTGGTGGCCAGAACCCACTATCGTGGGAGCAGCAGGAGGAAAGCAGCGCCAAGGGCTGCTGTGCATGCAGAGACCAACACACAGTGGTTTCAGCCTCACAGCTATGGCCTTCTCAGAGCTGGATGGGTCCTGCTGAATTCATACTTCTCCAGGCTCCTCAAGGCTGTCAAGCACTGGGTCGGCCTGTGCTCTTTAACTCATTAGCTAACAGCTGTGGGCTTGCTGATGGACTGATGTGTGTGTGCATCAGGAAAATGGCACTGCAGGTCTCTAAACCAGGAGGGAAACCTTTGTGCTTTCTGAGGAAGGTTGTACTGGAGTCTCTGCCGAGGAGCTTCCTGAAATTGGGTGAAGCCCTCCTGACTTGATTTTGTGCCAGACTGAAAGGAATCTGCATGCACCCAGGATGATGATTTGCCATTTTCTCAGGACTGTGCTGGGTTCCCTTGTGTGGCTTAAGACAAGCTTCAATCCCTGAATCTCTACTGACAGCAGCTTGATTTTTGAAAAAGCAGCTGTTACATGGCTGGTGGAATCAGACTGAGAAGCAACCCCAGGTGTAGCCAGTCTTGGTGGACCAGGCTTCTTCACAGAGGAGCTCTTCACCCCACAGAGCCTGGTCTCACCACTTGTAGATGCTTTCCCAAAGATCTCTCTCTGCTTGATGCTCCTACAATCCCTTTGGCCCAGTGGAGTCACTGGCTTTGACTGAGACATGGGACTGGAGCCACGACTGGGGTTGGAAGCAGTGCCTGGGGCAGGCAGGTGCCTGGCTGGCATCAGGAGATGTGTATCGAGGATGTGTCCTGAGCTTCTCTATCTCCCTCAGGCTCTCACAGCTGGTGTTGAACAGATTCAAAGAGTAACCTGGTCTTGGGAGCTGCATTTTGGTGTCCCCTGGAGCACTGGGCTGAGCAGTTCCCCCATCTGAGAAGCAAGCAGCCATCACCATCTCCTCCTTTCCATCCGTATCCCTGCATATCCCATCACACTTTTCTAGAACAATTTTTTCTACTTAACCACCAGCCCCAACTTTCGAAGTTAATTGGGGATGGTGAGGTATAAATAGATGCTGGACCAGATGGAAACTCTGTCGTGATTTATAGCTAGCTGAGCTATCACATGTTCCACTTGTACTCTGAGCAAGGGCACTATTAATTATGGCACTGCCCCGGCAGATCGTATGGGAGGTTATGACAATGATATTAAAATTGAGGACTTAAATATAACCTGGCTGTAATGTTTGGCTGAGTAAGCAAGATGCAGAGAGGACCTGCCTGTTGCAGCTGCACACTTTTCAAAGCATTTCTCCAGCGAGCCCTAGGGATGCAGGTGTTTTGGAGAGCTTTGAATGGAGAAAACCAACATGGCTGCTCCTTTGCGGTGACTTTTCCTTTGCTTTTGTCCAGGCAAAGTGCAACAAAGCTGAGGGATGTTTTCTTCATGCTGAGGTTGTGTTTTCTCATTGTTCCCCAGCAGCTGCTTTGAGAAGAGCCTATGTTACAGGCACCCTCTTGCTGATGCAGACAAGACCTCCTGTTCCAAACAGGGAATTAGGATTGATCTTCACTCACAAGGCTTCTCTTACAGTAATTTCCCATTCCTGTGCTTCTGCTTGGGGCCCCAGCAACGTAATTCTGGATTCTGAAACGTTTTGAAACAAGACGGAAAAGGATCCTGCATGAGACCTCAGGAAAGGGAAGGCTGGGATAAAGTAGCAGGAGATAAGCGAAGCCAAGTCCTGACTGTGGCTGGCCTCTCCTGCAAGCTACCCTCACTGTACAAGGCAAACTAAGCCCTAGGAAGCGAGCATTGCATGTTCCTGGTCTGAAGAAGCCCATAGAAACAAAGTCAGTGTGAGCATCCCACCCCACGAGCCCTGTACCCTTTGTTATGCAGCTCCAGCTGGATGTGGAGCATCATCCTGCGCATGTGTCACCCTGAGGGGCTGCAGTCCAGGCTGGCAGGAATGGTGGAGAGGGATGGCTCCTTAATGGGGTTTCCAGAGGGGATACAAGGATCAAAAGACTTGCTGGAGGTCATCTGGGAGAGCATGGCGCTGCACCATGTCTGCTGAGTTTCAGGCCTCTTTTCATCACTACCAGTTTCTCCTTGTAGCCCACACTTAAAACGTCTATTCAGTTACCCATTGTGAATTGGGATTTTGCTAATTACTGAAGGAAAATGAAGCCCAGGGCAAGTGGGGGTGACTGTATCTACCTTTTCCCAAGCCTTTTTCTGCCTGAGGAACAGATTCCCCATCATTTATGAAGCAGTTCCAGAACAGTTTGTGAATGTCCTCATTTTTCTGGGGCCTGCTACTCAGTGGTAAAATGAAAACAAGACCCACAGCCTCCTCTTGCTTTCAGAAACCATTGCCTTTTGCATCCCCCACCCTGCCTAACTTTCAAAATACATCCAAGTGCCACACAGTACTCTCAGATACGAAGAAATCTTTACAGAAGCTTCCTTAGGAACTCTTTGCATGACAAACTAAATAAGAAGTGCAATTACGGAGCCATGATTTAAGAACTTAAAACCCAGCTAAGCTTGATGGGAGGTATCAGACTTACAAACAATGTGTAGGGGGAATTTAATCTTGCAAGGACTGCAGTTATTTGAAGAGAGAGATTGTGTTTGGGATTAAGAGCCAAATTACTCTACAAGTTTTTATTAAATCTTTATATTTTCAGCAATACATCATTGTGGCTGCTTCAGGACAGGAGCTTGGTTTTATGATGGACATAAATCCCAAAGAAATAGTTCAGATTCTCTGAAACAGGCAAAATGGGAACAAAATGGATTTGGACCTTATCTGGGCTACTGACTGCTTAAAGCTCACACAGGAGATATTTCATTAAGGCACACAATTTTCCAGAAAGCTCCAAAAGGAGATGAAAGATATCTAATTTCTCCTGTATTCCTAAAAAACCTGAAGAAGTTCTGAGTGAATGTATGTGCTCCTCACTGGGAATCTTCCTTTTCTACCTGCACTCATGCTGGGAAGCCCATCTCTGAGCATCCGTATTTTGAACTGATTTCAGTATTAATGCACCACAGAAATATTCGTTTGGGGAAGCAACATCCTCGTTATCTTAGAACTCAAGGGACCAAAACCCATCTCCTCTTGTGGGCTGCTGGATGGTCACTAATACTCTTTGCAGGGCTCTGCCTGTGCCTGAGTGGCTGCAGCCCCAGCTGGACACATGTGGTGGCTTTGCAGCAGCTGGGGCAGGTGGGGAACAGGGGGTTTGGGGGCTGCTGGGGTCTCACGCCTGTGGCTGGATCCCCGGATATACATCTTCCACCTGACAAATGAATCCAAACACACATCTTGGTGTGCAAGATGATTGTTTAGTTTAGAGTTAGTATCCTCACTGTAACAGAGGAGGGTAGGAGCTAGGACAAACACTTTCACCCCTTGACGCCTCAGATTTAGGTGGCTTTATGCAGCTGCCAGCCGGCTTGAGGACAGGAAGCTGAAGTGAGAGCTGAACGGAGCTGGTTGTCCCCAGCAACAACACAGCATCTCTCTCCTGCTGGGTGATGGGTAATGTCACATTATTAGAATTACACTGCCTGCAAAAATACTTGGGGATGCAAATCGGAGTGTCCCTGGATTTGCTGAAAGTGGTGCTGGGTCCTTTGTCCCTGTGCAGCAGCTCCCCGCAGCTTGTCCTTGGTGCCAGTCACCCAGGTTTGAGGGCACTGACCTGATGTGGGTACCAGGGAGCTGCACCTGCTGAGAGCATCGCAAGCACCATGGATGTTTGTTTTAAATCACGTAATCATAGAATGGTTTAGGTTGGAAGGGACCTTAAAGATCATCCAGTTCCAACCCTCCCTGCCATGGGCACAGACACCTCTTGCTCAGTCAGGTTGCTCAAATCCCCATCCAACCTGTCCTGAAACACCTCCAGGGATGGGGCAGCCATGACTTCTCTGAGCAACCTGGACCAGTGGCTCACCACTCTTATCATGAAGGATTTCTTCCTAGCATCTAGTCTAAATTTTCCCCCCTCCATTCCCACTTGTCTTATCACTCCATGACCTTGTAAAAGGTCCTGCCCCAGCTTATCTGTAGCCACTTTAAGTGCTGGAAGCTACTCTAAGGTCTCCTGGCAGCTTTCCCTTCTCCAGGATGAACAACCCCAACTCTTTCAGCCTGTCCTCATAGCAGAGGTGCTCCAGCCCTCAGATCATCCTTGTAGCCTCCTCTGGACCCTTTCCAACAGTTCTGTATCCTTATGATGGGGACTGCAGAACTGGACACTATACTCCAAGTGGAGTATTGTTAAACACTATTTGAGGAGTAACGCAGTAACATAATGCTGTGATAGTGCCTTCCCTGTCACCACAGTGGTCACCTGCCACTGATCCAGGCAAAGTCCCCTTTCTGTCACACAGTTTTGTGTACACTGGCTGCTGCTCCCAGTCCAGCCGGGCTCACCTGCAGCATCCTCCCAGGACCAGCACCATCCTCCCTGCCCGCTGCTCTGCCCAGGCAGCAAGGAGACAACGGGCAGGGCTATATTCAACTAGTTCAGGGCTGGTTTCTTATTAGAGCACGGCCTGATTCTCTTGGCAGGATGAGTGCTTCTAATTTATTGTGACAGAGGGAAGTCATTTGATGTTTTCTGGCAGCTGCACTCTCCTATCAGCCATAACTTAATCCCCGTTGTGTGGAGCACTGGCTCTGTGCATAGGGGAGCTGCTGGATGAGGTTCCCTGATGGGAGATGGCCCCACTGAGACTGAAGCCAGGTTCTCTATCAGGACACAGAGGGCTCGGTGCTGGCTCCCATACACCCAGTGCTGCTTCCCCAGCACTGCGACGCGACCTCTGCAGGGATGCAGCATTAGACCACCTCACCCATCTTACTGACACCCCCTGTTCCCCATGCTCTCCCAGGAGGAAAAACCAGCTGTGTGCACCACTATGACCTCTGAGCGTTGCCCACAACTCCTGCCACAGCAGGCACCTTGTACAAACCCCAGGTCAGCAGCAGAGGGGGCAAAGCCATGGCCCTCCAGCACCTTTGCCCAGGCAGCATCATCCCTGCTGTAGGGCTGCTTCCCCCTCCCCAGCCGCCAGCTCCTTCCCCAGTGACCCTGGCTTCACTCCCACTGAGGTTCTGCTGTTCTGGGTGATTAATTCAGTGTGAGTAATTTTGGAGCAGATGATCTCATTCACGTGGTTCCTGCTATTTCTCCAGCGGAGCAGAGGGAAGGAGAGGAGAAGAGAGGAAAGGAGAGGGGAAGGGGTGGGAGGGGAGGAACACAACATCCATGAGAGGTGTCCCTCCATGCATGCTCAGGAAGCCTGACACCAGCCTGCACACCATTTAGTGCTACAGGCAGAGCAGAAGGAAATTTGCTGGCAAATTGGTTTCTCTCAACAGAGGGCAATTTAATCATTTAAGCTAATAAAGGCTCACTTCTGGCTTTACAACAGTGCCAGAGTTTGGGGCAGCAAGTGGCTGCTGTGGCCAAGGAGCAGACTGGCTTGCTGGGTTCCTGGGGCACTGGGAAAGGTTCCTGGGGCACTGGGAAAGGTTCCTGATGTAGGATGTGTCCCTGGATCGCTGACCCATTGGGCACTGCCGAGCTCTGCCCCTGCCAGGAGATGGGAAGGCTTTGTGAGGGACAGAAGGCACCCACTGCAGTCCCCGCCTCTCCCCTTCCAATGGAAAACTCCAGTGGGTTTGGCACCCTCTGACTGCCTACAAAGGAAGTTGGAGACATTAAAGGACCTGTATTTGGAGGAACGGGACCTGCACAGAGGTGGCTACTCCACTATGGGTCCCTGGCTGGTGGGACAACCATCAGCCAGTAAGGCAGCAACATTGCCCTGTCCCAGCCTGTGCTGCAAGGAAACCAGAGTGAACCCTGTGAAATGAGATGAGATTAGCAATACAGCTGAATAATTCTAAGCTAATAAAGTACCTGGTCCAGATGGCTCCCACCATGGATACTATTAAAGAGAAAAACACAGGGTAAATTAGGAGATTTGAGGCTAAGGCAGAAGATGCTCTGTGGGGTGGGGAGCAGACTGCTTGCCGCTGGATGCCTCGAGGGACAGAGATTTGGTGCTTCCTTGCTGTGCTGGAGAGATATGTGTGTGCTCCTTCTCACCCAGTTTCTCTTTCTTTCCCTTGGAATCCCATGCTGCCCATACTGGCACCACCAGACTTGGAGCCCTGGAGATACTTTCCTGCCATGTGTGTGCCCACACAAACCTCAGCTGCTTGGAATCCACTTGCAGAATTATTTCCCAGCCCTCAGGATGATCTGAGCCCCCAGACGCTTTCGTGCTGGCCCCCTCCCACTGTCTGATGGGAGCCCACGCTAAGATTCTACTAAGGGAGAAGGCAATGTGAGTTTGCTCCTTAATTTTGATGCTCGAAATAAGCTGTAAAGAGCAATGAGACCTGCACTGTGTTTGCTTTGCAGAGGGCTTAGTTGCAACCCCAGATGCAGAGGGTTTCAGATTGAAGCTGCATTTCAGGGCTAACTACAAACCGCAGCGTGGTAGGTACAATTTATCTCTCTCTGGCCCTGGGAAATGGGTACCAGAGGTGGTAAGTGAGGTGGTGGAGGGCAGGAACCAATGCAGCCCTGTCTGAGATCCAAAGCACCTGGTACATCCATCCACATAGAGGAGAAGCCCAGGTCCTGACACAGGCAGTGCAGAGCATGGAAGAAGAGCAGGCAGGACCCAGAGCGTGTTTAGAGACACAGAAGTTCTAGCCCACCAGAGTATTTGGCTGAGGGTGGACATTTAAAGCACATCCTTACTCCAAAAGGGAAAGAGAAGAATTAATGCCGGGAGGAAAGAGTTGGTTTTACTCCATTTGCAGGAACTGGAGTGATAGCTGACCGGAGTGTTTAGGTTTTGAATTACCCTGATGAGATGTGTAAGCTTGTTATTTGTTTTAATTAATATGAAGGAAGCTGTCAGTGTGCCAGAAAGTGATGAGAGAGGGGGTGCAGGGAGGGGAGATGGGGACATTTGGAACTGAAGCATTCTATTAATATCCCCAGTGTTATATGAAAGGTCTTTAATGAAGCGAAGAAAAATGAGTGGTGAGAGAAACAAGAGATACAAATCACTTTATCTGACTCCTGCTGTCCATGTTGCCAGCAGGACACCTTCCAAGTGCTGCTGAGCCCTGCTAGCCCCTTGTCCCGTGCCTTGCTGTGCTGTCTTTAAGCTGCACAGGGAGTCAGAACTGGACAGGGTGGGAAGGTTTCAGGGAAGATGAGAACTGGTGTCTCATCACACTGATATGAAGCCGCTCAAAACTGCCTCCATCTGCTGGTATCTAGAGCAACATCTCCTGCCTTTGCCCCTGGACCTCAGTGGCACACAGAGTTGCACCTGCAGCGCCGTGTTGAGCAGCAAGGATGCAAAACACCTGCTGACAGCATTGAAACCCCAGCCTCGGAGTGATGCTTGGCAGGGAGAGGTGCTGCAACAGGCAGTAAAACCTCACTCGGTTTATTTCTCTCATTTTTTCTGCTCTTGTGGAGGTTAACATGACTGTTGTGTGTTCCCAACCCTGTGCTGAAGCTGTGCTTTGCCAGGAATTGATTTGCAATGCTTGAGATAGAAGAAAACAAAGATTAAATTTAAGCTATTTGTTCAGTATCTCAGTTATGCAACTGGACAACGTGGATTTACGAAGGTGACCTCCTGTAGCACAGGGGGATTTACTGACTTGTCTGAGCAAATATTACACTTCCTGGGATGCAGCACAGCTCAGGATGGAGGAGGAAAGTGTTCCAGCCCAACTGACCTCCCTGCCTGCGTTGCCTCCCTGCACAGGTGCCCAGACCCTGGTGATCTCCATATTCCCCTGGAGGACCCAGGATCTCCGAAGCAGGGTCAGCCTTGCTGCCTCCAGCAAGGAGGAAAGAGTGGAAAAGGAAAAGGAAGAAATAGAAATGGGAGGAAGGAGGCAATGAGCTTTTGCAGGATCTCCACCACCTGCTAAGCATGACCAGACCCAAGAGGAGGAGGATTTTGTCCTGGTGACCATCTCCTACACTTCTTAGCCCTGAAGGCTTTGTGGTCTTGTAGCAGCTGAGGCTCTCAGTTGCTGCAGGGAGGTAGCTTTGGGCCAGGACCAGTCCTGAGGGCTGTGACAGTGAACAGGCAGAGGAGAGGATGCAAAACTAGAGACTAGAGTAAGGTTCTTTTGCTCAGGAGGCCAGCAGTGGAGCAGCAATTTAAAATCTAAGTCTGTGGGCTTAAAAAAAGAGTAGAAGGGAAAGAAGCTTGTCTGGGATTGGTGTTTGCATTGCAAACTGTCACTGTCACTGTCTCTGTTTATGAAAAGACTTTTGACTGACAGCAAATTTTGTCAGAGGCGTCTGACGTCAGAGCTCCATGCAGCGAGGTGTCGGACTGACAGTTTGCCAATGGCAACAGCAGCATCAGCCGCCTCTGGGTAGGTTGGAGCGCTCCTCCTCCTCCTCACCAGGCTCTCAGAGCAGACGATCAGGCTGCCCTGGCATCGACCCGCCAGCAACCTGTGGAATTCCTGTGTGGATGAGGAAATGAAAGATGCTTTCAGTCTTAGTGGATGCCACATGGCTATGGAGCATTTGTACCACCTCTGACATGACCTGGATGAAGCGAGGACTCTGCCTGAAGAAAACCTTCAGGAGATAAACCCAGTTATTGCATGCTTGGAGACTGAAACTGTAGCTCTGGCAGTGGCAGGGTGAGGCCAGGGCAGAGATAAGGACAGGAGGATGCTGTGGCAAAAGCAGCAAGAGTGGCTCATGTTTGCTCTCTTGATGTGAGATCTTGCAAATGGAAATGAATCTCTAGGAGAGCATCTGTTCCTCAGGCAGGGGCTGTACCACTGCAAGCATCCTCCAGAGACATGGATGGCCCTTCGTATGAATAAATAAATCAATAAAAGCAGTGGCTACAGTGAGGGCTTTGGTTGTCTAGGCTTGGAAACTCTTGAGTCATCCAAGGTAATTGCCCTGTGGCAATGGACCGATGGGTTTTCTGAGTCACAGGAGACCTGATTGCTGCTGAAGTGGTTTAGCCCATCAGTTTAATGCTGTGCAAGAGGGGAAATTGTTTCTCTGCTTTGGCTTTAAATGATGAACTGTTGCCTGAAAGATTATCCTTTGTTTATCTCTCTCTGTTCCAGTGACTCCCTTTGCTGCCTCTCCTCTCACCTCTGCTCGGTTGCTGCAGGAGTGACCACTGAGGGCAGAGGGGGCAGAAGAGGTGATCCTTTCCAGACCTGAATATCAGGCTGCTTAGCTTTTCTCCAAGCCATCCATCCCCTCCCCAGCTCAAACCCTGTCTCTGTCCAGCTCATTCTCCAAAATTCAGAGTGGGTCTGGCACTCCTGAGACTAGAAAGGAGCATGAGAAAAGCATAATAGCTGGGACAAGAAAAGTGCGGAAGAGAAAGAGCCACTTCCACACCTCACCCTACTCCTTCAACTCCTGCCTCTAATGTCCATTTCCATGGAGAGAGCACAAGGCTGCTCTCTGCTTGCACAGGAAGGTCTATGTGTGCTCAGGCATGTGGCTGTGGAGGCATCACCCTCCTGCTGAGATGGCCAGGGATGGAGGGACACATGAATGGTCCAGCCTGGCTTGGCTCAGGCAAACTCTGGTGGGACTGAGCCAGGCTTTTGGCATGCTTGGCTGCTGCTGGTGGGGCTGGCGCTGGGTGAGATGATCTGGGCTTTGAACAAGCTGCGAGACCCTGCATGGATGCTGCCCATGTAACTCCAACACTCCAAATCTCAGAACTATGGGCAACCTAAATCAACAGGAGCAGGGATCTCAAGCCCCAGAAACCCTGTGAGCTGCTCCTCTTTCATTTGGGTGTTTCTGAGCCTCAATTCTTCTCCATTCCCTGACAACACAGACCCACCCCTTGGGAACTGGGCTTTCATGCAAATGGATTCACAGAGGAAACAGAGCTGTTATAAAAGTGAGTTGAATCTCACTAAGGAAGATTTGCAGCATGAGCCCAGCTCAGTGCAGGAGCCAGAATAAAGCAAAGAAGTGACAGGATGGATTCATCTGTAATTTGATTAGAGCTGGCATGAGAATTCTGCAGAAGGTCACAGTGACACTAAACAAGTGTCTTATATTAAACCCAGCCCAAGTTTTCGTGTCTCGGTAAAAAAGATGGAGCATCTATAACTAGTAGCAGGTTATTTTTGGCACCCCAACCTATTTTGTAGCTCCCAGGAGGACAAAACTGCTTCTCTTTGACTTTGCAAAGCCTGGATTTCTTTTTGTGTCTGCAGGATGCTGGGATCTGCATTTAAATTCTTCTGACACTGCCTGTCTAACAAAAACTCACAGGTCCAGGCAATTACTGTCCTTGCTTGCTTTGCACAGAGCAATGAGTCCCAGCCTAGATGAAGGCTGCATTGTTCAAGCTGCTGTTCAAAATAACAATGCAAATGGGCATTGCCGCCTTAAAACACATAAATTCTCAGCAGACAGAGAGGTCCGAGTGGTCACACAGTTATTGTTTTCTAACTGGGCCAAACACATTTGCTCGAGGTCACTTGGAAAGTCAGTACCAGAGGCTGGTACCAGAGCTGGGCCATCAGTGGTTTCCTTGGACCCATCATCAGACAGGTTTCCATCACTCTCCCTCTTCCTCAGCATGTCCCTTCCTGAGCCCTGGATGCACCCACACCATGTTCCCACATTTCCGAAGGCTGTTTGTCAGCTGGGTGCCAAATCTCCAGTTCTGCAACACGTAGTAGGACATCTGGTCTGCTTTCTCGCTGTCTTCTCCAAATGGAGACAGCCAGAAAAATATTTAATCCAGCATACACGGACCCATCAAAATCAAAGTACTTCACAAAACTGACTACGTTTAACTGGAATTTTGTTTTGAATCACAACAAACAAACAAAAAGATCTGGCAGCATCAAAACATCTTGTTTCAGCATTTTCAAGACAAAGAAAACCTTCCTGTTCTATTCTGAAAAGGCTCTTCACTGCTGAGATTGTTTCAGGAAACAGCTAAATCAAGCAGAAAGCAAATTAAAAAATCAAAGTCTTTTGGATATGGATCCACTTTCCCGATTTTGCTCTGGTTGGCAGCCAAGGGGGGTCACCTCTGGCTCCCTGTGTCTGCTCTAGGGGGACAGCAGAAGACTGGGGAGGGGACCGGGGCTAACTAAAACCTAGGAAAATAAGTCAAAATCAGGGAAACCCAGCTATTTGTGAGAAGATGCTCCTCCTCTTATCAAGGCCCAGCCTCCAGAATAAAGCTATTGACCAAAGAGGGACAAACAGGACTCATGATGTGAGGTATTGACACCATTTCTGCCTCTGCCTCCTGCAGGAGGAAGAACGGAGCAGGTGCACCTCACACCCACAGCACGTGCCCAGGCACAGGGGTGCCCTGCAGCTCTCCCTGCACCCTAGGGATGGGAGCAAAGCCCACAAGGCTCACAGGTACACGAGTTTCTGCTACCAAGTTCATTATAAGAGTTCTCAGAGGATTCAGAGCTTTGTGCTTAAGCCTCGTCTTCAATCACTTCAATTACCCAAACATCTCTTCTCGTCATGAGTCAAGTATGTCACATTCCTTCAAAAGCTTGGATGTACAAGGCGACTCTAACTCTCACTGGAGCTCTTGAAAGTGGCCTTGTGAAGGAGTAGAGCACAGGGAAGCTGGGCAGATGCCTGCAGAGCCATCAGTTGAAGACTGAGAGAAATGTGAATGGGGGAGCACCTCCTCCAGAATCCATCCAGGCCTCCATCATTGAGTGAATTTTGCCTTGAGAAGCAGAAATAAGCAACTGCTCCAGTAAGTGAACTTACTCAGGGCAGCAACGCATCTGGAACTCAATAATCTGGTGGGTCTTTTCCAACCTGGTGATTCTATGGTTCTATGATGCTGGAGAAAGAGCTCTTCCGCGCTCAAACTAAAACTGGAGCAGTCTGTGCTGCGGAGAATCAGAGCACAGCCAATGCACCAGCCCTGGCAAACACTAGATCTCCTTGGTGTGGAGGTACATCTCTGTCAGAGCAGACACATGACGTGAAATCATGACACATACAGGTTTATTTAGACAATTTTCTCGTGACAGGAATGAATGTGTTACCTACTGGCTAACCATAGTGTGGTGGTACAGATGCTGAGAAACATGTCACCAGTGCACTGGAGACCTTGGGCAGATGCTTCTGAATAAACAAAACTCCCATTTTCTTAGAAATGTGGATTCTAGACGGGCAGGAGGGAGAAAAAAAAAGACAGTGTTTATGAAACTAACCTCCACCCCTGCTTAAATCTGAGCTTCCAGGATGGGTACTATGCTGTTAGCCCAGCCCACAAGAGCTAGTAGAGCATATACTGGTGCACACTCAGTGGTGAATATCTCCTTCCCATATTTCTACATCCTCCACTATTTTATTGAAATAAACTAAAAGCAATTCTTGGAACTTGTAAGACAAGGCAGTTATGTCTACAGCCAGCCAGCAGCAGATTTATTGACCTCTGAGATGCTTTCAAACCATATTTTCTTTCACACGACAAGTGTTCTGCTTTATTAAAGCACTTTTTCAGCAGTCCCAAATCACTGCTACAACTCCATTTTGTCAAAAGCAAATTGAAGATGGTTTCTACGAGAGCCAAGGAAAGTGAACGCGGTACCTTTGTGAAATGGGGAACATTAAGCCTTTAATAGTAAGAACTGAAGTAAAACAGGACAGGTTTTCAGGCAATAATGCTAAACACTTTAATAGTTGAACTTGAAAATGAGGGAGTCTTTTTGGCAGCAAAAGTAAAAAATTAGGGTAAACTGTTTTTGCTGAGTATTTTCACAGAGTATTTCAATGAACAGGCCTAATATTTTGAAGATTTGAAGCAATTTGGATGAACTTGAAGAATTCTTCATGGCAAAAAGTGTGAAATCCACTCTGAATTGCATTAGTGATTTTCACAGTGATGCCCCCCCAAAGGTTGACAAAGGCAAACGATTTAATGACTTTGCAAATATGAAAAAAGTTGAAATTATATGTGAAGAGAGGAATAAAAATAAGACTAGTGAGATAAGAAATGGAGTGAGATATTTAAGTACTTGATGTGGAATATACTTTCAGTAAAAACATGAAAACATTATCTAGGTTTTTACTGATACTACCAGAACCAATGTGTCTTTAGAGACAGATGATAAGAAATGTAACAGCTCTGTGACTGCTAAAGCAATCAATGTAAAAATACATTTCCAAGATATCCTGGTAGTGAATTTTAGCATATACTTCTTTAATTTTAAACTTTCATAAGACATACATTCTTCCCAGTACAAAATCCCTCATATTTCCTCCTATAGTTTCCTATAGTCAGAGCACTGAGAGAGGAATTACAACCATAGGATCACGGAATTGTTAAGGTTGGTAAAGACCTCTAGATCACCCAGTACAACCATCAATGCAGCACATCTGTGCCAACTAAATCATGTCACAAAGTGCCACATCTATATGCTTTTCGAACAATTCTAGGGATGGAGACCCCACTACTTCCCTGAGCAGCCGATTCCAAAGCTTGAGCACTCTTTCAACAAAGAAATTTTACCTAATATCCATTCTAAATCTCCCCTGGCACAACTTGAAGCCATTCCCTCTCATACTGTCACTTGTTACTTGGGAGAAGAGACCAGCACCCACCTCGCTTCAACCTCCTGGTTGCAGAGAGTGATGAGGTCTCCCCTTAGCCTCCTCTTCTCCAGATTAAACAGCCCCATTTTCCTCAGTCTTGTGCTCCAGACCCTTCACCAACCTCCTTGCCTTCTCTGGACATGCTCCACCAGCTCAGAATCTTTTTTTTGTAGCGAGGGGTCCAAACAGAATGCAGTATGAAAGAGCAGTTTGTTGACAACATACATAGATAAGGCATTTTGGAAGGTAAAGCGCATTATTTTTGGTTTTAGGATGACTTAAGTCAGAAGACAGGAGAGAGTCATGATGCTGAATGGGAGTGTGTTGGTGAAGAGTACAGCAGGTTATTGAGATCTCTGTTTATTTTCAAGTTGCTGTAATGTTTTAGGGTATTATGATAAAACTTGTGTTATCACTTGGTTGATCAACACTGGTCTTGCCTCCAGTTTGTAGTTATACAGTCTGAGTCACAGCTTCAAATTATTTGCCTTGTACAGCCTTCTTTAAACAATCTGTTAGGGGCTCCTTATGTAACATTCCTCTCAAATTCAGCAAAAAAATGCTGCATCGAGAAAAATGTGCATAATGTACAACAAATTTAGTCCCTTTGGTAACATAGACTAGAGAATCTTCCTTTCATTTTGGAGCATGGCTATTGCAGCCTGGAGGACGGAAGCAGGGAATAGGCAAGGCAAAATAAGAGAAAGGATAAAAACAGACATTGTGGCTGTACGTAAAAATCACAAACCCATTCTGCTAAACTGTTTGTGGTTTTGAGGTGAAGAAAATACTTTTTCAGCAGGACACAAAAGCCATTTTTGGCTGAGAGCAGCCTCAGCACAGGTGCAGACACAAGATGGCAACACATTTGAAGTATCCTCAAGAGTTTGCAGTGATTTCTCCCTCTGAGATGCAATTTTGCTGTGGTGGCAATGTTGCATCACCTCTCATTCTTTAAATCTGTCACTGTCTATCCAAGCCCGGAGCAAATCCATTTGCTACAACTTTTACAAGTACTAAAGCCCATCTGTAGGAAGCCACGCGCAGGATTATTTCTGTCCTCTTCTTATTACAGACTCAGCAGACTCATTTAAAAAAAGATATTTCACAAGCCTGTTGCCTCCCAGGCTGAGCGTGTGTGTTCGAAAGCCACCAACTTCAGCAGCATCGATGACCCCAATGTGCCACTCCTGCAGAGGGAGCAGAAATGCTGCAGTGAGGAACATTGTGTCCCCGTGATTATATGTTCCGGCAACTAAAGGACCCAAATCCTAAGATTAAATCTGAATCAAATTACCGTTCACTGAGCTGCTGAGAGGTATCTGCTCCAAGGGAGGGTTTACTGCACAGACTGCAGCAAAATCCAAACAAAATCAGCTGCCAGTGGTCTCATGCACCAGCACGGAGCTCAGATGCCCTTATTTGCTGGGTGTTCTGGCCTCTTGGTGAGGGGCTAAGCTACTCAAGGTCTGTAAAAGCTGACTCAGTGCTTTGAGGCTGCCCAGGGCATGGGATGGTCCCAGCTATTGGATGGTACCCAGGGGAGACTGGGAGCTGTTATGCACTGAGGGCAGGCAAACTCCGGCATGTAGGGGCAGCCCATGAATACATCCATAGCTAAAAAGCTAGATTCACATTTTCATAGAATCATAGAATCACTAGACTGGAAAGGACCCACTGGATCATCAAGTCCAACCATTCCCCTCAATCGCTAATCCACGTCCCTCAGCACCTCATGAACCCATCCTTTAAACACCTCCAGGGAAGGTGACTCAACCCCCTCCCTGGGCAGCCTGTTCCAGTGCCCAATGACCCTTTCTGTGAAGTATTTTTTCTTGATGTCAAGCCTGAAACTCCCCTGGTGGAGCTTGAGACTATTCCCCCTTGTCCTGTCATTTCCAACACAGAAGAAGGCTCTTTTCTGCATTACTTCCAGGAAATGGTTTAGTCACACAGGTAGCAGAACTCCCCAGTCTTGGCACTGAATATTGACGTCACAACACATTTAACATTTACTCTCCTTTCATGCACACAAACATAAGCTGATGTGTGTGCACAGGGGATTCAGGTGGAGTCAGTGCTCATTTAATGTTAGTGAGAGAAGTAAGTCTGAATCTTTCGAAGTGTGACCTGCAATGAGTGTCTTACTATTGCTATGTAATTTGGACGGATAATTCTAAGCCATTTTAATCCTCCAGCCACCATTACTTTGCTTGGTAATCATTCATACATTTTTATATGCTAGTTTGCTTGGAGGAAAGAAGTTGGAAATTTACAGTGGATAAGTCTATATTTTTGGAATTGGAGCTAAATCACCCACCAGTTGAAGCATTTTTGTGTCTTACAATAATTGCTGATTAAAATTCAAATGCACTAAATTCCAACTGTCATTCCCAGCGTTGCCTCTGCTAGTGACAATGCCAAACTGTGAGTGGGTATGAATGAAAGGACTGAAGGAAGTGGTTTGTCTGCACGATTCCATGCTTTCAGCCACAATCTGTTCAATCTCCCCTCCAAAACTCTTGGGATAATTTCAACGAAATATCTGCTCTACGGGATGCTCTGCTGAATGAAGACACTGTGGTTCAGGTTTTCAGAAGCAGCCTCTTTGTTTTCACATCCAGGCAGGACAGAAAACCTCTTGCTTGAGCCGTAGCCCTTTTTCATTTGTGACCACTCAACCTGCTAATTTAAAACACAAATATTCAAGACTATTGATGGGTTTTCCAGATAGGCTTTTCTCTTATGAAGCTTTTTAGAGGAGCTAAGTGGGCTGTTCCTGCATATGAGTCCTGACTTAGTGTCTCAGTTTTGCTCTTGGCCATAGGTTGTGCCCTAAGTACATTTCTCCAGCTCTCCTGAACTTGTTGTAGCAGCAAAACTCCCCAAGCCTTTCCTTCTCCTCTTGCACATTCTCTAGTTCAGCATTTTTTGCCTCCTTCTTGCTTTTGCCCTTCTATCCTCTTTCTGTCAGGTCTCTCGAGATTTTCTTCACTATGCCTGGTATTTCTCAGCTTGTAGAACTGGGGAATAGTGAGAAGGTTGTGTGTTTGCGATAAATCAGGGAAATGAATAAGCAAGTACCTGCTCTTAACAGCTTTTTTTTTTCTAGGTGCAGGTGTTTCCTCTTCCTTTTTGCTTGTGTCTGGATAATGCAACAGACAACATGTGTCTGGAAATTACATCTACCCTGCACTTCATCAGTCTGGGTCCACATTTTAGTCATCAGAAAACAATCAGCCTGATTTAACATCCTTTTATCCCTCCTGTCTGTCTGAATAAAGAAACAAAAAAACCCAAAAAAACCCAATAAACCCAATCAGAACTGCAGCATATGGGAAGGCTTATTGAAGCAGAAGATGGTCTGTTGAGCCCAAGCCATTCCCACCTTCCTGCCCCCAGGGGTTGGGAGCCACTGAATAGGCTGAATCCGTCCAGATTAAGTGAATGCCAACAGTAAAAAACAGAGTGCAGCATGCGCTGTGAAGCCTTGAGTTCTCTGAATCCTTGGGAAAAGGCTGGCCAGACAAATGTGAGAAGAAGCAGGGCTAGCAAGAGGCCCAAGGCTGACAGCAGAGCATCTCATTACTCAGCCTCTCAGCTCTGCCCCTCCAGTGGTTTTAGCACCTCTGAGGGCTCTTTTTGACAGCGAAAGAAGGAGGGAGAAATGTGACTGTAAGACAACAGGAGAGAAGGATGGAAGAACAGCAAGACTGAAAACAAATCTGCTGCTAGATGGGGTTTTGCGTGCCAGTAAGTGCAGTGTTAATTTGAACTATACTGCACACAGCAGCATTCTGGCTGGGGCTTTAGAATCATAGAATCACCAGGTTGGAAGAGACCCACCGGATCATTGGGTCCAACCATTCCTATCAAATACTAAACCATGTCCCTCAGTGCCTCGTCCACCCGTCCCTTAAGCCCCTCCAGGGAAGGTGACTCACCTCCCTCCCTGGGCAGCCTCTGCCAGTGCCCAGTGACCCTTTCCATGAAAAACTTTTTCCTGATGTTCAGCCTGAACCTCCCCTGGCAGAGCTTGAAGCCATTCTCTCTCATTCTGTCCCCTGTCACTTGGGAGAAGAGGCCAGCTCCCCCCTCTCCACAACCTCCTCTCAGGGAGTTGTAGAGTGCGATGAGGTCTCCTCTCAGCCTCCTCTTCTCCAAGCTAAACACCCCCAGCTCTCTCAGCCATTCCTCACAAGGCCTGTTCTCCAACCCCTTCACCAGCTTCGTTGCTCTTCTCTGGACTCACTCCAGAGCCTCAACGTCCTTCTTGTGGTGAGGGGCCCAGAACTGAACACAGGATTCAAGGAGCAGTCTCACCAGTACCAAGTCCAGAGGGAGAATAACCTCCCTGGACCTGCTGGTCACACCATTTCTGATCCAAGACAAGATGCCATTGGCCTTCTTGGCCACCTGGGCCACTGCTGGCTCATAGTCAGTTGCTGTCAACCAGCATCCTCAGGTCCTTCTCCTCCAGGCAACTTCCCAGCCAGACTTCTCTTCTGTAGCCTCACAGGGCTGTTGTGCCCCAAGTGCAGGACCTGGCGTTTGTCCTTGTTAAACCTCCTGCCATTGGTCTCAGCCCAGTGGTCCAGCCTGTTCAGACCCTTTTGCAGAGCCTCCCTACCCTCCAGCAGATCCACATTTCCACCCAGCTTAGCGCAGTGCTGGTTGTGCCCCAGTAGAGTGTGTGTGCTGCTGGGCTATCAACGAGCCAGAGTGCTCCTGGTTGCCTGGATCCCAGCTAGCAAAGGATGCTGTAAAAGCCTGTCTGGTTTACAATGCAATTTTGCTATGGTTAGAGCGTTGCTTGTATTAGTGAAAAGCAGAATGTTGTCTGGAGATTAAGGCAGGAAATCTGTATTCAATTCCTAGCTCCAACAGAGACTTTGCTTATGTGGTCTTGGGCAAATGAAGTAAAACTCCCTTGCTTTGTATCCTGAATTTGCATAAGAAAAATTACACTTACTTCTTTTCTTTGTCTTGACTGCTTAGACAGTGAGCACCAGGGAAAGAGAAAGGCTTTCACTCTTTATGCTTTTCACTCTTTATGCTTTTCACTCTTTCCACTCTGTTTATGCTGTGCCTGGTTTTTTAGGCCATCAGTCGGCAATATTCCCTCAATACAAATAAGAGGAAATAATAAGTTAAAATCCGTGTTTTCATACAATCGTACAATAACCAAACTTAGTAAAACTGTGGTGCTCGGTGTAGCTGGTCACATGAGTCAGTATCTCCCAGCATCATCCTATACTGCTACAATGGCACAAGGCTGGAGGTGGCAATGCCAGAGCACTCTGGAGGTGATTCACTGGCTGAGTGTATCCATGCCCAGCATGATCAAGAGGAACCCAAATCAGGTAAGAGAATCAATTACAGCCCTGGAGAGCAGGAATGATCAGGTTTGTATTTGCTTTTGGGAGCTGAAGAGCCTTCATCCTACCAGCTATGAGCTGCCTGGCTCAAGCATCAGCTTCGCCCTGAGGAAGGAAAAGGGAGTATGAGACAGGGAGCTCGGTTCTCCCTGCCCTCATGGATGCTGTATTTATTCTGAGTAGATTTATGCATGAGATGTGTTCTCACTAGCAAGGTTTGCTTCTTTGCTGCATTCATGTTCCCAGCACACGGACTATTGATTTTTTGAGCAAGCAGTGGGCAGACAGGGCAGAGACAGCAATATACACAAACCAGGGAGCTTGGATTTATTTCCAAACAGACATACACAAAGCTGTAGGGGAGTACAAGAGGGAGAGGGCAGCATATCCCCTCACTCCAGCATATAAAACCCAGCTTCTTATGCTGACCCAGACACCTAAGACTCGTGGCAAAAATATAACCTATCTGACTAGAGGGAAGAGAAAGACCCAGCAGGAAAAATCTATCAGAGCTTTCCATGGTTCAATCAGTCAGAGCCTGCTTCACTGGGGAAACAATCAATTAACCACTTCCACTAGAGAGCCACAGACGTGCTGCTCTGGAGGTAGTAAATCTTTGAGTTTATTTGTTCTCGGTTGGACTTTCTGCTTTTTTAAAACACCACATGAACGGTCCTCCTTGCTTACCCTCACTTCTCTAAGTTTCTCCCAAGAACCCTTCTATCCATGACAATCAGTGATGAAGAACACATATGGACTAACAGTTTCCAGTTTCACTGAAAATCCTTATTTCCCTTACACGTGGAGCCAAACCAAACTGTTTCCTCCAGGCATCTGGAGTCATTAGCCTTAAACTGTCCATCTGATTTCCAGCTGTCAATGTATTTTGCCTCAGTTGAAGGCAGATGGTTTTAGTTTAGGAGGCTTTGGCCCTACCAGTGATCAAAGAGCCCTGAAGTTCAGAAATCAGGCAGGTCCTTGCCCTGAGGAGCAAAATGTTGTGGCAGGCAAATGGGAGGCAGAGGACACAAAAGCTAAAGGCACTCAGCCCAAGCACCTCTGCTGCAGGAGGATGCAGGGAGGGACTAGGGCATGGCTGGTCCCACGGGTACAGGAAAAAAAGGAGGTGTGAAACAGCTTGAAAAAAAAAAATCACAAAAGGAGCATTGAGAAGGTATGAGCAAGCGGTGAAACTGCAGACCCAAGGGGCTCGAACTGCACCTGCAGAGGGAAAGGAGGCTGAGAGATGGATGGAGCATGGAGGAAGATGCGTATGGTGAGGTGGGTGATGTTCTTCCTCAGCACCTCACAGGTAGATCTGGAAGCACTCTGAGCAGAACGGTCTTCAGTCCTGGTGAAGAAAGCAAAGGACGGAGAAGAGCTTTGGGGACAGGGATCAGCTATCCGCCACCCAAAACACAGGCCTGCACTGCCCCTCAGGCACTGGCGCCTCTGCCACCACTGTGCTTTCAAGCTGTAGGGAAACGAGAGACATTTAGATGACCACAGCATAAAGCTGTCATTAAATTTCTATTCCCCATCTAAATTTTTCCTTGCATGCTTGAAATGAATAGAAAGCAGCTCTCAGCACTTCTAGGTAGCTCCTGTGTTTGGGAACCTGGAAGCAGCTTTTGATTCACAGATGCCTCTTGCTCCTCGGATCCAATGTGCTGCCAGGACTGATAAACAGGAGCTGTCTTAACAGCTTTAACGCACTTGGATTTGTCCCTATAGCCGCTGCTAATGCCTTGATTGGTGCTATTGAAATCTCTTCTTATACATATGGTAATGCATTCCTCACTGATGCCTTTCAAAACTCAGACCCAGAGTCATCATTGTCTGTATTAAGTTCATTCTGTTCCTTCTGCTTTACTGCCTGCCCATCCTAGCTTTGATGAAGGAATTCATGTAACCCACTAACTCCAGAGCAAATTTTGATTAGTTTTTTTTAATTAAAAACCATATTTTCTGTTGGGAAGCCCTGCAAACTCAGCTTGGCATCTGATATTCAAATGACCTCTGCTATTCTGGATTCATCACCATTAACAAAGACTCTGAATGTCAGTGCTGGAGTGCACTAACTGGCCTTAACTGCCCTGAGGAGCCTCATGTGGGGTTCACATCCACATCTCTGCCAGGAGCCCCATTTAACCTTCATCCCCAGGCCCCCTCAAGTTCTTGACTGGGCCATGTTGTAGGTGAGCCTGTCTCAGACCTGTTCTTGAACTGGTGCTTGGCTTTTCTTGGTTGACCATTGCTCTCTATGACTCATTGCTCTTTATAACTACCTGAAAGGAGGTTGTAGAGAGGAGGGAGCTGGGCTCTTCTCACAGGTGACAGGGCAAGAGGAAATGGCCTCAAGCTCCGCTAGGGGAGGTTTAGGCTGGACATTAGGAAAAAAAAATCACAGAAAGGGTCACTGGGCACTGGAACAGGCAGCCCAGGGAGGTGGTTGATTGACTTTCCCCAGAGGTGTTTAAGGCACAGGTGGACGAGGTGCTGAGGGACATGGTTTAGTGTTTGATAGGAATGGTTGGACTCGATCCGGTGGGTCTCTTCCAACCTGGTGATTCTATGACCTTGGAGCTGGTGTGTGGATAGGACCCATTGCCATCACCCCCCTGCTCCGCACCCTGCACCGTGGGGCTGTCCCTGGCTGCTGGGGTAGGGTCTGCCCTGTGCCTTTGCTGCTCCAAACACTCTACAGCTCTGCTAAGGTTTTTGGTAGATGGGAGGCTCTTAACAGATTGATTAACTCCTTTAGAGAAGAGTACAGGTAATATTATGGGCTATAATTCTTACATTGCTTGCTGTGCATGGAAATAAAAACAAAAGTATTATTTGTAAGTCAGAGGTCTCTGTTACTATAGATTTGAAGTTCAAGTGAGCTGAGTGCCAGGAACCACTGACTGTAGGATGCCCAGTCTGGTCACCTTCTGGTGTCCGCAGCTGAGCTCCAGCACGGAGTGGGAAAACAGTTTTCCATTTCAGGTTGTTGTTCTACAGCACTCGCTGTATGGTAGTTTCAGCTACAGTTCTCCTGACAGCCCTGCTCCCTCCCATCCCATCCCACCCCTGTTCCCTCAGAGGGAGCATCCCGCTCTCTCCCGTCCCTGGTCCTGCGGGTAAAGCTGCCCAATCCCCCCCATCCCAACCCATCCCTCTCCCCGGCATCCCCCCGTGACACTCGAGGGGAGTATTCCTCTCCCCTCCACCCCACTCTGTGTTCCACGGGGGAAGCATCCCCATCCTCTGCAACCCCTCCAGGTCTAGCAAGAGGATCATCTCAGTCCCCCCCATGCCCTCTGTGTCCCATGGGGGGAGCAGCCCAGTCCCTCGCATCCCACCTGTGTCCCTCGAGGGGAGCATCCCCGTTCCCCGCATCCCCTCCCAGGTCCAGCAGGAGGAGCATCCCAGTCCCGCGCATTCCCTCCGTGTCCCTTGGGGGAAGCATCCTCATCCTCTGCATCCCCCCTCCGTGTCCCTCGAGGGCAGCATCTCAGTCCCCCGCATCTCTCCAGTCTCTCGCATCCCTCCAATTCCTCGCGGGGGGAACATCCCCATCGCCCGCATCCCCTCCTGGTCCAGCAGGACTAGCATCCCCATCCCTCGCATCCCCACCGTGTCCCTCTGGGGGACCATTCCAGTCCCTCCGGTCCCTCGTCCCGCGAGTACAGCCGCTCATTCCCCCTCGTCCCTACCCATCCCTGCTCCCCGCATCCCCCCACCAAAGGGAGCATAGAATCATAGAACCATAGAACAACCAGGTTGGAAGGGACCCATCGGATCTTCTAGTCCAACCATTCCTATCAAACACTAAACCAAGTCCCTCAAGACCTCATCCACCCGTCCCTTAAACACCTCCAGGGAAGGGGAATCAACCACCTCCCTGGGCAGCCTATTCCAATGCCCAATGACCCTTCCTGTGAAAAACTTCCTCCTAATCTCCAGCCTAAATCTCCCCTGGTGGAGCTTGAGGCCATTCCCTCTCGTCCTGTCCCCTGTCACTTGGGAGAAGAGGCCAGCTCCCTCCTCTCCACAACCTCCCTTCAGGTAGTTGTAGAGAGTAATGAGGTCTCCTCTCAGCCTCCTCTTCTCCAGGCTAAACACCCCCAGCTCTCTCAACCGTTCCTCATAAGGCCTGTTCTCCAGCCCTTTCACCAGCTTTGTTGCTCTTCTCTGGACTCGCTCCAGAGCCTCAACATCCTTCTTGTGCTGAGGGGCCCAGAACTGAACACAGGATTCAAGGAGCGGCCTCCCCGTATCCCTCGCGGGGAGCATCCCCGTCCTCCGCATCCCCCTCGTGTTCCTTAGGAGGAGCATCCCCATCCCCCGCACCCACCCTGGTCCAGCAGGACGAGCATCCCCGCCGCCCTCATCCCCCCCGTCCCTCCGACCCCCTCTCCCGCGGGCTCCTCCGCCCCTTCCCCTCCTACCCCCCCGCGGGGGGTTGCGGGTGTGTCCCGCCCCGGGGGCGGTGCCGGTGCCGGTGCCGTGCGCTGCGGGGCTGGGGCGGCGCCCAGAGCGGCTGCAGGTGGCTGCGCTCGGCTCCGCGCTCCGCTCCCGCCTGGCCCCGCCGCTCCCCCGCGGCCCCCGCCGCAGCCAAGACGCCGCGGGCCGTGCTCCGAGTGAAGAATGGGGCGGCCAAGCTGGCCAAGCCGCCGGCGGCGGCGGCGGGAGAGACCCCCGGGGCGGCGCCGGGAACCGGGCTCTTCATGGAGCGCTCGCAGAGCCGCCTCAGCCTCTCGGCGTCCTTCGAGGCGCTCGCCATCTACTTCCCCTGCATGAACAGCTTCGACGAGGAGGATGCGGGTACGGGAAGGGGAGGGGGGGGGGGGGGGGGATGTGTGCGGGTGCGGGGGGCTCGGTCGCGATTCCTGTCAGTTGATAGGAATGGTTGGGCTTGATGATCCCATGGGTCTCTTCCAACCTGGTTGTTCTATGATTCTGTGATGGGGCTGGGGAGGCTGGGGGTGGGGGAGGCTCGCCCTGAGCCCACCCGGGCTTGAGGTGTAAAGGGTGATCCCCTCCACGGGGAGGGGTTGTGAGGGGCCCTTCTCTGCCCTGGCTTTGGGGTGTAAAGGGTCCCCATCTGCCCCAGCTCTGAGGTGTAGAGGGTTCTTCTTCTCCGCCCTGGATTTGGGGTGTAAGGGCTCCTGCTCTACCTTAGGTTTGGGGTGCAAGGAGTCCTTCTCTGCCCCAGGTTTGGGGGGTAAGGGCTCATTCTCTACCCTGGACTTGGGGTGTAAGGGGGTCTTTCTCCACCCTAGGCTTGGGGTGTAAGGGGTCCTTCTCTGCCCCGGGTTTGGGGTGTAAAGTGTCCTTCTCTGCCCCGGGTTTGGGGTGTAAAGGGTCCTTCTCTGCCCCGGGTTTGGGGTGTAAAGGGTCCTTCTCTGCCCCGGGTTTGGGGTGTAAAGAGTCCTTCTCTGCCCCGGGTTTGGGGTGTAAAGAGTCCTTCTCTGCCCCGGGTTTGGGGTGTAAAGGGTCCTTCTCTGCCCCGGGTTTGGGGTGTAAAGGGTCCTTCTCTGCCCCGGGTTTGGGGTGTAAAGGGGTCCTTCTCTGCCCCAGGTTTGGGGTATAAAAGGGTCCTTCTCTGGCTCAGGTTTGGGGTATAAAGAGGTCCTTCTCTGTCTCGGGTTTGGGGTATAAAGGGGTCCTTCTCTGCCCCAGGTTTGGAGTATAAGGAGTCCCCCATTGCCACCTAGGGTTGGGGTGTCAGGGGTCCCCATCTGCCCATGTTTGGGGTGTAAAGGGTGCACCCCCACTGCCAGAGTTTGGAGTGTAAGTGTCCCCCCACCTTTGCCCCAGATTTGGGCTGTAAGGGGTGTGTCCCCCCACCCCACCTCCTGGGTTTGGGGGTGTAAGAGGTCCTTCCTCCCTCTTACCTCCTGGCTCTGGGGTGCAAGGGGTCCCCCTCTCACCTCCTAAGTTTGGGGGTGTAAGGGGTCCCCCTCCTCCCCACTGGTGTGATGCCCGGGGCTGGGGTGCTGAAGGTGCCTGCGGAAATTAAACGGGAGGATTTATTCACGGTGATAAAACGCAGCCCTGCTTCTAATCGACAGCAAACATGGGGGGGGTTGCGAACGCAACGGCTAACGCCCCAATCCTCCTCTTGTGTTGAGCTGTGTAGGATGGTGACGGCAGGAGAAATCATCCCTTCTGCTGGACAATGTGTCCAATCTGCCACTGATTTATACACGATGAACTCTCAGGCTAATTGTTCTGACGGGTCATTAGCACAATACACCCTGCCGCTTTCGGAGAGGAGAGTAATTCCATTTAAATAAGGGCAAAGTAGCTCACAAAGCATGTAGAAAAGCCTTTCAGGACTGATGCGGTGTTTTTTGCCTGCTTCGTAATGACTTTTCTGGCCTCAGAAAGTTGGTGGTGATTATAAAATAAGACGGAGCTGCAAAAAGAGGGCTATTAGTAAGGAAAAGTAGGGAAGAAATTTGGTTGAATGGGAAAGGAAGGATGCTGGGTGCTGGAGAAGGTGCTGGGAGTAGAGAGCAGCACAGCAGCTGTGTGGGTAGGGAGAATGTATGATGGAGAGCGATGTGTGAGCGCTTTATCCGTTCCTGGTGGCTCATGCATAGATGAAAGGTATTTTTCACAGCACATCCCGTACCAGAGGCTGAACCTGTAAGCGAATCTCCTGAGCAGCAGATAATGCAAGTTGGTAACTGAGGTGTATTTGAACACTGGCTGTCATGGTTCCATCCCTCAAAATGCCGGCGGACTCCTTTGTCTAGCAGCTCATCCCAAGACGTGCAGATGCCAGCAGGAATGCATGGGCAGATCAGCCCCCTCGCTGCCACACCTGTAACGTTGTTGTTTTTAAGGGGATTGACGTAAGAATAAATTCATCATCTCGTGTGATTAACCCAGGGTTGTCATCAGCATCGCGCAGGGGTGTCAGGCAGAAAATTGCGTCCTCCAGCAGATGCATTTGTTAAAATTTTGTTCTCAAGATTTTGCTGATGTTTTATTTCTACTTCCTATTTGGTTCAGATGCCGGGCAGTGTACAAGAACGTATCAAGAGCTTTGGGAAATCTCAGCACTGTTGCTTCTGAAATGATTGATAGCGAGCCATGCTTCAGTATGAGACCTTGACGCAACACCCTGAACAGGGTCGTGTTCCCTGGTGTCAACCCCTCTTGCTCTGAACAGGGTTTAAGTGAACGCTTCCTCCTCCGGTGCTTAGAAAAATGGCTTTACACTTTACATTTATTCACAGTTACTGAATGCGCACGCATGAATGTTAATAGGTTGCTCTTAATACAGCACAACTACTTGTCTCTGAATTAAATAAAGGTACAATTATGAGCTTATTCTCCAGCAGCTCACTAGCAGATCTCTCCTGCCCAAGTTAGTCTCGTTAGCAGAGCTGCTCAGGGTGGCGTTCAGCACAGTTAGACACTGCAGTGCTGCTCCTGTATTTTTGTTTGTGAGTGTGAATCCAGACACATATGAGCAAGTGGCAAGAAAGAATGTGTGCTGCTTTGTGGTTTTTTTGTGTTAAAACGAGCGTATAATTTTCTTGAGAAAGTAAATGTCATGAAAGAGAAATGACAAAAGAAAAGCTGAAATAGTGCCAGATGAGATTCCATGTTATTCATACCCATGCATGCTTTGGAAATTGAGAGAGATTCCTGCTGGTTTGGGTTGCTGTGTGATTTCTGTCAAGGAAAAAAAAAACTAGATCTTGATGGCTCATTCAGGGAGATGAATCCTGCTCTTGGCAAGGTGTTCTCTGTAGGAGATGGCAGGGGAAGAGGAAAATAAAAATTGATCCCAGGCGCATGGACAAAGTAAACAATCCTATTTCAAACAGACACATCATCCATTTTGTCTGAAGCTGAGAACCGCAGCTTTAAGAGAACAGTCATCCTACGGAGAAAGGAGAGGAGCTGATAAATGCCCAAGCTTCAAGGGAACTCGATGTTTTCCTCTGAAAGGAGAAAATAACCTAATGGGAGCTCAAATCTGCAAACCAGAGCAAATTCCTCAGGTGTTTCATGGGAGTTACTATGGGTGGGTCAGATGACAGGAGTATAAAAGTAAATTTGCAGGATTTCCTATGCTGAGAGCCTGGTGATGCGGAAACATAGCTTGCCACATCTGGCTGATGATAATGATGCCTCTGAGATGCAGTAATTCCCATTTTGTCTTGAAAAACAACTCTGCTTTTGAAAAATGCTTTCACTCATGGAGTATTTCCTTTTCTGCCATGGCCCTTTTGTTGTTCTTTACTGTCCACGTTCTGGACATGACGAGAGAAGAGTCTTCTCGCCTCCCACAGTTTTCCTCCCCGCCTTGCTAGGGTAGTCTAGCCTGGGTTCTTGGTGATGAAGCAGTTGCAGATGGTATCCACTTACATCTTGATGTGCAGAAGCAGGAGGCCAGCGTAGGCAGGGTAGTGATGGGACTTGGAGCAAGAAACTGCGTCTCTTCTGAATGCGTCTCGAGCTCATCATCCAGCAGTGAGGGTGATTGAGCTTCAGATGTGTCCTCTGGCAAACAGGGCCACGTGCCTGTCTCTCCAAAGAAATGCATGTGGACTTGACAGTCCTGTGTTTTAATACCCTTTTCATCCCTCAGCTGCGCATACACAGAGGATGCTCTGAGCAAACACTGAGCTCTGTTCACCAGCGAGCTGCAGAAGGGCTTTGGAATAACAGAAATTGCTGTCTGTACTCAATAGTGTAAGGACTCTAGGTTAATAACTCTTCTCATCTTGGTGAAGTTGCTGTCCTTCCTGGTGTCAGAGCACTGCTATTCTTGTGCCGTTGAGGTCCCCAGCAATGTCACTGCGGTTAAGGATTTTGAAACTGCGGTTATTATCATCATAATTGTTGGTTTAACTTATGGAAATATTTATCCTGAGCTCTGATAATCTTTCAGTTATGGAGTAGTAGACTATAAAGAGGTAAGAATAATTCACGCACACTTTGTGGTCACGCTTCTTTAACCGTGAGTCTTAAATTAGGGCTTGTTTCTAGCACTGTGAACAGAAGCCTTGGCTGTCCAGACCATCTTCTGTACGTTTGGTCTTGTCTGGAATCGGCTGGTTTTCCTGTGGCCGCATGTTGGAAGGGGCCAAACTGCCAAGTAGTGGTCGGTGCATAGGAGTTAAAAATAGGGTGGTGAGGATTCACAGTGACTGAGGGGATCTGCTTGGTAGGCAGCTTGAGAGTCCTAGGTATGGAATTGTGCAGAATTGTGGACAGGAGGTGTATAAAATCCACCTTTGAGAGCAGCCTTAGCACAGCCTTGCCCAGTCCGGGATGAGGCACGGCCTCAAGGTTAATGGGGATGGTTAATGTTTGATGGCTTGGAGGAGAACTAGCTTGCTCCATGTGCAGAGCACAGAGATTGGAAAATCTGTAAAAGCAAAACAGAAAGTGAGATTTTGGTAGAGAGCATCAGCAACTTGGAACTGCCTGTGCCAAACCCAGATAGCTCCAGGCAGGAAAGTGGAGGTGGTTGCAGTAGCAGGGACTGTCAGCGTGACAGTGGCAGACCTGCTGGGAGTTGAGAAGACAAGAAGTAGTTCTTGGCTCTGAAAAGGTAAAAGCTTCCAGACAAGGACCCTGCATTCTACAGAGGACAAGGACTCTGCCAAAAGAAACAAATATGGGGGTAATGGCCAAGGTCACTGAAGGGGATGAGGTTTCCTTAAGCCACTGTGCCTAAACTGCAGGATCCAGAAGTGCCTCTCAGGGCTGGGTGTGTGTGCCTTAAACTGTGGAATTTAGGAGACTGTTGCTGTGGGCTATATTGCAAAGGCTGCTACCCTGAACTCCAGGTACAACTTGACCGTGTGCACAAGGGGAAAATAGTGTTCCTCTTAGAATCACTAGGTTGGAAAGGACCCACTGGATCATTGAGTCCAACCATTCCCATCAATCACTAAACCATGTCCCCGAGCACCTCATACGCCTGTCTTTTAAACACAGGGATCTGGTACCCATGCGAGTATGGAGAGCGGGGAGGCTTTGATCAGAAAGCAGGGGAAGGTGCAGAATAGCTGTGAGGGACGTATAAGAGTCAGGACCTCTGTCCACCTTGGCAGCCCTCTGGCTACGACACGGCAGAATCAAATGATGTCTCTGCCAGCTGGAACCAACTGGCAGGCAGAGAGAAGATGGTTTCCAAAGTCAAAATGTCTCCTAAATACTGACAGTAAGTCTTCTTCGTGTCAGCTGCTCGTTCAGAAAGGAGTTGAGTTGGAGATAAAATTCAGCCTCAGCTGCTGCTTTCACATGCCATCAAGTACTGGCAGATGCACTGTGTTACCCTCAATTGCTTTGGAGGGAAGTTATGTGAAATACTAATTTAATGGATTGATAAAAACATTTAAAATGTTGGAATGGAAGAACGTACTGTTAATGTGTAGTTTAGTTTGGAATGCTCTTTTGTCTATTAAACTTTTCTGTCATTTCAATATTTAAAATGACAGAGAAGTTCAATGCTTGAAGTGTTACAAAGTTATTAAATAGAGAGAGCCCCTAGGTGTGTTTTAAGGTTGCTATGGTTACTTCTCAGTTGCAGCACTGTACTGCATTGGGGTACATGGGATTTTTGAAAATGAGGATTCAAGTCCTAACTAGTCCATTTATGTATTTTTAAATGCATATGTATCAAGCGTATTCTGTCTTTTTGGTGTTGAGTCTGTTTTTGCTTTGTCCAGAGTTACCTTTGGAGTTTTCTAAGCCTCTAACCACTTTTGTTAGTTGTTCGTTTGGCAGGTGATCATGTTCGCATGGCAGATGGAGAGGACAAGGGGAATTATTTGTACAGTTGGAATAGTAGCTCTTTTTCTTATTAATATTTTACAAATGAAATGGTAGTTCATCCTTGTAACCCTGCAAGGACGCAGGCTGTAGGGCTCGCCTGGCAACCCCAGAGATGCTGCAGGGCAAATCTGAATCAGTCTTGGAATATGCCAGTACACAGAGAGTTTGCTTGTGGCCTGATCCCTGCTGTGCACCTAGCCCGTGCTCGTGACTGGTGCAGGAGGTGGCAAAAGCCATGGCTTTTCCTCCTCCTTGTACAGTAAGGGGTGTATCCTTGGCCATAGGTTATCCAAGAGATTGTGAGAAATTCCTCTCTCCCGGCTTAGCGCATTCTAGCTCTGGGTAAGCAGATGTTTGTTTTATAAATGGATTAAAATTGAGCAGTTTTAGAAAGGCTGCTGTCAAATCAGTCTTTCATCAGAGGAAAGCATATGAAATGGACCAGTAACCTAGAAGAAGATGCTGTGGATAATACCTGCAGAGGCTGGTGATCTTAAACCCGGTCATGAGTTAATCCAGATCATAAATGTAACGACTGACCCTTACACAGAGGATGTACCCAGTCAGTGCAGAGATGAACAAGCTGTGCTGTTCTTTCTGTCCCCTGTGCAACAAAGGCAACTGTCTGCTCTCTGGATCTGTTGCCTGCATACGTGATTGGTAGCCTGAAATTACAGAGGATGAGTTTTGTCTTCTGCTGTGGCCGTGTGAGTCCAGAGCCCAGCAGGAGCCCTGTGAATGAGTCAGCACTGGAGTAACAAGTGTTTTGAAACCTCATCCTCCTTTGCATTGGTCTTGGTGTCACGGCCACGTGCGAGAGCTGTGGTCCTCGGCCAAGTTTGATGCTTTGCCGGAAATGCAAAGCAAAACGGCAGCCTCTGTCGCAAAGAGCTCACTAACCCCAGCAGGTGGGTAAGGTTGGACAGATGGGAGGATGCAGGAAAGGCTGACGTGGTATCGGTCAACTCTCGGTGGGATGGGCAGCCCTCCCAGGGCACCAGCTGCCACGTGCTCCTGTCTCCCACTGGGCACCAAGTTGCTCAGCGTGCACCGTCCTGGAGCATCCACCTGTGCCTGACGCTGGACTTGGGCTGAGGAACTGTTTTAAATTACGCAGGATCGAGGAGGAGAGAGGTACCAGCTAACACTGGGCTCTCAAGCGCTGTGCTGTGATGTCTCATGTAGACAATTCCTTTGTGCTCATCTAGATTTACAGAGGGAAGGGCACATGGTTAAAGTTATGTGTCTCCTGATGGTGGCACAGTGCTGTCCCCTTGGCACTGCTTATTGTGGCACATGCTTGACGTAATGGGAAAGCACTTTCTCTCCTTCCCTTGAAGGTGATTGCGTCTGTCCTGACGTACGTTATTGGTGTTCAGAGGATGGTGCTATATTCCAGCTGTGCGGGGGTTATAAAGGGCTGGTTATGTGACCCTTGGCAGCCACAGGGGAGGGATATCTTTATTCTCATTCAGTTTACTTCCAAATCATAGAATCATTAAAGTTGTGGAAGACCTCTAAGATCATCCAGTCCAATCATCAGTCCAACACCACTGTGCCTACTGAATCGTGTCCTGAAGTGCCATGTCTAAATGGGTTTTGAACGCCTTTAGAGATTGGTGACTCCACCACTTCCCTAAGCAGCCTCTTACAGTGCTTCACCAGTCTTTTAGTAAAGAAATAGAAGAGTCTGTCCCTGGAAAGCTTTCTGGCTAGGATAAATTGTTTCCTTACTGCTTCTATTTCATGTGAAGTTAATTTTAATGCAACATTTATTAATTCAAAAGCACTCTGTTCTCCAGGCTAAAAAAAAAAAATTGTCTTTATTCTGTTAGATTCCTACAAGGACAAGTTGTGAAATGCTGTGTCTACTTTGCTTCAACATTTCAGTTTGACAGAATGTATGGATCTGCTTTGTGTAGGGAAGAATTAAATTTGATTGGAGTAGTTGTTTTGAGGAATAATTTATCTGGGCGGTTATTTTCTGAAGCAGTATCTGCTCATATTTGAGTGCCTTCAGTTAGATTAGACGTGCAAACGTTTTAATTTAAGAAGTAGTCTGCAAGTTGCTGGTTTGTTTTAGTGGGGCAGCGAGACCTGGCTCACATGGGTTTCTCAGCCCTGCCCTCTTCTCCTCTCTTCCCCAGAGACATCTGCACTGTTAGCACCTTTGAAAAAGGATTTCTGGTCTTCTGCAGAACTGTTCAATGCAATTTGAATATCCATCTATCCAAGTGATGTTCCTCTGAGGCTTGGCTGTATTTTCATGGAGAGGGTGTGAAAACCATGCTATAGCATATAAGAACGTGTGTCGTGGTACAACACAGGTGATGCTTCGGTAGCTGCTGTTGCTGAAGTCATCTGCTGATGGCATGCACAGATTGGGTATGCTCCACTTTCACTGTTAACTCTGCATGCCTTGGGATCAGCATTTAGGTTAAATATTTGGCTTTGCTTTTGGAAAGTAACCCGCGTGTAAAGGCTGGGAAGCCCTACTACAGCCGAACTTCACATAGGAATAAAGCAAAGTGCAGCAGCCCTGTCTTTTAACCAGATCCAGCCACAGTTAAATCCCTGTGGCAGATGATACTTCAGCCTCGTGCCATTGGTGTGTTATACACCTGTGTCAATACACAAAGAACTTGAATGGCTTTGCAGAAACCAGACTAAAACGTCTGAGTGCTCAACAATTTGGAGAGAACAGTGTGTGTAGAGGTAAATGTCATATTTTTCTCAAAGCAGTTTTATGAGGAAGAAGAATTTGTACTGATGCTCCATGTCCTTATTCTTAGAAATGGAAAGGTAGGAGGGGTCCTGAGGAGTGACATAGGAAACATGGGATCACTCCTGTCTTTACAGCGACTCTTGACAAAACTGTTCTTCCCAGTGTTGGTAAGTCCAAGCCAGGAGACAAGAATATAACCATGACCACCACTGTCTGGACTCCTTCTCCATTCTTTCACAGCCTTTTGTTATTTGGACCAAAGAAGTCTGATTGAATATTTTGCATAGAGCACTTTTTGCAAGCATTGTGTCCCTTCTGATCCAAACCATTCTACGTTTCTGTGGTTGGGAGGGGTGAGCTATTTTATCTCATCACTCTGAATTCTGGTTCTATAGCTCAGTGAGACTTGTGCTGCGGGGATTTTTGTGGGACAGGGAGGTGGGGTAAAGGGCCGTGATGTAGAGCCCAGCAGACAAAGCGCCTTGAATACTACACCGCTTTGTGGATTATTTTGGCAGCTGGAGGAGGAAAGCTCTCATGGGTGAAGTGAAGCATCCTTGAAATTCTTTGCTTTCGCTTTATCTGAAGTGGCATATTTTCAGGCTCCTTCTCGTTGCCCCATCTTGCAATGCTGTGTTCAAGGCACCGTTGAGGTGTCATTGGCAGTTAATAGCTGGAATGGAGATAATTGTGGTTAATAGCACTTTTTTTTGCCTTGATGGCACAGATTTAAGAGGTGACACTGACTCCTGGCACTGGTGGTTGTGTCCCTCTCTGGAGCTGGCCATCCTCTTCAGTGCAGCAGCTCAGCTGTTGATCTGACTGGTGGGATGATCCACCATGGGAAGGAAACAGCAGCATCACCCATGGACCAGAGTGTGTGAGCACAGGCTGCCTCTCCCTCGGCTCCGTGGACCGTACTGATGGCTTCCCAGCAGTGATGGCTTCCCAGCGGTATGGGACTGGTGCCATCTGCCCACCGGCACTGCGTGTATTTACAGTTAGCAGGGAATGTGTCCTACCATGTGGTTGGAAAACATGTTAATTGTGTTGCAACCAAGATGTCTAAGATGATTAAGATTTTTTTTGTTGTTGTTGAAAATCTAGCTCCCTGTTTAGCACTTCTCGGCATCCTGGAAGGATTGTGTGGGTGGGTGTGTTTTTTTTTTTTTTCTTTTATTTTTACTATTTACCTTTCCTTTCTTGTATTTGAAGTGTGACATCACAGTGCTACTGGAAAGTTAAGAGAATGTGATTCAAAATTTTAAGGTTGCTGGTTTGTATCCATATTTGGGTTTTAATCACATCGTCAGGAAGATAAATGAGAGGGCTTTTCCTCTTTCTGATGCTTGTTAGACTTCCAGCTGTTGTAGCCTGTTTGTTTCTGGATGGTGGTATCATGACAAATCCTCTCTGGTAGCTTGTTTTCTCTCTCCTGTTTAGCACATGCTGCCATCCCTCTGGCTGAAGCCCTGTTTCCTTCCATGAGATCTCATCAGCGGCCCCTGGGATTAGAGCAATTGCTCTGCAGCAGGTCTGCACAGCAATTCCACCTTTATAGTATCACAGAACGATTTGAGTTAGAAGGGATCCTAAAGATCATCCACTTCCACCCCCTTGACATGGGCAGAGACACCTCCCACTAGATGTAGTTGCTGAAAACCTTATCCAACCTGGCTTCGAACACCTCTGGGGATGGGGCAGCCACGACTTCTCTGAGCAACCTGGGCCAGGGCCTCACCACTTACACCATAGAAAAATTCTTCCTAATATCTTATCGAAATCTTCCCTCTTTCAGCTTAAAACCGTCACCCCTCATCCTAGATTTAATTAAATTTACAACAAAGGTAGATGGTGGTCCAGACTGATTTCTGAGGCTTGGTGTACTCTGCTGCTTCTTGCTGCCCACAAAACCCAGACAGAAGTGCTGTTGCAGCCCAGTGTTACTGTTCCCATTTGATTGATGGTGATCTTGGTACATTTAAAAAAAAAAAAAAAAGTGTGCATTTTTTGTGCTGGTTGATCCTTGTACATTTACCTTGTGAATCACAGAGCCCACAGTTGCATCCCCTCCCGATGTGGGATTTTTGTTTCGCTATAAGTAGACAGCAAAAGTTAGGTCTGTAACTCGATGTGCCTTGAGATAAAAACAAGCTTGCTGCGATGACAGTTGTTTTGACAACAAGAGTCTGTGCTTGTTTTAAATATAAAATATGCAAAGTTGGGTATTTTCAAAAATGCCTGGGAGCTTTGGTCTGTAGTATTTGTTGAAAGTGAATGGGGTTTGATGCTGTACTTGCCTTCGGTGGTCCAGAAAGTCACCCTGCAGCCCTGCAAGCATGGAGCTGAGACCCTGCTGGTCGTGCACAGGCAGCTCGAGCAGAGGAGCAGGCTCTATCTTGGATTCTACGATTCCATTAAGTGGATGAAGGAATATTGAAGCTGCTGGTCTGGAAAGCAGGGCAAGCAATGCTGAAAGAAGGCATGCAGGCCAGTGCTCAGCCTGGCAGGCGGTGCGTATTAAATCAGGGTGATTTATGGACCTGTGTCTGTTAAAAGTTTCCTCGTGCACTTTAGAAAGTGGAGCTGCCAGATTGGTCAAAATCCAATACCCAGACAGTTTGAATTGGCTGCTGGCTGCAGTAATAACCGTCGCGAAGCTCTAACAGCCGTTTCATGCAGGCTTTGCAGGCTGTCACGTCGTTGCTGCTTCTCAGAAAACAGACAGTGTCAAAATGTTATGCAGTATGAGGACATTTCCATGGTAACGTTAGCATCCCATGACACTCGCTCTTGTTCTGTGGTGTCGGAGCATGCTGGCATCGTTGGACTTTCTTCCTCCATCTGGGGCCTTTAGGAATGCTGTGGTACTGATCCTACAGATTTTTTCAGTGACTGAGTGCAGCTATGGGGCTGAGGGTGGAAGAGCTGTTGTCTGCACGCTTAGAGGTGTCTTAAGTAAGGCAAGTATTCCTGCAGGTCTTTGGAAAGTCTCACTCGTGGCAATTTCCTGGTTTTATTTGTGTCTTGCTCAGTGATTTTGACCTATAAATATGTCAGTAATCTACACTACATCTACGTTATCTTGTTAGGATTCTCAGTATTCCTCTTGTGGTTTTTTTCTCCTTCTTTTTCCTGTGTTTCTGTATTTCCACTAGGTGATGTTTTCCCAAATTAGCATTGTAGGGTTTTTTTCACTGTGGAGGCAACATGTGCTTATTGGCTCACTTCCCTTGACACAGAGAAAGCTGTTCTCAGTTTTATTGATAAGCTAGGGCTTTGGCAAGAAATAATAAAGGTAAAGATATTTTCTGTATAACAACCAATGACCCCCCCTTCCACCATGGCACGTTTGTCACTTCTTCTCAGTACTTACTAAGAGCAGTAGAGAGATCTTGGGGTAGTTATTGTGCATCTGTAGATTCTGAAAATTGACTGTAATCAACTAACAGTTTGCCTGCCCAAAATCCGTAAGCTACGGGCGTGCAAAGTAGGTATGCGAGTGCACAGCAAGGCTGCATCTCATCCAACAGTGCTGTAAAGGGTCATGTATGATATGGTTGAGTCACCTTCCCTGGAGGGGTTTAAGGGATGGGCGGACGAGGTGCTGAGGGACATGGTTTAGTGATTGATAGGAATGGTTGGACTCGATGGTCTGGTGTGTCTCTTTCAACCTGGTCATTCTATGATAAAACTCTGGCTTGTGATTGTAACATCTACTCTAAAGTATTTCCCTTGATGGGCCTGAGAGGATGAGTGGGAGACTTGAGAAAGAACAGGGTAGTAATAAGGGAAGGGGCAGAACCTGACTTTTGATCATATCTGTTCCTCGGGGCCCACTTCTGGACTGTTTCACAACAATAATTCCCAGCTTTCCCATTTTGCCCAGGGCTCTGCTTTGAGCCATGCCAGAGTCCCAAGTTATCTTTCTATAAACTCATTTTTCATCTGCTTCCACTAATTCGTAGCTTCTCTAGTAATCTGTTCCTGTGACCCGTCTGCTCTGTGTCTGCAGAAACGCTCTGACTGCTCCTGGACAGGAGACAGCCGCTACCTCCTAAACTCCATTTTCCCCAACACCCAACCCAAGCCAAGTGCCTCTAAACCTGGCATTGTGTCGACCCTATTTCAATATTGTTCTATTTCTGTCTCAGTGCTGCCTGGCGCACCTTCTAGAGAGCTCTGTGAAATATCGCATGGTCGGTTGAGGTGAAATTTAGCTTGCTGCTCGAGGAATAATACCAGGGAAATTATCCACAGTCCATTTTAGTTGGTGAATTTGCCTCTCTGTTCTTCCAGCCATCTGCTCCAGTGAGATGGCAAGCTTGTAGGACAGATTATGAAAATCAGGAAGTCTTATTTTGAGCCATAATTTTGTTTAGTTTCCTGAAGTCTAGGCTGTTGGTTTCCTTAAACACCTTTCTGCTTGGGCCCTAGGACTGGGTTTCTAAAGGTCAGCTTGTTAACTGAATGAAAAATGCTTAAGGGGGAAGTGAATCCTGAAGGCATGACGGCATGATGACCTGAAAATGTTTCACTGATGAAAATTTTCATGAATAATTTCCAAGTTTTCTGTCAGTTTTGCTAAGAATCAGCTTTTATGTGCGGGTTGACCTGTGCAAGTATGTTCTGTGAGTATCAGTAATGCTGGTTCAAGCAGCATTTGGCCTCTGATACTCAGTAAATGGTTCGGAAACTTGGTTTTGCCTGATCTGATGCTAAACTACCAAGTCAGGAAACATTCTTAGCCTTTTATTTCACTTTGTAAGGAGGGGAGGAATGCTTTAATGTCTTGGTATTGGTGCATCTCACTAGATTTAGACATTATAAAAGACTTAGTGACCTGCTCTCTTAAACTCTTATAGTCATCAGGTTTGAGAGGAAATTGCAGTCAAAAGTGAACATTTTAAAACTTGCTGATATAAGTGGTCTAATAATTGCCCTGTTTTTCCCCTTGATATTCCTGTGCTTATCTCTTCAGACCTGCAGGTGTTCAGTCCACTAAGGCTGCAGAGCAGGGAGGGGAAAAGAGCTGCAAAACTAGGACAGACTTGGATTATATTTAACAGTGTTCTATTTCGACTTGACAACCAGCTATCGAACACCTACAAGTTTGCAACTGTGATTCACTCGGAAGCTGGCATAACTGATGTCACGTTGTATTAATAGCTACAGAATTGTAACTGCTTTTAGCAATGAGATTCATTAACAGCTTCTACAAACACAGTGACAATGGGTTGAAAACTTGAAAATATTAGGTGGATATAAAAGTGGATTGTGCCATAAAGGACTCCCTGTGCTGCCAAATGTGTTTACAGCAAGTTCTTGCAGGTGTTATGCATAATGATTCCTCTTCATCACTTTCAGTAGGTCTTACTGAGAGCAAAAGGTGTTTGAGGACTGATCACACTCTAAATTAATTAGAAGCTGCTGATCTAATGGGATTACACGACGTGAATGTACTTTGGAGTTACTGTGTCCACAGTGTTTTTCGTGGCAAGTGGAGGCTGTCCAACCAATTCCTTCATAGGGCTGAAGTTGGTTTTGGAGGCGTTTGGTCCTTTACTTGTTTCAGTTGAATACTTCGGCTTCAGCGGTAAGTGTTGTAAAAAGGGTACGCTCTAAGTTGTACTACGTACATTGACTTCAATTTCCCTTTGAGCTTTGCATGCTTTCCTCAGCGTGGGCTGCTAGCCATCTCCAAGGAGATTGGCACAGAGGAGATAGAAGTGTTCGTTTTTTCCTACCATCTTCTTTGAAGATACTGAATTGGTAACTAATGATGGTCCTCACCAGCCTGTTATCTGTCCTCCAGGGTGAATGAGTCAGGTACTCTTCCAGGCTCTTGGTAAAAAGAACTCTGCATTATGTATGTGCAGTTTTGGAGGTATGCATCACCGGTCAAGACGTTGTTGTAGAAGTGAAATGAAAACTGAGATTCAAGAGAGGAAGTGTTCAGGGATGGCATCGGCCACATGTTGAGTTGTGCCGTCAGACTTGTCGTTGGTAGTGAGTTTGTGGATGTGTACAATTCGGCAGAGATTTCCAGTGCTGCTCTTACCTCCGAGAGCCAGTTCATTGCTCCTTATAGCAGTCAGTCATGTCCTTCCCTCAGATCCTTCTTTCTTTTATATACATCTCTTCCTTTTGGCCACAAATAACTCAGTTGTGTTTAAGTTTTCAGGTGATACCTGCTCTGTTTCATTCATCTATCACCCATTTTTGGTGTCATTCATTCAGATGTGACTTTGTTCTTGCTGGCCTGCACCTCTTAGACTGGCCTAGTGTGCTGATGAAACATCTCCTGGGACTGGCAGGAATAACTGTCTCGTGGTGCAGCAAAATTGCAAATGAAATTGAAAATGATCTTGTCTAGCAAAGGAGTAAAAATCCTTATTTCGAGAAGTTTGAAATACTAGTTGTTTCCCCCCACCCCCCGCCTTTCTCATAGCTCTTTTTTTACAAAAATAGAAACCTTTTCAGGTACCACCAAATGGTCCTGCACCCTTGCTGTCCTGGAGTTATAAGCAGCTGTCCAGATAATTCAGTGCAGTTGATCATCTTCCAGTTGCACTGTTTATATTTTGAATATCACAATAACAAAGGATTCATCGGGTGTATAATGCAGCAAGTGATCAAACCACCTCTGGCTCGATGAAGCAGCCTATGACAGTGAAGGAGTGTAATTAGCAAGACACATAGGATGGGATTGAAAAAGATGTGAAAATAAGCAGAAGGATTTGAAAAGGATTAGGAGAGTAAATGACAAACCAGTAGTTAAGCGGTGCATGATTAATGACTGTAGAAGTAAAAGGTTGACTAAATATTGTGACTCTGTAATGGCTGCCCCAAAGTAATAGAAAACAGTTTGTTCAGAAGACTCCAGAAGTGATTTATATTGACACATGTGGTGGCTCTGTGTTTCTTACACTTGGCTTAGGTCAAGCTAAACATCCCCTGAAATGATTTCCTGGTTGACTTGATGACTCAAGGTTCTTCTTCCATCTTCAGTATTAATGGTCAGCTTCAAAATAGCAAAAGGGAAATGCTGTGAGACAGTTTATTCCTCTTCTGCACCTTGGTATGGGTGAAGGTATCAAAACCATCTGGAGTCACACAGGCAATTGGTGGCTCTTTCATATTAAGGGAAATCATATCCGTACTGGAACTGTTTACCGTAGTGCTACAGAACTGGTTTGTTTATGCAAAAGGAATCTGAAGAAGGTGCAGCTTCCACAGTGCTTACTCTGAGTTTTCTTTTTTCTGTGGTATCTGTATGTCTGCTGGTTTGGGATCAGTATTTGCATTGCTCCTGGCTGTGTTCTGCCTCTAAGTCTGAGCCTATAGCCATTCTCAGATCTGCTCTCTTGTGTCTTAGAGGAAACAGAATTGTATGTTAATGTGTTTTTAAGTTCAAGATTTATCTTGGACTGATGAAAGCCAACAGAAGTGAAAGTGCCACCCTAATACTGAGGTACTTTGACCAAAGATTTGTGGTTGATATAATTTTTGGGTTGGGAGAATTGAAGTGGAGCTGGTTGGGGAGATTTTTGAATGCAACTGTGTGCATGGTTTTGGTTGTTGTGAAGAACATTTGTGATATGGAGTCACAGCAAAATTAATCTGTAACCTTTGATTTGTGGTGTGTGTGCTTCCCAGAGGACAGGGAGCTCTGGAAGACGACGACTCAGTTCCTTTCTTCAAAGGGTGCAACCAACATTGGAGGAAGCAGTTTCTCTGGCTTGGTTTGTTTTTTAAACAAAATCTCATTGCTATCAAAAGTAACATTTTTCCTGTTACCATTTATTTTTGAGGAAGGAGTTGGATATAAGTAATGGCATGCAATTGTTAGAAATAGAGCTCAAGAAACTTCTGTTTCCATGAAGAAAATCTGCAGGTGAGAAATTCCTTTCAGTTTCTTTGGAGCATTGGTTGGAAGAAAAGAGAGAAAAACTTTTTCAAATAGGTGAATATGGCTATAAAATCACAGAAATTGGAATAATGTATGAGTGGGAAGGGAACAGATTTAGGACTCTAAACTGTTTGACTCATTTTTTGGAAGTCTGCATTTCAATTGTGCTCCTCCCTGCCTTTTAAGGACTGTTGCAGTCACAGCTGAACTAATCGCTCCTCTCCTTCCCAGCCGCCCCCACTGAGGCTCTGCTGTCATCCACAGCCTCTTCGGATGTGCAGGCTGTTATCTGGACATTAGCTGGAGCATCTGTCCTTGCTGGTCACCTCACTCTTGCTTCTTGTGGCAGATCAGAAGCTGAACTGTAACGGGCATTCCCTTTGGTGGGGATGTCAATTCGATTCTTTCTTCTGTCCATGGATGCTAGTTTTCATGAGTCTTTGGGTATACGTTACCTCTGAAACCTGACCTCTCTGTCCAGCGTAGTTCAAAGTTCAGAAGTTATGGAGGATGGAAAAAGAGGAGACACCAGTCTGGTTTTCAGAGGCAGCTCTGTTGAAAAGGTTCTCTGTGCTCCTGGGTTGTATGCTTAGAGCTGTAACGGTATTTAGACACCTGAAGAGACCCCAGAACTTTGGAAAGTACTTCATGAACCAAATCCCATCAATCTAGTATTTATGTTGTCAAGAGACTAAACGTCTTTGAGAATTTGGCCTTTAATTGGAAGTGATGAGAGGCTGGGGGATGTTCTGTGTGCAGGAAGCCAGTGCCCACCTTCCTGAGGGCAACGAGGGGCTGTGGGCAGATTGAGCCCTCCTTGCTCACCGTGGTGGGAATCCTGCAGTCTCCTGCAGGCTGTGAGCTCAGACAGCTCCAGACTCTTCGCAGAGTCAGAGGTGTGAAGTGCAAATAGTCTGAAGCTGCAGTTGATAGTCAGCTCTCAATAAAATGTCTGCAGTGACTTTCATCTTGTCAGTGAAGTTGTTATTAGAAGCATGTATTGAATCTGTTGGTCTTCAAAGATAAAGCCATCTGTATGAAATGTATCAGCATGAAACATATTCCAAGCAAACAACAATATGAGAAATGGATTTATATTATACACTGCTTTATCACTGGGATCTTTGAATACGGTTCTGTGTTTGTTTGCTCGTTGCAGATGTGGAAGAAAAGAGATTTTATTTAATGCAACTGCTGTTTTATATTTGTAATGTTTTCAATAGAAAAAGACTCTGTGCAAAGTACTTTTAATTTTAACAGGTAGGATTTCAAAGATTTCGGTTCTCTCCTGGATGCCTGTGACCATGCTGCATTACAGCTGTCCTAGTGCTTTATCACAGCAAAGTGACACCAAAGGTTATGCTAAGCACAGATTGCAAATGCGAGCACATATTGGGTGACCAATACACCATTTCCCTGACACTGTTCCCAGAGGGACAATGTGGTTGGTAGGTTAGGCATGTGGGAGTTGACGATCCTGAACTTTAACCTTGTTCTATCTGTCAGTGTCCCTTCCTCATCTTCCTCTGTCTTTCTCATCATCTCACTCATGTGTGTCTGTCTCTCTTGCTGTAGGAGAACTTCAGATCATGCTTTCTTTGTTTCATAAGTGGATTGTGGTTCTTAATTAGATAAAGTTTGTAGAGCAGCATACAAAACCTGCCAAGGGTTACAGTCCTCCCTGGTATTATTAGAGCTGGGCAAAGACTGCCAGAAGGTATTGATTACTTGGTAAAAATAAACCGTTCCAACTTCTTCGGTCTTTATTCATTACAGCTTTTTATCTCTGCATCCTGCAAACATTTCAGAGGGAGGATTTGTTTGCTGGAAGATCAAAACAAAATGTTGGCAACTACTGGTGCTAATTTGTAGCCTCCTGTGTGGGTGACATCAGAGGAATTTATGCAGTGCTCTGGAAAGTCTTTCTAGGCTTTAAATCCACTTGGATCCTGGAACTGTTGCGGGAACAGTGTCCAGGTGGTCAGGTGGGAATAGCACATCAAGTATCAAAAATAAAGGAAGAGTCTCCTTGGGGCTTGTGAAACTCTATTGTGTATGGAATCACAGAATCGCCAGGTTGGCAAAGTCCCATCAGATCATTGAGTCTAACCATTCCTATCAAACACTAAGACATGTCCCTCAGTGCCTTGTCCACCTGTCCCTTAACCCCTCCAGGGAAGATGACTCAACCACCTCCCTGGGCAGCCTCTGCCAGTGCCCAGTGATCCTTTCTGTGAAAAATTTTTTCCTAATGTCCACCTCTCCTGATGGAGCTTGAGGCCATTCTCTCTCATGCTGTCCCCTGTCACTTGGGAGAAGAGCCCAGCTCCCTCCTCTCCACAACCTCCTCTCAGGCAGTTATAGAGAGCTATGAGGTCTCCCCTCAGCCTCCTCTTCTCCAGGCTAAACACCCCCAGCTCTCTGAGCTGTTCCTCATAAGAGTTGTCCTCCAGCCCCTTCACTAGCTTCGTTGCTCTTCTCTGGACTCCCTCCAGAGCCTCAACGTCCTTCTTGTGGTGAAGGGCCCAGAACTGAACACAGGATTTAAGGAGCGGTCTCACCAGTGCCAGGAATATACTTGTATATGCTTGTATGTACTTCTTAAAGATGACATTTTGATTTGTTTAGTGACGTTTCTTGGTGAGCTGAGTACAGGCTGAGGCTTGCAATGCATAGCGGGTGCTGTTGGGAGAGCTGTGGCTGACTGGTGGGAAAGGCTCGCTGTGTTTTCTAGTTCATCTCACAGTGATGGTGTACAGCTTCTCTCCTACCTCACTGTGGAAAACAAAATGTCACACTTTGAATTCCTTAAGCAGCTGTGTAAAGTAGGGGGAGGGCTATTGAAAGGGAAAGCTGTTATGTGCAATAACGAAATGTAAGGAGAAGCGTCACAACACTGTAGCAGAAAATCCACAAAAAAGAGAAATCGTGTAAGGTTTGGGAGAGCCGAGTCATGCTTGATAAAGTGACATTTCAAAGGAGATTGGTTACAACAGGAGGACACTTAAAGCAGGATCTGGCTTACAGCATACCAGAAGGATGCACTTAGGCATTCATGGATCCCAAAGACTAAAATTTAGTAGTGACTTCAAAATCAGTGGCTTGCTCTGACTGAAATGTGCAGTCAGAGCAGAAGGAAAGCATAAGGTTTTTCTCCAAATCAGGCCAAGGACAAAGCACAGGCCTCTGAACATCTGCATTTGCTGTGACCTAGAAACTGCTTCAGCAGGGGGACAGAGCCCAGGCTTCAGTGGAGACTGCAAAGTGCTTTCTGTGCCACTGTCAGACTCGCAAATGGATACACTTTGGTTGTCCTAAGTCCCCCCTTGTGCTCATATTCTGCTATTATTCCAATCATGAGGCTTCTTTGAATGAATAATTGGCTAAATAGGAAGTTTTTAAGCAAATGTCAGTGACTGCACTTAGTGAGAGTCACACAACAGGCTAAGAACTGACCTGTCATGAAGCAAAAGGCACATCTTATCCAAGTCAGGGACAGGACAAGAGGGAATAGCCTCAAGCTTTGCCAGGGGAGGTTCAGGCTTGACATCAGGATAAAATATTTCACAGAAAGGGTAACTGGGCACTGGAACAGGCTGTCCAGGGAGGGAGTTAAGTCACCTTCCCTGGAGGCGTTTAAAAGACGAGTGGATGAGGTGCTGAGGGACGTGGTTTAGTGATTGATAGGAATGGTTGGACTCGATGATCCAGTAGGTCTTTTACAACTTTATGATTCTGTGATTGTAAGTCACCCATTAGTGCATGAAGGTCTCATGCTGGCCTGGCTGCCAACTTGCTTGCTTGGTAGCACCATCTGGGTGCACCACTCAATGTTTCTCACTGGTAATATCAACTGAGTTTGTTTTGTTTTACACAAAATGGCTTGTTTTGTTTTAAAACTCAGGACAATTCATGAGTGAAGGAAGGGCAAGAATGATCAACAGGTGCTATCAACTCATTCCCCCATGTTAGTTGCTCAGATTTCCTCTAGAAGTAATTAAGATGTGAGAAAGTATTCTGGCTGCTTGATGCACGAAGTATGGGTGAAATGTCTTTAAAAAAAAAAAAAAAAGCAAATGGCAGAATTAATATGTAGCTGTGTGGGTACATTACCAGTGAAAGGGAAGAATGGTGCCAGTGCTGATAAGTGGCAAAGAGGTTTCTGTTACTGAAATGTGTCATAACCTATCAGTAACTTGGAGATGGAAGAAGAGCAGTAGGACATGGAATAGTAAAGACCTCACAGCACAATTTTAATGCAGCTGTTTGTGTGTAGTTACCCATTTGAGGAGACCACTGAGTACGGGTTTAATGCTGGTGCTGCTGTGCAAGTTCTCGTGTGGGCATTGCACCATTGTCTCTGGTGGTCCCAGAGTGTGTAGGGTTAGACATGAGCATGTTGAGTGAGTGAGATGCAGGTGCTCTGCGAGGTCTGCTGTGGTGAGCTGGGCACGAGTGGAGCAGGGAGACTGTGCTGGACATCCAGTATACCTATCACACAAGCTGTAGAGGAGGAAAACTTGGAAGCAGCTTAGGAAGTGACTTGGAGACTGCTACAATGTGAGGACTGTGATCAATTGCTGATTGATGAGAAGCTTGACATGAGCTGGCACTGTGCGCTCGCAGCCCAGAAGGCCAATTGTATCCTGGACTGTATCAAAAGAAGTGTGGCCAGCAGGGCGAGGGAGGGGATTCTGCCACTCTGTTTCTCTCTTATGAGACCTCATCTAGAGTATTGTGTCCAGTTCTAGAATCCCTGACATAAGAAGGATATGGAACTGTTGGACTGTGTCCAGAGGAGGCTATAAGGATGATCAGAAGACTGGAACACCTCCCATACAAGGACAAGCTGAGAGAGTTGGGGTTGTTCGGCCTAGAGAAGAGAAGGCTCTGAGGAGACCTTATAGCGACCTTCCACTACCTGAAGGGAGCCTACAGGAAAGCTGGAGAGGGACTATTCATAAAACCTTGTGGTGATAGGATAAGAGGGAATGGTTATACACTGGAGAGGGGCAGACTTAGGCTTTTTATAAGGGAGAATTTCTTCACCATGAGAGTGCTGAGGCACTGGAACAGGTTGCCCAGGGAAGCTGTGGCTGCCCCATCCCTGGAGGTGTTCAAGGCCAGGTTGGATGAGGGTTTGGTCAACCTGATCCAGTGGGATGTCCCTGCCTACATCAGGGGTGTTGGATCTAGATGATCTTTAAGGTCCCTTCCAACCCTATTCTAAGATTCTGTGATCTCATTGCTGTGCATTATGGCAATGTGGAAGCAGTAAGAGGTTTTTGTGTTTGCAGAGGTGTCTGGAGAGTCAGGGCCCTAGTAAGAGAGTCTGATGGCATGGAGGAAACCCTCATGAAGATGAGTGCTGGGACAGGGCATCAGCCTGACCTCCTGATCACCAGCACTGTGGGTTTGCTACCATCTCTGTGCAGTGTGCAGCTATATAGGAGATGGTGACACCTGAAAGCAGAAGCCTGGCTTCTTCCCAGGGAGCTTCGCTTCTGCCAGCATGAGTTTGGCCTCTATTATGAGTGACCACCTTGTAATCCTGCGAATAGTGGCTGCCTAGATTGATTAGGATGCTTCTTCAGGACTCTGGCCCAGCCTCCACTGACTCACGGCTTCGGGTCTTCCTCTACTCCTGGCATGTTTTTTTTGTCATTAATTTTGTCCGGCTGTTTTTTTTGATCCCTTGTTAACACCCAGCAGCACCGCAAAGTCCTGGAATGAGGAGACACCAGCTCCTTGGCAGGAAGCAGTATCCATTGCTCCTCTCACCTCATTAGCATGTCTTCTAAATTGTTGGCATGATGAGTTCTTGGCTGTGGGTTGCCACAGAGCAGACCCTAATTTTAGCACATTATGCTGGTTTAATGGCAGTAATAGAAAGTTAATTTATAGGCAAGAACAAATTGCCTTTTTTTATGGGGAGGAGGATAATTCCTCCCATGTGTTACATTATTAAATTTGTAATCTTCATTTCTAATGCTTTTCAAAAGTGAATATTACCAGAATCTAAAATACAGATCTTAAATTTATGAGCTGTATTTTTTTCCCCAAACTCTTCAAGTTCTGTAATTTGTCTTTAAAGACGAACTTCAGCGAGGCTTTTTTTTTTAAACTTAATGAATTAAAATCCCTTACTCACTACCTATCTGTGGAAAAGTGTATAGACTCCAAAGATCCTTACATTTTAAATAGCAGTAATGGATATCTATTTCCATATTTGCTGAGTGCTGAGTTCTGGATTCAGTTTTACTCCCTAGCGATAAAAGATACCAGAGAGAAAAAAATGACACATTTTCATATGCCATTTGCTAGCGAGGAGGCTGTTGTGATGCTCTTTTTTGTTGCCAGGGAAACGGAGCCCTGAACTTGTGTCTCTGCAGGGAGGAGGAAAGGACGTTATTTCACTCCCAAGTTTCCTTTGTAATTTTGATTTCTAGCTGGGAACTGTGACTGGGTTGGGACTGAGGATCTCTCTCTGAAGTTCACTCTCAGAATTGTGCGTCTTGCCTCCTTGCATTTGTTTCCATGTCAAAATACATGTGCAGGTTGGAGCTCTGCCCTTGTACTGATACCATGGGGTAGGTGGCTGTGCACATGCATGAGCACGGCTGTTGTACGCAGCGGTGTGAAACGGGGTGCTCAGTGATGGAAGGGGATTGTGCTGCATCTGAAACAAACTGCTCTGACCTTGCAGTACCATCTGGAGAAATCCCAAGGCCTCCTTATGCCAGCCTGCTCGGAAAGCATGAGAATAGCACTGTAAAGGTTACCTGCAGGTGTAAGAAGGAAGCAAGTGCAGATGCAGGTTAATACACAGTGTCCTCTTCTGACCTTGTTTCAATACTGCTGGTGAGTAGTTGCCTGTGCATCTTATGAAGGGGTTCCTATCAAACATTTTTTTTTCTTTTAATTATGTTAAAACTATTTTTTTTTTTACTATTAAATAAATATCCATGATACTCTGCAATGCATGTTTGATCTTCCTGAACTGGCAGCAATGTCTGCAATACTGATGTTGGCCATCCCTCAAGTTCGCATTTCTCTTTTATTCTTTTATCAGTTCTTTTTTTTCTGCTCTGATTACAGAGAGACAGAAATCACCAAGATGCTCTAAAGCATTTTGTTCGTCATTACTCCTCCTACAAAATGTATTTAGAAGCATTTGGCACAAATCATGGGATTCTGGTGAACTTGCTGCCATGTCATGGGGCAGTTGTGCTACAAACAGCCACCTGCTTTTAATGAAGCTGTGCTGGTGTGTGGCTGTTCGACACTGTAAGTGATTAACAAAGATTCCATTCAGTACAATATAAAACGCTCTAGTGTGTCTCTTCTTGACAAAGGACTGATTCTTCCTGCATCTAATGGATGGTAATTGAGGAAATTAGATCCTGGTATTGTTCCTAAAACATATTAATCTGTTCAATTGATGGCTTTTTTTCACTAATCCTCAGTAATCTTCAGACAGGCGTGATATTGTGGTTGGTTTCCCATGTTTTCCAGTATCTTTCAGCATTGATGAAGATGATATCTCTGTTTTCCAACTGTGGCCAAAGGGCTTTTTTTCCCCCTCTACTGGAAGCTCAATACTCTGCTTGTACAAATGGTGAACTGAATTTCCCAGTGGACTTCAAACAATTGGGGTGTGTTTATATCCAGGCGCTGCTTTTGTGCGTGCGGAAGACAGGCATAGAAGGAGGCAGTTACGTGTTTGCCATGCTTGTCTTTGGGAGAGTTCACCCCTCAGGTGAGAGCCTGTGCGCATCTCTTTGGGATTCAGACTGTGCAAATTTTGCTAGAATGTGTTTGGGGCCTTTTGTTAGGAGAGTGCTAGTTAAACTTCAGCACTTCTGTTTTAGTATTGGATGGCATTTTCTGTGTTTAACAGCTTGACTTCACACCAGTTGAAGACACTCATGGTGTGTGCTTGGCAGGGCTGTTTGCTGTGAGGTGAAAACTGGAGCTTTTACCACTTTGATTTCCACGTCACCATTAATCACTTTCTGTTGTAAGGTACTGCTGCAGCATGATACCTGGTCCTCTCATGCTTTTGAGCACTGAAGCCTGACTCTCCTCCAGCTGTCCAGAGATGCCTGCAGCCTAATTCTCACCATCATGAATGGCAGAGTACTCTCATTTCACTCCACCCACACAGAACCAGGCACTTGAGCTGTATTAAAGTGACCCCAGATCCTGACAAGGACTCTGTAGGAGAGAACTGTGTGAGTGCAGAGGATCTGTTTGCAAGAGCAGAGCTCTCATTCGTGGGTTGGAAGAGTCAGTGAGCGAGTCTGGCTGCTGCTGTGCCAGACCCTCTCTGCCTGCCAGAAAGCACTGGGCTCTTCCCCAGGCTTTTAGGAAACACAGTCGCTGTCCCCACTTGCTGTGTCGGCATCATAGGCATGTTCTGCAAGCAGAGGTCTTCATGCTGTTCCACATACCTCTGGGAAAGAAAATAGTTCCCTTTGATGCACCATGCAGTAGCATGGCCATGGACCTGTCAAAGGATGTCAGCATGTTTCCAAGCAATGTGTAGAATTAGAGAGGAAAAGTAACTGGCTTGATGGCTTCCTTCAGCTATGCTACAGGTATTCCATGAAAGCAGCTTTGGTGAAGGCTGATGTGGATAATTGTATTATCTGGTGGAATTGCCTGGAATTAGAAGCTGAATGTCTGAAATTGCTTGACTTCTCTAGAAACCAGACCATCATCTCCCTTCTCTGCTTCCACAGTGGATGGAATAATTGCTTCCAAATGGACGCGAGTTATTAAGCAGTGTGTATAATTAAAGTCAACTCCTTGTGAATTTGATCATTCATTTCCTTAAGGAAAATATGATGAAGTAATTACAACCCAAGCTAAACACAAATCAAATGCTATTCTAAGCACGGTTCTGCACTGTGATTCTAGCTTATGAATGACTCCAGGGTTCTGTGGCTTCATGCCTGTTAAAGAAATGTGACTGTGTTTTTAATTGTGTTTATAACAAATGAACAAAAGGTTGCATGACTCATTCACTGTGCCAAGACTGTTGCTCGCTCTTTATGTTCACACACACGGTCTTGACAAAGCTGCTTGCTCCTAAAAGAACATCAATGGGACAGAAGAAAAGGGGTAAACCTTGTAAATAAATCTGACCTTGTCAGCTCTTTCCCTAAAATTTAATCAATACCAAACCTAAGCTTTACCTGCTCTAGCTGTGAATTCGAGGGAGGCAATTATTTCTTCAATACAAAAGGCAGAGTTGTGTCCTCACCCTCGCGCCATCATTCCTTCGAATACAGGACGTACTTGTCCAGTGTTGGCCTAATTTAGTGGAGAGGTGGAAGGTGTGAAGACCCTATGATGGCCCTGGGTATAACGAAAAAATCAAATTGGTGTTCCTGAAAAGAAGGTATAACCTTAGCTTAAAAATAATGTTCTGAGTGAAAACAAACCCTCTGGAGCTGAACATTATAAATCCCCTGCACCGAAAGGTTGTGTCAGCTTCTCTGTGAAGCTCTGGTTGTTTCAGGAGGCTCGTGACCTCAGAGACCTCTTTCACAATGCAAGCAAACAAAGCTTGCAAACAGGATACCTCAGTTATTTTTCCCACTGCTTTTTTCCTAAGCATTACTGAGTGCTGAGCAGGATACAGGGAATTTCAGGAGGTGTAGTTGGTGAGCAGACAGGTTCAGCAGGCTCAGGAAGGGCAGGATGGCCTCCTGTAAACCCTCCTGGCTTAGCAAAAGGCACGCAGGGCAGCTCTTCCATGCTCTGCTGCCCCTTCTCACACAAGGACACTTTCTGGCTGCTTTATTTTTGTGAACTCGCCTCATTTTTATGATCTTCTTGTAAAATGGGAGGTTTTCTATGGCTCAAGCTCATTCGTATTTCAGGTCCTGAACTTAAGCAGCGTCCGCAAAGTTATTAATAGTGTGAGATGGACGGCAGAATTGGGACAGAGTGCTTGGGTTCAACTCACTTGTCATTAAGTGGAGATCCTGACCTGCCCTTCATCACTTAAAATATTGGTCAGTTGGAGGATTTCCAGCCACGGGGACACAAATTGTCTCTACCTCTTGTCCTCCTTGTGAAGAAACAAAGCCCTGGGATGTCCCTAACAGGTAAACTAGCCACCCACCTTTAGGCTTTTCATATTTCCCTGGTGTCCAGACCTCTGTAGCTGAGAACATTTTATCTTAAAGCACTGCTGGTTATTGGTGCTATGTTTGACATCTCTCTCAGCTTTCTAGGAAATAAACGGTCCAATGTAGTATTTGAATAAAACCAGTTATTTATAGTTATTAATGGGCTGCATCTGTGCCAAATCTACCTGATTTCTGAGCCCGTTGGGTAAAATTCCCTTGGTGTATACTTGGATAGCAGAGCCCGATTGCAGTATTGGGGGTGGGCAAATGCTAAAGAGAGGAGTTAAGCTTGTAGAGAGGCTTAAACCACCCAAAAGACTGCATCCCCTCGTAACTGTGCAATCAGGGTGAGCGTACATGTACAATGGGGTTTATTGCATTATAAATATCCTAGTAAGATTGGTTTTTATAAAGTCCCAGCTCTTGACCAAGTGCCAAAGCAGCAGAAGATGGAGGCTGTGTTTCATCTCTGAGCTGCTGAATTCACTGCATGTTGGCAGTGAATTTTCTGTATGTATGTGGACATCTCACTTAATCAGGCTCTCTGGCAGATTGGAGGAAGAGAAGGGGGCAACGTGTTCCATTTTCTTGTAAAAATATAACTGCAGAAGCTGTTTAGATCCTGCTGCTGCACACGAAAGGGAGGCATGGAAAGAATTCTGAAGAGTTGGATCTAGTTGCAAAGTAGCTCCTATGAAATACTCTAAAAGAAAGAAACGTTTTTCTTAGTGTTATGGTTTATTGGCTTGCCTTGTCAGTGAAGGAAGAAACCCTCAAAGGTACGTGTTCTTGCCTATGTGTTACTTGCAGAACTTTTTCTTTAGACATTTTTAAATGAGAATTTTGGCCCTTCAATTATTTTATATAAATGAATTATCAAAAAGATCAGCATTAAAAATAGTTTCATCGTTTATCCATTTTTAACCTCAAAAGGAGCAGAAATGTCACGCCTTTCTAGTTTAAAATATGAAAATAGATCTCATGAAGGAAGCAAAGTCGATGCTTCACCAGGGCTCCTCCCAACCTACAGGAATCGATAACATCTTACAGGTATGGAAACCTGCTTAAATACAGACATAGCTGGATTTAAAACAAACTGCAGCTCAGAGCAGCTTGGAGGAGAAAATAGTTACTGCCTTGGAACGTCTGAGGAGCTGAGGATCTGGGCTGGGTTGCAGGCTTGTTAGGAACTACAAGGCGCAAGCCTCAAAACTGATGTGTGGGGGTTTGGTGCTTCTCCTGCCCACGCTGATGGGGTTGGAGAGGTAGAGAGGGTGAAATGCTTTGCTTCCAGGGTTGTTTTGCTGGATGGTGGGAGGGAAGGATGGCTGGGAAGCAGAGCAGTGAAACTGTGCTCTGGATTTACCACTTAGGGGAGGAAGAGAAAGGTTATCTTTGTCCTACCTAAGTTAAGCCGATGTTAGGCTTTAACGATATGACTGTTGCTCTCTGAAGAGTCACAGAACTTTCGTGCTGGATGCAGATACATGATGGGTCACCCGTCTGCATCCAGAGGGAGTTTTCTGCTGTGCATCTTGAGCTCCGTGGGTGAAGAAAGGAAAGCAGCCTCCGAGACTGCTGCGAGGTGCTTACTTAGTATAAGTAACACTGTGAGTGGGTTTTGGTCCTCTTTTAATGGTGAAGAGCAAGAAGAAAAACTATGATTTTGAGGAATGTGTGTGCCTGTGGGCAGGGGTGTGAGCAGTGTGGGTGAGGAGAGGCAGGGCTGAATTCTAGGGCAAGAGAGAACTGGTTTGAGGTAAAATACTGCAGTAACCCAGTATCAGTGGGACATGTAGGTGACTATGCCATGGGTGCGAGTTTGGAGGAGGCTTCTCTGTAGGCTGGTAGAGTGTCCTGGCCCTGCTCTGCCTTCAGCTGGGGGCTGTAGCTGTCACAACATTACAAATACTGCTGATTTTACTATTTTCTGGCTCTTGCAAGAAGAATTGTCTGACCTTTCCCAGCCCTTTGGAGGTACGTAATCTGCACAGATTAAGAATTAACGTGTTGAAATATTTTTTTCCAACCCACAGGAGATTTCCTGCTTAATGTGGAAAGAAAGGGTGTGATTTTATTAGTGTCTAAAACTAGGACAAGGGGGATGAAGCAAACAGCCTGATTACTGCCCCTGTTTATCACCAGCCATTTTCTGTTGGATTGTTTGGGCTGTGATGATAGTCTGGCATGTTCTGGAGCACAGTACAAACTGCTTCTCTTTAGGTGCTCATAATTCACACTCCATTAGGATGTCGATGAAGGGAATACTTGGCAGGATGTCAGAGCTTGCGAGGCATGATGAGGTTGAGTTCATCTTATTAAACTGTGTTCTGAAGTACCAATCCAGTATTTATACATATATATATATATATTATTTTTTCCCTTGCAATAGCATCCTCTAAGGAGAGCAGCATGGCTTGGTCTGAACAGAGATACCAATGTAGAAGAGCCTGTGATGCCCACCCCGACAGCCGCTCTGCTCAGCATGTGCCAGGCTGTCACAGGTGTTGGATATTCATGCATGGCTGTGGGAAGAGCTTTCTCTTTTATTTTTCCCTTTGAAGCCCAACAGTCGAGTTCTTTTATTTGTCTCAGAATTGATTCGTGGCACACAAATCTTACCATACATCTGTAGGGATTCGGCATCTGACTAAACAGAGAGAAATCTCTTAAAACCCACTAGGAATAACAATGCAGAGGCAAAGTTTGAAGCAGAACAGCTAATGCACCAGCTCTTTTCTCAGAGTATTTTGAAAATAAGAGGTGGGTAAAGCGGTCTGGGGCAGCAGCAGAGTCCTGCAGGGTGCTGAGCAGTGACTCCCACTGCTGCTTTTGCCCCGTGCCACAGACATGCTGAACACCAGATTTTGTCTTGGGGACCTTCTTTCTAGTCTCAGCACTTGATAATCTCCAGATAGGTGTGTGGTGTTTTTCCTTGTTCATTTTCAGCCCTAAACTGACCTGCTTTTTTTTTTTTTTTTTTTTTTTTTTTTTTTTTAACTGGGCAAACCTTCATGGAGAAGAAAGCAAGAGTCAACTCTTTGTTTCGGACCTTAATAGTGAAGTTTGTGGCTGTGGGAAATGACTGGGCTTGTGAGACCACATTTGAGCCAAGGACAGAGCAGGCAGGTCTGGTGCAAACTGCTGCATAGCTCAGGGCATATCTCCTTTGTGAGCAGTTCGGTTGTGTCCCCTGGTACCGCTGGGTGCTGGCTGTAGATGCATTCTGCTGCCACAAATCTTCATCCCCCTCATGCCTGCTTCTACATCGCCTACAACATGCTCTGCAGGGTTCATCGACTCTGTCAAATGGGTTTTTCTCCATTTCCCCACTGGAGGTTCTCAATTCTCCATACCTCTTACACGCTGGTTTGTACTAGGACCTCATTTTGGAACAAAGCAGATAATTCACTTGCTGAGGAGCCCAGGTGAGAAACCAGAGAGCAGAGTGTGCCCAAGTCGATACCCTGCAGCATCTGTGGATGCAGATCAATACATGCTGCTTGGCTTTGGTAAGAAAAGCAATAGAAATGCAGTCTCTTCACTCAAGCTTGAACTTGTATTTCCTGGAAAATACAAAATGCTGTTTTTTCCAGAACTTTGCATTAGGAATAAATGCTCTCTAAAAACAAGCATCCAACTGATTCCCCTTCTTGATTTTCCTCTTGCCTCCCAAGGTGAAGTTTGAGAAAGTAGTTAAGCAAAGGAGCCTACTCTGCTGGATCCTCAGTGTATATTGAGTGCCCTGTGTTGGTGCTGCCTGGCCGTGTGCTTTGGGTACCAGCATGTTCCACACTTGGAAGCACTCTGTTAATTTAGGAGCAAAGTTGATTGAGTGGAAATTCATCAATTCCTAATCTCAGGATTAAATCAATATCAATTAATTCTGAAGTGTGGGAGGGTCCATAGCACATGTATCACGTTGATTTCTTCTTGTGTTGGTAGCATCCAGCAAACTGAACGAACATGGAAGAGAAAACTGAAACCTAACTGAAAAAGAGAAGGAAGGTACCAAGCATCTGGGCTGGGGAGAAGGAAACAACAAAAAAGGAAGTAGTGAAAGGGGCACACTCCAACTCACTAAACATCTGCCATGGAGTAATTCTGTGTAGTAGTAACAATTAAATAATCATGACCTTGTGATGACCTATTACGGTACTCACATAGTTGGTTTTTTTTTTTTTTTTTATCCAAGACTTGTTGGCCTCTTAGCATGTAGAGTGAGCAAAGTCTTTGAGGAGTCATGGATTAGACAGACATGGAAGAGGACATCAGAAATGGTGACTCTTTCCTTTGGGCAGAGAAGGGATAGTGCCACTCTTACTTTTCCTACCTCCAAGTTTTAAGGCAGATACAGTTCTTGGTGGCAGGCAGTTCTGCCACAGGAGTGGCATCATCCTTGAGCAGAGCTGCCTCTCCGTGCAGTTGGCAGCTGGAAATATATTTAAGGAAGAGAACCCTCTAAAGGATGCTCTGTGCTGTGCAGGGCACCTGCACGGTCACCTTACTCCTCTTCATCCATTACTGGGTTGTCTGGAGGAAACTTTTGGTTAGTTGGTCTGATATTGCTTGCTGAATTAGGGGAAACATGATAATGAGATCCACCTAATAAAGAATAAAATGATGGAGTATAATTAATACCAGTCAAGAAGGACTTAGGGAAAATGGGTCTTGTCAGACATTTTCTTCCATGAGTTTTAGCAGAAGCAGTTATCTGGGTAAGTGTGATAAGTATGTAAGGGGTTTGTCCTAGAACAGCATGACCCTAAAAAATCTGATAGTGATAAATAGATTAAAAACTTACTTCACATCTCAAGAAGCAGTTATCGAGCAAGCCTTGGAGGCAGGGTGCTTTTTCGAAAGTATGGTGCTCTTCAAGCTTTCTTATTTGATTTGGAGCAGGTGTGAGTTTAAACCTTGCTAAACTCCCAGGCGATACACACATTAGCAGGATAGCAAATAGTACTTTGTGGGAGAGTTGTATAGAGCTGTCTGGACTTTTTGCTCTCCAAGTACAGTGTGTTTTCTTACCTGTTTCTTAATATAATGTTCTGCGAGATTGTACCAGCAGGAGAGGCAGGGGCTGCACAGCGTCCAGGCGAGATGTGGTGCTGTACCAAGAGTCTTGGGAGATGCAAGCAGGAGCAGTGCAGATGAGAGTACAAGCCGATTCTTACCTCTGTACATGTTTTTGCACTAAAAGGTAGTCTCCAATGTCACTGTGCATGTTCTCAAAACGGCATTTAAAACCTGGGGAGGTCATTAAAAAGGTTCAAAGGCAGGAGAACAAAACACACCAGAGCATGAGAAAAATAAAGAGCTCAGTCTGTTTAACTTGTCAAAGAATATTGAGACATGACTTGATTATGTTGCAGAAGAGTCTTTACAGTGAGAATACAAAGCAGCCCTTGCAGTGGAGAAGGGCATTAGAAAAAGTGATGTGTGAAAGGTGAAACCAGACAGACTTAAGTTGCATCTCTAAATGTCAGGTAGTAAAATAAACCACACAAGCAAATGGCAGAGTCTTCATTTCTCGATATCTTCAAATCTAGTGGAGATGGCTTTGTAGAAGATATTCTTTAGCCAAACGTAAATTGTTTGGCTGAACAGAGTAAAATTGAAGCGCCTGTCAGCATAGAGAACTTGGCAAAGTATCTGCTGGTCCCTTCTGGTTCTTGGCACCTGTGAGGTGCTGAGTATCTTCATCCTGGATATTTGAACAAAAAAAATCTCTTCCTCCCAAGGTCATCCTAAAGCAGAATCTGCTCTTCAGTTGTGCATTGCACTGCAGGCTGGACTGGTTGATTAACCTTTGTTGTTTACTGCTAAATTGGAAAAGGTTCAGAGAGTAAATCTGATGACACTGCAAAAAATATCGATACTACTCTTACTTGTTCTGAATACCGCTAACAATTAAATCAAGACAAATGGTTCTGCAAGGCAACACCCACGTAGACATGTGTCATTTACTTTCTTGATTGACAAAGGTGCTGAAGGACAAAGATTTCAGGTAAGAGAGGAGCAACAGCCCCTGTGCAGTGCTCCACACTGGTGAGGCAAGGTTGCTAGCAGGTTGTGAAATGTTTTTAGTCTGCAGATGAGTAGCTTTGTCCCTTTCTGTGCTGACCCTTTCCAGGTGTGCTACTCCTGGTAGCTATTCCGACCAGTCTGCTGGTAGGGCTTCTAGGATGCTTCCTGAGAGTAACCTACAGACACTATCAAAGGATCCACCAAGCTCTACGAGGCCATTTCACAAGGCTTTGCTTTTATTGATGCCTATATTGTTATTCTTGCCTGAAGGTTTGGATTTTGAAAGCACATTAAAAATATGTTTTATGTTTGTGTAACTTCCTGATTTGTACAATGTGCTTCTTACATTGCTCTAGGCGCACAAACAATACAAACTGTAGTTACTGTTAACCCAGAATGTGCATATTTCATCCTCTCAGCCCACAGGGACATGCATACTTGTGCTGTACCAGATGTAGGGACAACAGCTGGTGCACAGCCCTGGGGCCAACACTTTTACCCAGTTGAAAACGTCATGATACCGGAGGAAGAGGGAAATTATAGCTGTATGTATAGCAGCATTTTTGTCTTTGCATTTCGGAGTAGGTATAATTTGAGAAGTAGGATAAGAAGCATTTCTGATCTCTTACTGATATTTTTTTTTTCAAAAGTGCCTCTTCACCCCAAGATCTAAAGGGAAATATTTTAGGTCAAGCAGCTTGCTACACAAAATAACAATGTTCTGAATATTTTAGGTTCTCACAGATACTCTTATATTTACAAAGTAGTTGGGAACAACTCGTTTTCTTTAATATCTGAGGATCCTGTGCTCTCTAGACTCCATCCCTGGGGCATTTCTTCTCCAGGGGCAGCACTCAAAGCTAGCGGGTTTCTGAGAGCACTGAGGTGTGTTGTCTGTATCCAGGTTAATGGGTGGGGGTCTTGAAAGGATTTCAAGATAATTCTGCATTGTTCAGAAAACTTGTAGCAGTTGTGTGTCAGGATGAGTGCTGTATGTGGGATGAAATCTGGAGCTCCCTAACACCAGCTAAAGCAATTAATAGTAATGGTATTCATTACATATTCATTGCATAATGTGGTTTGTTCTGAGAAACTGACTGTTAGAGAAGGAGGATGAAAATAGCAGCTGTTAATTTCAGAAGGCTGAGCCTCTGCAGACTGCACCCAGGAGGATCCAGAACCTACTTAATTCCCTTTGCACTGTGGCTGAGGGAGTGTACAGAGGGGAATGGTCCTCTCTGGGATTTTCCACTACCAGTGCCTTTCCAGTGGCCACCAGGGAAAGTTTTGGCCATGCCCAACTATTCCCCACAGCCCGTTTGGGAAGGGTCCTGCCTTCACAGCATCTCTGGTGCATCTTGGCCTTTTCCTCCTCTCTGCTCCCTTGGTGCTCACCAGGACCTGCAGCTCTTTGCTGCTCCACACAATCCGAGGCAGCAATATGGGATACAGGAAACGTTTTAGGCATGGTTAGGCTGTACATCTCAGCTCTGCTTGTGGTTCCTGCTGCTGTATTCCTAAACTGAGTAGCTCCATGCGTATCCAGCTTGCGTGTCTGCTTGCACCTGTGCTCAATGCATAATTAATTGGTACAAATGGCTGCAGCAGGGGAGGGTGGTGTGTATATTTTGAGTTTCTGCTGGGCCCTGGCTTGCTGAAGCACCGTGTTTGTTCCAGAGATGACTGGGAGCTGTTGATGAAGCAGGGCTGACTAATGAAACACTGTGTGAGTGCAAGATACTGCCCAGCTGCCAGGCTGATCTTCTGAAAGACCTTCTCTACTTCTCCTCGACTCTGCCATTGGGAAAGGCTCTGGGCACAATAGCTGACTATTTTGTCTTCTCTTTTGTTCCTAGATGGGGATGGTCGCAGACTCAAAGGAGCCATACAGAGGAGCACAGAAACTGGGTTGGCTGTCGAAATGCCCAGCCGGACCGTCCGTCAAGCCAGCCATGAGTCCATTGAGGACAGCATGAACAGCTATGGATCGGAGGGCAAGTAAGTCATCGAAAGGGGGCTGGGTAGTCACTTGTGGGATGCACTCTTCTTCTTACACCTATTAATTTTCCTCCAATGTGATAGATGGTGTATTTGTCTGACCTGCCTATAGTGCAGGTGTACTATCCATGCCATTAGCATGGAGCACATCGCTCTGTGTGCTTAGCTGGCATGTTCTTTAGCTATTTATATACTTCTTAGAGTGTCTTCATTATTCTGAGCTGAAGCAGATACTCATTCCTGCTTTGGCTTTAGAAGAATAATTCAGGGTGAATAGCTGAGGCTCATTACTGGTGATAAATTATAAGCCAGTATTCTTTAATGTTGCACAATAGTTGTCTATCTCCCTATTTCAAAATAATCTTTTGATTTGGAGGGAAAAAATGCTGAGGTGATGAAAAGATGCAAGCAGCAAAATAATCATTCTAATATAAAAAAATCCATAATTAGAAGCCTGTGTATACTTTTGGTATCAAAACATCTGAGTTAGTGTCCCAAAACAATGTTTTTTAGAAACGGGTTTTGACCCAAGAAAGTTAAAACACACTTTGCTGCACTTAGGCTTTAAAACAGAGTGCAAAACAAGGAGAGAGTCCTTAGGCCAGAACCGTGGGGGCTGACTTGCTTCCAATTTGTGCTTTTCTATTTCCATTATTTGAAGCCATATATGGAGATTATCATCTTTTTATTAAGATGACCATTCATGGGAATCTTTGGAGGCCAAAAAATCCCAGGATTTAGAAAAGGGAGCGATATGTACTGTCAGATTCCGTGCTTCTAGGTGTGAGGCCAAAATGTTTGTATACCTAAGATGTGCTCTGTTGAAGCCAAATGCTGTGCTTGGCATCGCTCCGTACACTCTCTGGTCCTACGTGGTATTCCAGATTCACTGTACTGCTAAACTGCAGGGATAGTCCAAAGGCTGTCTCAATTAATGTGATTCTAATGTTAAATAAGTAACAGGCTGTAAATTAAGAGAGACTTTCTTTAGCTTCAAAAGTAGGCTAATCCTGGAAAGGCATCCTAGATCTGTGCTGAAGGTTGGAAATAGTAATGAAGCACAGGCTGCGATAGCAATCTTGTCGCTCCAAAGCTGTGATTGTACCTTATCTCTTCTGTGAGCTGCTGTCTCTAGGGAAATATTCCTGCTACACCAGCACAGTCCTGTGGCTTGGAGTTCTGCCTCTGCTACGAGAGGCAGAGGATTAGTAATTAACTTAAGTCCCTTGGCAGTGTGGGGCAAGAATCTGCTTTCGTGCAGAGTAGAATTCTTTCCTTTTTATATTTACATAGCTTACCCTCTTGGGAAAGGGTATAATTCTCTGAAAGCTCTGTGTCCCATCATTGCATACGCTGACTGCTTTGATTGTGCTTTCCTGGAGAGAGTATATTGCTGCCAACAAATTGTTGCACCCATACAAGTGCTGTTCTACCCTGAAGGCAGGCAGCTTGTAGCATCAGCCCAACAAAGAAAGAAAAATCTTGTCTTGCAGTCCAAATGTCTTTAGGAGAACAAGTCTAACATTTGGTATTGCAGCCTCGAATACTGCCGGAACATCCTTGCCAGCCCCTCTGCAAGGCATTAGATGGTTTCTCCTCTTTCTCCTCGGAAATTAAGTGGTTCTGGGATTCTTTGTTCCTAGGTGGCACAATTGATCTCCTCTAGAAAGCCAGTGGGAATTGCAGCTATCTGTCTGAGCCACAAGTGATAAGCAAACAGGACTGAGCGTACAAAGAGCTAAGAGCTGTTATTCTCTTGAAACATGGTGGGAGGGGTGTTCATCTGCTTTCTTTTCCTGCAAGGGAAGAAAGGAAGTGTTTGGGGAATAGCTTCAAGGGACAGAAATATATTCCCCTGAATCAGATCTTTTGACCTCTCTTTTACTGTAGCTGTTCCCAGGGAGGCAAAATAAAGATTCGTATCACTGTGTTAGCTATGGCGAGTTTAGGGGTTTATTAATGCTGGGTTTCTGACTGATGCAGATACTCCTAGGTCAGAGACAGTTTTCGCCAGTGACTGCTAAAAAGCCAGTTTTCAGAAAGATAAGATTGCCCTACTTCTTACTGCATCTCTTTGGCATGTTCACACAGGGAAGAAAATGGATTCAAAACCTCACCTTCCAAGAGGGCTTGTTTCCTAATTCCATGTGACTTTTGTAATCCTTTTCAATTTAAGGACAAAAAGGACAACTTCCAAAGGTGGCACACTGATAGGATCAGAGGTCTGATGAACCTTTGCTACAGAAGGTCTTGAAGTACCTGCTCTTAGTCATACAAATGTGCTTTTAAAGCGATGCTGATTGACTGCTTCCACGTTTGTTGTGAGTTTGCTGCAGCTGCTCAGTGCCGCTGCAAACCATGCAGGCTACAGATTTGCTGTGATGCATGATTCTGAACAACGCTGCTTCTTGCATGACTATCAGAGAGTGTAAAATCCAGATGTTTTTATGGAAAGGTTTATTATGGAGGTATATACTCCTGAGATGTGCTAGGCCCTCCTTCAACAAAATACTCCTTTTAGGATTTTACCTGAAGATGACGTACACTGCAAATTAGTTGGTTAACGGGTGTGTATCCTGGAGTTTAAGCTCATATGGCATGTGAGTAAGTGCTGTCTATGTCAACGTGCAGCTCCATTTAATTGTTCACCATACAACAAGTCCCCAGTCATATTACCCAGCTTTTATACTTCACAGTGGCAGTGCAGTAGTGTAGGAAATTAATATAATAAAACTCAACGTGAGACCTTATAGAAGGGAAAGGTGATATTTATTCTAAACAAAACTGGTTTTAGTCATTTGGACTTCTAGCTTTCACTCACTAGCGTTCTTGCTGCTCCATGCAGGCACCAAGCCTCATGCATCCAGGTGCTGGAGCAAGGCTTTTGCTGCTGGGAGTGCCAGGGACACCATCTGTCAAGCTTTGCTGCGTCTTCTGTGTTGTTCTTCCCCACAGACTTGGCTCCTGGACTTATTCACACTTTCTAGGATTCGCCTGTTATTATGGGGTGATCTTTCACCTCAGAGTCTTGTGTTTTTCAGCTTCCATAGATCACAAGCCGTGCTGCTACCTTTTTGTTTCCTGGTTTGAGGAATCTTTGTGGCTGTAGTCTGCCTTCAGACAGGCTCTGCAAGTGATGTACTCTCGATCGTTGTTGTCCTCCTCCTGCTGTCAGAGGACAGGTCTGCTGCTGACAGGTTGGTTGTGCTTTCATGCACACAGATGTTTCTAGTCATAATTCATCCAGAGCAATCTTAGTACTGGCTTAAATCTCTACAGCAGTGGGAGTTTTCTTCTGTCTCTGTGCTCAAAAATCTGCATGAGAGGACAATTATCCTCTTGGGTGCTCTCAGGACACCAAGATTACTGCAAGGATAGAATTCCCAATATAGGAATAACTCCCAAGCAAACCCATGAGATTTGCCAGAGATCTCCAGCTCCATCCTGGCGCTCGCACAACCTACATCTTGTTTTGGCTGGGGTTTGCTGCAGCTTCACGAAACCATGTTCAACATTCAGAAAGCAATAGGTTCTGGACTTCAGCATAACTTACTCCTGCCAACCACTTTTCTTTCTGCAAATGGAACAGAAGGATAAAAATGGACTTGGAACAAAAGATTGCTAGCTGCCATAGTCCCTACTAGCCGATACTTGTTCTTGCTGGCTGCTGCTGAGATGATTAAGTTATGGAGAGCTAAGGTGGTTTTTAATTTAGAAAAGCACAGCAGGCGATGACTAGCAAAGACTTAGATGATTGTTCTTGTATTATCTGAGTGCACCTGTCCAGCAAGGAAGCATCTTGTTAGCCGTATTATCTCTCTCCCTGTCTGAAGCCACTATCGTGGCGAGGGCTGGAGGCAGAATACAGCCTGGCACCCATGCCACCAGCACGAACATCTTGTACCTCTCAACTCTGTTCTATCTTGTGCTGTTCCTGCAAGCTGTGGTTTGTACCAGTTCTCCCATCTGTGCGTACAGGGCTGATGCAAACCAATGCTGAAACTTAGATGGGGAGAGCTACTGGCCCTTCTCCGCTTCACTATGGAGCAGTAAATAAAAGGGAGCTGGAGAAAATACTGTCCTGACTTGTGACCGTGTGAAAATTCACTTTCCTTCATCAAAAAATATCCATTGTCATTTGAGAATTACTGAAAGACTTGATTCCTAAATGCACCATTCAGAAGATTCATGCTGTAGCTCTTCCCTGAATGTTGCTCTCTCAGTATCCAAAACCAGGGGACTTATAGGCTCTTCTACAGCAAATTATCTTTAGGGCTCTGCTTTTATCCAAGTCTGTTAATACTGTAATGAAATGTGGTGTTAATACAGTTCAGGCTGTAAGAAATCAAGGCCTTTCAAGATGGAAACAAGAAAAGGCATGGAGATTTTCTGTAATATGCCAAGAAATTAGTTGACCTGTTCAGCAACACCACATCCTTTTGTGCTGTTAAACCTGACCAGGACAGCTCAGAGAGGATGTGACCTTGAGAGCTGTAGTTACAGCAGTAAATACAGTGAATCCTACCTTCAGCAACCTCTTGGGAACAGGTAGAATTGCTCTCTGAAGGCTGTCATTTATTCAGTGCACCTGAGATGACTTGTGATTGCTAAAAATGGTAAGGTGGGGAAGGCAGTGGAGGAGGTCTTGGTACGTAATCCACTGTATAGTTTTTATAGCTCCGTTTAGGTGACAGAATTCATGCAGCAGAAGGAGTCGCATACACGGGCAGAGTACAGTGTGTTACAGCACATAAAACAGCAATGTCAAGCTGCTAAAAACATCACAGAAAGTGGAGTGGCTAGGAGAGAAGTGGAGCTTGTTGAGAGGGGGAGATGAGGATGTTGCCTGGTAGAGGAGAGGGGTGTGGTCGGTGGGGTTAAGCTTAGTTTGGGTTCTGCAGGGATAGATGCTCATGGAAAATGTTTCCAGCCAAAATGAAGGCTCCTGCAGCATCCACATTGGCGTTGACAGGGTATGGTATGTGCCCCATCCCGTGGCAATGTAGTCAGATGCACATTGCATTAATAATTCTTCCTGTGCAGCATAAATATTTTAAAGATAGGGACAGTGGATGTTGAATTAACCAGTTCTGCCTTCCTGCTTAGCTGATCAGATATCTACTTGGTTTCTACATGTAACGTGCAATTTAAAAGACCTTAAGATACAGCATGGATGAGTGCGATTGTTACACAGTACGTTTCTGCTTCCTGAAATTGGAGTTCTGGTGGCTCTTTTTTATGCTCAGATAAAATTGTCAAATATGTTATCAGTCTCAGAAGAGATTTCTGTCTCTGTTCTTCAGCATGAAGGAAGTACGATTGCTGTCCATGTTATTTTAAAGACAGAACTGAGGAACTTAGCTGTACATTAGGTGTAGACATATAGCAAATTTGTTGGTTCAGCTGTGCAAGTCAAACCACTCAGTCGCTTGGCTATGTTTAAGCAACTTGCTCATTAATTGCAGCTCTGTGTGCTGAATGGACAAAACACATCCTTTTAGAAAATGTTTATGAGAACAGAACAATATTCTGAGCCCTGGGAAGAAACACATCCCAGGTACATACTAGACATGGTGAAACACCCCTTTAAGAGAGTATCGCTGTTGAAGGCTTGAGTTGATGGCAAATAGGCATTTGTGTGGCTAGTGTGAATAAATCCATGAAACGCTCAAGACAAGATTTTATCTTCTGAAAACGGATGTTCTGTGAGTGTGCTAGGGGGTGGCTGGGCTGAAGCTGTCTGGTTTCACCACTACCCTGCTGGCTGAACCCCCAGCAGTGTTGCTCTGCAGAAGTCAAGGTACAAGTGTCACAGAGAGGAGTAATGTGCATTTGGTCTGAGGGGGAGGACACAGAGTCATCTCAGATTTGTTGATCTTCAAGGTCCCTTCCAACCCAAACTCTCCTCTGATTCTATGGATACCCCTCTTCTTGCCAAATCCCCTTGACAAAAGGGTGTTAGACCCAGCCTATGAAGGGAACTGAATGCCTGCTCTGCATTTCTTCTTGTAAGACACAAGTGGAAAGTATTGTATTGAGGGCAGAAGAAAGGCTGTATCTTGGTTTGCGATTCAAACTGATAACTCTTAACTGGTAATGAGGAGTGATATGCAAAGGGGAAGGACTGGGAAAAGATTTGGAAGGAAGGAGTAAAGCAAAGTACAGGAATAAATTCTCCAGGAAGGAATTTTAAGAACAGGCTAGACAGGCAGCTGTCACGAATGATGTAAATAAAGGTGCTCTGCCCTTCGGGGCTAGGTGTGGACTAGGTGACCTGTGGAGTTACCTTCATACCACATTCCCTGCAAATTTAGCAAGGTTTTGACAAGCTGATTCAATACGTGTGCAGCAGCATACCTGGCATACAGAATCCCAGAAGCAATTTAAAAATAGATTTAGAAAAGAGGTCAGACAAACTCCGCACGGACAGGAAAAGAAATTAATGATACATTTTCCCTAAATGTGTCTGTGCTGATCCATGCTCTGCATGCTAATGTGCAGCAAGTGACGGGTGAGGGTGTGGAAGAGGCTGAGCAGAGTCACACACGCAGAAGGTATGAGAGGGATCAGCCTTATTAGACTATTTTGTGTTGAAATCAGCATTGTCCATCTGTGTATTCAAATCCTGATCAGTTTACAAGCAAACTTGGAAAAGCTAGTTCTCCATCCAAATATCAATTAGGTGAGTCAACCTTGCTGTGAAGGAACGAGCCGCACGGTGCTTTGCGTGTGGAGAGGACGGGCACAGATCTTTGCAGCGGCGAGGTCAGGAAATGCTGCTGCCTTGGAAGAGCAGAGAAGCAAGCAGCTGGCAAAGAGCCTTTAAGCCACTCTTAAATTACACTGCAGAGGACAGATTTCATATATCCTGACCTACAGCGTACAACGCAGGAGCAGAGTCTTCAGAGATTGCTGCACGGATTCCCTGAATAATTGCAGGATTACAAATGTTGTGTTTAAAAAGAACATCTAGGCAATAGCAGCCCCAATTTAAGCATACAGTTCCTAGGATGGAGTGAGCACGCAGGGGTTTTTTGCATATAAATGTGTCACAGAAGTAATATATTGTTTCTGCAGTCACCTTTGTAGTGAATTTGGGGATGGTGATCAGGTACAAGTTGTGTCTGGGGATTGTATGGCTTGAGCTGCTGGGCTGGGGCTCTGCCTGCCTGCTGTGGTGTGGGCTTGTCTCCCTCTCGCGGTGTCCTAGCGACTGCAGCATCAGTTGTGCCCTGCTCCATCTGTGCTGCCATGCTTTCCGCAGGGCATCGGAGCATCCCTGCTGCCCTAGGGACACGGTGGGCTAGAAAGGGCTGATTGATCCATGTGTCTGGGGTGCAGCCTCTGTGGAGCCTTAGGGTGGAGCTGGTACCTCTGCAAACAAAATCAATGTTTGTCCGGGTCTCTGCTGATGCTGCTCACGTTGATGGGCTCAGAGATCCCCAGATCAATAGTATTCAGAGTGTTTTCCTGCTGCAGCAAGGCTGTGCCTCCTTATCTACAACTATGCCCTTCATTTATCCTTGAGACCCTAGAGGTGTTGCTGATCTTCCTGTGCCTTCAGGTCAGTAAGAGTCACTTACAGCCAATTTCACAGCAAAATCCATGATCATTTTAGCCAAGAAATGCTGGACCAAGTGATCCTTGAGGTCCCTTCCAACCTGGTATTCTGTGATTCTATGATTAACTTCATTAAAATAATTCTCATTCAGCTGTTGCAAAGCAGAGCCCTTGGATCATGATTAGCGAAAGCAGAGGGACAGACAAGAAACAATTAATTTCTCTTTCCTGTTCCAAGGGCTGTGCTGCCCTCACTCAGAGGTGGATGTGTGCCCTTTAGACAGAATGCTGCCAAGTGTCACCTGTTAATCTTCCCTGAGAGCCACTGTTTGTCAGCACGAGGTGGTCCTGCTGCAGCCCTGCTCCCTAGGGCACTGCTGGAGATGACAGCTGCTATTTGCAAGTCAGCTGCAAAACGCTCCCTCTTTATTCCTCCAGCTATTTTTAGCACTTCTTTTTAGATTGCAATTAAAAAAAAAAAAAAAAGACATCTCATATTGGCAATAACCAGGTTGTAGCAATTTCTTCCCTTAAAGGTGAGGCATGTTTGGCAATAGAAGAGGAAAGGCTTTTTAGAGCTGCTTTGCTGCATGTGAAACACATATGCTGCTTGTGACCCAAGGTAGAGCTGCCACTGGCACCTGCAGTGGATCCCTTTGGGAGCACATTTTCCTGCCAGCGTATCCAGTGTGTGTGGTGGTTTAGCTGGAGAGCTGGTTGCTGACTCAAGGGCAGGTGAGAAATGGCTCGGTGTCTTCAGCATTCAGGCAGGAAAAGTCTGCTGAGTGTGCAGTGTGTGGCAGAGTGGCAGGGAAGGGCTCTTGGAAGCACCAGAGCTGTGTTTAAAGACCTGTGGGAAGTCGTAGTGGTTCCTGGAGCTCTTTTCCTCCCTGCTTCAGTGTCAGGAAAAGCACATGGGTGAATGGGGTTGGTCTGTCCTACCAATCTCAGAATCACACTTTATGTGGACCCCTCACCTTGGCATCCCAGCTTCTCTCCAAGCACTTGACAGGCAGAGCTTACTAAGTTGGACTTGAGCATCCTAAATTTAGCTGATGCAGTTAAATGGTTGCTGCTGCTTATAACTCACATTCATACTAAATTTCTGCAGTTTTATTTTCACCTTCTCTCTCCTCTCAGGGGAGAAGCAATGGTTTTCTTGGAGGTAGCTCATGATTTTTCCAGGCAGAAATGCTTTCCATTCCAGGGCTATTGGCAATACCCAAATATATGTAGAGGAATCGGTCAAAGCCAAGGAGCCTGATTTAGAGCTGCTGCTTCTAATATCTAATAAAGCAGCACTGCAAAAGGTCAGTGTCTGTGATGTAGCAGCCAGGTCCCAGCAGCTAATGGCATAGTCTATTAAAGACTTAATTCCCTACATCGTTTCTTCCCAGTCAAATACAACAATGAGGAACATTAACTGTCTAACCTAATATTGAGTTTCATATAGCACTGGCAAACCTATTAACTGAGGCTGTTATCCAAACTGCCAGAGTCTTGACCTTGGCCTTTTTTTTTAAGTGGGATTTTGCCATTCCTGTCGATCAGCCTCAGTGCCATAAAGCAGCAACAGCTTCATTTAAGCAGCAGTTCCACTGCTCTCCTTGCAGAGATCCACGGTTGTGGTGCAGCTCTAGTGTCCCTGCAGCAACAGCCTGTCCTCTTGCTGTAATTTGCACTGAAGAGCATTCATCATTTCACGGAATCACAGAACAACCAGGTTGGAAGGGACCCATCGGATCTTCTAGTCCAACCGTTCCTAGCTAACACTAAACCAAGTCCCTCGAGACCTCATCTACCCGTGCCTTAAACACCTCCAGGGAAGGGGAATCAACCACCTCCCTGGGCAGCCTATTCCAATGCCCAATGACCCTCTGTGTGGAAAACTTCCTCCTAATCTCCAGCCTAAATCTCCCCTGGCGGAGCTTGAGGCCATTCCCTCTTGTCCTGTCCCCTGTCACTTGGGAGAAGAGCCCAGCTCCCTCCTCTCCACAACCTCCTTTCAGGTACTTGTAGAGAGTAATGAGGTCTCCTCTCAGCCTCCTCTTCTCCAGGCTAAACACCCCCAGCTCTCTCAGCTGCTCCTCATAGGGCCTGTTCTCCAGCCCCTTCACCAGCTTTGTCGCTCTTCTCTGGACTTGCTCCAGAGCCTCAACATCCTTCTTGTGGTAAGGGGCTGAGCCTTCTGTCTCTGAACCTGCATGGGATAACAGCAACATTTGCTTTGCTGTACACACTTCCAGTTGCTGTTGGCTCACCTTTAACAGCTCTTCTTCTTGTGCTTTTAATGCTGTTCTTCCTGCTCTCCTGCTGTTTTGCTCTGTATCATTGATGTAGGCTGCCACGCCACTGCTCCATTAAGCCAGGTGCTTTTATTTTCTGCTGAGCAGAGCCTTTGCTCTCAGGGTTGCCCAAAGAAGAGGGGAGCTGCTGTGTGAGAGCAGGAGTGGTTTCTCTCCATGCATTTATCAAATGCAGACAAATACTTGGCATCAGCCTTCCATCTGGTCTTTCCCTGGCAGGTAAGGGGAAATAGTTTCCTGTGGCAGGTTTTCTGCATTATTTTGAGTATTTGAGGCTCAGAAAGGTCTCTCTTCAATCTGTCCTGCAGCAAGTGGTGTTTCTGCAGGTGATCTTCTCCCAGCTTTCTGTCCCCACTGCAGTCACACAGCTGGACTTCTCGCCCCAGGCAGGGATCACTCCAAGACCTGTGTGTGCTGCAGGCTCTTGCAGGGCTGGGTTTTCCCTTCCATTTCCCAGTCCCAGGCATCTTGTTATTGAGCCCATGCATCTGGTTTGAGCATAGCAGTGAACACTTCCCTGAAGGGCTGTGAGTTGTTTCACCGGCTGTTTATTTACGTGCTTGTTCAGGTCACATACTCCCCTGGGAAGGAGCAAGACCTGAGCTGAGCCCATTTATCTTCCAATGAGTTGAAGAGAATAAAGAAAACATTTACTTTCTGGCTGATGGTCCATTCGTCTCCTGCTGAATCTTGTGTCTTTCTCAGTCAGGTCTCCTTTTTCTTGAGCTATTCTGGGCTCCCAAAGCAGTAGTTTTGATCCTTTTTTTGACAGTCTTTGGGCAGCTCAAAATACTTCAGCCAGTAGGCTCAAGGAGTCTCACTGCTCCTCATGTGTACCGGGATTCACTTCTTCCCTCCATGGCTCCAGGCTCCCCCTTCTCCTGTGTTCCTCGCCCATGTCCCTGCAGATTTACCAGCCCTGGGGATTTCTCTCTGTCCTCAGCAGCCGTGCTCTGCAGGCAGCATCTCTGCCCTGGTCCTGTGCTCAGTGTGCTACTACACAGAGAGCATTGACCCACCAGGACTGGGAAACACCAACTGGGTGGTGGAGCAGAAGCAGGGTGCAGCCCCTCTGTGCCTCTGCCCCAGGAGGGATGGTAGGACTAGGGGATGCATCTTGTGCATCTTGCATCTGAAAGCTAAGAAGAAACTTAAGTCTTTTATGCAAATAATCTCGCTGGTTTTGTTTTATCTCCAAATATCACCTGGAGTGGATACAGGGTGAAAAAACACTGACCCAGGGAAAATCGCCCTGTGCAGAGCCCCTTCTGAGCCTGTCTTCCAGGACACCAGGGCACCCTTGTCCCTTTTCACAAAGGTGACATTTGTAAAGAGCTCAAGGGTGGTTTTTTTCTGTGCTGAAGGCTCAGCAGCTCCTTGTGTAGTAGCGATAACCAGGTTTCTCAAAGAGCCAGGTCAGTGCAGAGGGGAGGTGCAGCACTCTTGTGGAAAAGTCTGGCCGTTTAATTTGGTGCCCTCATCACAGTGAGCTGTGATGAACCTGCCACAAAGGACATGTGCTAGTGACACGTCCTTTCAGTCACACACATAGTATGGTGCTGAGGGGTGTGTGCTGGCTCCCTCGTTCCTCATCTGAATAAATAAATATTCTCGTGGGGCTGAGACCCGTTCTGCAAATAGCTAACAGGAGCTGAAATCCCAACCTGAAATTAACACTCTTCTGGCTGAATAAGGTTATAAAAAATTCTTTTTTAATGCCTTTTAAATGTCACTGGCTTGCAGGAGAGAATCAAAGAGTCTTTGTGGCTGACTCAGTCTGCGTGAGAGCCTGTGATCCTTGCAGGCAGGGTTCCTCTCTGGCTTTGCTTGTGTTGAACACACAGCCTCCTTATGGTATCTCTTCTAAGAAACCAATTTGGGGCAGCAGGGAGCTGTATCATTATGTGGGTGATTGTCCCCCTCCAAGGATGTTGGAAAAGTGCAGGAGGCTTGTAATTGTGCTTGACATCAGCACGCAGCAGCATCCCTGGAGGCAGTGCAAAGCCCCATGCGGCAGTGTGGGTACCCTGGCACACAGCTCCTGACGTGTGTCTTTCAGTAGCTGTGTCATGGTTTGGCAGATGCCTGCAGGACAAACGTAGGTGTTGAATGGTGGCCTCAAGCCTCCTCCTTACCCTTTGCATCGAGTTTTCCCACAACCTTCGAAACAGCTGTATATATCAAGGTACAACTGGGTACAGTCTTGGTTTGTATCTCTGTACCACAGTGTTTGACCCTCTTGTGTTGCTTCACCCACGTGCAGTGCAGCATCCAGCACCCGTAGCCATGCCAGAGGCCAACCTCAGGTGCATGGGGCTGATCTTGGGGCTGACTCCCCTTGACAACTTTTGTTTCGCTTGCAGTGGCTGTGGCAAAGGCATTCCTGGTGTTAGAGGGTGTTGTCCTGTTAGCTTTGCACCAGTATTCAGATCCTCTTTATGCCTGATCCTGCTTCAGACCTGATTGTGGAAGCAGGTGTGATAACCGCACAGTGGATGCGATGGATGCTTCTGATGTAGAGTGGTAGAAAATGGGGTCCTCTGATCAAGAAAGAGATGCATTGTTCTGTGTGTACCTAAGAAATAAATAGGAAAGCGAGTCCTCAGGGGATTTAATGCCACCTCACATCTAACTGCTCTAGATGTATTGTCTCCTCCCCAGAAATGAAGATAGAAAAGGGACAGCTGCCAAGAGAGATCCTATAAGCTGTGCTAGGAAACTGTTTATATTGTAATGCTACCTAGAAGAGGTGACAGGCCGCCTAAGAGCCAAATATAGCAGCAAATTTCCTTACAGACAGTTAGTTGTAGTTAAATAAGAATTAACCAGCTGGTGACCACAACCATTGCTGGGTTTTTTAGTAAGAAGAAAGGGATTTAAAATGGATTCCTTGTCACTAAACTGCTTCTAGTCAGTGAGTTTTGTAAGGCCGAAAGGCTTCTGTAGATGTCCTTCATTTCAAAGATCTATTAAATTTGGTTCTTTAGTTACTGGATTGCTTTAAAATGCAAATTAACCACTTGCCAAAATCAATTTCTTTTGCAGCTTGAATTTCAGTGGAGTCCATCTGGCGTCTGCTGGGCGGTTCAGTGACTTCCTGGGGAGCATGGGCCCTGCACAATTTGTTGGGCGTCAGACCTTGGCCACCACCTCAATGGGTAAGGAACACACAGATATTAAGTGGCTTTAATTTAATCTTCGACTGACCGCTCATTCAAGCCACCTAATAACGTGCCCAGCATCTGCTGATCTACCACTCCCCTGCTCTGGTTCTCTGTTAAATCGAGTGAGCTTGGCTGAAAGGTTTTGCTGGTTGCTGCAAATGTGGCATTAGTAGGAGAGCACTAGCTCTATGCTTTCCTCCATCAGACTGAGTAAACCACAGCTAACATCCTTAAAATGCATCCTGTGCATCTTCGTGTTTTGCTTCATTTCTGAGGCCCGCTGGCTGGCTCTGTAAAGATTTTCTTGTGGTCCGCCACAAGTGTGTTTTCCAAAACACCTTGCAATTCGCTTTGGGAAAGGTGAGAGGCCGGCTGCCCTGGAGAGCTGAGACTGCGTTACCGAAGCTGTGTTAGAGGACTGACATTAGAGATTTTCTTTGTAAATATGGGCTTGACTCATGGCACAGCTGCTCCAGAGTAGAACAGGAGGGGATCAGGCACTCGGGGCCTACAGCTTGTTACAGTTCATAGTAGATGTGATGTGAAGATTGTTTTTTATAACATTTTAATAGCCCCCAGGTGCACTGTTTTCAAAGTCTTTTCTCTATTTTGACGTTTTTGTTTAGGGGATGTGGAAATAGGCTTGCAAGAGCGAAATGGGCAGCTAGAAGTGGATATCATTCAAGCTCGAGGACTGACACCAAAACCCGGCTCCAAAACACTGCCAGGTAGTGTGCTTTGACCTCCTAAAGTAATTCGCTGAGCCCCAGCCTCCTGCCATGCTTGTGAATAGGAAAAAAAATTAATTCCGCTTGGCTTCTGCAGGAAGAAGCTGTTTGTATGCAGTATTGAAAATAAGGCTAGTTGAGCAAATCTTTTCACTGCTGTAAATGCCTTCTTTAGAAATACTTGAGACATGGCACTCTTGTCTTTTCTAAAGTGAGCACGAAGATTTTTTTTATGTTTGACCATATTTATTTTTTCCAGCTGCTTACATCAAAGCTTACCTGCTAGAGAATGGCGTGTGCATTGCGAAAAAGAAGACAAAAGTGGCTCGCAAATCGTTAGACCCTTTGTACAATCAGGTGTTACTGTTTGCTGAGAGCCCCCAGGGCAAAGTATTACAGGTAAGATGAGCAAGTCTCAGGTCTGCCCATCTGTCTCTTCCACCTTTTCTGGAAGATATTAAGTCTGGCAAGGGATCCGGATAATTAACATAGTGATGAGAAAAAACCAATGTTTTCATTGAGCCAGTGCACTCTATCTGAATGTAACAAGTGGAAAGAAAAACCTTTTTTCATATTTAGACTGATTATGATTTGACACCCTGCCAGATAACATGAGTACCTACCAGGAAAAAATTGATTTTTATTTTTTTAATCCTTTTTTTCTTTGACCAGTAAGGAGATACATAGAACTTATAGATCTTGAATGATAGACGAGGTCCTGAGGGACATGGTTTAGTGTTTGATAGGAATGGTTGGACTCAATGATCCGGTGGGTCTCTTCCAACCTGGTGATTCTATGATTCTATGATCTTGCAATTTGGGTTATCTCCTGTGTTCATACATATTCAGAGCACTCTGTTTTAGTCATCACCCAATCACATATCCTACCCTTTTTATACTTCTTCACTTTTTTCTGTCATACGTTTTGTGCCATACTCATATTTTCAATTCTGCACCTGTATTTCCACAGGAGAGAATGATTTGTGTTCTTAATTTGTACCTAAATCATTGTCATCCAGTAAAGCTGGCTAGAATCCACTTAATGTAATTAATCTGTGAGTTCCTATTGCTTTCATCCACTGACATGTGAATTGCCAGCTAACCTGCTGGATTCTTCTCATTAGTGAACTCTTCCTCATTTACCTTGATTAGAAGCATTTTCCCCTGTAGCAAAGAGACTGCACATTTTTGATGAAAAAGGGGTGGGATCTGGCTTGGTCTCCTCTTGACTTGCATGAGTTTCTGTACCTACTGCCTCACTGCCAGGAAAGGCATGTATTCAAAGAGAATAAAATGAGGATAGAGAATAAAATGTCAGCAGCCATGCCATGGAAACAAGTTTCTCTTCTATCTCATGCTGACCTAGAGTTTTAATTTTTGTCTTTAGGTCAACATTCATTGTCTCTCCTACCTGATCTTACAGAACATTGTGATGTTGTGGTTATACAGAGCCTAGGGATAGGAGGTGTCAGGATTAACCAGAGATTGCTAGTCACTGTCATAACCCATACTCATCCCCTCCTCAGAACATGGGCTTGCTCTGGAATCAGTTGTCACCTTTGTCTTGAGCTTCACAGGGGCCATTTGGTCATGTTCAGACCTCCAGCATGCCCAAGCCTTGACCCTCACAACATCTGTTGTTCCACCCACTGGTCTCCATCATGTCGTAAGTGTGATTCAGCTTTCCCTGCTCGTCTGCCAGTTCTCTTTCATTAGACCCTCCTCTGCATCTGCAAGCCTTTCTCAGCAGTCTGTTCTGCTCCCCCTGCATGTCACTCCATGTGTGCCCCTTGCGTCACTGCTCCCACTCGCTGGCACTCGACTCCTGCCCTTCCTCCAGGTGAGTTACCCTGCCTCGTCACCATCTGCTCTGTGTCACAAGCCCCAACCGCAGAAGTTAGGACATGCCCTTTTCCTCACACTATTGGCTCTTGAGCCAAGCTATTGCCCACGTGGGTTTTGTTGGTGCATTTTTCCAGACCAGGAGCCCTTCCTGCTCTTTCCCCACAGACCTGTTTCTGTTGTGTCCCAAGTCTGTTACTGTGCCAGGACCAGGTTTCATATGCAAGTGTTGGAGCTGCAGCTCCAGGGATGCTTCATGAACCTGCTGTCTCTGCTCAGCACGTAGAACAGCAGGATGGTGTCTCACCCACACATGCATTCACCTCTTTTCCACAGGGTGGAAAAAAAAAAAAAAAAGTCTGATAACATTAGGATTTGTAAAGCTGTGCTTAAAAAAATGTAATATCATCAGCTAGAGTTTCACATCACCTGTTTGCAGTATAAATCTTTCTGCTCTTCTTGGGCTGCAGTAAAGCCTCGGGAAGCAGGATGAATTGAAAGAAGGCTTGATCAGACTTGTGCTTCCCAAGCGAGTGTGCAAATTAACTGTGATTAACTGTGCTTCCCGCTCTTGTTCCAAAGGTGATAGTCTGGGGAAACTATGGACGCATGGAGCGCAAGCACTTCATGGGAGTCGCCAGGGTCCTTCTGGAAGAACTGGATTTGTCCACTTTAGCAATCGGCTGGTACAAGCTCTTCCCAACCTCCTCGATGGTAGATCCCACTACAGGCCCGCTCCTGCGCCAGTCCTCACAGCTTTCCCTGGAGAGCACAGTGGGACCCTGCTGTGACAGGTCTTAGTGAGTAAGGAAAGGGGAACTGCTTTTGTTTTTTAAACATGCTGTCAAGGTTTTGTTTGCTGGAACTCTGACCTCAAGCGCAATGCATGTTCAATCAGTTCTTGTGGAGCTGGAAGAGGAGGATAAACCAGTGACCTTAGACAGAAGACAAGGGGGAGGGCATTGTGCCCTCTCCGTCCGAGGAGGAGGTGCCGCGGGGCATGAGTCCTAGTTGTCAAATTTAGACATACACCTCTTGTTTCACTTCTCTCGCTGTCATTCTTGAACCCTTGTTTCAGATCAGTATTAACCCTGGAAAGTTGCAGCATTTGAAAGCATTTTGAGGGAGTAAGGAAGGTATTTCTCTTAACTGTGTGTCTAGAAAATTTCTAATACAGATTCTTTCACGAGAAAGTACGTGAAAAGTTCTGAGGCCGATACCTGACCTAAAAGAGCAGGAGCAGAAAGTGTCAAAGAGGAAGCATTAGTGTTTTTATAAGGTCTTTCTAATTGAAAGGAAGAAAAAGAAAGAAACCTGCAACTCTTTCTTTAGAATCAGTTCCACATCTGAGTCACGTTAACTGTCACACTGTCGTTGCTGTGCTTTCAACCTGTGCCAAAATACCAGCAAGTGTCTTTACTGCATTACTTGTCTAACACTGCTGCTGAAGCATACCTAGTGGGAGAATAAGTAGCGCCTACTTAGACCAGACAGTTGGAACAGAGTTTGAGTTTAGCAGGTTAATTAACCGCAATTTTGCTCAGAAATAAACCCAGTGGAAGTGGGAGCTGAAAATCAGACTTGCAGCTTGATGTATGTTTCGTATTGTCAGATGCAATGTTCTGCAATTTACTGACTCCCTTGCTTGTTGCTGTGCATCCTTCAGTTATGATGTCTTCTATCTCCTGCTTTTCTTCTATCTCCTTTGTACTGGTACATATCTGCTGGAGATGCTGCCCTTCCTGTTGTGCTGTGGCCTGGCCTGGACAGGACTGTTTTATTCTGCCATGGGAGAGGAGATTGAGGTTTCTAGGGGCGCAGAAGAATGAAAACCCAGTTTGTCACCTGATAAGAAGGCACTGGAGAGTGTGTAACCTTCCTTGTGGAGAGAAAGGTGCTTTAGGCAGTCCTGGTAGTGCACAGACATTGCCAAGCATCCCGAGAGAGGAGATGCAACCCCCGAAGTGTGGAGAGGTAGTGGGTGAGGAGTCTGAAGACGCGGTGATCACAGCGTGTATATTTTGTTCATTAAAGTGCAACACTAATTGTAAACGACTCTTGTAGATTAAGCCAGTAAAGCACGTTCTCTGAGCTGCTGAGCCACAGCGGCTGCTCTCAGCAGAGTCACGTGCTGGAGTAAGGTGAGCTAGATCCTTCAGACAATTAAAAATTTAATATCCAAAATCACAGAGAATCTCTGAAGATTTTCTTTGATTGACCTGTTTTTGGCTAGTTTTTGTTGTAATTCTTAATAAGGGTTTGATGGCTGTTGTTCCAAAATAAGCTTTAGGAGATGCTTTACTTTGTGATTTAAAAGTGAAGGTCTCACACCACGTTTAGTAATGAGCAGGTTCTTGACCTGCCCTAGAGGTAAACATTTATTTCTGTGTGTGGACCTCAGCTTTGTTAGGATAAAAGCACGAGTGTTGAGTGGATGATAAAAGCAGTTGCTTTTGGTCCTAGCTCATCTACGACATTTTAAATTATTTTGAGATAAATTAAAAGTTAGATGCAAAAATAATAGGCCTTACAAATAGCCTCTGTAAAAATTATATAATATAAAGGAGAGGGAAGGATGAGAAGGGACATGGAATGAATAGTATTTTGAGTCTTCGGTGGCAAAAGCCTCAACGTTTCAGCTAAATCTCTTAATTTCCTTGATCAAATACATCTCTGGCCTCTCGATAATTATTTTTTCTAATTGTATTAGGCAATTTCTATATATTATCTGAAGAACGTTTGTTGCATGCTGGTCAAACTATGTTGTGGCTCTTTTCTTTTTATTTTTTAAACAAAGCACATTTACTGTAATTCAAGTCTGCATCTTTTCCTCTTGGTATGTAGTGAGCACTAGGCAATATTGTACAATATGTGTATGAACTAGAATAGAATTAGGTAGATTTAGTGGTTTGTAGCACTGGATCTTTTAATAACTGTCTTTAAAAGGACCGCAGGGAGCTGCAGGTACCTGCCAGACCTGGCAGCTGAGTCTTAAGGTATGCCGAAAACTTTATATTGGAACTTAGTTTGGACATTATCTACCAGTAACAGCTAGTTAATTGTGGTTTTCCTGTGTCCAATAAGATGGATGCAACATTTCTGCAGTCTTTGAGGAGGAGTAGGAGACTTTATATGCCAAAAATATTCCCCCTCCAAGAACTTTGTTTAGTGACTGTCTGTTGAAAAGCGCAGTCCCTGTGTGCCTGGCCAATGCGATGTGTCTCTGTATCCTAGCTCTCCAAAAGCTCTGCAAGCTCAGCGATGATCAATTTAGTTACAATAGGACTACTTCACACTGAGGACTATCTTCTGTATGTTTTTAGTCATGCTAAAATGTCACTGTCAAAGTGGAAAAAAAACCCCCCGAAACTGACGCTTCTCCTTGTGTTATTTTTGTTAACATCTCAGATTTTGAAATTTGGAGGCAGTTTTAACCGTCTGCTCCGTCCTGTTTTCTTCTGCATTTTTTACGTGGTTGATTGTAGTCCAGTGGTTCTCGCTTTTGTTTCCATTCACTTCCAAGTCCTATTTCTCCCCAGTAAGCAAACGGTGCAACCCGTGGCTGCCACACACAGCAAAGTCACATGAACCGGCAAGTGCAGATGCTCTTCCTTTGTAAAGCAGACTCACAGCAGCCTTTCTGAGCTTGCCCACAGGTGCTGAGCGAGGCCAGCAAAACTGCACCGTATCCTGCAGCCTAAATTCTTGTTTCACTCAGGCCTGGTATAGGTAAAGAAATAAGCCTTCTAGTTATCTGTTGATTTGAAGACTCCCGATATAGTATCCAAGGCAAATTTTAGGCTTGGAATACCTTATTTTATGCAGCCTAACCTTTCCACTGCGAATTTGACTTGCCAGTTTTTAAGGTGGTGCGATGTGATGTGAGAGTTGGGATTACTAGTGTGGTTGTGTAGAAAGCACCAGTTTGCTGGAGTGATGAGCAGCTGAAAACTAAACTTTGGTTCTCTTTGCAGGTCCTGAGTGAGTTTTTTTCCTTAGTCCAGCTTTGGCCCTAGTCAGGGAAGGGGGGAGAGAGAGAAAGAGCAGGAGACTTAAAAAAGCCCCAGACTTCATAGTATTTTCAGTCTGAGTGTGATGATGAGGAATGAGACTGAGGAGAGAGAGAAATACCTGCCTGGCTCAGGGTTGGTTCCCTGTTCCTTGTGCATGAAATACTACATTTTAATAGTAACGGGAGGATTGCTTGCCATTTAGCTGCTCTCTAAATGTTACCTATATTACTATTACCATGGAAAGCAAAGAGATCCTGTGAGCAGGATGATCTCTCTCCACCAGGAATCCCCTGTACACAGGGAGAGCAGAGCACTGAAACCATGCCTCACGCACGGCTTTGTTGTCTTTGTGGTCTGAGCAAAAGGCAGCCGTGGCTGTGATTAGTCCTGGTTTGTTCAGGCAAAAAACGTGATTATTTTCCCAGGCTCCTAATGTTGCTTTCCCTTCACCCCAACACAGCTGGGATGTCACAGAGTCAACACAAGGTCCTTGCTCTGCAATTCAACCTGTGGGTCCTTGTCCTGCAGCTGAAGCTGCCAGGCAAGGTGAAGCATCCCTTTGCATTGCTTGTGAGTGTCGGTACCTGTGAGTCCACAGGCAGGGGAAGGGCCAGGTGACTTTATTATTTAGCCAATTACATCCCCACTTCTTGGCCATGGATTGTCTCAAAGGACGTCGCAGAATTATTTGCTTTGAATGAAAATATATATTTATTGTTTCTAGCTGCCAGATCCTTTATCAATGTACTGTTCTAAATTTGCAGGTCTCCTGGAGTCAGAATATCACAAGTTCCTGTAACGGAGCTTTTTTTAAGATGTTGAGGCAGTTAACAGAATCTCAACCTAAGCATGTTTAGTAATGTTTAGACAGCAAGACAACTTTTTTATGAAACTCATTTTAAGTTAGTTTATTACATGCTGTTGGTAATATTTTAAAACAGGAAAAATATTTTTCTTTAAAGACAAAATGATGTATGTTTTTTAACAGATAATATAATTTAGTGTTTTCAAAAATGTTTAATGTTCTTGCTATGAAGTTTACTCATTCTTTTGATTTCTATGTTCCTTGTTATACTTTATCAACTTTTTTTTCCAAACGAAGAGGCATATGTAAATAAACACCTGAAAAGAGTCCTATAGGAAATTCTGTTCAAACTGGCCATAAAATTATTAGTAAATATTTGTTATCGTTCATTAACTCTCAGCTACTATTCAAGCCTTTGTTGAAAGAATTGATGTTGTATTTTCAGGATGAGAACTACTTAGCTAGTTTTGTCATAATCCTGTACTCTGTATAAAAATCTTTTTATAAAGAAAGTCTAATAGGCTAACAAGCAATAATATATTCCATTTGGTGTGCACAGATTGTGACTTGCAGGCTGTAGTACATATTGTTGATACAGTTTATAATTGTCTTCAATCTCAATGACATCACTTTTGAAAAAGATCCATATTAACTTTGATTGTAAAAATACAAAGACTGGGCTGTTGCCTTGTGAGGTATATTCATCCTTTAGACTTCTCTGTGAGTATATGTGCCCATCGACACAAAATCTTTCTTAGGTGAAGAATGAAACAGCTGTAGGTGACTTCATTCTACTGAGGTAACGATAGTTTCAGTATAAACTTCATGACTGTTTGGATCTCCCTGTTTTTCTTAGGCTATCTTGTATTTGTTACTCAATGAGGATGGTTCCCACTGCCACTGTAGCCCTGATAAAGCAAAAAAGCCTTTGCACTCTGGGGCCACACGAGTTCTGCCTGACAGCTGCCTATTTTCCTTGAGATACCAGGGGCAAGCTAAAAAGAGGTGGGTTTTTTTCAGAGCAGCAGATTGCGCTGCTCTTCTTTAAAGGCTTTGTGGGTGATTTTGTCCATTCCATAGGTGGTACTTGTCCATTTCGTTAGAAAATTCCACCCAGGGCAGAGATTGCACCTTTGCAGAGCATCGTGGGGACCAGTGTGTAAAAGAGGAACAGGCTGTTGTGAGCTGTTCTTCAGAAGCTGCCTGATGCTGGGCTCATCTACAGTATTTCCAAAGTGGCAGGATCAGGTTATTGGATTTTAAGTCAGCTCTGTCATTGATGCGGTGCATAAAGCAGCTTCAAACCAGCATCCCGGTTCATTGCCTGTGGATTTCTCACAGCGTTTCCCGTAGGAAAAAACTTCATTTTATTCTCAAGATTACCAGTTGGCTGGCCATGCAGGCAGTGGGTGCCTGGCCCAGTAGTGCTGAGGGATGATGAAATAATTCATATTTATTTTGAAATGCTTGGAGAAGAGAGAGAGATGTGTAAATGCAAAGCACTGTCAGTAGAGAAGTCTAGGGCGTATTGAGACCTGGTGCGAGCATCTAAAATGAAATTGCAGCTACCAAATTTGAACCAAGCAGTTAGCAAAGGGGACGATCAGCGAGAGTGTTTGCACGTTGACCCCAGTGCACTGCCAGGGTGTGTATGTTTGTGGATGTCCACATGTGTGGTGTATATGAACATATACAGGCACACAGTGCACAGCAGTGCTTTGGAAAATGCCAGGTTCCCTTCAGGAGGTGAAATCTCTCTGGTTGGTTGTGCAGTCAGTGTCTCATTCCTTTGTGTGAGACCCACCAGCTGAGGCTGTGGGTCATTGGTGAAAGTAGAGACCCGGCGCTGTACCCCTGCTGTGCGCTGCATTTATCTGATGATCTGTTTGGCTTCCCGGCCTGTGTATGTGAACGTGGCAGATCCTCAGGGGGTTTGCAAGTGGTTAGATATTCTTAGAATGTGGCTAAGGAGTCTTAAACTCACACTGCCAGACTCTTTGCTCAGAGATTGATGCCCCAGTGACCAAGAAGCTGCATGTCTATCTCCTGCCCCAGCTGCTGGCACGTCGGACTCGCTCCTGGGGAACCTCAAGCTCCTCTCCTTGTGTAGACACTCTCCTGCCCTCCCTTCCCTGTGGTAGCTGCCCTCATCCTGATGGAGGAGAGGGACCAGGAAGAGTTTCTTGTAGCATTTGGTTCTTTGCACTTTAGCAGCTGAAACTGAGAAGGAGCCAGCACCAGCCTTTTACAGAGCACCAGCAAACAGAGGCTACGACCTAACAATTTACCCTTCATGACTTTTTGGTAGCTAAAATGGCAACCAAAGCTGTGTTGTTAAACCCTACTCTGCCAAGTTGGGAAACAGCCTTTGCATTTACACTACATGCTGGGTGCCTCAGGTGGGTGTGAGACCCCTTGTGCAGGCAGGAGAGGGCTTTGCCTTGCTGAGAGGCTATTTGGGCAACAGTGAGCTCTGCTCTCTGAGCAGTGATAGGGTGGAAACAACCCAAGGGAAGACTCAAGACACTTTCTTGTGAAGCCATGCCCTCAGACTTTCCGGGTTTTTGTAGTTGCTTGGGCACCACAGACTGGGATAGCTGTCCACTGGAGCTCCACGAAATACCAGCCTGGAACTCTAAATCCTAGAGGAGTTTTTTTTCTTTAGGGCTGTCGCTTCTTACCTAGTGCTACTCACTGGTCTCTGCTTTGGTGATTCCATCTCCTTGACCTGGAGCTGGTTTTGGCTTTGTTTGGAGCAAGGAAGAGTGAGATTTGAAGAGTGAATCCAAGGCATGTTCCCAGAGCCCTCACTGTGCTGGGTTTGCCTTCCTCCTGCAGGCTGCTCCCTGCCCCTGGCAAACGGGCACCCTGGAGATGCAGTGCGTGACCCAAGACCCCTCCTGCAGCACTGCCATCACCTGCCACCACCGGGGATGCCCGTGTCCTTCCCACGTTTTGTGGCAGTCCTGAATTCAGACCACAGGGAGTCTTTCTTTTCCTGTCTTGGTAGGAGCTAGGGGTCTTCTGCCAGGGCTCTGCAGCCCACGCAGATGTGCCATGCCGTATGGATGGGTAGGAGAAGGCAGGGACAAGGTGGGAGCTGCCTCTGTGCTGGCCAGGGAGAAGGGGAGCTCCCAGCGAGCTCTCCTCCAGGTTCCGTTTTTCTTTCTCCTACGCCCACTGCTCCCCACATGGGTTGCCCCTTCCCTCTCAATATGAGGCCTTATTCCAGCCTGAGGGGACTGAGGCTACCCGCGGCATCTCTTTGCACTGAGGAGTCCATCCCACACTGCCCGTGGGGAGCCCCAGGGCTGCTGCAGAGCTGGCCTCTGCTCGGGAACGGAACCATCACCCCCAGCACATCCACGTTCTCACCCCCCCAGCATCAGCGTGCCGGCACTCTGCCTTGTACCCCTGCTGCCCAGGGGCCTGGCTGTGGTAGGGAAATCTGCTTTCGTAGGGTCAAGCCTTTTTACTTCATTAACTGCTCCACTATAGCTTTGCAGAGGAACCACAAGGCTGCTACCTCTCCTTTTGCCTTCCCCTAGGAGTGGGGGCAGCTGATCTGCTCTTTTTGGCCTCTGTAATGCTCTCCAGAACTTTTTGGAGGTTTTTAACATCAGCTGGTGAGGTATTATCTCCGTGGAGCCAGAGGGAACACAGGCAATGGAGCTGGGCAGCCTGCTTGCCACTGCGGCGAGTTGCTTGTGAGGTGCAAGGGCTGCTTTGGGTGGAAGGTGAGATGCCGTCCCGGCAGCGCCAGTGGGACACCGGCTGCTCATCTGTAGTCAGGAGAGGATTCTGCTGTACTTTTTTCCTGTCTGTAGGTTTTATTCAGACAATATGTAATGATTGAGTGATTTACAATTCAGTGTTAAGCTAATGAAAACGTTGATAATGGTGACAATAAAACTTTTTTTTTTCCTATGATGTGTTGAAGTGTTTTTGGGGAGTGTCTCTGCCTCTGTTGCCATCACTGTTATCTTCAGCCTAAGATTTCAGCCACCCTGTCCACTGGCTCGTAGGGAATGAGAGGAGCTCAGCCCAGTGTGTCTCGGTGCTGGCCCAGGTTCCTTCCCAATGCTCTTCATAGGTGGGCGCTCTCTGATTCAACCCCAGCATCAAACCTGCATTTCCCTGTGCCATTTCCAGCTGTAATTCAGCCGTGGGCACCTCCAGGCCCAGATCTAAGCTTGCTACCACCTTGTCCAGTCAAAATCCTACTACTTTCCATAAGAGCCTTCGTGGTTGACACTAGCCATGAAAGACTGGTTTGGAAAACCTTGGAAATAAAGATGCTGCTGGCAGAAAAACTGCCCGTGGCCCAGGCAGCTGTGCCAGAGAGCATCTCCCAAATAAAGGCACAGGGTGTGGAAAACCCTTCACCCACCTAGGAAGAGCAGCTGCCCCCCAGCAGACCTGTCTTGCCACCACTGCTCTGCTCTTGTGCCTGCTGGCCTCGGAAACCAGAGGTCCTGCCTGTCCTTCCACACAAACCCACAAGAGCCAGCAGGCAGGCAGGGCTGGGGTTTGGGGCTCGGACACATCCCTCTGCTCACCTTCAAGGCAAATAACTGACCACAACCAGCTGGATTCACCTTTTATTAAACTGACCAGAACAAAAAGACAAGAGAGCAAAGCCTTGCCCTGAGGCCCTTGCAATACCAGCACTCAGCATGCCTTCCCTACCACGAAAAGGGGATTTTTCCCCTGGGAACTCCCCCCTCAAAGAGTCTTTCAGGTAAAATGAAGGGTGAAAATGTCCCTTTACTGGAGAAAAAAAGCAAAATGGAGCTGCTGTCACTGCCAGAGTCCCCTCCTGTTTTCTTGCAGTTGAGGCAGGATGGAAAAGAGCCCCAATGGGGGAGAATCAGCTGGTAACAGCCCAGGGTGTGCTGTGCCAATAGGGACCGCACTGGGGGCACACGCTGAGACAGGATCACCTTTCTTCTGATAATTCCAGCAGCAATGAGCCCAGACCCATGGGAGGAGGCAAGGAGCCGGCAGGCTTGCTGGGCTGCCAGGTGGAGAAAAGGTGGTGAAGGAAAGGATGATTTTAGCTAATGATCTAATCAGTGGCAGGTGGCTTTCTATGGCTGAGGGAGACTCTCCCTGGGGCTGTGCCCTCAGCATACTCTGGGGTCATCCCAAAGGGCTGGGGCTGGGCTGGAGGAGTGGGACATCGTGATCCACCAGCTAGCTCAGCCCGAGGGACCTGCTGGCAGCAGGGTGAGGTGTGCTGGTGGGTGACTGTAGAGGGCTCAAGCTTCTGAAAGCCCTCAGCCAGCCACAAGCCTGAGCTCGGACCCAGAGGGCTGCTCGCTGGAGATGCAGTGCCATGTGCTGAGCAGCAGGACTGCAGTCCATCCCCTCCCACCCACCTCTCTCTGCCCATCCATCACCTGCAAACCTGCTGCGTGGCACCGACTTACCTGCACCCAAAGTTGGGGGACAACATAAAGATCCCCAAGTCTGCAGGGCTCACTAACACAGGCTTTGCTTTTGATCTGCCCCTCAGCAAGTGCAAGCCAGCCCACAGAGCATGTGGTGGCAGCAGCCACAGCCAAGGTCAGGCAGGTTTGGGGAGCAGGGAGGTGGGAAAGCAAACCTGCATCTTTCTGGACTTCACACTGGTGGGTCAGTGCCAGGCCAAAATGCTTGAGCCTACTGGGGAGGAAAAAAAAGCAAAGAAAACTAACAATGTAATTCAGTGCCTGCAAAAAGGAATAATTGCTTCTCAACGGGGCTTAACGGCTCCTGCTGGCCCCTGCGTGGGGCTGGCTGCCAGCTGACAGGGCAGAGGAGCAGAAGAAATCAGAGCAGTAAGAGGGACCTGACGTCTCTGTTCATTATTTATCATCATGGTAAGACTCGAGCCTCTGAGTACGGCTCAGCACGTGCTCCTAGATGGATTTCCTCCGCAGCCGTGGGCGATGCCGGCAGCGAGGGCTGCTGGATGATAAAGTGCTCCCTGGGGAAGAGCCGGTCTGACCCCGCGTGCTCAGGGAGACCTCGTCGATTTTGTAGGAAATGGAGTTGTAATAGACGGGGTTGGTGTGGCAGCTCAGGGTCTCGGGGTGCGAGGGCACCGGGCTGCCACACACCTGAGGTCTGTAGCACAGGCAAGTGCAGAAGGAGGGGACCGCGGCTGCCGAGTTGGCTGACTGGCGCCGCTGCTTCCCTGCGTCCTCCTGGATGAGTGGGATGAGGTTCATCTGGCTTGTCCTGTCCTCCACGGGGAGAAAAATGGCATTGCTGCTCCTGGTGTCCTCTTTTGGCTTGAGGTGGATGTTGTTCTGAGCTCTCCTCAGTGAGGCGCGCTCTTCGGCATCCCGCCGCTCGTCCTCAGAGTTCATCGTCAGGAACCGCAGCACCACCAGGTTGAGGAAGGCGCCGATGACAGTCAGGCCCACCAGGATGTACATGAAGCTAAAAGCCACATAGGGGGGCTTCTTTTGCAAAGCCTCATTCTTCTGCAGAGCCACAAAATCTCCAAAGCCGATGGTGGTCAAAGTTATGAAGCAGTAGTAATAAGCATGAAAGAATGTCCAGCCCTCAAAGTAAGAGAAGGCTGCTGCGCCGATGCACAGGGTCCCCATGCAGGACAGAAAGCCGACTAGGACCATGTTCTCCATGGAGACGTTGGTTGTCCTCATGCCCAGACACTTCTTGATCTTCTTCAGCAGTAGCCGCACGACGGTGTTCATGCGCTCTCCCAAGCTCTGAAACATGACCAGCGTCAGAGGGATGCCCAGGATGGCGTAGAACATGCAGAAAACTTTGCCGGCATCTGTGCCCGGAGCAGCATGGCCGTAGCCTGCAAAGGAAAGAGGAAAGGCAGTTGTCAAACCCTCACTGGGGTTTCCAGCAAGAGACAAAGAGAAGCAGTAGGAGAACAGGGGGAATCACAGAATCACAGAACAACCAGGTTGGAAGGGACCCATCGGATCTTCTAGTCCAACCATTCCTATCTAACACTAAACCAAGTCCCTCAAGACCTCATCCACCTGTGCCTTAAACACTTCCAGGGAAGGGGAATCAACCACCTCCCTGGGCAGCCTATTCCAATGCCCAATGACCCTTTCTGGGAAAAACCTCCTCCTAATCTCCAGCCTAAATCTCCCCTGGCGAAGCTTGAGGCCATTCCCTCTCGTCCTGTCCCCTGTCCCTTGGGAGAAGAGCCCAGCTCCCTCCTCTCTACAACCTCCTTTCAGGCAGTTGTAGAAAGCAATGAGGTCTCCTCTCAGCCTCCTCTTCTCCAGGCTAAACAACCCCAGCTCTCTCAGCCACTCCTCATAGGTTCTGTTCTCCAGCCCCTTCACCAGCCTCGTCGCTCTTCTCTGGACTTGCTCCAGAGCCTCAACATCCTTCTTGTGCTGAGGGGCCCAGAACTGGACACAGGATTCAAGGAGCGGCCTCACCAGTGCTGAGTACAGAGGGAGAATCACCTCCCTGGACCTGCTGGTCACACTATTTCTGATCCAAGCCAGGATGCCATTGGCCTTCTTGGCCACCTGGGCACACTGCTGGCTCATGCAAAATGAATCAGTAGCAGATCTGTAGGCAGTGCTAATCGGGCCATGGGACACCACATCCTTTGGGATAATGGCACATCATAGTATCACGTAAGCAGAACCTCATCTGGCCTCTGAAGAGATGAGGTACCATCCTGACAGCCCCTGAGTTTGTGTGAGGTTGCAGAGGCCAAGAGGAGCCCTGGAGCTGGATTGAGGCCGGCATGCCTTGTGTACCTCACCAGCAATTTAGAGGCAAGGATGCTGTGCCAGCACCAGCTCCGCAGGGTAACCTGAATCCCCCACAGTGATGGAGGACGGAGGCTTCGTGGGATGCTGAGACCAACAGCACCAGGTCACCCTGCAGGCAGGGATGCACCATACTGCTCCCATCTACAACTGCCCTTGCAGGGCCATCGCCACTTCACTGTGTCCCCTCCAGTGTCACGTGCATCTTGGCTATGTGATCACTTGCTATGTGGCCTCTTGGGTAGGAGCTATAGGTCCCCTGCACTATAGGGTCGGTCCCCATGGGAGCAGCTCAGGCTGGGAAGGCTTCCACAGAGCAACTTCAGATTTATTCCAGTGTCGCTGGAGACCTAAAGCACTGCTGAACCATTTGGGAAGACGGATTGTGCTCTTCCAAATTCAGGGATGTATTTATGCCACCGCAGCCCCGTCAGCCCTTGTCCCTTGGATGAGAAGCTCAAGGAGGACAAGGTTCTCCTTGAATGCCTTCTGAGATTTAATTTCCCCACCTTGCTCCAAGTTTCAAAGCTGTGACTCAAGGACACACAATTAGACCATGAGTCGTAATGAGTTATTCACCACAACCTTCCGGACTTCAAGTGATTCTGCACCCACCTCACTTAATTACAGAGGCTTACAGAAATCAGTGGCCTCTGACCTCAGCGGATGAGTAACTAACTGCAAGGGAGTCACACAGCGTGGGAAGGAATGGCATCCAAAGGCATCCAAGCCTTTCTTTTGAGTTTCTAAGAGAAACTGCCAGGGCTGGAAACTTCCTTTCTGAAGGTGTCTGCAGAACAGCACTGGCTCCTTCCCAGGTTGCTGTGTGGCCTTTTCCAAACACCTATTTATATTTCACTTTCTCTAGGTAAAATTTCACATGGAAGTATAGGGAAAATCCCCCTTTTTTATTTTGCAGTTTTGTTCTAAGCTGCAACTTGGCTCTGTCTCTGCTGCCAGTGGGTTTCCAGGGTTCTTAGGGGACAGGACAAGAGGGAATGGCCTCAAGCTCCGCCAGGGCAGATTTAGGCTGGAGATTAGGAGGAAGTTTTTCACACAGAGGGTCACTGGGCATTGGAATAGGCTGCCCAGGTTGGTGGTTGAGTCACCTTCCCTAGAGGTGTTTAAGGCACGGGTGGATGAGGTCTTGAGGGGCTTGGTTTAGTGTTTGATAGGAATGGTTGGACTAGAAGACCCGATGGGTCCCTTCCAACCTGGTTGTTCTATGATTCTATGATTCTAATGGTGTTGGGAAGACCTGAGGGTGACAACCACATTATCCCAGGCACACCTCTCACTCCAGGAAACTCCTGCAGTGGGGACAGGGCTGGGAAGCTGAGGACAGCATTTTCCTCGACTGTGCTGTCTCCAAACTGCAAACAGGCAGGAGGGGGCTGGTTTCTAATTGCTCTGTCTGTTCATAAACCCATGCAATCCAAAATTATAAACTTAATGCCTGCATGCCACATTTCCCAGAATACAGAGCAGACATGAGACTGCAGTGGCAAAAAAACCCCAAACCAGTCTGATCCAAGCTTAATAATCATGTGCAATTACCAGGTCCTAGGCTACAACATAATAAGCAATGAGGAGGGAAATATAATGACCCAGAAGAGTAGTAAGTGGAAAAACATTTGCTGTACCCTGAGAGACTGCTGAAAAAGCAACTGACTGATGCTTTCAAAATGACAAAGGGAACTAGAGTAAACGCAGCTACGTTAATGTTAAAAGTGAGATTTGGAGCACAGCCCAATGTAAAGTGATCTGATGTGCCAGTGTTTGAGAAATATGGCACCCAAGCTGAAATTATTTATTGCAGGGGGGGTGTGATAAGCACGACAACTGTTTGTCACAGTCAACAGAAAAATAATGCAAATGAAGCTATAACCTGTCACGAGATGATGGAGATTTTCACTGAAGCGATTCATCCCACCCTCCTGCTGGGGGCTGACACTAACTGTGCCCTGAACTTCTCGCTGTTTGCTAGCCACGTGTGTCACAAACCCCACAGCACATCTCCGGGGGGCACACGAGCCCCCCAGGGCAGGACCTGTGGGGTATCTGCCCCTCTGCCACCCTGGTCACACAGCACAGGACCTCAGCCCTTCTGCCACCCTGGTCACACAGCACAGTTGATCCCACCAGCCTTTGTCCTGAGGGATGAAGCTTTCAGCAGCCAGAGTTATTTCACCCCTGCCAGCCCCCTTGGTACAGCTGAGCCCCGTCCCACGGCTGCTGCTGTGGAAGGGCAGGATTCGGCCTCAGGTTTCCTACCTCCAAAATGCATCTCCTGCCTGAAATCCCAGCACAAGCAATGATACGAGCATGGGATCCCGCGCCTGTCTACCCACATGGGATGCTAAGGGCGCATGGATTAATAGAAGTGGATTAATTAAACAATGCTCAGCTCTCGTGTGGCTAATCTCACCTCTAATTAAGGCAATCCTCATTCAATTTAGTTTCATTCTCTTGCAAAGCACAAGTGGGCAAACCAAGGCTAGGTTCTAGTACGGGTAAGTGTGTCTAGTAGGGGCTTAACACGATTCATTCTCTTCCCAACCAACTGACACCTACCTCTCTGCAGGTTCCCGTGCAGGTTCAGTGCCTGGAGGCTGTCTTGGCTCCCTGAAACAGGTCTCGTACAGCCAAACATCCAGAGTTTTGAGCTGGCAGAGGAACCAACAGCTCTTGCCCAGCTCTACAACCTGACTTGCCGCCTACAACACTGCACAGGGGATGGACACGGCTCCCACCTCTGCCCTCCCACGCCCCCATCAACTCCTACAGCTGCCTACTCCAAAGGTGCCTGCAGAACCTCCACGTGCTGCTGCCTTCTGGGGACAACATGCACATCACATTTTGTATCCCCAGCCATCACTGCACCCCGACATCCTCCAGAACAAGTTGCCCCCTACTCTAACCCCTGAATAACCTCTCCCACTGCAGGGCACCGGGGGTCCCACAGGGTGGGCTCAGGGGGTGGCCTGAAGAGATGTCCTGGCCTTGTAAGGATGAGACCTGCCGCTCCTAAGCAGGCATCACTCACATACACACACACACAAACACACCCCAGGCTGTCCTGGGGCACCCAGAGGGGGTAGAGGTGCAGAGGTGAGGGGATGGAGGGATAATGTAGGGAAAGAGGGATGTGAGGACAAAGGGATAGTGTGGGGATGGAGGGATGTGGGGAAGGAGTGGTAGTGTGGGGATGGAGGGATGCGGAGAAAGTGATAGTATGGGGATGGAGGGATGTGGGGACAAAGGGATAGTGCAGGGATAGAGGGATGTGGAGATGGAGCAATAGTGCAGGGATGGGGAAGGAGTTATAGTGCAGGGATGGAGGGATGTGGGAACAGAGGGATAGTGCAGGGATGTAGTGATAGTGTGGTGATGGAGGGATGTGGGGAAGGAACAATTGTGCGGGGGAATAGGGGGGAGGGATAGGGGGAAGGAGTTATAGTGTGGGGATGGAGGGATAATGTGGGGACGGGGGGATGTGGGGACACAGCGAGAGTGTGGGGATAGAGGGACGTGGGGACAAAGCAGTGGTGAGGGGATGGAGCGACTGTGTGAGGATGGAGAGGGATGTGGGGAAAGAGTGATAGGATGGGGATGGAGGGATGTGGGGACGGAGTGATAGTGCGGGGATGGAGGGATGTGGGGATGGAGCAATAGTGCAGGGATGGGGAAGGAGTTACAGTGCAGGGATGGGGAAAGAGTTATAGTGCAGGGATGGAGGGATGTGGGGACAGAGGGATAGTGCGGGGATGGAGGGATGTGGGGAAGGAACAATTGTGCAGGGATAGGGGGAAGGAGTTATAGTGTGGGGATGGAGGGATAATGTGGGGATGGAGGGATAATAATATAGGGACAGGCAGATGCGGGGACACAGCGAGAGTGTGGGCATAGAGGGATGTGGGGACAAAGCAACAGTGAGGGGATGGAGCGACTGTGTGAGGATGGAGAGGGATGCGGGGAAAGAGTGATAGGATGGGGATGGAGGGATGTGGGGAAGGAGCAGTTGTGCGGGGATAGGTGGAAGGAATTGTAGTGCAGGGACGGAGGGATGCGGGGATGGAGGGATGGACGGATGGAAGGATGCGGTGACGGAGGGCTGCGGAGGGCTGCGGGCTGCCGGCACTCACCGATGGTGGTGATGACGGTGATGGCGAAGTAGAAGGAGCCGGCGAACTTCCACTGCCGGCCGGCGCGGTGCGGCTCGGCCTGCAGCACCAGGCGCTCGAGCTCCCGGTAGTCGTCGGCGGAGAAGCGGTACTTCCTGCGCAGCTCCCCGCGCTTCTGCTCCAGCAGCCGCTTGCGGCCGCTCTCCGCCTCCGACTCCAGCGCATCGAAGACGGCGGCGCCCACCAGCAGGTAGGAGAAGATGCAGAGGATGAGCGCGGCCGTGCGCAGGTTCTGCCGCTTCATGGCGAGGGGCGGCCGCGGCGCCTCAGCCCGGGCTCCGCATGGCCCCCCGGGGACCCGCCGAGCGCCGGACGCCGCCTCCCGGGGCACCGGCGGCACCGGCTCCCGGCCGCGCCGAGCTCCGCCCGCGCCGCCCCCTGCGCCCCCGCGCGCCGCCCCTCGCGCGCGCCGGCACCGGCTGCCCCCGCTCCCCCGGGCACCCTTCGCACCGTGCACCGAGTGCACCGGCTCCCGGGGACGCCGAGCTCCGGGGGCGCCGCCCCCTGCGCCTTCGCGCCCCGGGCACCGCGCCCCGGCTCCTGGGGGCACTGTTTGCACGGGCTCCTGGGGGCACCGGGCACTGGCTACAGCTGCTTTTGCAGGCACCGTTTGCACCATGCACTGGCTCCTGTGGGTAGCGTTTGCACTGGGCACCGTTTGCACTGGCTCCTGCAGGCACCGTTGTCTGCACTGGGCACCGTTTGTACCATGCACCGTTTGTACTGGCCGCTGTGGGCACCGTTGCACTGGCTGCTGTGGGCACCGTTGCACGGGTTGCTCTGGGCACCGTTTGCACAGGTTCCTGTGGGCACCGGGCACTGGCTACAGCTGCTTTTGCAGGCACCGTTTGCACCGTGCACTGGCTCCTGTGGGTAGCGTTTGCACTGGGCACCGTTTGCACCGGGCACCGTTTGCACCATGCACCGTTTGCACTGGCTGCTGTGGGCACCGTTTGCGCCGGTTCCTGTGGACACCAGGCACTGGCTGCTGTGGGCACCATTGCACGGGTTGCTGTGGGCACCCTTTGCACAGGTTCCTGTGGGCACCGGGCACTGGCTGCATCTGCTTTTGCAGGCACCGTTTGCACCATGCACTGGCTCCTGTGGGTAGCATTTGCACCGGGCACCGTTTGCACCGGTTCCTGTGGGCACCGGGCACTGGCTGCTGTGGGCACCATTGCACGGGTTGCTGTGGGCACCAGGCACTGGCTGCAGCTGCTTCTGCAGGCACCGTTTACACCGTGCACCGGCTCCTGTGTGTAACGTTAGCACTGGGCACCATTTGCACCGGCTCCTGCAGGCACCGTTGTCTGCACTGGGCACCGTTCACACCATGCACTGTTTCGACTGACTGCTGTGGGCATTGTTGCACGGGTTCCTGTGGGCACCAGGCACTGGCTGTGGCTGCTTTTGCAGGCACCGTTTGCACCATGCACTGGCTCCTGTGGGTAGCATTTGCACTGGGTACCGTTTGCACGTGTTGCTGTGGGCACCGTTGCATGGGTTCCTGTGGGCACCGGGCACTGGCTGCAGCTGCTTTTGCAGGCACAGTTTGCACCGTGCACAGGCTCCTGTAGGTAGCATTTGGAGTGGGCACCGTTTGCACCAGTTCCTGTGGGCACCGTTTGCACCGGTTCCTGTGGGCACCAGGCACAGGCTGCACCTGCTTCTGCGAGCACCATTTGCACCGGGCACCGTTTGCACCGGTTCCTGTGGGCACTGAGCACCGGTTGCACCAGGCACTGCCTCCTGTGGGCTCCCCAAGCGCCAGCTTCTGTGTGCGCTGGGCACCCGCTGCTCCAGGCACCAGCTCCTGTGAGCTCCGGTACCAGTTCCCATTGGCACCGAAGCTGCGTGTCCTGCACATCCCAAGCTCACCTGCCAGGCAAGCCCAGGCTGCAGGCATTTCCTAGCGAGGCTGTGCTCCCTCCCATGCTGATGCCATTAATAACGGTGCTTTTCTCCAAAGCTGCACCCAGCCGCCTGCTCCCAGGTTGCAGGACTGTATTGTCCCCACTTTCCCAGCTGGTCACCGGAGCAGAAGGCCTGATGTACCCAGTGCTGCTTTAAGAGCAGAAAGAAGCAAACCGACCACATTTGGTGTTTCTGTTGCTTTCTCTGGCACGTTGATCAGATGCTGCAGGCATGGGGGGACGCGGGGCCCACCAGCTGGTGTGGGGAGCAGCGAGTAGAACATCCTCACACTGATGTGCTCTGGACAGCCCGGGTCAGCTCAGAGATGCAGGGAAATCAGCTGTGGTAGGAGACAGAGCCCCCAAAGCAAAGACCCTGTTTTTCAATGCTGTTTTCCTGAGATTTATGTAACTCTCCTGTTTCACTTTTAAAAATAGAAAGGTACTTGTCTGATTTGTATGATAGGATCTCCTTCTTTTGACTGGGAATAAAACAGACAAGGAAAGCAAACCAATGATCAGGCTCATATCCCTCTTCACTCTACCCATTTCACTTCTCTCTCTGGAGAGATCAAGGTGCTTAAGGTTTTAATTGCAGAAAAGGAGATCTAAATTGGACATTAAAAAAGCTTTTTAACTGTGAAGACAGCAAAACACTGGAACAGATTGCCCGGGGAGTGTGTGGCAGCCCTGCCACTGGAACAGTTTAAAAATAAGATAAGCAGATGTCTGGTTGTCTCCTGGTAGTGGTCTGGGTGCAGATGATGCTCTCCTGGAGCAGGGGATGACTCAATACCCTCCTGGAGCCCCTTCCAGCCCTGTCCTCTTTATTTCCGTGGCCAGCACGTGGAACAAAGTGCCTGTTCCCGCTGTAATTGTGAACTCTTTTTCACCCTGGACACTTGCCACTTCCCTCCTCCTTGCCGAGTCTCTGTGCCAGTGCCATTAGTGAAAGTTGTTATTGAAGAAAAAATACAGGCTCCAGCATCCATCACCAGCAGCACAAGCTGTCGGTGGGTTGCTGTTTGACATTGTAGCTCTTGTAGCCTTCTAAATCACCCAGAAAAACTCCTGCTGGAGGAATGTGTCTGGTTTATGTTGTCTGTGGGGTCATTTGTAGTCCTGCTAATGGGGTCTGGGATGCTGTCAAGCCTTTGGACTCAGAACAATGTGGGGGCTGCCTGCTAGAGAAGACACGCTCCACCTGTGGCCGTCCAGCTGTTGGAGATTTTTTCCACTGTCAGCAACAACATCCGACCTCGAACACAGGACAAGATGCCGCTAATTGAGCTCCTATTGGTCCTGTTACAAAGGGAGCAGATCTCACAGTGGTTGTATCACTGGGTGTCTGCCACACTACTTCTAGAAGGGGATCTGGGCCTCCAGTGCCTTGCAGGTCAAGTTCTGGTGTCCCCAGGTAATATTTGGAACACGAAGCTGATGTGGCATATTGTGCAAAGCCAGCTGCTCTGTGCAGACCTTGGGCCAACATAGAATCATAGAATCACCAGGTTGGAAGAGACCCACTGGATCATCGAGTCCAACCATTCCTATCAATCACTTAAACCATGTCCCTAAGTGCTTCATCCACCTGTGCCTTAAACCCCCTCAGGGAAGGTTACTCAAGCCCCTCCCTGGGCAGACTGTTCCAGTGCCCAATGACCCTTTCTGGGAAAAATGTTTTCCTAATGTTCAGCCTGAACCTCCCCTGGTGGAGCTTGAGGCCATTCCCTCTCGTCCTGTCCCCTGTCACTTGGGAGAAGAGCCCAGCTCCCTCCTCTCTACAACCTCCTTTCAGGTAGTTGTAGAAAGCAATGAGGTCTCCCCTCAGCCTCCTCTTCTCCAGGCTAAACAACCCCAGATGCCAGTGTATATTCAAGCTTGCAAAACCCCTGGAGATGCTCTCCATCCATAGGAGAAGAGGGGCAGAAGCTACATGCACAGTTCCCTTTAACAGCAGCATCGATCCTGTGTGGTCATGGGTTACCTAAATCCTCCGTGGTTTGTTTCCACATGTGTCTGCAATGACAGTCAGCAGTGCTTGGACAGAGATGGTAGAGTATGTTCTTCTCAAAGCACTGCCTACACAGAGAAGTGGTCTGTCAATGGGGTCGCACCTTCCCTGTGACTGGAGCCATTTGGAGCAGGGGTTCATCTCTGACCCTGCAGTATGAACAGCTCTCAGTGCTTTCTTATCCTGGTTCCCACTAGCTCTGTCTTCTTCGAGTCTTGTAGTGGGTTGACCTTGGTTGGTTCTAAGACCACAGAGGAAATCCTCCCTTGCCAGTGTCTACTGAAAGGGTCACCCCTTGGCACAGCCTTTCCCTGCTAAGTTGGGAAATACAGAATCACTGAATCACAGAATCACTGAACTGTAGAATGGTTTAGGTTGGAAGGGACCTGCTGCCGTGCAGGGACACCTCCCACTAGAGAGTCAGGCAAATCCTTTTTCTGGAAATAGGGATGCCACCAATGGAGCAGCAGTGGAAGAGGGTCTCATTTGGCAATGAGCATGACAAAACAGCTGCTATCACTCCCACGGGTACTTGGGACATCACCGTTTCCTCCTTTTGGGGTTTAATTAGACCTCGTGCAGGTCACATGGCCCCATGGAATCAATGCTGCTCAGCAGGATCCATCTCCAGATAAGAAACCGCCTAGTAACAAACCCAGCACTGATGCAACCAGGACCATGTGGGCAATAATGTGCTCAGTCTGGTGTTCTAAATGGGGACATAGGCTTCAGAATTAAGATGATGCTTAAATAAGCCAGCTCCATTCTCATATTGCTGTTTCTTGCGTGCAGTGAGAAAAAGGGGACATGAGTGAGACCAAACTGTGTCAGATCACTGTTGTGCAGGACAGTCCCTCCTGAGGTACCGGAGTTTCACAGCTTCCCACTGGGAAGCTCCCTCAGTTCAACCTTTGCCTTTCCCCTGACTTTGCTGCACTTGAGAAAGGTCAGGCAGGAGCCACGGGATCAGGCCAGGCAAGATAATGTACTTTATCATTGATTTCCAGTGAGAAGTTGCATTATGAGATTAAATGTCTCATTTTTATTGCATGGGGAGGCAGCGATAAAGCAAGAGCTCTGAAAATAAAATAGAAGTTGAAGTGCTGTGTTTCTGTTGTGAGGTGCTTGTGACCGGGAGCAAATGTCCCTTGTTTGTTCGGTACTTTGGAGGTGAACTTTGAGAAGCTACCTCCTCCTGAGGCTGGTAAACAAAGTCAAACCTCATCTGTGTTTAAACCAGTGCCTAATTAACGTGTCTAATTGGCCTGCATCTAATTCCAGGCTGGTGGGGAATTTGTTAAAAAGCTTTTCGAGTTATAATGGATTGAAATAAGCAAAGCTGCTTAATCGTCTCAGACGAAAGACACTAAATAGACACCAGCGGTGTAGGGCTGTTTGAGTCAGTCCCACATAACAGCGCATGTAGGGAGAGGTGGAAGCATCCTGGTTTACACCCCCCTGGACTTGCAGCTCCTGGTCCCTCAGGAAAGGGGTCGATGTTAGCAGGATGAGTGGTACCAGCTGCCAGCGTAGCTCCGGTTGGCAGCCAGGGCTGAGGACAGGGTCTGGAAGGCATCAGCCCCCTCACTGGCTTTTGGCCATGGGGCATTCAGCTTTCCCAGGGGCTTGGAGACCATCCTGGTGTGCCCTGCTTCTTTTGGTTTATTTTTAAGACCAAATAGATGTTTTGTTTTGCCTTAGTAAAAGCATCAGCTATTCTGGCTTTAATGCCATTTAATACCCAGATTATAGCCTCGCGATGCCACAGGATATTTTTAAAACAATGGATTAGTTCATTTCTAAAAAGGATTAGATTCTGAGATATGAATAACAACCAGCTGCAGCTGCCCAGATGAGAATGGGGCTGCTAGCACTGCCTGCCTGTCCCAGCACCTTGAGCTGGGCACAGGGAATGATCCCTCCTCTCCATGCAAGAGGCCATGGTGATCCCTGACCGGATCCAGGCTGGCTGTAGCAATCACAGAATCACAAGGTTGGAAAAGACCCACCGGATCATTGAGCCCAACCATTCCTATCAAACACTAAACCATGTCCCTCAGAACCTCACTCACCCATCACTTAAACACCTCCAGAGAAGGTGACTCAACCTCCTCCCTAAGCAGCCTCTGCCAGTCCCCAATGACACTTTCTGGGAAAATGTTTTCCTGATGTCCAGCCTGAACCTCCCCTGGTGAAGCTTGAGGCCATTCCCTCTCATCCTATCCCCTGTCACTTTGAAGAAGAGCCCAGCTCCCTCCTCTCCACAACCTCCTTTCAGGTAGTTGTAAAGAGCAATGAGGTCTCCCCTCAGCCTCATCCAGGCTAAACACCCCCAGCTCCCTCAGCCTCTCTTCCTAAGACTTGTTCTCCAACCCCTTCACCAGCTTAATTGCTCTTCTCTGAACTCGCTCCAGAGCCTCAATATTCTTGTTTGCTTCTGCCTCATGACCCCATAAATCTTCCTGCAAAATCCCTTCCTCCTGGCCAGGGTTAACTTCTCTGTCCTACAGGCCATACTCTGGGTTGTTGAAAGATTAGGAACCTCACGGCTTTCTCTTGGCTTTGGGGCTTCCCTGCTGTCTCACTGCTTGACTCTGTAGCTCAGATAGCTGCAGGCGCTTTGTAATCTGGAAGGTCAGTGAGGGAATTAATGAAGCATTGGATATAAACTGGTAGCAAATGCCAAGTGCCTCCACATGGTCACCAGGGATGTGGCTGGCAGGTTTCAGACCCCCAGGGCAGGTGGACGCAGCATATGACAGTCTTCAGCCACCTTGTGTGGTACCAGTTGTACTAAACCTCAGCTGTGCCTCCTCCTGGTATCCCCTTAGTGAGCCTTCTCCAGTTCCAACCCCAAAACAGGTCCTGCAAGATGCTGCACAGCCCCTTCCTTTCCATCCCTGCTCCCCTTAGCATCCTGCTGGTGCCTGTACACAAAACAAACCAGGGCTGGAAAGGCTGACGGTACTTTTGACAGTTTATGGTCACAAACTCTATTTTCAGCCTAATAAGTTTTTTATATGCTTGGAAAGCTGTCAGTTGAACATCAGCCAGGCGCAAAGTACCTGCCATAAACTGGCTGGACGGCAACCAAACGGGAAAGGTGCTGCTCTGCTTTAGCGAGTTCTTGATCTCAGCAGCATTAACTGGTTCATTCATTTGGTCTGAGGATCTTGGCTTTAATAATAAAATAATAGGATAAAATAATAATGCCCCTGCTTAATAATTTATAGAAATATGTTCTGAGACCTTGTTAAATCAGAGCTGGCAAACGATTTGGATGGGTCTTGGAGGCAGGAGGCTCCATGGTGCTGCTGTCAGTGCTGGGGGCTTGTCCCTGTGAGGAGCCACCGGATCCCAGTGACAGAGGAGAGAGGCTTTGGACGATGTCTGGAGAAGTGTTGTGCTTGCTGGGGAGGTTAATCTGGAGATGAGCTGCTATATCCAGGACTGCAGACTCGCCTTAAAATCGTGGCCCCATTGAATACTTGACCAAATGCAGAGCAGGGCCTGATCCTGAGCACGTCTCTGCTCCCACCACAGCAGCATCATGGTGGCTTTAAATGTCTTTCCAGCGTCACAGCCCATAGGGTTGCCAGGGAGGTCAAGCATGGGGAGAGACAAAGGGTCTGGGAATGAATCACAAATATGCAGAGGGCATCTCTGTGGATGTGGTCTTTCTGGACTGGGGAAACCTATGAGGAGCAGCTGAGAGAGCTGGGGTTGTTTAGGCTGGAGAAGAGGAGGCTGAGAGGAGACCTCATTACTCTCTACAGCTACCTGAAGGGAGGTTGTAGAGAGGAGGGAGCTGACCTCTTCTCCCAAGTGACAGGGGACAGGACAAGAGGGAATGGCCTCAAGCTCCGCCAGGGGAGATTTAGGCTGGAGATTAGGAGGAAGTTTTTCACAGAAAGGGTCATTGGGCATTGGAATAGGCTGCCGAGGGAGGTGGTTGATTCCCCTTCCCTGGAGGTGTTTAAGGCACGGGTGGATGAGGTCTTGAGGGACTTGGTTTAGTGTTTGATAGGAATGGTTGGACTAGAAGATCCAATGGGTCCCTTCCAACCTGGTTGTTCTATGATTCTATGATTCTATGATCTGGGTGGCAGTTTCACCCCTGTCCTGTGAGGCAGCCCCTGCCATGGTGGCACCACGGGGACAGGAGGAGTCCTGGGTTGCTGTAGGGCTCCCGTGGGACACCCACAGGGCCGCTTGTGATCAGAGCCTCAAGAAATGGGGTCTGGTGTTCTGTGTGCCACATCATAACCCATGTGGTGCCTGGTGAGTTTTGGTGCTGAAGGTCCCTGGGTGCCATGGGACACTCCTTCCTATGACCACAGCAGGTCCCACACGGGACACCGCAGGCTGGCTGGGGCAGGAGGGATGTGTGTGTGACAGCCTGGGCATCATCTGTGTGTTCTTGAGGGAGAAACAAGAGCGGCTCCCATCCTGCCACGAGCTGAGCTGTGCTCTGAGAGAGATTTGCCTGTGACCTTGCGCTGCGGGAGCTGCGGACGCCCCGTCTGCTGCCCTGGGGCTTGGCTTCCCAAGCAGACAGTTTACAGCAAATGGCTCGTTTCAATCCTAAAAATAACCTCGTAGAAAAGAAACTGGCCCCAGCACTTCAACCGGGAAAAAGTGCATTTGTTAGTAAAACTCAAGATGTCCTTTCCTGTCTGCCTCTGAGGCTCCCAGAACTGATGCGGAGATGCTGACTGTGCTTCCCGGCCTGGGAAAAACTTGCTTCGATGCACTGTCGGATTCCACCAAGATGCATATTTCTTTCCCTGCTGGCGATGCTCCGCAGGCTGTTCCCAGCCTCTGCCAGGCAGAAGTGGCTCCGACTTTGGGGCCACAAACGATTTCCCAGCTGAGGGAGCTGCGATTTGCCCTGTGAAATGGTCCCAGCTGTGCCCTGCCTGAGAGCACAGCAGGTTCGCAGTGGGGAATGAATACAACAAAATGAACATATTTGTTTTCTCTCACAGTGAAAGCACAGTGTTTGGACCACATTTCTTCCTCTACCTCAAAACTGCAGATTTTACCGAGTCTTGTTTGTATGCAGAGATTTTCCAGCTGCTTCTCTGCAGGTTTTGCTCTGGCGGCATTAACTGGGGAGACGAGACACATCATCTCTGAATTGCAAATCTAAAGATGTGTCTGTGTGCGCCTGCCCCAGCTGTTTGTGCCCTGCTCCAGCCCTGGCCCCTTCTTTCCACCCCCACTCAGGGGCTGTGTGGTGTCCCTGGGGCTGAGCAAACGGCAGCACAGGAATTCCAGCTGTTCTGGGCATCAGGATGCCAGATCAGCCATGAATTGATTATAGAGAATCAAATTAACAGTAGGCTTCTCTGAAGGCAGGCAAACCATCTGAGCCAACTGGCAAAATAAACCAGAAGTGCCTCTGGGTTCTGAAATAATTAGCTAGCTTTTAATTCCCTTGGTTGAGGGTCTCTTGGGGTGGGAGCTGAGGGAGAGCAGCAACAGCGGGTGATGCTCTTGTGGATATCTCCACACAGACCAAGGTAACAGATTCAGAGTGGTCATTTTTGGATTTCTGGCTTGGGAAACATATTTGAATAGTTGCCTTTATGTGGGAAGTTTGGGAGCTGTGAGATGTGGATGCGGCTGCAAGTCCATCACTCATAGCTGTGTTGTGCCTTTGGGAGAGGATGCTGCCCCGTACTTCCAGCAGCAACTCATGTTTGCTGCTCGAGTTCATCCATCAGCAGCTCTACTCCTCATGCTTATAGCACTGGAAAGGAAAATAAACCCTCCTCTTGCCTTCTGTGCTGCTGGGTTTGGTCACACAGGAGCTAACCAGAGCTACTGGCAGTAAACATGGGGTTGTGAAATGGAGACTTGGTATGGAGAGGGAAGAGGCTTACACTCATCCCTGTGGGCAGGTGGGTTAAACACAGACTCCTCCCTAATATTTCAGTCGATGGGGCCCCTCTCCTTCACTATGCACCTTGTGCCATTTGTGTCTGTCCTACAGCTGGCGCTGGGGTAAACCTGCCCCAGTTCTTCCCCACCTCCCAGCTCAGTGCAGTGGGATAGTGGCTACGGTGATGGCTCTGTTGTTTTCCGCCTTGCACACAGAAAGATGCTTTCCCCCAGCAGCCCTAGCGGGGCTGCAGCATCTCCTTCTGGGTACTGCAGACCCACTGGGGTCTTTGAGAGCCCCAGGCAGCCGGATAAGTTGCATCGTAAGGGCTCTCTGTGTTCCCAGCTTTTTTTGGCTTTCAACTCTGCAGTGTGTTGTCATTCCAGCACTGCACTGGATTTTCTGCACTGGGGGATTTTCTCCTTCATGACAAAAGAACATCTCAAACAGTGACAGTGCGTGGCTCTTGGCATCACCTCCCTACCCCTGAGCTCTCCTCCATGCCAGCAGCTTCCCATTGCCACAAGACCTTCCTACCCTAAATTGCCTGGATTGGAGGTACAGCCATGATGTAGGGTGGGCTAGGCTGGTAAGTGCTAACCAGGAGATGTGGTGCAGGGTTCTCCTCCACTTCTGCTGAGCGGCATCTCCCCATCAGAGAGGAAAGGCAGCTAGGATGGAGTTCATCTGGATACTGTCCTTGGATGCACTATACACAGCATAGAAGTAGCCTCTTCAAGAAGGAGCTGTGGTGCTACTGAGAATCCTAGGAGCTTTCTGATGCTCCTTAGGGTATTCTTTTTATTCAAGATCTCAAACAAGCTGGCTGCATTGTGCCCTAGTACAAAGGGCTCTTCAGGGAGCCAGATCCAACCTAAGCATCTCTCAGATGGAGCAGAGAGGAGGTGTCAGAGGAAATTAAAACTATGTTCTCCTGCCAGGTTGCTGAAAGGTAGCACAAGTCGTGGTGCACGGAGCAGGTCCTGGGGGTTTCTTGCTGCTCTGCTCTCTGTGCTGACCCCACCCTTGAGCTAAAAAGTGACCCATCTCTCTTAAGCCTGGGCTCACCAAGTCCTCCAAGGACTTGCAAGGTGCAGCTGCAGTCGCTCTGTAACACACATACAAATGTGTGTCAGAGCTGCAATCTACGCAGTGCTGCTGAGCTGCAAGTGCATTCCCCAGCTCCTGCTCTCCCCGGGTCGCACACTACATGGCATCACCTATTTATAACTGCACGCTCTGCAGGAATAATATTAGACTGATGGCCTCACACAGTCATGCTAAATGCTATTCTATTTATGTGATGTGCTCTTCTCTGCAAACTGCTGGTCTCCCCGATGCCAAAACATGCTGCATAACATAGATTTTTCTCTTTTAATAAAATCTTCACCAACAGCACCCATTCCACGTATATTTACCATTTTTTTTCCCAGGCCATCGGGAGTAATTGCATCTACTATTCCTTCCCCAGTCTGATCGATACCCTTGGTAAATAAGATAACCTGTCAGCTCTGTTGTCCCCGTAGCCAAAGGTACTTGAGATACTTGAGCAATGAAATTGTTTTGCTGAAGAAATAAATGCCTCTCGCAGTATCTGAAGATGCTGTGACCTTTCATTAGTGACCTGAGTGACTCATCCCTTTCCGTGTGCGCACTGCAGCCTCCTGCCACGCTATAAAACCTGCACCACAAAGTCTCGCTGCCTGGTGCCTGGCGTAGGGAGCTATGGAGCCTCCTGCTCATGCTGCTTCTCCTTTGGCTTCAGACGTGCTCGTCACACCTCTGACTGTTCCTGGGGGCTCTTGTGTTATGGAGATGCCCTGTTTGCACCCTTTGCTCCATCTCAGTCTTGCAGTGATGACCTTGGCAGCCCTAGTCCTTGTCTCAGCAGCAGCTCCTGCTCCCACAGGCTATGGAAATCTCTGACACAAATGCATGAGCTTTTCAGCATAAGGCAGCCAATCTATGCTTGTTTAGTAAACAGGGATTTACTGGCCATACCTCCCCCCTAAAATGAGGTGGGCAGCTCAGTCAGAGCCAGATTTTGGCCAGAGGCCACGTATCACGTGCTATGAACTCTAATCACAGGCAGGAGCAAATCCTTCTGCTCCAGCAGGATAACATCGTGTACTGCTACAGTCAGCAGCTGTCAAACATGGCCTGGGAATCATTTTCATAGAATCATAGAATCACCAGGTTGGAAAACACTCACCGGCTCATCGAGTCCAACCATTCCTATCAATCGCTTTGCTGAACTCAAGGAGTCTCTGCAGCTCCTGCAGCACTGACTGTTCACTCTGATCCCCACCATGGACACATGGGAGCCTCTTACCCTCTCGCTTTGCCTCTGAAAACATGAAGACCCTGGAAATGTGACTTCTTTAGTCTCTTTTCAGGAATCTGTGCAAAGTGAAATAAAGCCTTAAACAGAGTTGAGCACTCTGTATTTATCTACTACTGATAGCGATGTTTTCTTCTCATAGAATGTTTTTCATGCCAAGGAAAACAGTTTTTCATTTTAGGGAAAGAAAGTTATTGTACATCTGTGCATCTGTACGTGTGCTTGTCAATTCTGCCTGAACAGCTTCCCAGGGCTGTCAGCTCGAAAGTTCTCTTTAACGTAACAAATCTTGACTTTGTTTGCAACAAATCCTAATCCAAGAGGTGTTTATTTAATGCAGCAAGAAATGCTGCCAGATTTCCAAGTTTGATCCCAGTCCTGTTAATGTCAGCTAGAGTTCCCATCATTTTTGGTTTGTTGGTTGGGTCTAATCTGGGTAATGGAGTCAAAAATCTGTGTTTAGGTCAGATTTGTAGACAAGTTCATTGCTCCACTTCATTGTGCCAGACAGTGTGTGGGAAAAGCAACAGTACAGGTGGGATTTCTCTCCCCAGTTTTTAGACATCTCCAAGTCCAGCAGCAGATAGCCAAGGGAAGGAAGAGGAACATTCAGATCATCTTAAGCCAGAAACCAAAAGGAGATGAAATGAATTTATTTTTTCCTGCAGAGCCATCTCACCCCATGAGGATGTGCAGCTCATGTAAAGGAACCTGAAAGCACTGGAAAGTCTCTGTGGCAGAGGGGAAAGAACCTCACTGAAAGCCAGGACCTGAGCAGGTGGGTGCTGACCCTGGCACTGCCACAGGTCCTGTGCTCAGGTCTCCTCACTGTGCAGGTGCCAGCCAAGGCCTTAATTATACATGTAGCAAATAAAGGAAGGAACTCCTTTTTTTTTTCTCCATTTCACAAGGAGAAGCAACATTGAGGGTGAGGGGATCGCAAAGCATGAGATACCAGAAAAAAACTTGTCTCAGGGTCATCATCCCAACACACAGCTCCTCAATAGATTTTGCTGATGTGACAGCTACACAACACAGGAAAAATGAGCAGATTTATGGCTACAACTGTTTCTGAGGCTCAGAGATGCTTCTAGGGATACAGATCTTTAAATCATCATTAACGATGACGTACGGGGGTGTCAGAGAAGACAAGGTTGGGCACAGCAATGCTAGATGGTGAGAGCAGAATGGCTGACTCTTCCTATGCAGTGCTCCCTCCCTGGGATGCAGTGATGCTTTATTTCAATCATGCCAAAAGCTGGTGCAGTGACAGGCTGCTGCAGCTCCTAGGGGCTCTGGGGAGCTGTAGCATCTTAGAATCATAGAATCATGGAACAACCAGGTTGGAAGGGACCCATCGGATCTTCTAGTCCAACCATTCCTATCAAACACTAAACCAAGTCTCTCAATACCTCATCCACCCGTGCCTTAAACACCTCCAGGGAAGGGGAATCAACCACCTCCCTCGGCAGCCTATTCCAATGCCCAATGACCCTCCGTGTGAAAAACTTCCTCCTAATCTCCAGCCTAAATCTGCCCTGGTGGAGCTTGAGGCCATTCCCTCTCGTCCTGTCCCCTGTCACTTGGGAGAAGAGGCCAGCTCCCTTCTCTCTACAACCTCTATCTACAACCTACAATCTTGGGTGGAATACATGTGTGATGGTGGAAGAGCCGGACAGCTTTGGGAGGTGTGGTTTCAGGAAAGAAAAAGAAGAGTTCAGAGCTCTGGAGCAGCTCTGATCTGGGGAGTTTGTGCAAGCAGCAGAGGTGATACCCGGTCCTAATGTCCTAAAGATCTTCCCTATTGCAGAGAGAGAAGAACATCTCATTCAGGAATTTAAGCTTTGTCTTTAGGTTTCCCTTGGAACAGGAGGGAGCTGAAAGTTTCAGGGCTTTTCTGTACACCTACCAGGTGCTGAGCAGACTCTGGAAACCAACCTTAGTCCATGCCTGGCCCAGCACTGAGGTCTGGCTCCCTGCAGTTTCGCTGCACTAGGAGTGAGCTCCCCAGCTGCAGAGCCCTAGGAAACTCATCACTGCTCCAGCCCCCAGGCCAGGTGGCTCCTGTGTTCCTGTAAGGCTTTAAAACAAGCCAGATGAGTCACAACTAAAAGCATTAGGTGTTTATTTGCACTTTAGACAAATTAAGTCCATCTGAAAGCCAGCTGTGGCTCCCACTGTGCAGCAAGGAAGGTGGGTCCATGCAAGGAGCAGCTGACTGTGATAAATATTGGGCTTTGGTCCAAAGATTGCAGCCTCCTGGGTCAGCAGTTTCCCAGAATAGGCAAATTTTAACTCAGAATCCACTTCAGCTGAGCTGCAAGATCCACTGTTGCAAATCACATTGCTCCCTTCACAAGGATCAAAATGTTCAAGCTGTTCATGGCAGGGAACACCACGAGCAAAATTCAAAATATTGCTCAGGTTCCTTAGCTTACCTCAAAGCAGAAACTTCCTTGGCTCCCCTGGTGACAACAGACGGATTGTCCTCGCCATCGAATCTTGCCTTCACAAGCCTTCAAACCAGCATTGCTTCTCTTCTTTTTGTGTGTCTGATTTTTGATGGAGGTATCTAATCCCCTCACGAGGCTGGATGCAAGAGTAAGATGCAGCCACCCACCCAAAGATTCCAACTCTCCTGGGATTTGCCTGATGAAAGCAGCTGTTCAGGCTACGGTAGTCATTCGCCTTGCAAAAAAAAAAACCCGAACCCAACCAACAGCCTCCAGAAACTTTAAAATGCCAATTTGTTGTTGTCTGCTCTGTGCTGTTCCAAAGAGAGTGAGTAATGCTAGAATTCTTTTTTAATTCTGCAGAGGGGGTGGGCAGGAGAGGAAAACACAGATCCTGAAGCGTCTCAGTCACCCAGGAAGAACGAACCTAGGAACTGGCACAGCTTAGTCATGTATTTTAAATTTGATATTTTTATGAATATTTCCATTTCCGAAGCACTTCCCTCTTATAAAAATTCACCCTCTCAAATGTCTCACGATGCAAGTATTTAATTACCAGTGTCCTCTCCTTGGGTGAAGGGGAGAATGATGTCTCAAACGTCTGTCCAGTGGTGGAGAGGGCATTCAGTGGTGGGGACAAGGCATTGCTCCCCCCATCCCTCACTGAGCGGCTCTGAGTGGCCAGGGAACCAAGGGAGATGTTAAACAGCTTGTACCACTGCACTGGAGGCTGGACTTCAGGACCAGAGGAAACTCAACGTTCATCTCTTTCCAGCTCCAGGTGTACTGTAGGCAAAAAGGTTCAGTTGAACAGACTTGTTCTCAAACCTGGTCCTAGTTTGCTCTCTGATGCTGGCAGTCCTGTCTATACCTTGTGTGAGATTGGAAATGATAATGCTGCAGTCACCATCTCTCTGCAAAACAGGCATCACGTTGTTCCTGAGAAGGGGACAAGTGCCAACTGAAGTGGTGCATCCTTTGGAGGGTGTGCTGGGTACCTCAGAGCTCATCAGAAGCCTCCTCCTCACAAAGAATGATGTTTGTCGTCTTCTCATCAATCTGGCGAGATGTTTTCTTCCTGAAGAAGGACCCCAGGGACTGGCTGGCTTTTTGGCAGGTAGTCCTCATACGTGATATGCAGTCTTCACTGGTCATCATGTAGAGCAGAGGGTTGAGGGCACTGTTGAAGCTGGCCAGCCCCCGGGTCACCTGGTAGGAAACATAGATGTTCTTTAAAGCCTGTGTGCAGAACCCTTGGAGCTGCCAGCTTCGAGACAACAAATTGAGGTTTCTGAAGATGTGATAAGGGAGGAAGCAGATGGAGAAAAGGACCATCACAAGAATCACCAGTCTGATGCTTCTTCTCCTGAGGCTGAGGTCCATGGTGTCATTCCTGCAAAGCACCACAACAATGTGACAGTAGCATCCAATGATGATGAGGAATGGGATGATGAACCCAGTCACAGTGATGGCCACGGTGTACAGCAAGTAAACGCCCAGCTTCTCATGTCCCGTTGTGTCGTGACACTGCATCCCTGTGTTGTCCATCTTGCTGAAGGCGAAGTCAGGAGCTACCTGTATGATGACCCACACCCAGACCATCGCGCTGAGCCACACCGAAGAGGTTGCCCCTTGGCACCTGCCCCGTGCTTTCAGCGGATGCACGATGCCCAGGTAGCGGTGGACACTGATGCAGGTGAGGAAGCCGATGCTGGCATAGAGGTTGAGGTGGAAGAGGCCCCGGGTGACACGACACCAGCCGTGCCCAAAGAGCCACATTCTGCCCCTCAGGTAGTAGCTAACAAGGAAGGGCAGTGTGCTGACGTACAGCAGGTCAGCCAGCCCCAGGTTGCCCACCAGCAGGGCAAGAGGATGGCTGGTGACCCACCGGCACCCACTGCAGAGTTGCCACAGCCCCAGCCCATTGCCCACCAGCCCCAGGGGTGTCACCACAAGGTAGACGGCAGGCAAGAAGCGCTGGGCAAAGGTGGTGTCCACAGGGCAGAGAGCTCCACTGCCATTGCTGGGCCAGGGGAAAAGAGCCTCCCCGGCCATCAGTTGCAGGGGTGAGGTGGCTCTCTCTGTGCCCAGAGTCAGTCCTGGCAGTGGGGTGTTCAGGGCACAGGGCTCTCCGCTGGAGGACGTGGTGAGGGCTGCCTCAGTGGAGATCCTCGGTTTCTGTCAGCTTCCACTGTGCTCGCAGTGCCTGCCGACAGCCTACTTGAGATATTTTGAGCCGAGCGCCAGGGACACGCAAGCCCCAGCTATTTTGGAAGCTTCGCGTGCTGGGAGGGAGCTGGAGGAAGGGGGCAGGGAGGCAGGAGGACGGCTCTGCCTCAGAGGCAGCAGAAGACGTCTGATGATGGGGCCCAAAGCTTTCAGCCTACTTCTGTTCTTTCCCTCTTGGAGCGAGGAGCAACCCCCTCATCCTTACAGACCAGGAGCTGGAAGCCTGCACCCCTCACTTCCACTCCTGACACCCTTCCTCCTGGCCCCACTGCTCAGACCATGCCACCCATCCAGAAACACCAGGAGCAAGGCTAAGGCAGAGACTAACAGCTTTCCATGGGGTTTGTGGTGCCATCCCTGCTCCAGCCGGTGCTGCAGAGGTGCCAGGCTGCCTGCCTGCTCCCTGCCAAAGGGCTGCACCGCCCCTACAGCACACAGCAACACCCTGCTCTTGAGACCTACTTCTATATCCCTCCCCAAGCACAGAAATCCTCCACCCACCCCTCCTTTGAGCAGTTTTGACCCATGCTAGCAGGAAATACAAAACAGGCCGCAACCTTGCTCTCCTGCCTTCCCTGTTGCCAGGGTTGTCACACAGAAGGCACACAGATACTCTGAGGCTGGGTGAGAGCTAAACCCAGCAACCCCCAAGGAATCCTGTGTTCATTTCTGGGCCCCTCACCACAAGAAGGATGTTGAGGCTCTGGAGCGAGTCCAGAGAAGAGCAACAAAGCTGGTGAAGGCGCTGGAGAACAGGCCCTATGAGGAGTGTCTGAGAGAGGTGGGGGTGTTTATCCTAGAGAAGAGGAGGCTGAGGGGAGACCTCATTGCTCTCTCCAACTACCTGAAAAGAGGTTGTAGAGAGGAGGGAGCTGGGCTCTTCTCCCAAGTGAGAGGGGACAGGACAAGAGGTAATGGCCTCAAACTCCCGCAGGGGAAGATCAAGCTGGACATTAGGAAAAAATATTTCACAGAAAGGGTCACTGGGCACTGGAACAGGCTGCCCAGGGGGAGGGTTGAGTCACCTTCCCTGGAGGTGTTTAAGGACGGGTGGGTGAGGTGCTGAGGGACATAGTTTAGTGTTTGATGGGAATGGTTGGACTCAATGATCTGATGGGTCTTTTTCAACCTGGTGATTATATGATCTACTATTTTTTATTGAGCACTGCACTCTTGTGCTTAGGGAGGCATGTGACAATGTTTAGATTTAATGAGGTGCTCATCCAGCTCTTTCTCAGCCAACTCCAGGCTTTTACAAGTCATCAGTACAATCATCGGAGAATGGTTTGGAAAAGAAATTCTGATGCACGTTGTTTACTCATGCAGTTTCTCCTTCAGCTGCATGCACTTGTGCTGCCATGAGCTGTGATGTGTTGCTCACCACTGGCTTAGGAAAAGGATTGTCAAATCACGTGCCAATTGTGGGTGTAGATGTGACAGGATGCCTTGAGGACAGGGGTGAGTTGTCTTCTGGTTGGGATTTTGGTTTTTTATCTTTATGGGTGACCATAATTATCTGTGGACTCAGACTATTTATCTGCTGCCCCACAAGAGCAGGCAAAGCTTACTACCCACTGCGTCAGAGGCTGCAATAAATGTGATCCTCAAATAACTACATGTTTCCAGGGTAGCAATCCTTCAGAGGCAAAAGCAAATATTGTGAGACTGGCAATCAAACTTCAAGGGTTGATTTCCCTGTATTCTTAGTGAAAAATAATTCTGATTTATTTGGATTCATTAATTCATTATTCAGATGTTTTCTGCTTAGTGAATCAGGGAGAAATGACATTTTGAAGGGGGGGAAAAAAAAAGAAAATTATAGCAGAGGTGCATTGAGTCATTTCTGTTTGAGATGAGAATTACAGGTTGCTGCTTAAAAGGTGGCCTTTTGAATTTTGCCATCACCCAGAGGTGACTGGGCAGGATTTGGGTGGCAGCGAGAGCCCTGGCAGCATTCCCTGTCAGCAGCTGACCCGGCCTTGGTAGCTGTGTCCCAACATGCTCAAACAAGAACTGGCTTAAAAACAGGATTTTCAGTACACAGAATGTCTTATTCATGTTAGTCAAAGAGCGTTGTGCTTTTAAAGTTTACATGAAGTGGTGGCTGCCCCATCCCTGGAGGTGTTGAAGGCCATTTTGGATGAAGCTTTGAGCAACGTGATCCGGTGGGAGGTGTTCCTGCTCTTTGCAGGGGCATTGGAACTGAGTGGGCTTTCAGGTTCCTTCTGACCCAAACCATTCTATGATTCTGTGTCACTGCTTTTTTGGTGCAGCTGTGTCAGAGGTGAAAAAAATCAACAAACGTTGCAGACCAGGCTATGTTCATTCTGTAATCTGCTGCCTGCCAGAGGTTAACCACGTCCCCCGTGTCAACCAGTATTAGTGATTTGTATTCAGGCAGAACACCAGATGATCACAATAAATAATTCTCTTTGTAAGCAGCGTTTTCTGCAGGAACAGTGAGAATTTTTTAATATTAAAAAAACCCAAAACCCCCAGGGAAAAACCCAAAAAGAGGGACTGAAAAGCATCCTTGGCTTTTATTTTCAGTAGTTATAGTAGCTAGGAGAGCAGGTGAGTAGCTGCCTTGGCTCTGCTGCCTTTCCTGCTGCTTGCAGGGAGTCTTTCCCCTGGGCAGGAGAGAGATGTTCTCCCTGCCACTCATTTTTTTGCCCCTGCACCTCTAAATCTCCCTTGGTATGGCCACGGTTGATCCCATTGGCTGAGTGGATGTAGTCCATGACTGGGTAAAAGGAAAGGAGCAGAATTTAATCCACGATATAATACATTGTAAGAATGGTTTGAATGCTTGGACTCACATTTTCATTCTTTTTTGATTTTCTTATTCTAAGCAGCCGGCACGGAGGTACTTCCAGTCTGTCCCACCCTGGGTCAAGCTTTTCTGGCAGCAGCCAAGCTGGCCATGAGCAGCAGGGCTCATCCCGCACAGACAAGCCCATGCAAGCTCCACACCTATGTGACCACGTCTTTATTTTCAGTTCCATGAATACACATCTAAACTGTCCAGATCTCACCTGGACGCGTCATGTAAACTGCTGCTCCTTTCCAATCGTCCTTCTTATCCTGCTGTGGGATGTACGTTCTCTCTGCACGCTTGCACGAGGCCGTTAGAGGGCATTTGGGTTTCGTTTTTCAATCATCCAGAAGGATTATTGCTGTGAGAAAGTAAAGGCAGAGCTGCCAAGCAACTTTCATGCGCTGACTCTCACATAGCTCAACCAGCTCCAGCCTGTCGGGAGACGGCCCCTACTCATCTTTGTGATTTGCTTTCTCTTTTTACTATTTTGCTTTTGGCCTTGGCTCACGGGGTATGTGCTTGGATGGCAGGCGGTATGTCTGGTGCTGCAGAGCGATGTCTCCTGTGTCTGAGCTCCTCGCTCACCGCAGCCCTGCCAAACCGCTAGCGCTTTGGAGAGGAGGAGGCCAGGCAGAGCAGGAAGGTTCATGTTTATTCTGGAGAGGTGCGAGGAAGGTGAATTAGAGCTGCCATCAGGAGGACTGCTCTGCCCATGCCCAGGAAGGCAGCTGCCCAGTTACAGGGTGGATGTCGTGGGATGGCTGAGCTCGTGAATGGTGTTGCTGCTCAGCCTGGCACAGCAGAGACTTGTGCTCTGCAGCCCAATGTACCTGCCCCTTCCCCAGGGAGGCCAGGGTGTGAGGGTTCCCTCTGCAGGTTTGGGCTTCCAGCTACTGGAGACAGTCTCTCTCACAGCCCTCTGCATGCGTGATGTGGTGGAGGAGAAACATCACCTCTCCAAAAGCCCCACTGCTCTGGGAAATGACCAGTTCTTGATTTCTCATGTGGATTTACGCTTGGGGCAGGGTTTCCCTGTTTCCTTTTTCATTCCACTTAAGAAACTCTGTGATGCTGCCCAGTAACCCTGTCTGGGGCAGCAGGGTGCCCAGAGAGGGCAGGTGCTGGGTGACACGGGGATCTTGTTCTCTATTTTCACGCTCCTTTGCAGCCAAAGTCCATCAGTTCTTCCCAAGTTCTGAAGAGATGAGTCCTCTGTCTCCACCAAAACCACAGTGCCATGGGCTTGTGCCAGATTTTTTGTCAGGATGAGGTGTTGGCTCTGGGATGAAACTGGGGTAGGCACAGCTACCAACGTCCTCCTCTTCCCCTCTGGAAAGGCAGAGTGGAGAGTGATGGGGAGGTGGAGGGGATGGTGGCATGTCCCCCACACGTGAAGAGTAGGAGCACGTGGTAGTGCAGGTACCTGGCCCCAGAAAGTACTATCTGCCTGAGAGCAAAGGAGTTTTTGCACTGTGTCCACACTGGGAGCTGTGCCAGGCTAATTAAAGGGGCATCGTGGAGCTGGGGCACTCAGGGACTCAGCCAGGAGCATCTCTGAGCACAGGGGCAGGTCGAGTCCACCTGTGTGTCTCAGGGTTATGTGGGATCCACAGTGCTCTCAGATTCAGATATGCAGAGATACCAAAATCCAGGTCTGCACCTGCCATCGACTGTTTTCCAAGTGCAGTTTCAGGAGGTGGTTTATCTATCCCTGAGACATGCTCAGGTCATGGCTGGGGAGGGCTCATGGGTTGCCCACAGGTAACTGGGGGTCCAGTGGCTTGCGTGGACTGGCACTTCCCTTTCTCAATAAAACCTGTTGCTCAGAGGCACCAGCTTCACTGAGGCTCTCACTTACCACCGGGGAAGCTGCCGACAGAGCCGGGCAGGGTCTGGCCATGCAGAGCCGCCTCTGGGTCTCCAGCCTGCAGTAGCGGTTCTGGTTGGAGACGCGAGTAGAAAAGCCCACACCACAGGTGACTGAGCAGGCGCTCCACTCCGTGCCCCACTCCTGGCAGGGGTATGGCAGTGGCAGGGACGCTGCCCCAGGGGCTGGAGGAAAAGAGATGAGGGGAAAAAAGTAGTTGGAGCCAGGCACTGTGCAACATACACTGTGGGTGCTGCAGGCAGAGCCCAGCATGGTGGAGTGACGAGCTGTCTCCTGTTGGTGTTCATGGTCTGGAGTGAAGAGACCATCTATAGAGACCAGTATGGCATGTCCTGCATCTTACCTGTCCCAGCAGCCCGAAGGAGGTGCTGGTCCCTGGCCTCACAGATCCACTCAGGGCAGCACTTCCCCGGGACCTCCACGCGCCGTGGGTTCGGGCAGTCTGGGGTGGGCAGCCGGACATCCTCCTGGCAGAGCGGGACGCAGGTGAAACCCCCATCCAGGCAACGACACTGGAGCTTGCAGCTGGGCTGGAAAACCTCCCCATCTTTATAGACCTGGCCATTCACCTCGCAGCCTTCTTCCGTGTCTTCAACTGCAAACAACAGCCAGGGAGCCCGTTTGGGGCAAAATGACAGAGATGTGGATGGCAGGGGAGGGAAATGGTGGGACTGGCACAACAGGACCGAACTGAGGATGACAGAAGTGACTGAGAGGTTTGTGGGGTAGACGTGGGTTTGCAGCAGCATGTGCATCGCCCAGCCTCCCCCTCTACCTCCTCTCCTCAACATCTCTCTCTACTTTCAAAGCGACAGCTCACTAGTTAAGCTGCTTTTGGAGCCTTAACAGCTTCCCTGAAAGAGGTGAGGGATGCAGGGGATGCTTGGAGCTGGCTGGGCCCCGGCCAGAGTCAGGGTGTGCACTGTGTTGGGGGCATCGCCGGCAGGGAACTCACAGTTGCAGGTGGCTCCTGTCCCTGTGGGTGCTGCACTGTAGTCACAGACGAGGCCCTGGCTCTGGTCGCAGACGTGGAGGAAATCACAAGGCTCTCCCAGGCGCCGGGCACAGATTTTGCAGCAGCCACAGCCATCCAGGACCAGTGGGGACCCGCGGGGGCAGCGAGGTGGCACCCAGGGGCAGTAGCATGGTCTCCGGCACAGCTGCGCACACACCTGCAGAGGCAAAGCCAGCACTGGTTCAATGCAGGATGTTTTTTGGTTAATGGCTGCTATTTCTCGGGGACAGGCAGGTAGTCCTTTCTCGGTCACGTGAGTAGATTTTTGATGGAGGGAGGTTCTTAAAGTCCTTGAGAACACGGCAAAGCAGCCTGGAAAGCTGTTGTCCTCCATGGAAAACAGGAAGAATCAGGGATGCTCAACACTCCACAGGATGGGAACATAGAATCATAGAATCATCAGATTGTTTAGGTTGGAAAAGGCCTTTAAGATCATCAAGTCCAGCCATAAACCTAGCACTGCCAACTCTACCACTGAACCATGTCCCTAAGCATCACATCCACACGTCTTTTAAATATCTCCAGAGATGGTGACTCAATCACTTCCCTGGGCAGCCAGTTCCTGTCCTTGCTTTCAGTGAAGTAATATTTCCTAATATCCAGTTTAAACCTCCTCTGGTGCAACTTGAGGCCATTTCCTCTCATCATATCACTTGTTACTTGGAAAAAGAGACCAGCACCTGACTCGCTCCAAACTCCTCTCCAGGTGTAAAGAGCAATTAGGTCTCCTCTGCTCCAGGCTAAACAGCCCCAGGTTCTTCAGCTGCTCCCAGAATCCCTGGGCTCCAGACCCCTCCCCAGCTCCATTCCCTTTCTCTGGATGCACTCCAGCAGCTCAATGTCTTTCTTGTAGTGAGGAGCCCAAAACTGAGCACAGGTCTTGCTATCCATAGCTCATTCTGGTTGCACAATTACCCTGGCACAAAAAACTTCTGTAAGCACCACTTGTGCTGCCATCCTGTCGTATCTGAGGGGGCTGTTGCAGGTAGGGCCTGAAGCCAAGGGACTTGGTCCTGCAGTTTGGAAGTGAATTCTTTGCCTGTACTGGGCTAACAACGTGTCAATGTGTGAGCCCCTCGCAGCAGCTCTGACCCACTCTCTGACAGCCCTGCTGCTCTGCTTGCCCCACAGCCAGCACGTGCAACAGAGGCAGCAGTTCAGAAAATGTGCAACCAAACAACTCAGCCCCGTGATGGTCCAGATACTGATTTCTCTGCTGAGACTGCCAGGAGATTGATGGGTTCAGCTGGACCATGTGGATTTTAGATACCATTTCTCTTTCTCTTTTAGTTTCTCCCAGTAGCTTCAGATCTGACATGACCAGTTAGGCACAGAAGGCATGATCCCTGGTCCCCATTTGCAATAATTTAGATGTTCTTTCATGGGTCTGTAGAAATGCCAGTGCCAGGAGATAAAATATATCTGAAATGGGCTGAGTGACCTGGGTGTTATTGTAGTTTCATCAATGAGCAGTATTATTACTGTGGCAGCAACCAGAGAGACACTCACACAGGGACCAAAGGACTGGCTGTGGTGGCCAAGTTTGGGCTGGGGGCACAAGGGCCCTTGGTTACTCTCCAGACACTCATGAACACCTGAGGCAGGAATCAATTCTCTCTCACAGCTTACCGAGGCAGCCAAGGGCATTTTTCATCTTTCAGGAGGTTGCTGTTACAAATCAATGTTTTAGAAAGATTAGCCAAGCCAACTCCATTAATCTATTTCCCTGGCTCCTTGTAATTAACTTGTCTTTAGATGACAATGTGGCTGCTATCTTAACTGTCTGGGAAAGGAGTCAAATATTCCCCACACTGCCACGATGTCCCTGCTTGCAGAAGGTCTGTATTAGGATTCAAGCCCTTGGAGATGAGATACCCCAAACTGTTTAGCTTCCTTGTTCTCTGCATAGGCAACTATTTTTGCGCAGAGGCCAAGAGGAAAAAAAAAAAATCACTACAACAATCCAAATTCTGTTGGAGGCATTGGCTTTGCATGAGCATCCCAGGGGCGGGAGGGAGAGCTGAAGAATGCTGAGGCTGGGGCTTGCTGCTTGGCCCCCTGCCTCAGGAGCCTGGGCAGGGACCAAGGAGTTTGCAGGAGCCGCTACCGCTGAGCTGCTGCCCGCTCGCTGTCGGGGATGCATACCACAGCCCTGGGTGCGGGAGAGCTGGAGCCACGGGCAAGCAAACAAGAGTGCATTGCTGTCATTCCTGCGTGCTCTGTGGACTTGCACAACAGCCTTGGCCCATGGATGTTAAGACCCTGCTGCTTAATTGTAGATGTCTCTCCCAACCCTAGGTCTGTCCCTGTGGGACTGCATGAATACAGCCTGTCTGCCAGCCAGCGTTAGCCACCAGGCTTAGTGTAACTCCCCATTCCTCCCTGCATCTCACTTTGCAAGAACTGGGTGCTCCCCCAAATAAGCCTAAAGCTGCCCCAGGGCGCCGTCTCCCTTACCTTACAGAGGATGCAGAGGAAGGAGAGGAAGAGGAGCTGCTTCTCCAGCTGGACCCTCATACTGCTCTCCCCCTGCCACTTCAGCACATCACCCCCTGGGCGGTTTGGAGGCAGTGGCGTGTTTGCAGGTTTTAAAGCCCAGAGTAGGTCCTGCTGGTGTTTATACTCTCCCTCTCTGATGTCACTCACAGGCTCCAATATAAACATGAGCAGGTTTGGACAAGCCTCAAGATTTTCTTTTTTTTCCCCTTTCTCTTTTTTTTCCAGCCCACATTCCAGCTGCCATTTCCACTCCCTTCAAGGTGAGAATGTGCTCTCTGCTGAGACAGCAAGCAAAGGAAAGAGATGCTCTCTCCAGGGAGCACAAGAGAGGGGCTGGGGAGCCAGGTTGGTGAGGTGAACTGTCTCCTTGCTGCTAGCTGCATCCAGGAAGGAAGGTCAATTCCTCTTTTTACCAATTAAGGTCTGCCCAGACAGAACTGATGGCTTCCTCCTGGGTTTTAAAGCATTCGGCAGGGCTGTCCCTGCCACCATCCACTCTGGGACATAGACACTACTGTGCAGCCGCTGGGGACACACTTCTCTGTTTTATGCTAAGCACAGTGCCTGGCAGGCTGTGGGACAGGGGTGAGTCTTATGATCTTACTGATGACTTGTAAAAGCGTGGAGTTGGCTGAGAAAGGGCTGGATGAGCCTCCCATTAAAACTAAACATTGCCACATGCCTCCCTGAGCACAAGAGTGCAGTTCTCAATAAAAAATAGTAGATCATAGAATCACCAGGTTGGAAAAGACCCACTGGATCACCGAGTCCAACCATTTCCATCAATCACTAAACCATGTCCCTCAGCACCTTGTCCATCTGTCCCTTAAGCACCTCCAGGGAAGGTGATTCAACACCCTCCCTGAGCAGCCTGTTCCAGTGCCCAGTGACCCTTTCCATGAAAAACAATCTCAGTACCTTCAGGAAACCAAGTCCCTTCTCCATGTTCCTGTCCCTAGGTCTTATTACAAGGGGTAAGAAGAGGAATTTGTGAGTCCAGAGATTGAGGGGAATGCCAGGTAAGGTGTGGGATGTCCTGCAGCTCTCCCCAGGCTGTGTTCTCCACTCCCTTGCCTGCAGGATGTGGTCTGGGGGCCAAGAGCAGTGCTCCAACCTTGGCCCAAGCAGTGGATCCTGGCAGCTGTGCACAGACCTTCTATGTCTTCTAGGCACAATAAGAACTGCTGCTCTGTATCATACATTGTATGTGTTGGCAATCACACAGGAGGAGCTGGGTGGTTTTGCTTCATTAGCTGCAATCAGTCTGTTAAAGAGGTCATGGCAGCTTGTGGAAATAACAGGCCACCTTCCAAAGGCTGTTGTCACTTCTCCTGGCACTCACGTTGAAGCCCCAGCTCCCTGCATGGCCCAAGCCCTTCTCAGATGCAACTGTGCCCATCACAGGGGGGCCTGAGGACCGTGCATTGCTCTATCCTCATTAGCAGAGTGGTTCAGGCACTACTGATGGGTTCTCACAAGCCAGAAGGTTTGATGCCAAGGCTGGAGGTCCATGTCATGCTGCCTTTTCCCATTTCACTCCCCAGAGCTGATACTCTCTTAGTGGCCACACATTTCAGAGGATGCAACACAGCCAGATGCCTCAGAGGTGGCTGCAGTGCCTCTATCAGCCATGGCTCTAGAGCAGCCAAAGCACGGATCCAACCTTGCCTCAGGGGGTTGGGGAGTTCAATGAATTATTCCAGGCTTATGTTTATTAGGACTCCTGATTAATGGGCATGACTTCATTTCCCAGTTAGAAACCAGATGACAATGCTGGTAGGGGAAATAAAAGCCTCTCGTCACCCTCAGGGAGCAGCCAACAACCCTGGGTGAAGCCTTGGGGGGCAGTGAGGCACCCCTCGGTGGACTGGGGCTCAGGTTCAGGGTGGGAGCCCATTTTTTACTCTTTTCTTTAGCTTGGGACAAGAGGGGATATTGCTTCCCCATCTAGCTGATGCTTAAAAGGAGGTTGTGGAGAGGAGGGAGCTGTACTCTTCTCCTAAGTGACAGGGGACAGGACGAGAAGGAATGGCCTCAAGGTCCACCAGGGGAGGTTCAGGCTGGACATCGGGAAAAAAATTTTCATGGAAAGGGTCATTGGGCACTGGAACAGGCTGCCCAGGGAGGGGGTTGAGTCACCTGTCCTGGAGGGGTTTAAGGTACAGGTGGACGAGGTTCTGAGGGAATGGTTGGACTTGATGATCCGATGGGTCTTTTCCAACCTGGAGATTCTATGATTCTATGATTGAGATTTCACTTCTGTGAGGTGACATCACTATGATGATCTGACATCACTAGGAATTCAGTAGAGCCCAAGCAGTGACAGAGAACCACGACACCAAGTCAAACAGTCACACAGGGGCCAAACCCATCATCTCACACCCAGCCAACTGCCCATCCCTCAGATGGCATCACAAGTCACCACATTTTTCGGTTGCCCAGAGGAGCTAGATGGAAGTATCCCTACAAAGTCTCCCATGACTCTGCTTTCCCATGGGTGATATCAGCTTGAGCGTTCTTTCTACAGGCTCCCAGTGTCCCATGTGCCCAGCCAGGCAGCTGTGCCGGGGGGGCGGGGCTTCAGGCAGAGCCTGGTAAAGCAACACGGCCCTTGCACAGGCTTTGATTTGCAAAGTGGCACAAGAGCAGCACATTAGCAGTTCATTTTATAAATACTCAATTATAACCCTTCCCCTCTGGAGCATGTACCCCATATGTGTTCTGTACCATATGTGTGATTTCATAGCTAGTAATTAAATCCATATGTTGTGCTCTGCAGTTTCCATGGTATTATTGTCAGGATTTTTGGGGGTTGTAATTTCTTTTTTTTTCCCTTTTGTGGTCAGTTGTGCAAGAAAATAGTTGATACAGAGATCTGAATCCATCTCCTTTGAGTTAGCCGCTGGCAAGCTCTGCTGTTTCTATAGGAATGAAGGAATTGACCCAGTGAATTTACATTTTAGACAGCTGTTTGGTTTTTTTTTTCATGTCTGTGCCATTTAACGTGCCATCGTGAATAACATTGCAAGGCTCTCATTTGTGCACCCTGCTTAGCTGAAATTGCATCCATCTGTGATGGATATAGACCATATTTTCCCTCCATCCCTTTCCTTTGCTGGAGATGCTCTCCTTCTTTACTCCGTGCTGTTTATTGAACATGCTCCTGAAGTCAGACCAGGGTCTGGATGTTCATCTCTGCTGAGGAGAACCTAGGCTGTCTTGAGTCACTTGCTGGCTCTGTCCCTCTTCATATCAACAGTTAAATCATGGGTCAAGGGTGAGATGTTCTCCATACCTTGAGGAGGAGGATGTTCCCTTTGCTTTTGGGCACTCCTTTCTCAAATCCATGCTGCGGGTGAGAAGGTCTGTGCATGGGGGGTGGACAGCACTGGTGCGAGAGCTGAACAGATACCCAGCTTGGAAGAGCCAAGAGCCTTTAAATGAAAAGGAGACATTTCAGGTCTTCCTCAGCTGTCGGTGACTCTGGGTTGGCTGCTGGCTGTTTTTCATGAGACTTCTGGAAACACCCCGGCTTTGAGAAACTTTGAAATACCTTTGTTTTTGGCAGGATAGGAAAGTTGTTTCCTTCCCAGAAGGAATCCAGCTCCAGTTTCAAATAGCAAGAGCTGAGAGAGGTAGTGATGGCCATTTCCATTCCTGTCTGGCCTTTTTTATTCCCTCTGGTTGTCGCACCTTAACTGGAGACTGGGGCTGGGCTGGGAGGATTGGCCACCCCGAGGGATGAAGGATGGGCCAGGCAATCTTTTACCTTGAAGTCACTGCTTCCACCCCAGACCCGGGCTAGGAGAGACTGAAAGTATTTACCATCTGGTTCCTGTCCAAGTGACTTGTGAGAAAAGAATTCAGGGCTGCCATCCAGTTTCTGATGGTCAGGCAACTACATCAGAAAGCTTCGGCTTCATCTGAGACCAGTTGACCCCTCCAAGCTCCCAGCCACCACGGTGAGGCCAGCAAAGGAATGAGCAACAGCCAGGCATTGCCCTTATCCAAGGAGGAAGAGTCTTTTGGATGGGGAGTGATGTGGGATGGCATCTTCCAGGCACTTTTAAGCAGGTTTCATTAGAAGTAAGCATTGATAAATGGAAGTCAGTGCTGATTCTGGTCTCAAAGTCTGACGTTGCCAAGAGGAAGAAGTGGAGAGATTAGACAGGGAGCAAATGGATTATCACAACCTTTCTTAGCCAAAAGTGTAGTGGGATCTCATCATTCACACTGAGGGTTTCTCATTAGTGCAGCTCAGCTTTATGTCAGATGATGTGAAAGGACAACACTTTTTCTTGATAGATGTATCAAACCCTGGGCAGTCATTGTGTTTGGGATTTTTTGCTGTAGTCCAGACAAGAGCAATTCATAATTGTCCTCTAAGTTAAACATTCAGATAACCCAAAGAGTAAGACTTTTGTAAAACAAAGTCTGGATGGGAACCAAATGAATCTTTCCATTATTATTTGGAAAACAGTGTCAGAAACCATCATGTATCAAACATTGTGATCCTCTGAGAGTTTATTTTTGGTATCAAACATCATCAAAGATAAATTTCTTTAAAAAAAAAATCTCACTAGAAGTGTGTTGTTCAGACAAGATATAAACCTCAGATCCTGACCTTGTGTGGTTTCTGACAGGCCCTTGGTGTTTTCTATGGAACTGCATGGCTAACTTGTGTTTCCTGATCAAGTTGCTCATTCTTTTTGACTATCTCTGTTTTTCTTGTGGTTTCAAGCTAAAACAGACCTTGTTTTTCCTCTACTTCTTGTCTTGCTCGAGTGTGCTCTGTGTTCCCACGCAGCTGCCATGTCCCTTGCAGCATCAAATAGGCTGCAGATTAAGGCATGCACTGAGGTACAGCCAGTGATGCCTTTAGGTCTCACCAAACACACCTGATAATTGCAGCCAGCTCTGCTTGAGGAAGGCATTTGAGAATGTAAGTGCTGCAGCCAGGCAGCAGCTAGTGTTGTGCCTAAAAAGTAGGTGATGCTGGGAGAGGCTTGGGAAACATGATTTTTGTCTGTTCCCAGTGTCACAGCCCTTCACATCCCCAGAGCTGGCCTTGGTTCACCATCAGCAGGAGCACTCAGAGCCAGAACAGCTCAAGGTGCTGATGGATTCAGGATGCTGGGAGTGTGTGCAGGGAAGGGAGGATGAAGGTGTTGGGAGAGGATGGTACAGGGGAAGGAACAGTGACCTGAGGCAAAGATAACCCTCCTTGGTTGACATATTTCCAGTGGATGCTCTGCACAGCGTTTTTGCAAGCCCCTGGTTGTTGGTGGGACCTGCCTAGAGACCTTGTGCAGCAGGCACTTCTTAATGTCCTTGTTGACTGGTAGGAGTCTGGTCCATGCAGGGAAGGGGCTTTCAGTAGAGACTTCGGGCACATTAGGAGAGCTCAGCAGCTGGCTGGTCTGGGAAGGACTGAAGAGCTGCCAGTTCACTTGACTTGCACTAGCGTTTGGTTCACACACAGAACTTAAAAAGCCAAAATGTCCACCCACCACCCAAGACCAGCTAGCAAAGGACCTGCTGCTAGTCCTCAGGGCTCATGCTGAAGGCTTTGAGAATGAGTCCCACTTCCTATGTCCACCCATGGGAGTAAAAAAGTGCTGGGCTTGCTCCCCACTCCTGAGCAAGACTACAAAGGCTGAGACCAGTAAAGCAGAAGGGTCTCAGGCCCTCACCCCCCCCACCCAAACTCTACCTCCCAACACTAGAGACATCTGGAGACATGTCCCATGCATGCACTTCCCATAAACCATCTCCTCTAGTCCACATCCCCAGCCAAATCAATAAAGACATGACAGAAACCTTTAGAGTGTGTGTGGGATCCAGTTGAGGAAAACAAACCTCTCAGTCTCACAATGGTTATGAAAGCAACGATGTCGCCTGGAAAGTATGTACCAGTGAGCAGAGAGCTGCCTGTGTCGAAGGGTGAGCAGAGGAGGTGGGCGCCAGCTCAAATATGACTCAAAATCAAGGGAAATTATTTCTGATGAACGTAATTACTTCGGCTCCAGCCCTGATCAATATGAGGAGCTGAAACACTCATAAACCAGCCGAGAATGTGAACTATGCAGAATGATTTGTAAAAGGTGTTTGGCTGGGCGAGCTCTCGCCTGCCTGTCAGGCTGCCCACTGACCTGCTGCCGTGGGAGGTGGGAGAGCCACAACTTGCTAATTGCAAACTGGTGGCCCCTAAACGAGAATCCTCCATGAAGGAACAGGGAGGCGACTGCCTCACGCAGGTCCCAAGCCTAATTAAAAGCAACCAGCCAGCTTGGCTGGGCTTCTTTTCTGCTCTGACCACAAAGCAAGAGCCAAGACTGGCCCTTTACAGCCAGGCTGGCTTGTGCTGGCCGCCACAGTACGGAGAAGTTTTAGTGGCCTGGAACCCAGCACAGCCCAGGCAGAAGCTCTGCATGGGCCCTGGAGAGGGACTGGAGACCTGTAGGACCACAAGGATGGAGCTGTAGGGGATGGTGTCCTCCAACCTCATGCCGGCTGAGCTTGAGATATGTCAAGCTTGGTGTCAGTCTGCACGGGAGAGATGCTTCTTTCTCAAGGGCATGGCTGTGTCTTTGGGAATTGTATCCATAAAAGCAGATCTGGAAGAGGAGGCATAGTCTGGGACATTCCCTGCAGCAAGTCCCCACTGAGCTGGTGCCTGTGGCCATCTGGAGATGGCAGGGATTTCCTCCTGCGACAACAAGCAGAGGCTAAGGGATGGTGTTCTGGGACACTGAGGTCTCCCACAAACTGGTGTTTCCCCCACTGTAGTGAGGAAAGGAAGGAGACAGGCTGTGAAAAATTTATTTTTCTCCCACTGTTCCCCAGGGAGACAGGAACACCCTACCATGAAAGTGTCCCACCATGCAAGGTCCTTCTCAGGAAGCTGTGCACAGACACCGTGATGGCAGAAAGACAAAATTTGGAAAAGATCATGAGGAGAGCCCCTGGGCTGGGAGCTGCTTATGCCCCAGCACCACAGTGGCAGGAGGAGATGGAGTAGTGAGTGCTTCACCTTCCTGCTTGAGCTACTCTGCAGGCTCCAAGATGTTGCTGCCCATCAAACAATGCAATGTCTCCATCCTCTGTGGTGGCATTTTCATCTTCACCTGGCTGGGTAAGGCTGCAAGTTACAGCCACACCACCTCACTCCCCAAAGACACTTGATTAGCACTTGCAGGAAAACTCATCAGTTCCTACTCAATGGAACTCTGGTGGTTTTCAACTGTGCAAGCCCTGCCTGTGTAGAGTCCCTGCTCTCCAGCCATGGAAAGGGAGACTGTTCTGGAAAATTTTCCTTTCCTGACTAAAGGTTTTTGAAGAATTTCTTTTAAAAAGGCGAGGGGAAAAAAAAAATTATGATTCGTGACTCATTGGGACGTGTCAGGTTCTGGATCAGCATCTGCTCATACTGGGCTGGTCCCCTTTGCCACGGATTGCCTTTTCTGCTTGCATAACTGGTCCAGTTCTGTTTCTGGCACAGAGATCAGCACTTCCCTGAATCCAGCCGGGAACAACTCCTCCAAGGAGCCTGCTGGTGAGCTCTCTTTGAGAGTCTGGACAATCTGAGGTAAGAGGAGCCCACCGAGCATTGCTGCCTTGCTAAGGTGCTCAAAGACCTCTGGGACTATCTGCAGAAATGTCTCATCAGAGCAGGCAGGAAGGTGTTGTGAAATCCATGTTTGTCTTGACAGCAGCCCAGATCCCTGCAGCTCCAGTCAGAAAATAGCAGGAGCTCCTGCTGGGGGTCACCAGGGCAAGGCTCCCACCTGTGGACGTAGCCTCCACTCTGGGAAAAAACCCAAGAGCTCGTGGTGGAACTGCAGCAGGACTGCCTCCTGCCCTCAGCTGTTCTAGGAACTGGGCTGGGCTGAGCACTACTGAGAATTCCAAGGTATTCTTCATGTTATCCTTAAATCAAGACCCTTTGAGGTTGTGTTTCCACCTGCAGCAGGGAAAAGAGATATAAAAAAGGAGTATTTGATCAATGGGACTCTGCACCTGGTTGCCCAGGGCCAGCAGTGGCAGCCCGACTCATGGCTTATCTTGTCCCAGAGCTTTCCTCTAGTCTGGAGCCGGCCAGAACCCCTAGGAAGCATCTCCCAGGAGACCTCCTTTTGTAGATCAAATTCCAGGAAGGGAAATAACCCAGAAGCTCATTCCATTGGCCAGGACAGACATCTGCTCTCCTTGCAGTGCTGAATCCAAAGCCCAGTAAAGGACAACATCTCTTACAGGTACTGCTAAGGCAGTGACTTGGAGCACAGAGAGTTGAGTGTGCATGGGGCAACACATACATACAGCCCTTGCTAACTGACCTAGGCTGGAGGAGATGTTTTGAAGTGTTTTTGGTGGCCGTGCATGCTGTCCGTGGCACATTTATGACATTATCTACATCTTCTTCCTGAGGTAGAGATCTCCCTAGGCCACATGGAGAAATCCTGGTCTCCCTGTGCTGTGATTCTGCTGGAAACCACATCTAGCACAGTATGTTTGGGATTAGGAGAGCCATTTATTTCCCCAGCAGCTGGCTTCGTTCTCCACTGCCAGAAGCTGACCGCATTCAAACCCCAGTTTTCTTTCCATCTCTTGGTCCTGCTGAGATGTGGTCTGCTGCCTGCGCAGGCAAAGCCTCTCTGGGGCCTGCCACGCAGAAAACATGCTCTGGATTGACTGTATGAAAATTAAATGCAAACACTTTGCAAACCACAGTCCTCGAGTGTGAAGCAATGAGCTGAGAACTGTCAAAGTGAAGAGGAAGATCCTCCGAGCCACGCAGGTGAAGCTGAGCCAGGCTGGTACCTGCAAGTGAAGAAGCAGCAGTTGCAGAGGCTCTGGCTCCAAGGGACACCAGTCATCCTCTATATGCAAGCCTGGCTTTAAGATCTCCATACTGCTGCCACTGTTCACTGGTCTCACGTGTGATCCCCATCACAGAGGTGATGGATGTGAGAGGAGAGTGGTGGTGCAACCCCTGCCGCAGAGCAGCCCTCTTGTCCTGCAGCTTGTCCCAGGGATGTCCTGCTTATTCTTGGGTCCTCACAGCAGGGCAGAGCCATGCATCCAGCCTTGGCTGCTGCAGCCTCTCTCCCTAACCCTGCACTCACCTTTATGCCACCTCTGATGGCACCAAAGGTGCTACAGCTCATGGAGACACAGCATGAAGTTCTGTGGTAACATGCAGCTTCTGTTTGGATCTGGCTACACCCTCCACAGCCTGGCTGTCCTCCTAGTCCCCATGCAGGGCCACGGGCTCCTGCTTCAAGCCAACATTCTTCTCCCAGGACTTTCCCCTCCTTGGTCTGGTCTGTGGGGTGAGAGCCCAGCCTCTATTCTCCTGCCTCTGAGTCCTGGCCCCTGGAAACATGTGCAAGGAAATAGCTGAAGGTATTGAAAGGGGAGACAGGAAACGCTCAGAATATTTTTTTTTTTCTAAATATAATGACACCAATGTTTTTTGCAGTGTTAAAAATAGAAATCAAGGGAACCTGCCTTTTTCCTGTTTGCTTTCAGCTCTCACTTTCTTGCCTATGTCTGTGTTCTGGGGATCTGGATGTAAATAAATACAAAAAAAAAAAGATCTTGGCAGCTTGCAAAGCCAAGCCAGGTGGGTTAGGCCTTGGCTCCTGCTACCCCAAGCAGGGCCACGCTTTCCCGTGCATCACTGAGAGCTCCACACCTTGGGCGGCTGATCTGCAGGCTCCAGGCTGCAGTGGGACCCAGCACTGACTCGGCTGCTTGGGACCTCTCACTGGGTGTCTCTAGGAGTGCTGTCGCCCTCTTGCACCCCATGTCCTGGCTCCAGTCACTCTCCTGACTTTCCCAAGTGTCTCAGTGACACGACTCAGCTCCGAGCACTGCTGCTGCTCTTCCTCCTGTGTCTGGCAGAGCTGTGCTTGTGCCCAAGGCTGGATCCACTACTGTGCTATGACAGGAGCCCTATGCAAAATCCCTCCTTTCCCACCTCTCCCATTGAAGACATTTCCCCAGATGCCCATGGCTGGATAGGAGCACATCCTTCCACCACGCCCTGCACGTGCCCTTTCCCAGGGCTCCCTCCAGCCTCCATCGGTGCATTTGGAAGATTTCATTTCCACTCTTGCACTAGCTCATTAGAGACCATGTTCAACACCTCAACACCACAGGGTGACGGATTTGCACTCGCTGGGGCAGCACTGAACTGCACCAGGACACCCTGAGCTCCAGGAATCAGGATGCAGGAGCAGCTCCTTGCCCTGTATGGAGAAAAGAAAAAATCTGGAGTGTAGCAGGAGACTGAAGAGCAACATGCCTTTCATTCAGGAGGTGATACCACACTCCAGGGCAGCACAGTTGCCTGCCTGCTGCAGGTGTTCAGATGAAAGGCTAGGCACTCATTTTTCAGGAGAGCAACCCAGGGTGTGCATGTCTTGGATGGAGGCTGCTGCCTCATTTATTACAGACTCAGCTCTAGGTGCCTCAGGAGAGTAAGTCCTGGCAGGGGATGAGAGATGTGCGTGTGTATGCTGCATTGTAGGAAGATGGTCTGGAAAGCGCTGAAGCTGGGAATGGGAAGGGGGACTTACTCCGCTGTGCTGCAGGTACCACTCTGGTGCTGCATCCTTCAAAAGGCTGATTTTTGCAAGGAGCTGTACTCCACGCGGTGATAACTCACCAGGTTGACCACAGGCTGTTCTTTCAAGAGTCTTTGATTAGCTAGACACATGGTGTTTAAACTCACTCTCTGGGTCACTTTGGTATCACAGAGCCTGTTCTCCTGTGTGTCACTGGAAAATCTGCGCTTCCGCCTGGCATGATGTGATTTTAAAACCACCTCCACAAGAAGCTTCTGTGAGTTTCCTTCACAGCTCCAGCTGCTTCCCTGGCACAGCCCTGGCCCTTGGTTGCCAGTACACCTCTTCTGCAGCTTTTTGGCTGCCTCTTTCCTGCCAGGCATGTTTATTCCCTCTATCATAGGAGCTCTTTGCTGTCAGTGAACATTGGGGTCTTTCAGCAGTGGCGTGTCGGCAGTATCCAAAGGGGCCATTGCTTTGCAGAGGGTGACAATGTCCTGAGCTCACGATCAGACCAGCTATTCACAGGACACTCCTCTTGCTGATGAGGTTTCACTGTGGGCTCACTGACTGTGTTTTCAGGGCTGGTTTGGGCACCAAACTCATGGTGCTGATCAGCAACCTGTCGTGGTGTTAACTGTGGCTGCACCAAAACCATTGACAGAGGATGGATAGACAGGATGGGGACTGACAGCCCATTGTAAGTGCACAGCCCTCTGTAAGGCACCACAAGATAACCTCTGTAAGGTTGACTGCTATTAATTTACAGGTGGGAGCTGAATGGCAGAGACTTCCCAGGCTTTCTCCTTCACCCTGTCCTGCTGCTGACCTGCAAGATATCCCATCCACAACTGCTGTCTTCAGTGTGAACAGGGAATAGGACTCAGTTTCAGCATCTGGGCTGACACTGCAGGAGAAAACAGTCCTTAAGGACTTCAACCATAACTTGTGTATTCAAATGTTCCTTCTCTTTCCTAGCCAGCCCTAGTAGGCAAAATGAAGGTGCCTGGGATGGCAGGCAGCAGTCTCTCCCAGGGACCACTGGAAGTGGCTGACCTTCACACAGCTCATGTGCGACAAAGCTGGTGAAGGGGCTGGAGAACAGGCCTTATGAGGAACGGCTGAGAAAGCTGGGGGTGTTTAGCCTAGAGAAGAGGAGGCTGAGAGACCTCATTGCTCTCTGCAACTACCTGAAAGGAGATTGTGGAGAGGAGGGAGCTGGGCTCTTCTCCCAGGTGACAGGGGAAAGGATGAGAAGGAATGGCCTCAAGGTCCACCAGGGGAGGTTCAGGCTGGACATTAGCAAAAAATTTTTCCTGGAAAGGGTCATTGGGCACTGGCAGAGGCTGCCCAGGGAGGTGGTTGAGTCACCTTCCCTGGAGGTGTTTAAGGGATAGGTGAACGAGGTGCTGAGGGACATGGTTTAGTGTTTGATAGGAATGGCTGGACTCGATGATTGGGTCTTTTCCAACCTGGTGATTCTATGATTCTATGTGCTTCCCTGATGAATCAGGGCCCATTGTCCCATACGCCCCAGCTCTGGGGGGTTGGAGCTGTGTTCTGGGGAGAATGGTGGTGATACCTCAGCCCCTAGCTCTGCAGGCCCCAGCTCCTCAGCCACCAGACCTTCCATCAGCTCCCAGCCCCGCAGCCCCCAGCCCCAAAGCACCCTGGTCCTGCAGTTCCCAGGCCCACATCCCTCCAGCCCTGCAGCCCCGAGCTCTGCAGACCCCAGACCTTGCAGCAGTTCCTAGCCTCGCAGCCCCCCTGTCTTGCAGCCCCCAGCCCTGCAGCCCCCTGCTTTGCAGCCCCAAGCCCTGCAACTCCCCTGGTCCTGCAGCCCCCCAGCTCCAAACCCACTGGACTTTGCAGCAGTCCCCAGCCCTGAAGCATCCCTGATCCTGCAGCCCTCAGCCCCAGAGCTCCCCGAGCCGGGTCCCGCAGCCCCGCGGCAGCGCACGGGCTCTGCCTCCCTCTCGTGGCCGCTCTGCTCGGGCTCTGCCCGGCGAAGGTGATGGGCTGCACGCCTGGCCCCGAATCTCCCTCCGGCATTCTTTCCCCGGCCTCCTTGACTGACCCCCAGCACCCTTACGCTGCCCCCCAGCATCCCTGACTGCCTCCCCAGCATCCCTGAGTGCTCCTCCCAGCACCCTGACTGCCTCCCCTGCACACCCATCCTGTCCCCGGCACCCCTGAATGCCTCCCCAGCACCCCTATCCTAGCCCAAGCACCCCTGAATGCCTCCTCGCAGCCCCATCCTACCCCCCAGCATCCTTGACTGCCTCCCCAGCACCTCCGTCCTATCCCCAGAACCCCTGAATGCCTCCTGGCAGCCCCATCCTGCCCCCAGCATGCCTGACTGCTTCCCCAGCATTCCTGACTGCCACCCCAGCACCCTGACTGCTCCCCAGCACCCCCATCCTGCCCCCAGCACCCCCATCCTAGCCCCAGCACCCCTGAATGCCTCCTGGCAGCCCCATCCTACCCCCCAGCATCCTTGACTGCCTCCCCAGCACCCTTATCCTACCCCCAGAACCCCTGAATGCCTCCTGGTAGCCCCATCTCGCCCCCAGCATTCCTTACTGCCCCCCCTCCCAGCACCCTGACTGCCCCCCAGCACCCCTATCCTGTCCCCAGCGCCCTGAATGCCTCCTGGCAGCCCCATCCTTCCTCCCCAGCACCCCTGACTGCTTCCCCAGCATTCCTGACTGCCCCCCCCAAGCACACTGACTGCTCCCCAGCACCCCCATCCTGCCCCCAGCACCCCTGAATACCTCCTGGCAGCCCCATCCTGCCCCCCAGCACCCCCATGCTGCACCCCATCATCCCTGACTGCACACCCCAGCACCCTGACTGCCCCCCAGCACCCCTATCCTGTCCCCAGTGCCCCGAATGCCTCCTGGCAGCCCCATCCTGCCCCCAGCATCCCTGACTGCCCCCTCAGCATTCCTGACTGCTCCCCCCAGCACCCTGACTGCTCCCCAGCATCTCCATCCTGCCCCCAGCACCCCTGAATGCCTCCTGGCAGCCCCATCCTGCCACCCAGCACCCCCACGCTGCACCCCAGCATTCCTGACTGCACACCCCAGCATCTCCATCCTGCCCCCAGCACCTCTAACTGCCTCCTGGCAGCTCCATACTGCCTCCTCCCAGCATCCCTGACTGCCCCGGGTACCCTGACAGACCCCCAGCACCCTGACTGTCTCCCCGGCACCCCTGGCCACCCATTGGCACCCCCCCCCCCATTGCCCCCCAGCATCCTCACACTGGGAGCATCCCCACCCTGATCCCCTGGCACCCCTGACCATCCCCAGCACCCCACCCTGACCACTGGCACCTCCACTCTTCCTCCCAGCACCTTTGACTGCCCCTTGTACCCCCAACTACCCCCCAAACCCTCGCCCTAGTCCCTGGTCTGCACCCCTCTGTGTCTCCCCAAGCCCCTTCTCTGGGTGCCACACGGGTTTGTCATCACATTGCTCCCGTGGGTGCTGGAGGTGTGAGCAGGGCCAGCAGTCTCACAGGCAGAAACAGTTCTTTCTTTGCTCAGCACCATTCCGGATATTTACCTTTTGCTTTTAAGCAAAGATTTTTCTGCTGCCACTGGGGAAAAACTTTTTATAGCCAGACTTGCATCACGCCTGCGGAATGATTGGAAGTGAAGCCAGCTTCACCAGAGACAGCTGTCTAAAAATTGAAGCTGTTTTCTTCCCAATAACCTGTTTTCAATTTCTTCTGCAGCCCTTGAAGCCAAGAACTGAACAAAACAAGAGCTCCAGGAGATCCTATAGAATATTAATTGGGTCAGGGCGCTGGATTAGACAAGTTAAAGCGTCTCCAGAAATTTCCAGCTCAACACAGCGAGGATCACTTTCTCTTCAAACATCTTTTGCTCTGAGTGGAGGCTGTGTCCAGTCTGCCCTGGGGCTCGCAGCTGCCTTTCCCTGGGGTAGCAACAAGGCAGGGTCCCTATACAATCCCATAGGAGCTTGTTTCCTGCTGGGAGGCAGCACTGGGGAGATGGGTGGGAGCATCTGACAGTTCCTCTGCTTCTTCTCTTCACCTGCCTTTCTCCCCCATCCTGCTACTTTTCTTTGTAATAACACCTGATGCAATAGACTCTAATGTTGATATTTCTACTGGTGATCTGCCTGCAAGCCCAGTTTGAGGAGTAAACATCTCCTGGGACCCCATGTGTGAGTGCTGAGCCCCTCGGTTCGGGATCAGCCAGACCCTCTCTGGTGCTGCAAGGTGGGTGGGTCTGAGCTTCCTTGAGTGGCAACCTTGAGCTGGGACCAGGGAGGACAACTTAAGTTATTGCTCTCTAGGTATGAAAATACTCAAAATCAACTCCAGGCAGGGTGGAGCAGTAGCAGGGATGGATTAACGCCAGGAAAAAGCCTGCCATCAGGTACATTTAAGGGCTCCACTAGGGTCTCACAGTGCCTTGGGTCAGCCTAGTAGAAGAGTGGAGGCAATCCCCCAGCTCTGCCCTGCAGGATGGGTCACTGCCAGCGTCAGAGCACTGGAAACACTGATGGACCTTAATGGCCCTGACCAGCCTCACCTGGCCTCTAGCCCTGAGCTCTATTTAAGCTCAGCCCTGGGCCTCAGGCTTTTCCTAAGCTGTGTTATGGGTTTCAGCTTCCTGAACTATGGTGGATTTTGGCTTAGCTACAGCAGTGCCTGGCTATAGGATGTTTGATCCTGATCTTAGCCTGCTGCCTGCCTTTCTGGCTTGGTATCAGTTCTGTCCCATCATTATGGACTTGCCCAATGCCTCTAGACCTGACCCCAGCTCTGATGGATAGAATGATCTCCTGGATTGACCTAGAACATGTCTGCTCTAACATTGCCTTATGACCTGCAATCTCGGTTGAGCCTGGCTGCCACCTCTGGGTCTGCGCTGTTGCCCTTGGTGGCCCAATACTTGGTTTTGGGTGCTGATCCAAAAGTCTGACCTGGACTGGGATGGAGATGCAGGTATGAGACAACAGACTCCTTAGCCCTGGCCTGTGGGTGCTGCAGAGAAGATCAGGGATCCCCTTCATTTCTGCCACTTCTGTGTAACAGCTTGAGAAGGATGCCTTGGTCAGTGCACGAATTAGATCCCTGATGTGGTGGGAGTTTGGATTGAGGGGATATCCTCTCCCTGTGACACTGAGGGGCAGCACCTCCCTGTGTGTGACCTATCCCATGCAGCAGCTTCTGCATCCCTGCAGCTACTGACCAGCCCCACTCCCATCCTTATTTCCCCAGTTGCAGCTTGAGGGACTGTGCTGTGAATAGCTGAGAGCTTGGTCAAAGCCCCTGAAGAAGCACAAAGCTGATCCTGTGGATCCTCTGCACTCGGCCCTGGTGAGACCACTCCTTGAACCCTGTGTTCAGTTCTGGGCCCCTCACCACAAGAAGGATGTTGAGGCTCTGGAGCAAGTCCAGAGAAGAGCAACAAAGCTGGTGAGGGGGCTGGAGAACAGGCCTTATGAGGAGTGGCTGAGAGAGCTGGGGGTGTTTAGCCTGGAGAAGAGGAGGCTGAGGGGAGACCTCATTGCTCTCTGCAGCTACCTGAAAAGGAGGTTGTGCAGAGGAGGGAGCTGTGCTCTTCTTGCACGTGACAGGGGATAGGGTGTGAGGGAATGGCCTCAAGTTCCACCAGGGGAGGTTTAGGCTGGACATCAGGAAAATAAATTTCATGGAAAGGGTCATTGGGCACTGGCAGAGGCTGCCCAGGGATGGGGTGGAGTCACCTTCCCTGGAGGTGTTTAAGGGACGGGTGGACGAGGCGCTAAGGGACATGGTTTAGTGTTTGATAGGAGTGGTTGGACTTGATGATCCGGTGCGTCTTCTCCAACCGGGTCATTCTATGATCCCTCGGGATTGGGGGGGAGTTGTGGGGGGAAAAAAAAATGCAGGCTCCGGAAGGTGACACTCTGCAGAGTCGTGAGATGTGGCATGGGATTCAGCAGGAGCTGAAAGCTCCCAAATCCCCTTGAGCCTGTACTGGGGATATTTAGGACCCTGAGGGTGCTGGAATTTCTCTGCTGTGACTGCATCCTGCCTGTGAGCTGAGGCTGTGATATTCGGAAGAGCCTGAGGGAGGCAATATTACCCTGCTGTTTTCTGCTCTGTCCCAACGGTACCCCTAGGAAGGTCAGCTTTTGCATTCTCCCTTTCTTTGTGTCTTTTTGCCTTTGCAGAGGAGATGGGGCACATGGTGCTGACCTGCAGGATCACAGCCCTTCTGAGAAATGCTGTCCTCAGTTCCTCTCTGTCCTTTAGTGGCCCGGGTGACAGTGTCTGGCCGAGCACTTCTAATCTAATTACCTGCTTATGCTGGGGGCTGGAGGACAGCTCAGCAGCCCTGGTGCAACACGTGCAGCTAAAGCCTGGGCATGCAGAGCCTCCTCTGGTGCTGGAGAAGCTTGTCCCTGATGGTCACAGCTGCCAGGTGTGCATGCAGCACTCTGACCAGAGGTTTCACTTGGGATCCTTGTCACTCTGCCCTAATGCAGTGACTCTGCAACTTTTGGAAGGTAACATGGAAGGAGCAGGGTGTGAAACCTGATCTAGATCCTTCATGGCTGGAATAGTCGGTGAGGATGGAAATCTGCTCCAAACACAGCCCTGGATAATGAGAGGAATAGCTGGGGAAGCATTGTGGGTTGGAGGCTGCTGAGCTTTGTGCATGTGTAAAACTGCACAAGCCCTGAGTCCCTGGGCCCTGCCTTGTGGAGATCAAAATTGGAGACATCAGCCCGTGTGTCTCCTGGTCCTCCTTCAAAAAGTGGATTTGAATGGAGCCACAGCTGGGCTTGCACTCAGATGTAGGAGCTGTGTCTGCCTTGTTCTGCTCAATGACCCCCACGCAAGAGCAGAGCAGCCTGCTAGAAGTGGAATTTTCTTGAGGGGAGTACTGCAGGGGGGTGTCATTCCATATGGGGCTCAGTGCACTGCCTTCCACTCCTCCACCACAGGTCCCAGTGTGATGGGCTGCGCCACTAGCTCAGGATGCTCTGAGCCAGATCCAGAAGGGCTAATCAGCTCTGCAGGAGGGGACAGGTAGGTCTGAGTGGGTTACCAGGATCATGTTCCAGCCCCAGCCTGCTGCTCCTGTAGAGGCTTTGACCTGCAGGAGACCTCTGCCGTTTGAAATGGTGCTGAAAACACTGGGGAGAAGCACAGTCTGTCCCAGGCTGAACTGGATCTGTGTGCAAATCCTGGTCTCTCTTGGTGCATGGTGCCTACAAGGAGGGTAGCGACCTCAGCAGATCATGAAGGGCTTAATCCCCTCTGCCCTTGCAGGATGGTTCTTCCTCCTGCAGAATGGCAAGGATGGGTCTGTCCTGCCTCAGCCCTTGGCTCTACTGAGTGTTCCTGAAAGGGTTTGCTCAGGGCGGCAAAGCTGCTGTTCTGAGTCCCACCCAGTGCCTTGAATAGAGGATGTGTTTATTTAAGGAAGAACATAACAAAGGCATATGTCCCCACCCATCTCCTTATTGCTGGGAACTGGACTGAGCTGTACCGGGATCTGTCCCCATGTCGTGTGGGGACCTGCTGGAACGTGCCTGCCTCACATCCCTCTCTTCCCTTGGGCTTTGCTTTTGTGAAAGTCAGGGCCAGGGTCAGGGCAGAGAGTGCTGGGGATACAGGCACCAGGAGGGTGTCCTGACCCTACATGGACCAGGGAGGTCTCTGTCACTGACCCAGACAGCAGGGCAGGAAAAGTAGTATCAGCTTGAATAATTCTCTGGCAGCAAAGCCTTCCTCCAGAACCTGAGGCATCGTCCAGTGTGGTGAAGGTGGTGGGTTTCTTTCAGCACACTGGGCTGGGAAGCCTTATATCCACCTTCCCTTATGTCCTGGCCTCCTCAGGATGCTCTTGGCTGATAATGCTGTTTGCCTTAACCTGGGAAAAGGTCACATCCCAGTGAGGTTTGTCCCATCTACTAAGGGGCCAAAATCTACTATGTAGACCATAGTAGACTTTTCCATAGTTCAGTCTATTCTCAGCTCCTTCTCTTGACAGTTCTGGCACAAAAGAGACAGGACTGTGTATTTACACAGGATGCAGTTGGCTTTTTCTCTTTACCTGCAGATGGAATCAAAGGACAGCAGGAGCCCAAGGGCCCAGAAGGAGATGATCTGCCTGCACATCACCTCCATGGCATAACAACAGCAACACAGATTCCATTTGTGGTGATACTACCTCTGATCTTGAACATGCATACTTGATTTTAATACTGTGGAACAGGCTGATGAAGCAGGTAGGGCAGAGGGAAGGGTAGTGCTTCTGCCAAGGTGAAGCTGCTCTGTGCTGTGAGGACCAGGGAGGGTGGTCGAGTCACCTTCCCTGGAGGTGTTTAAGGGATGGGTGGATGAGGTGCTGAGGGACATGGTTTAGTGATTGATAGGAATGGTTGGACTCAATGATCTGGTGGGTCTTTTCCAATCCGGTGATTCTATGATTCTATGACTGTGTGCTCCTTGTGCCTGTGGGCACCATGTCCATCTGCACCCTGTGACCTGAACAACTGGGTTGAATGGGGCTGTCTTCATCCTGGGATAACCCACAGCTTCCAGGGTGGCTCTCGGAGGCTTTTCCAGGTTTGAAATGCTGCCAGATCCAGATCACTGCTTTTATTTACAAACCAAAGTAATGACGCTGTGCTTCTCCCCCTCTTCTCTGCTGTGTTATACCTGTGTCCCTTTGGTCCAAGAGATGGTCACAATAGGTTGAAATACATTACCATGGCCTGATACTTGATGCAAATTGATGCTCTGTGTTACCATCTGCCTGGTTAGGGGATCAGCACAGCAGGCTTGCAGCAGCCCATGTGGCTTTGCTGGCGGCTGCATGGGCTGCAGGATGTGCCTGGGCTCCTGTGCCGGGCACGTTGTCATCAGCCAAGTGTGTGTTTCTTTACTATTCAAAAATGCTCTAAAATGGGGAAACGTATCCTGTGTACAGGACAGCCTCCTCTGTACCCTAGAATATAAGTTGAGGAAGGGGGTTCCAGTGTGGCGGTTAACGTGTCTTTCTATTTCCAGGCTAGTGTTGCATGTAGTGGTGTGAGGGTTGTGGTTTCCCTGGGAGCAGCACCAGACAGAATCCTCTGCAGAGGCCTGCACAGTGGCAGCTGTCAGGCACACCCTGGTAGCCATCAGCCATCCGAGGAGGTTGCCCTAATGCTCTTGGGGCTGCAGTTGCATGAATAGCCTTAGGAAAACCCTGTCACCTACTCCCTGCTGATGGAGAGCAGGGAGGCAACCTGCCTAGGATTGTGGTGCAATTCAGGTGCTCCTTCAGCTTTCGGAGGCCAGCACTGGGTCTGCTTCCAGAAGTCCCTCTGGGGAGCAGGGCTGCTCCTCAGCTGGGTTTTTGTCTTTCCCATTGACCGTGGGGTTGCTTGATCCCCAGCAGGAACAAAGCAGGATGCAGCTGAGCTCCCACCAATGCTTCCAGCATGAGAACTGATGACAGCTTGCCCCGAGGCAGAGGTTTTCCCTGCCCTGCAGGAAAACTGCAGAAGTTAAATGGAAAATGCTGAGATAAGTTAGGGCTTTGTTTCAAAACACAAAAATTTTGCAGAAGCAATGGATGTTTGGGCTGAGAGTGTCCACTCTTGCAAAAATTCCCAGTATAGCAGTATGTTGTGTTTGTACAGGGCATCAGCATTTGTAGTCCCTTACTGGTACCATAGATCTAAACACTTTTTCTGCTCTTAGCCACTTACAATGGACTGTGCTGTGACACTCTGGTATCTCATAAAGAGAATCAAACCCATCCAATCAAACAAAAAAAACCCAAACCTAAACAGAAGTGCTTTTTTTCCCCCTTGAAAATATAAGCCCAGCATAAGCATACTTTCTGGTATTTTGGGGAAGTTGTTTGTGTGGGTATCAGCAACCCTGACCCAGCTGATGTCACCCGTGGGGGCAAGAGAAAGGGAATGGAGCAGGTTTTAATACAATCCTTGGGAAGTATGCATTGGAATGTCTTCAAAGATCTGTTTCACCCCTACTTTGCTGCCTGAGATTTTCCTAAGAATACAGAAGAGCCACAGACACGCTGTGCAGATGAGCAGTCACTTCCCCAGAGCCGCCTCATGTGCTGCCTTGTACTTAGCCGGAGCACCTCAGGCATGAGGTGTCTTCTACCTCTTACTGTCTCACCTGTGGTGGCTCCTACTCATGATAGTGTGTTCTGAGGAGCCTCATGCATCCTCCAGCCCTCTTAGAGTGCACCCTGATCTCACACTCTAGCAGCTGTGGAGAAGCAGTATTGCTGGTGCTCCTGCAGTTGCCCAGGGGTGCCTGGACTGTTTCTTCTTCTGCTTGTAGAGACAGTGGAGACTCCCAGCTCAGGGCCGCAGTGTGAACTCAGTGAGCAAAATCATAGAATCATAGAACAACCAGGTTGGAAGAGACCCATCGGATCAAGTCCAACCACTCCAATCAAACACTAAACCATGTCCCTCGGGACCTCATCTACATATGCCTTAAACACCTCCAGGGAAGGGGAATCAACCACCCCCCTCAGCAGCCTATTCCAATGCCCAATGACCCTCTGTGTGAAAAACTTCCTCCTAATCTCTAGCCTAAATCTCCCCTGGCGGAGCTTGAGGCCATTCCCTCTTGTCCTGTGCCCTGTCACTTGGGAGAAGAAGCCAGCTCCCTCCTCTCTACAACCTCCTTTCAGGTAGTTGTAGAGAGTAATGAGGTCTCCTCTCAGTCTCCTCTAGGCTAAACACCCCCAGCTCTCTCAGCCGCTCCTCATAGGGCCTGTTCTCCAGCCCCTTCACCAGCTTCGTGGCTCTTTTCTGGACTCTCTCCAGAGCCTCAACATCCTTCTTGTGGCGAGGGGCCCACAACTGAACACAGGATTCAAGGTGCAGTCTCACCAGTGCCGAGTCCAGAGGGAGAATAACCAACCTGGACCTGCTGGTCACACCATTTCTGATCCAAGCCAAGATGCCATTGGCCTTCTTGGCCACCTGGGCACACTGCTGGCTCACGTTCAGTCAGCTGTCGACCAACACCCCCAGGTCCCTCTCCTCCTGGCAGTTTTCCAGCCAGACTTCTCCCTGTCTGTAGCTCTGCATAGGGTTGTTGTGCCCCAAGTGCATGCTGAGCCTTCTCATAAACCTGTTTTCCCTGAGTTGCTGTTTCCCGACAGTGAGGCTCTGGGGAGCACCTGTCACACTAAAGGGACAGAGAGGGGTTTGGCCTCTTCTCCACTTCAAAAGCAGCATTCCTCAAAGGTGAACAAGTACAGGGCTGTCTGTCTTTACAAGTGGCTCAAAGGTGTGTCCAAAATAGAAGGAAAAGCAAATGAGTTCTAAAGTGTTGGACTAACAATTGCCTAAGCAAGGGTCTGGGTAAAGCAGAGGTCCTTGTCCATGCCCCTCTAGTTTCTCAGGTGGGAAATCACCATCAACCATTAAATAACAGATTCCTGTTGTTGAGCCTTCTCGTTGCAGAGGGATGTGGTATTTCTCTGCAGGAAAGCATTCATTTAACATCACAGTAGAGCAGCAGCTGCAACCACCTGATTAAGCCAGTGGTAAAGATGGATAAAGTGGATCAGGGTCAGGTCAATTAAAATCAGCCCAAGACTTACTTCTAAGGCTCTGTACACAGAGCATGTGGTCCTGGTGTTGACACTCCCCCAAAAGAGCTGAGCCTACACTGCACGTGTATTTGCTAAGCAGGAAAAAAAAACCATCAAAAACCCTTACGCTCCATTCTCAGTCAATGGGGCCAGTTCAGCTCCATTTGCCTCTTTCTGACCTTTACTAACAACCCTTCTCCCAGCAGAAAATGAACCATGTGCTAGTTTTACCTTGTAATTTCCTTTAATTTCAAATAAAGGCTCTAAGTGACCTCTGTCCTCCCAGCATAGGTGATGTGGAAGACCATTAGACAGCCTCACGTATTCACACTGGTTCCATTTATGCTAAAGCTACTTTGAAGCAGAAATTAGACTTAAAGCGTGGTGCTGTGGGACACTTTCCAGGCAAAGCAGATGTTTGTCAAGTGGCTGCTGAAAAAGCCCATGATGTAGAGGTGAAATTGTCCATATGAGCCAGAGTTCAACTTGATCAGTGAGAGTTTCACACCCAGTTCCCAACTTGCACACTCATGCATTTAATTTTGGTCCTCTGTGCATATCCAAGGGAGTTTTACCTGAAGTCAGCGCTTGCAAAGCTTTTGAGCTTGGAAAATCTCAACTTTTGGTGGCTTCTGAAATTCCACATTTTAACACATAAAATACATGCTGCTTATTCCTACTGGTTTCCCATGAGCCTGCTGCTTCATCCCACAGGCTCTTGAAAGTCCCAGGTGGTGTTGGCACCATACTTGGCAGCTAATAGTTACTTTCCCCTGCCAGCCACTATTTTGTAAAGAATGTTTTTGCCAATTAACTGTGGCTAATGTACTTTCATCTCTACAGCATGGATGCAGTCAGGGCATCTCTGAAGGGTGGTACTTAGTAAAAGAGAACACGTTGATGAACTTTCCTCCTCAGGCAAATCTTGTGCTTTTCCCACGGGCTCTGCTGCAGCGCACATACCCAATTGACCTTGGGATTCGAGCTGAAAAACTGCTGCTTTCTCGATGCCTACTTGGCTTTGGGGCAGAAATTCCATCACTACTCTTATGGCAAAGCTGTGGAGGAGTGAGAAGGGATGCTGGTGACCTTTCCCTGCAGAGCAATGAGTGGGCAGCACGCTCTGCATTTACTAAGCAATGCTTAGCACCAGTTTGCAGCCCCCAGCTTCAGGGCTGCTCGCTCCCTTGAGATGTTTTATGTCACCTTGCTGTGACAAGGTAGCAGTGTGGCTATGACAGCACAGGGCTGGAGGAGCGCCCAGCCCTCCTTGTCCCTGCAGGCAGGGTTCTGGCATAGCTAATCCCCTGCTGCCAGCTTCCACAAACAGCGTCCTTCTAGTGTAAACACAGCTGGGGAAGAAGAGGAAACTTTATTTTCCAACCATTTGTGGTAGCGTTCATGCCTACAGCCTCAAGTGCTTTCTCTGCTTACATGCCAGAGCAAGTAATAATAGTATTTTTTACTGAAATAGTGATTTTCATCTCCAAGGCTCCCTGCAGATCCGGCTTGTTGTCTGAGGATGGCCTCACCTGGCCAGGGCAACTCTAGTCATGCAGAACAAAGCCGTGACCCTCCTCTCTTGCAAACATCACCTCCCTGCTGAGTGCCCTCCAGGAACCTCACCTCACCCAGGGCTGCACCAGGTCCCACAGGGTGTTCCTCCAAGTTCACTCTGGGGAGTGGTTGCACCTTGCAGATTTGCCTTTAGCTAAATCGGGGTGACTCTGTGGGTGCTTCAGGACTGCAGGGGCTGAAAGGTCTGCTTTCTCCAGTATCTGGGGAGTGAGGAGGAGCAGGTCTTTTGGCCCCTTGTCCTTCAGTGATTTGGGCTGCTGTGTGCAGCACTCGTGGAAGAGGAAGGGAGGACACCGGGGAGCAGAGTAAAGCATGGCCAGGTCACTGCAAATAGGAAATTAAATGCTGAGCTTGAATTTGCAGGAGCTGAAAGCAGGTGTGTGGTGGGCCAAACAAGTGAGTCACGGAGCAGCAGCTTTGTGAGCAGAAAAGGGCATGGAGAATGATCGCTCTTAAGCTGAACAATTAAGTCCTTTTTAGGTTAAAATAATATTGTTGCATTGGCTTAAGCCTGCAAATAAAGCTGGAGATCGCATTCCACCGCTGGGAGCTGAGCTATTGTTTTATCATGTTCTATTTCCCTTCGATGTTATCGACGGAGGAGGGACTGTCAGCTCCCAAAGGAAACGTGGGTGGGATTTCGGTTCCTCGAGGAGAAGGGGGACAGCCAAGCCCCCCGGGCTCAGTGCTGGGTCTAGCCCTGTTCAATGTCTTTGTCAATGACCTGGATGAAAGCATCGAGTGCTCCCTTAGCAAGTTTGCAGATGACACTAAACTGAGTGGAAATGTGGGTCTTCTGGAGGTTAGGAAAGCTCCAAATGGATCTGAATAGGCTGGACTGCTGGGCTAAGACCAATGGCAGGAGGTTTAACAAGGCCAAATGACAGGTCCTGCACTTGGGGCACAACAACCCTGAGCAGCTATAGGCTAGGAGAAGTCTGGCTGGAAAGCTGCCTGGAGGAGAAGGACCTGTGGGTGTTGGTCGACAGCCGGCTGAACGTGAGCCAGCAGTGTGCCCAGGTGGCCAAGAAGGCCAATGGCATCCTGGCTTGGATCAGAAATGGTGTGACCAGCAGGGCCAGGGAGGTTATTCTCCCTCTGGACTCGGCACTGGTGAGACTGCACCTCTAATCCTGTGTTCAGTTGTGGGCCCCTCAGCACAAGAAGGATGTTGAGGCTCTGGAGAGAGTCCAGAGAAGAGCGACGAGGCTGGTGAAGGGGCTGGAGAACAGGCCCTATGAGGAGCGGCTGAGAGAGCTGGGGGTGTTTAGCCTGGAGAAGAGGAGGCTGAGAGGAGACCTCATTACTCTCTACAACTACCTGAAAGGAGGTTGTAGAGAGGAGAGAGCTGGGCTCTTGTCCCAAGGGACAGGGGACAGGACAAGAGGGAATGGCCTCAAGCTCCTCCAGGGCAGATTTAGGCTGGAGATTAGGAGGAGGTTTTTCACAGAAAGGGTCATTGGGCATTGGAATAGGCTGCCCAGGGAGGTGGTTGATTCACTTTCCCTGGAGGTGTTTAAGGCACAGGTGGATGAGGTCTTGAGGGACTTGGTTTAGTGTTAGCTAGGAATGGTTGGACTAGAAGATCCGATGGGTCCCTTCCAACCTGGTTGTTCTATGATTCTGTGAATCCTGTGTCCAGTTCTGGGCCCCTCACCACAAGAAGGATGTTGAGGCTCTGGAGCGAGTCCAGAGAAGAGCAACAAAGCTGGTGAAGGGGCTGGAGAACAGGCCCTATGAGGAATGGCTGAGAGAGCTGGGGTTGTTTATCCTGGAGAAGAGGAGGCTGAGGGGAGACCTCATTGCTCTCTGCAACTACCTGAAAAGGAGGTTGTGGAGAAGACGGACCTGGTCTCTTCTTGCACGTGACAGAGGACAGGACGAGAGGGAATGGCCTCAAGCTCCGCCAGGGGAGGTTTAGGCTGGACATCAGGAAAAAATATTTCACAGAAAGGGTCATTGGGCACTGGCAGAGGCTGCCCAGGGAGGGGGTTGAGTCACCTTCCCTGGAGGTGTTTAAGGGACGGGTGGATGAGGTGCTGAGGGACATGGTTTAGTGTTTGATAGGAACGGTTGGACTTGATGATTCAGTGGGTCTCTTCCAGTCTACTGATCCTATGATTCTGTGTGAGGAGGGGGACGGCCGAGCCCCTCAGGATGCTCGGGGCGGGGCGGGCAGGGGGCGGGGCTGCCCGCGGGGCGGGGCTCGGCGGGCGCGGAGCGGAGAGGAGCAGAGAGCGGCAGGGGCGGCGACGGTAGCAGCAGCATGGAGCGGGGGCTCGGCGTGTTCGGGGACCCCAAGGTGAGGTGGAGCCTCTGCCAGAGGCGCCAAGGTGGTATCGAGGCGGGCACGGAGGGCGAGAGCTTGGGCATGCACCGGGGCTGAGGTGCCGTGCACCGGGGACCAGAGCCAGGGCTTGCACCGGGGCTGAGGTGTCGTGCACCGGGGACCAGAGCCAGGGCATGCACCGGGCCTGAGGTGTCGTGCACCGGGGACCAGAGCCAGGGCATGCACCGGAGCTGAGGTGCCGTGCACCGGGGCTGAGAGCTGGGGCATGCACCGGGGCTGAGGTGCCGTGCATTGGGACTGAGAGCCAGGGCATGCACCGGAGCTGAGGTAACGTGCACCGGGGCTGAGGTGCCGTGCACCGGGGCTGAGAGCCAGGGCATGCACCGGGGCTGAGGTGTCGTGCACCGGGGACCAGAGCCAGGGCTTGCACCGGGGCTGAGGTGCCGTGCACCGGGGCTGAGAGCTGGGGCATGCACCGGATCTGAGGTGCTGTGCACCGGGGCTGAGAGCTGGGGCATGCACCGGAGCTGAGGTGCCATGCACCGGGTGGGAGAGCTGGGGCGTGCACGGGGGCTGAGGTGCCGTGCATTGGGGCTGAGAGCCTGGGCATGCACCGGAGCTGAGGTGCCGTGCACCGGAGGCGAGAGTCCTGGCGGTGCAGGGACCGTCCCGGTGCCGAGCTGGGTCACTCGGGGCTGTGGATGCGGCTGGGGAAGGGGCAAGCCCCGGGGGGTCTGACACTCCAACCTGCTCCACTGAAATAAACGTGTTCTCTTGTTTTGTTTAGGAGTTCGGTTTTGTTGTTTTGGGGTTTGTTTTTGTGGGGTTTTTTGTGGGTTGAGTTTTTTTAGGGGGATATTTTTTCTGTTTGTTTGGGGATTTTTTTTTTTGTGGCATTTTTTCCCCTCAAACATTTAGTTCAGTTATTCTTCAGACACCCAAGATACCATCTTGGTGACCGCTCTCAGACAGTGCTTCAGCCTTTCTCTCTCACCGCGTGCTGTATAAATGCTTCTCAAGTGGGATTGTGCAGTAACATTACCGTTCAGATGATAAAAACATTAAGATGGATGAAGACGAAGCGGATGTGGTTAGCGATAACCCTCTATCTGATGGCAGAGCGCTGCCCGTGCTGCACGACAGCTCAGCTGTTTCGCTGTGCTCTGGGCAACCTGGTGTATGGGCAGCAGGTTTTCTCTGCCAGGCTGCTTTGGCCCTTACTGTGTGGGAGAAGCCTGGCTGGAAAACTGCCAGGAGGAGAGGGACCTGGGGGTGTTGGTCGACAGCCGACTGAACACGAGCCAGCAGTGTGCCCAGGTGGCCAAGAAGGCCAATGGCATCCTGGCTTGTATCAGAAACGGTGTGACCAGCAGGTCCAGGGAGGTGATTCTCCCTCTGGACTCAGCACTGGTGAGGCCGCTCCTTGAATACTGTGTCCAGTTGTGGGCCCCTCACCACAAGAAGGATGTTGAGGCTCTGGAGCAAGTCCAGAGAAGAGCAACGAGGCTGGTGAAGGGGCTGGAGAACAGGCCCTATGAGGAGCGGCTGAGAGAGCTGGGGTTGTTTATCCTGGAGAAGAGGAGGTTGAGAGGAGACCTCATTACTCCCTACAACTACCTGAAAGGAGGTTGTAGAGAGGAGGGAGCTGGCCTCTACTCCCAAGTAACAGGGGACAGGACGAGAGGGAATGGCCTCAAGCTCCGCCAGGGGAGATTTAGGCTGGAGATTAGGAGAAGGTTTTTCACAGAAAGGGTCATTGGGCATTGGAATAGGCTGCCCAGGGAGGTGGTTGATTCCCCTTCCCCGGAGGTGTTTAAGGGACGGGTGGATGAGGTCTTGAGGGACTTGGTTTAGTGTTAGCTAGGAATGGTTGGACTAGAAGATCCGATGGGTCCCTTCCAACGTGGTTGTTCTGTGATTCTGTGATGTGAGGGTTGCAGTGGTCCCGCTCTGCGAGAACCTGAGCGGTGACAAGTGCATGTGGCTCTCCCATGGAAGAAGATTGGCTCTGAAAACCCCAAATTCTTGCTGTTTGGTGGTTTTGCAGCTGTTTACGTTTCCTACCACTCCCAAATCATTTATCTCTCAGTCTAACCTTGCACCGGAGAAGTCTAGCATACCATGTGTACATGGATCCGATCTGTGCTTCATTCTATCACTGCAAGAGATTTCCCTCCTGGGGAAGGTGACCTGTGCAGTTGCAGCCAAACATTGATACCGAAACAAAGGGAGCATGGACATCTTGTAATGGTTAAAGCCTTTTTTAAGGCTAGTTCAATTTGAGGAGATGTTGGGGTTTCATCAGCTCTACTGAGAATGAAAGGTATTTCACAGAATCATAGAATCACCAGGTTGGAAAAGACTCACCGGATCATCGAGTCCAACCATTCCTATAAAACACTAAATCATGTCCCTCAGCTCCTCATCCACCCATCCCTTAAGCACCACCAGGGAAGGGGACTCAACCACCTCCCCGGGCAGCCCGTTCACCCCAGTGACTTTAGACTTTTGGCTGAGAGAAGCAAGTTAAGTTCTTCTTTCACTTGTGCTTCTTCCTACTTTTCCAGTGTATGGGAGAGTGAGATGCTGAAGAGAGAGACCTGGGGGAAGGAAAAAACATGCAGGGTCTGACCACTAAGATCAAGCTTTTGTTGTCTGGTTGCCAGCAATTATGAGACTGGTTTTCCTGAGTCAGGCAGTCCCTTTCTGTCCTGTCAACCTGCTAAGTCAGCCTTGGGCGGGGAAAAAAAGGGGTCGAAGTCAGTTAATGAGCCCTATTCATTCTCCTGGACCCTCTGCCATTGGGAGCAATCACTTTTGTGTTTTAGAGATGTTTCTGGTAACTGGAGCAGCTTTCAGCCCCAGCTGAATGGGAGGCCGGGGCTGCTTCCACATTTTTGGGGAACTTGTTGGCTCCCAGGAACTACAGCAGATGAACATGGAGCTGCTGGAGGATGACTTCGAACCCTGCTTATCATAGGCTGTAAAAGAGCGGAAAAGACTCCAAGTTCTTTGGATGCCAGTCAACAGCCTCTTCCTTCTCTGCCCACAAGCAGAGCAGAGATGTTGCCTTCGCTCCTTGCTAGCTCCTCTTCACTTGTCTCCAATGTATCTTTTGTAGCTGGAATTGGGAGAGGTGGTCAGAACCAGCTGTGTCCTGTCAATGGGTAGGAGAGCGCCTGGTAACCAAATCCAGGAGGCAGCTGAGGTGCTGCTGTGCTGCAGAGCACCAGTTTCACCATGAGATTTAACATGGCCAAATGCTGGGTCCTCCACTTGGGGCACAACAACCCTATGCAGAAATACCGACTGGGAGAAGCCTGGCTGGAAAACTGCAGGAGGAGAGGGACCTGGGGATGTTGGTCGACAGCCAACTGAACACGAGCCAGCAGTGTGCCCAGGTGGCCAAGAAGGCCAATGGCATCCTGGCTTGGATCAGAAATGGTGTGACTAGCAGGTCCAGGGAGGTGATTCTCCCTCTGTACTCAGCACTGGTGAGGCCGCTCCTTGAATCCTGTGTTCAGTTGTGGGCCCCTCACCACAATAAGGATGTTGAGGCTCTGGAGCAAGTCCAGAGAAGAGCAATGAGGCTGGTGAAGGGGCTGGAGAACAGAACCTATGAGGAGCGGCTGAGAGAGCTGGGGTTGTATATCCTGGAGAAGAGGAGGCTGAGAGGAGATCTCATTGCCCTCTGCAACTACCTGAAAGAAGGTTGTGGAGAGGAGGGAGCTGGGCTCTTCTCCCAAGTGACAGGGGACAGGACAAGAGGGAATTGCCTCAAGCTCCACCAGGGGAGATTTAGGCTGGAGATTAGGAGGAAGTTTTTCACACAGAGGGTCATTGGGCATTGGAATAGGCTGCCCAGGGAGGTGGTTGATTCCCCTTCCCTGGAGGTGTTTAAGGCACGGGTGGATGAGGTCTTGAGGGACTTGGTTTAGTGTTAGATAGGAATGGTTGGACTAGAAGACCCAATGGGTCCCTTCCAACGTGGTTGTTCTATGATTCTATGTCCTGCCCTGCACCCTGTCAGGGTGGAGCCTCCCCCTGCTTGAGACAGACCTACCCATCTGTATCGAGCTGGTAGTACAAGTAATTGCCTTGGGTGCAAAGCTTAATAAATAAATAAGGTCGCCCTTATGGTGGGAAGTGCAAGTGCGGGACGGTGTGCTGAGGATGATGTTTTCTTTGGCACTTCTTGTGCACAGCCATGACTATCTTGGCATGGGTTGAAGCCATGTGGAGCTGAGCCACCATCACCCATTAACATCACCTTGTGCTGAGGTCCCTGGGGGCTGAGTGGTTGGGGCTGGGAGGAATGGTGCTAGAGGTTGCTTGGCATGGCAGCATCCTCCTCCTCAGCCACTGAAACCATGTATCATATGAATGCTTTTCTAATATTTCTTGCAGTGGAGCAATGGGTGGGTCTTGTAGTCTCTCTTTAAGAGGCTCAAACCTTAAAGCACATGACGGATTCATCTCTGAAACGAGAGTGCTGTCAGCATTGCGAGTGTTGTCTGACTTGAGGGTAGTACCAAGTCTCTTCCAGTTCACGTCCCCCTTGATCTGGGCTCACCTCTTGTATCTAAATGAGCATTTGTAATGAGTTTGTGAGAAGGAGAACTTGGCTCCTGACAATGTGCTTTTGTCAGGCAGGTGTTTGGGGAGCACAGTTCACGCTCTTTGCATCTTATCTCTTGTTGAATTTTGATCTCTATTAACATTTTCCTGCCACGTGTATCTAACTTTTGTCAAATGACAGCTCGAGTTACTCTGGTTTTCAGTTATTGAAATCAATAAAATGAACTTTAAATTATCAACTTTTAATGTGCTGATAAATGATCCTGGGCAAAGTCACTGCTAAGGGTTTTTAAATGATGCAACTTTAGTGGCTGCCTGGATTATCTATTAACACCAACTCCACCTGTGGTTTCCAGCAGATATTGTCTTTACCATGGTGTTAGGGCTGACTTTGCTCATTGTGTATGTTTTAAAAAAAGACTCTAAAACCACCTAATACAGAATTCCCCTCAAATGCTTTGGCTTGGATGGTACTTTTTGTGCCACATCATAGGAGAACAGAGCAATTAACTGCCCTGCTGTGGTCCACTGAGCAAACCATAATGGAGAAATTCTGTTGGGTTGGCTGTAGCCAAAAAGGGTTTGAGTATTTGGTTAACTTTTTCCTCTCAATTTCACTAAATTAACAATAATCAGACTTGATCTCTGAGCGGAGCATATTTGAAGTACCTAGTTTTGTGTTTGAGTTTACTTTTGAAACTTAAGTTTTAAAGAAAACATTAAAGTATTTTTAGAAAAGCCAAGCCAGAGCCCTTAAACCTTCTTTTTTTTTTTTTTTAAGCTGAGCCAACTTGCTGATATCTGCACTAACGAGTCACGTGCTCTGCTTGAGCTGAAACTTTTTTGCATAAAAATGGAAAGCGCTGGGTTTGCTCTGACAGCCTTGCTGAAGGTTGTCTCTGCTGTGGATGCACAATTTATGGCCAGTTATGGCTTTTGAACTCATGCCTCTGACTTTTGACCTGTATTTAGTCAAGCTCAGAGACGTATTGAATGCTACTGTGGGTTTTTTGGTGCTCTGCCTGGTGGTTAGTGAACTTGCTCTCAGCTGTGGATGCAGTGGAGGTGTAGAAGAAGGTCTGAAGGGTGGTTGCAGCTGGGGGAAGAGCTGAGCTCCTGCCCCAGGAAAGCATTTGAGAACTCTGCTGCTTTCTCATTTGACATCAGAACAAGCATTTCCACATCCAGGTTTAATGTGAAAAAGGGAGGCATCGCTGTCCTGAAGGCTCCAGCGCTTGTGCAGCCTGTGGTGCTGTTTGGGTCCTGGACCAAGTGTTGAGATTGCCTTGTAATTAGTGTGTTCAGGCTTCCTGTCTAAACAAACAAGAGACTTTGGAGTTGGAAACCACATGTGCCTGGACCTCTGTGTGCCCGGGAGCAGAGCCTTGGAAGAAGCTCCTGCTTTCTCTGTATTTCTGCTTGCTCAGGCGTTGTCTCCCGGAGCCACAGTTCAGAGAAAACTCTTTCATCTTTATCTAGGTGCTTTCCTTGGCCAAAAGCAAGGTCGTGTCACCCACTTGTATCTGGAAAAGTCTTATGCTTTGTTTACCCAAAACAAACACGCAGGAAGAGAGCAGCAGCGTAATCTGCAGTGAGCAGCCTCTCGTGGACCTGGAAACCTGTGGGCTTTGTGAGCAAAGCACCTGGGGCAGCTGAGCTGCTCGGTTGTGCCTCTGCTGATTGCATCCTTATCTAGGGCTGGGTCTTGGTGGAGACCCTTGTCAATGCACCTTTACTTGCTTGACTTGAATGTCCTCTGGTAATCTGAATAGCCCAGACAAATTCCCAGCTACTGAAAGCCACCTCCCCGGTATGGAGGAGCCCCACAAAGTTTTGGGTTGAGTAGCGTAGCGTGAGAGTTTCTTGGCACTTCGTTTAGGTCCCTCCAGACCCAAAGAAATGCATGGCATTGAGGGAACTTTGCTGCTTTACATGCATCTCCGCCAGCAGTGGCAGAATGAGGTGGCTTGCATGGATGAAGGACACCACTGGATTTCTTTCATGTTGATGAAACTGTCACATTGAGATGTTATTGCAGGAAACACCTGAGAAATGTTTGGGATGAGAAGACCCAAGGAGGTTTGGGTTGCTTGGTTTTTTACGTACAGCATGAGTGAGTTTCAGGCCTGTAACTCCGTCAGAAAGTCACAAGGGCTGTTAAAAACTTCAAGGAATGGAGCTTGCATGGTTTTGAAATACGAATCAGAGCTCAAGAGTGGAAAATGTTCTAGGCATCCACATCTGGCCATGCATATCACGTCCATGGTCTGTTATTTTATCTGGTGCTTCTCAGGACATTTAGTCCTCGTAAGCACGATTGCATAACTCGAGGTAGGGGGAAAGATCAGGCTTTGCCCTTTTAAAAATCTTCATCCCTGTAGATTCAGATCGTGACTTAAGTGCAAGAGAAGTGACAGGGATATCTTTTTACAACCTGCTAGGAGTGGTTTCGGTGACTCCTGGGCCAGCTGATGACAACAGTGCAGGATCAGTAGCTGGGGCAGCCCCAAGCCTGGCACCTGTGTTTTGCATCCCACTGGTGCATGTTTCACTGGTGGTTTCATGACCATCTTATGCACGTGACCCATACTCAAGCACTGTTCTCCCCCAGCAATAATGGCCTTTTGCAGCAGAAGCAATCAGTGAAAACCCCAACTGTGGGTCAGAAGATGAGTGTCTGTTTGCATGGGCTGCAGGAAGAGGTGGGGATGGGAATGAGCTCCTGGGCATCAGTGCCTGTTCCGGAGATGGACATTGCCAGCTCCACACCAGGAGCTGTGCCAGTGGTGTTGAACTCTCATCAGCTGCTCCATGGATTCTTCAGAGGAGACCGAAAGGATCTTGAGGTGGACAATTATGCATTGCCCTGCTTGTATAGACTGCTTACTCATTTTTCGTCTAGTTCCTTGTAGTTATTGTTTGATACATGCCCTGATGCCAGAATGTTTGTGGGTTTTAATTAGTAACCCAGGGTGGTTTAGTTGTCTATGCAAATGTCCAGTCTTCTGAATTCTACGCAATTCTTTCCCTCAGCGTCTTGCAGTACTCATCTACATAGGAAAATTTGCACAATGTCATAACTAACAAGAACTTTGTGTATTAAGTTATTACTCTACAGTTTCATTTAAAAAAAGTGTTTTTTAGGTTATTCCATTGCTCAAAAGAAAACAGTTCCAGAAATAAGATGACCTAGCTGAAACATTTCACAGCTAATATTTCCCTTCCATGTTCAACTTCCAAATCACATTTGTCATCTTCCTCCAAAAGTCCCAGCTGCCGAATGGAAAAAGTTGCTTTTGCTTTTCTGTAGCTCTTTCTCCAAAATCCATTATTTCAGCAGTAATTGGGAAACAGGGTTCCAGAGCAAAGAGGTCTGAGTGTCCCATTTTTAATGAGTGGAGATGTGTTTTCTTCTAAAACCAGCTTGTTTGCTCTACAGGGCAACTCTTGTTCTTTTTATTTGTTACAGCACCTTGTACCATGGCACTGACTCCGTGTCTAGGATTAGAAAGCATGTAAGCACTGATAACACCAAGTAATTAACAGCGTGTCCGGAGCTGATTCTCAGAAGTGAAGTCAAAGTTTTTTGTGTAATGACTCTTGGCAAACTGATTAATTCAAGAAGAAGGAAGCTGGAAAGCAAAGGTGTTTAGGGTTTGCTTATTTCACTCTTCCCAAACTCTTAACTACACAAGCTAAATAAAGATGGGACAGTTCCTGAAAATTACTGGAAACAGAATAAGTTTGTGAAGATCCACTTAATGTGCGCTGTGGTAGAAATGAGAAAATATGTGGAAAGTACTTAGATATTGAAAAATAAACTTTTGAATGGTAGCATTTTAAAAATGTGTTTGTGCTTCCTTGTCATGACTTTGTCCCTCTATTGGCTGCACCTGTGCTAGCACCAGCTGCTAATCTCTCAACTTCTGCTGTGACTCAAAATGTCCCTCACCAATCTCTCTTCATCTCGTTGCAGGTAGAGCTTCACGTCCACCTGGATGGAGCCATTAGACCAGAAACAATCTTACACTTTGGCCGGTGAGTTGCAGCGGTGGAGAAAGCTCTGCGAGCTGCAGTTCAAAAGCATCGTTCCTTCTGCTTGTGTGGTTCTCTGACAGAAGTGGGCGTGCTGGCTAGTTCCGTTGCTGTGCAGGCAGCAAGCCTGGCTGGTGCTGCTCTCATCTCTGCAGGGATGGATTCTCTAGTTATGTAGTATGTGAACACTGAGCACATCCCAAAAGTGCAGTGGGGCCACACTGGTAGCAGGAGCATGAATGAGGGGGTCCTCAGTCCTGTGAGCCAGGTAAGCTAGGAGGTGCCACTCAGAGAAAAGTGCAGGAGATCTCTCATGAACAGAGCTGTCTGCCTTTGAAGTGTACTCAGGACGCGGCAGAGTCAGTGTATTCTCTTTTTTTTTTTTCCATATTCCTAGTTGCAAAAGCAAGTGAAATGAAAGCAGGCTGGAAGCATCTTGGTGGTGTCGTTGTACCACAGTCCTGGGAGGAAAAACCAGCTTGGGTGCTCCTCCCTGCCCTGCTACTGTGTGCCTTTGAACCCCAGGCTGCATGCCTGCTACCAGCAGTCAAGGAGTCGTGCTCGTGTGGGGGTGACCCAGGAAAGCATTTGGCAGTGACTTAAAGAGAGGTTGTTTCCTTGACGGAGTCCACGTGCATCTTCTTGCTCTGGTGTAGCTTGTGTGGGAAGCACCAGGGTGAATGATTAACCTGGGCGAGGACCTGGCTTCATGGTTGTAAGCAACATAAACTTAAGACTTCCAGCTGTCGCTGTTCAAAAAGCTGATGGAGACTAGCAGATACCCTCTGATCAAGAAAGTGGCAAGCTTAGAGATTTTGGGAAGCAGCTTTTACGCACAAGTCTGGTATTTTGCGGAGGAAGTCAGTTCTGTGGAGGATGGGAAGTGATTCTGGCATCCTGTGAGTCCAGGAGACTCCAAGGCAATGTAATCCTAGGGGGAAATATTATTTCTAAAGTAGCTTTTTCTATAGGAAGCGGTCATGCAGTGCAGTCAGAGTAAGGAGGGTGGATCGGAGATGTCCATCTCATTTGTTGGAGGATGTAGCATGTTGGGATGGTGAAAAGAGTTGGTGTTCCTGCTGGCTCTGCCCTTGCTGCTGGTGGGCTGCAGGTCTGGAACACGGGTCTTGTTGTACCGAAGAGTCAGTGCAGGCTCCATGAGGTTCTGCTGGGTCCCTCCTGCTGGTGGATAATTGCTGGTGTAGTCGCCAAGGAGGACTGAAGGAGTCCTGAGGCCCAGGAGGCACTGGCCATCTGAGGATTCCATTCCTCTTTTGCTTAGGATAGAAACCTTCATTGCCCAAGCGTGTGCTGAGTTCCTTCTTATTTTTAAACAGCCCTGGCATCCCCTGGAGCTGCCAGCCTTCGGGTGGAGTAAGGCTGTGCTATTCACGGGCTATAAAACTAGTGCTCACACAAATGTAAAAACAACAAGGCAGTGTAGGAGACCGCAGGGTCCTGCTGTAATAACTTCACTCTAGACACAGAAAGCTGCTTGTGGTCTATTTTTAAAGGTAAAGAGCTGGAAATAAATTTGCCAGGTGGTGGCTGACCATGTACAAGTGACCTGAAGCTGCTGGGATGCACAAGTCCCCTGGGGCAGTGGCTGAGCTCAGCCATTTTTAGAAACTTTAGCTTCAATTCTGTCAGGTCTGGGTCAGGCTTTGCATCCCCTCCTGGCCAGCCAAAGGTTTTAGAGTCCTTGTAGACCTCTCATGGGGCTGGATGTCCCCTTTGGGATGGTGCATGTCCCAGCTCAGTGCATGGCTGAACTTAGCTCCAGGCAGGCTGCTGAGGTGCCAGCAGGCACAAGCACCTTCCTCTGGAGTGGCTTTGCTGTGCAAAGGCTCCCAGATACTAGGGAGGTTGGATTGGGCAGCAACATCTCCCAAAACAACGTGGGCAAGATCCAGCAGACCCCCTCAGCCAGCATCTCTGCACTGTGGATGATCTCAAAGTGCTGTTGCTGCTGGCTGTGTGGAGGCAATTCTTTGGGATGCCCGTGGAGAAGGTCAGGAAAATGGCTTTGCTGCTGGAAGCTTTCCCTGGGCAGGTGGAGGAAGACATGGGCAGGTTGCTGGAGCAGAGACGAGTGTGACCGTGCCATGAAAAGGGCAAGGCAGAGAGGAAAACCGATGCCTTGGCAGTGGTGAACATCCCCTGCCAAGTGCCAGCAGCTGAATCTGTGCAGGTTGCATGTGGAAGCTGAATGTGGGACTAGTTTCCTTCCTGCCCAAGCAGGGAATGAGCAATGTTTACCGAGCCCCAGGAGGGTGGTCATTTGGGCTGCCTCCCTTGCTCATCATGATGCCTGCTGGCATCAGGATGCTAAAGCTGTGTTGTTTTGTCTCTATTAGCAAGTGAGATCCATCAATCAGCTGTAATTCATCAAGTCAAGAGAGAGGATTAAAACCAAATGTCTGGTTATTATTCCTAATTTAGGTTGGCATTCACAGGGAGAGTGACAGCCTGTGCACTGTGTGTGGTGAAGCAATCCTGGGAAGCATGCAGTTTCCTTAGGTCACAGTTCCCCAGCTGTCACCCCACTAGGGACACCTCCACCCACCTAGGACTCCGCATGGTCCGGGGACAAACAACCTCTCCCCTTTTGGAAGAGTTAAGGTTGGCTTTACCATCTGCAGCCCTTTGGTGACAGTGGCTCTTAGGACTACCAATGGCTCTTGCGTGGGATGTGTCACCATCAGAGAAAATACCACCACAATTTTTGGTTTGGGAACCATCTCTCTGGCAAGAGATTCTGGCATTGAGCCCACGAACCGTGACACTTCTGTGTGTGTGATCCTGGGACTGGAAGTGTCTCCATGACTTTTCAAGCCTTTGAGCCTGCATAGTGGAAATTAACTTTCCTAAAGAATTTTGGCAATTCTGCCGCTTGATCTAGGATGTGCCAAGAAATAATCCAGAGCCCCTTTAGACGGACTCCTTCATAAGCTTAAAATGTGCTCTAGCTCTGTTCCTGCCAGGGCAGTCTGAACTTGTATGTTGATTTGTTTTTGTTTTGCCTGTATTTGGATTGCCTTCTTCCTCACTGGGACTCGGGGATCTATCTTCGAGGAGATTTTGGAAGGACAAAGTGTGCCGTATCTTTTCTGTGAAGAAATGGAGGTTAATGCTGCCAGCTTAGGACGCGATTGCTGTAGGAAGTGGAATGATTGAAAATACAATAGCCTTCCCTGTCAGTAACTTGCGGCTTTATTCCCAGGAAAAGAGGGGTTCCTCTCCCCGGCAGCACTGTGGATGATCTCCTGAAGCACGTCAGCTACAAAACACCGCTGACACTTACCCAGTTTCTGGAGAAGTTTAATCACTACATGCCTGCCATTGCGTAAGTACCGAAGTTTTACTTCGCCACCCTCAGCCCTTGAAGGTTACCTCACCAAGGGTGACAAGTCCCATTGATGGTCCCACTGCCGTCTCTGCAGGGGTGACCGTGAGGCAGTGAGGAGGATCGCATACGAGCTTGTGGAAACGAAAGCAAAAGAAGGTGTCATCTACGTGGAGGTCCGGTACAGCCCTCACCTCCTGGCCAACTGCCGTGTGGATCCCATCCCCTGGGGCCAAACTGAGTGAGTGATCCCACCATGCCGGGGAGCTGGTGGGTGGGTGGTGGAGAAGGAGAAGCCAGGTCCCTCTTTGATCGGCCAGCATGTGTTTGAAATCTGGCGTAACCAAACCTTCGCTCTCCTCCAACGCAGCGAGCACTGGCACTCTTCCACTTCTTTTCCCCATCAACAGGATTTTTCCCTCTATAATGTCTCTGTGTGCTCCTATCTTTTAGCATCCCTTGCTTTGGGCACCCAGTTCTGCATGTGCAGAGCAGCTGTGCTTAAACTTCTGGCTGGATCCAGTCTCTGTGCAGCGTTTGGATGTGGATCATCTGCCTGCAAAATGTGAATTTGAGACGATGTGGGCAGTGTGAGAGGGCACTGATGATCCAAGCCTTTCTTTACCTGTCATCCCCACTGTGATGTGTGCCTCTCATTAAATCAGTACTGGGATCTGTAGCCTCTTGCAAAACGTGCTGTGGAGGACTTTGGATCCCTGTGCTTGTCCCTGCTCGGCTGCAGGCAGTTGTGTGCTTTAAATACTGTGACAAAGAGTGAGTTTATCTGCCCAGGATTGATGTCCAGTCCCCTGAAGCTTTTTTAAATCTTACTATCATCTTTGCATGCTTTTATGCCCCACATCTTGTAAATCCAGGCATGGCATGTGTGTACAAGGTGCTCTTCAGCTCTGGGCATGTCATCAGGCTCCTTCAGATGCTAAGGCGAGTGGGAGCCCTGGCAGCCTGGGTTTTGTGTTGGGGTGTCCTGTCGGATGCTGGGCTGGATCTGTGGCTCCTGCCTGCCTCCCTAGTTGGGTGTCTAACCTCTTGCTGATCGTTTTTCTTCCTTGCAGGGGAGACCTCACTCCAGATGAAGTCGTTAACCTCGTAAATCAGGGACTCCAGGATGGAGAAAGGGATTTCCGCATCAAAGCCAGGTCTATTCTATGCTGCATGCGCCATATGCCAAGTAATGTATTGCAGCTGCCCTGCTGCTCTGCTCCCCTTCCCTGATGCGTGGTGGGGGGTGATATCCCCTGGGTCCAGGGCCCAGCAGAAATGTGGGGAAAGCCCTAGTCCCATGGCTCTGGGTCTGATGTAGGACCAAGCAGTGCCCAAAAGGAGGGGTTTTTTTTTTTGGTGGAGGTCCTCTGCTTCCTTCACTATGGGGAAGGGGTCATTGAGGTCTGTGGGTGCAACCAGTATCTGAAGGATCCTGCTAGAGATACAGAGCAGGCTCGTCTCTGCTCTCCTGGGGAAGATGCAATTTCAGCTTATAGGAAAAAAAATCCCACTTTCCAGTGTTTCATTGAACTGCTGAGTTTTGTGTGAACAACTACGCCTAAAGAAAGATGTAGTATGGACAGGGTTTTATGCAATATCTGCCTTACATAAAGGCTTTGTTAGCTTTATTTATTTATATTAGTGAATATTTCCGTATCCTCACAACAGTTTTAGGCAGGCTTAATAGGGTGGATGGTGGAAAGATTTTTGCTGATGACTACACGGTTAATTTGTGTCTGGAAACGTGAAAAATTATACTCTTGGAAACTGAGAGATTTGAGGGTGGTTTTTTTTCCAACCCCAAACAATACTTTGAAAACTTGACCGTTAAGTTTCTGGTTTCTAGGACAAAACCTTTTCTTTGTAGGAACTGGGAAAGCTGTAGGGCAGTGTCACACTTGTCTGCCGTTGCAGTTCATGCCAGCTTGCAAATGGTAAAGGCAGAAGGTGGTGGGAGCATCCCAAGGGCACGTGCAGCATGTGCTGGCACAGCAGGAGGGGTTGCTCGTGCAGACACGTGAGGTGGCATTTTCATGCCTCTACCCCAGGCCACCAGCTCTTACCCAGAGGCAGTGATGTGCTCCTAACAAGAGTCTTCAGTGCTGCATTCAGGATCTGCAGCATGGTGGGAAGCAACCCTGTAGTTTATGAAGTGTTGAGAGAAGGGCAGAGCTGCCAGCCAGAACCAGCTCATATTAAACTCGTTAATAGAGTAGCAGCTCTGATCTGGTGAATTGGAAGCAAGTAAGTGAAAAAAGATGATGAAATTGCACACATTTTCTTCTGTGTTCTTGTGATTTTGGGATTGTACATGCCTGGGAGATTAACACTACCATTTATCTGTTTTCTGGCCTTTTTGCTAAGGGTAAGTGCTGTGTGAGCTAGCAGACGCTTGTCCTTTCTCTGAGGTTATCTATCCTTATCAGAGATAATTCTGAGGCGGTTGATGCTCATTTATTACTCTCTCTTTCACTGATGCCCAAAAGATAAAAGAGAGATAGATAACCTCGAGAGTGTTAACCTCGGTCGCAGCGGCAACCCAGCTCCTTCCCGCCAGGAGTAGCATCCGTCATCTTTTCTGGAGGAGCCAAGGATCCTCTGCAACGGGACAGGGCTGACTGCTGTACAGGTTCCCCCAGCAATCCCCCAGCACTTCTCTGTGACAGAACACACCTAACATATCAGTTCCTCCTTTTCTCTCCATTTTCATAGTCTGGGATGAGGTGAAAGCTGAGGAGCAAGCTGAAGGACTTTTGCATACACAGTGTTAGAGTGCATGGGCTGTGCAGTTCAGCTTATTTTCAGCCGACTGCACCAGTCACCACCGTGTTTGGAGGTTTGTTTTCTTTATTTTTTTTTTTCCCTCTGCTCAAAGTGAGCAGATACCCACTATGCCAGCAGTTTTATAGCTGGTAATTGAATTTAATTTCCCTTTCATTGGCAATGGACTAATTCATTGGCAGCTTTTAATTACCTGAAGATGACAGACGTTTCTAGGAGTTTGTTAGCTTTCTTTTTGAGCATCAAATTTTAGGAAAAACTGAAGAATATAGTTTTAGCCTTCTAGCTTTAGGACTGGGATTTGTTTAGAAAAATGGTGAGGCTGTGACCCTTATGAATGCTTTCTCCTGAACTGCGGTGCCGTTTCTTCCAGGCTGGTCTCCAGAGGTGGTGGAGCTCTGCAAGAAGTATCGAAACAACTCTGTGGTGGCCATCGACCTGGCTGGGGATGAGACCCTGAAGGTGGACAATTCCTCTGAGCATAAGAAGGCTTACGAGGTTTGTTGAATAAACATCTTAAAAGAAATCATAACAAAAAAACATCTGTTCAGGGGGTGCGCATGAGGGGATGGGCAGAATGTCACGCAGATTTCAAACAGCTGGAACAGCTTAAAAATTTGTTGTAGCTGTTAAGAATGTTCAGTTATAGAGCAGAAGTATTTGTTTATTTTTCTTAAGTGATTAATAGCAGGCCTCATTGCTGAAACATGGCCTTAGAGCTGGAACTAAGCATGCTCCCCCTAGCACCGAGTGCACGGAGCCCGTGTGCAGTCGCTGGGGTTTGCTCCTGGGGCTCAGCAAAACCACTGCCGAGGGTGGAAGAGACTGGTATTTCCAGTCTGGTCAAAATCACCTGAGCAGCATAGAAGAAGTTGCACCTTTGAAGTGCTTTTATCGGATTATCTCAAGCGCAAATGCTGGAGCAGCTTCAGCAGCCTGATCCAAGGGTCTCCCTAGATCTCAGTGCATTCCAGCAGCTCGAAGGGGAAGCTTTGCACCTCGGTCCTCTTTGCTACTGGGGATTTGGGGGTTTTGGTTCCCTGCATGAGTGGCAGAGGAGCTTGCACACCATCACAGTCAAAAAGGGTGATGGTTTTTGAGCAGCACTCGGGGCTGAAGCGACACAGGGCTTTCCTGGGGTCTTTGCCCCATCAGCAGGAGCCGATGCAAGGCCTGCTTGTGTGGCTGCACCGTGCTGGATGAACTCAATGGTTGTAAATTGAGGTGTGGGCACAGGGTTTTGTTAACTGCTGGGCAGGCACATTTAATCCTCCCATGGTATGCCAACAGCACTCAAGTCCAGACCCCTCTGTCTGGAAGATGTGTCTTGTCCCTGTGCTGGGGACTTGCCCAGGCTCTGAGATGCTCTCTGCAACTATCTGAAATGAGGTTGTGGAGAGGAGGGAGCTGGCCTCTTCTCACAAGTGACAGGGGATAGGATGAGAGGAAATGGCCTCAAGCTCCACCAGGGGAGGTTTAGGTTGAACATTAGGAAAAAAATTTTCACAGAAAGGGTCACTGGGCACTGGCAGAGGCTGCCCAGGGCAGTGGTTGAGTCACCTTCCCTGGAGGTGTTACAGGACAGGTGGATGAGGTGCTGTAGGACATGGTTTAGCGTTTGATAGGAATGATTGGACTCGATGATTTGGTGGATCTTTTCCAACCTGGTGATTCTATGATTCTGTGCTGGAACAAACTCCATTTCTGACCACTGGCCCTTCTTGGTGTGCCTGGCAGCAAGGTGTTTCCCCATAAATACTGCTGCAGTGCTTTGTATGTAATGCATCCAGAGAAATCTGAGACACTTGTGATTCCCTTGGGCTCAGGCAAACGTGTTCTGCCTGGGACCTCTTGGGGTTGCTTGAGGGGAAAGAGCAGACAAGGGTGAAAACTCGCCTGCAGCTGCTGGTTGCAGAGGAGCACTAGGGCAGGAGTGCACAGCCCAGAATTCCAAGACTAACATGTCGAAGTAGGCAGCAATCCCTGGAGGAGAAGGCAAGGGAAGCACCACATGTCTTGGGCAATTGTGTTGAAAAAGGGTTTAAGCCACTCAGTGAAGATATATGCTCGTGAATGGACATTAGATACAAGCTCCCTCCTGGATGCAGTGGATAGGGGTCAGGCTTCAGTGTCTGGGAGGGTCAGCAGGGAAGTCATGGCGTATGTGGATTTCCTTATTCTTCTGTTTGTATCCTTGGCACCTGTTGAAATAGTTAGGGGTGACTGTCATAGGAGTGGAGGAAAAAGAATTTCTGGTTTGTCTTCATCCCATGTAAAAAAAAAAGTGGAACATCTCAGTGCTGGTGTGAGTCTGTTGGTCTTCCTGGTCTGGTACTTTGGCCAGATGGAATTTGTTGTTGCAAAAAGCATTAAAAACATTCAGCTGTTTGGCAAAAATCAACATATTTTTAAATGTAGGGAGCACAAAGTGCCTTTCAGGTCAATGCACACTGGCCTTTTCTGTAGCTGCCCCAGGTGAAACCTGGCCTGACTTTCACTGGGCCTGTGTGAACAGCACATGAGGAGCTGAGAATTAAGTAACTAAAAAAAAATCATGAGTGAGAAGCCCTGACAAAGTGCAGACAGTCTTAAGTGAAGACAGTCTGATGCGAGACAGGGCTTGCAGGCCAACTGCCACCACTGCCTGGGTGGCCCTTTTGCAGCAGGGTAGGAGCAAGGCTTTGCTCGGGGCTGCGTGGCTTCCCAAAACCTGGATGGTCTGTGATTATTCTGGCAAGAGGTTTTTCTGCAGGGCCATGGAAGATCACCTCAAACCCCCCTAATGCTGCACCCAGAGGGTCCTCCCAGCTGGGCTGCCTCCCTCCCCAGCCCCTTGCAGGAGGGAGTTGCTCCATGGCTAAGGGTGGATTCATTTCTGCTGTGGGGGCTTTTAAATCCTCACACTTGGCTGTGGCAGCTAAAAAGGTAGAAGCTTCAAAGACGGGAGTTGCTGCAAGGTTCATGCAGAAGGGCAAGTGGGTGGAGGAAGGAGAGCTGCTAGTTTTCTGCTGTGGGAGGAGACAGCAGTGAGCTCACCCAGTATTAAAAGACCCTGGAGGAGTCTGACTGGGCTCCAGGGGAAGGTAACTGCGCTTTCTAAGTTTCTCTGCCTGTGGCATTACCAAGCTCTTCACTCACAGGCTGTGCTGCCGCAATGAGCATGCACCTTTTGGCGTTGCAGGGCTTATGGTTTGGGGTTCTTTGTGCAGAACCCCATTTATCCCTCTTGCTGTGCCGCTGAGAGCAGTGCCACCTGACCTTGCTGCAAGTGATGGGATAAGAGTGTGTCCTTCTTTGCTTTGCAGGAAGCTGAAAGATGTGGGATTCATCGCACCGTCCATGCCGGGGAGGCCGGCCCGGCTGCCATGATCAAGGAGGTACAATTTGCTCCTGACTTAGGGCAGGGAGTGGGAGGTAGAGGGGCAGGGATGGAAGGTGTCCCTGCATGCCCTGCACCAGGGAGGGAGGAATCCAAATCCTCTCTGTATTCATAGCAGAGCAAATTCTGGGGACCAAGGCAGAGATCTGGCTGTGACGGCTCAGAGCAGGACCTCCCCAGAGTAGACTGTAGCTGTGTTGGGGTAGGGATCTCTGGTCAAATAGGAGCTGAGCTGCATTCAGTGGCTGCATGTGTTTTTCTGTATTCTCTAGGCTGTTTATCTCCTGAAGGCAGAGCGCATTGGCCATGGTTACCATGTCCTGGAGGACCCCGAGCTCTACAAAGAGCTGTTGAGAGCTAAGATGCATTTTGAGGTAAGGATGTTTGGTGGGAGAGTGACAGCCAGGTATCTGCTCTCTGAGTGGAAAATCAGCCTTCACCTGGGCTGAGAGACAGCCAGGGACACGACCTGATAGCTGAGCGCTGACCACGTTTGGTGATGTTGCTGTTGAGCCTGGATGACTGAAGCTCCACAACGAAAACGGTGGGGAGACCTGGCTGTTTACTGGGATCATTGCTGCAAGCACAGCAGCTTGCAGGAGATCTTTAGCAGAGAAATGGATCCTGTTCTGGCTGAGGATAAATTTTGGATGGCTTGGTCACTAATTTATATATCTCAAGCCTGCAGACTTCTCCTTCCACAAAACAGGCTGTTGTGCTGGAGCCTGTTTGAGTGGAGGGTGGGAGTGCCTGGGAATTGCTGTGGATGGAAAAATTTCCTTGGCTTTTCCCCAGATTGTGTGTATCCAACTAATATATGGAATGTATGTGTATATACTTAATGCCAGGGCTTTCTTAGCTGTAATTGACACACGGCAAGAGGCTGACTTGCCGTGGGAAATATCCCCCTGTTTTCTGCTACTGTTGTACAAGCTGTGGGCTCTTTGTATCCATGTCCTGGGCCGTGCACTGGTCCAAAGGAGCAGTGCTAAGGGGTGGTTGCAAACAAGACTGTAAACCTCTATCTGGCTTTACCACCATTCTTCGTTATCTGTGTACGCAGCTGGGGTTCGGATCTGCGTGTCTGATTCTGGTTTTTGTGTTTAACCCCTCCAAACAGGTCTGCCCCTGGTCCAGTTATCTCACTGGAGCATGTCTTCCGGACTTTGGGAAACACCCTCTAACACAGTAAGACTATCTTAAACAACCAGGATTTGGGTTGATTATAGTTGCTTTATTGCTTTTTAAAGGTAATGCACGGCTAATCGCTTAGGAAAACATGGTACATCCTCACCCTTTGGCACAGAGGGGTCCAGTGCAGCTGGAGGGGGTGCAGGGGTCCCTTGGGGAGGTTGTCGTATCCCTCCTGCCCCTGTACTCAGCTGTGGGGCACGAGATGCTGCAAGCTGGCTGTTACCCCTAGTTTGTGGGTAAGAGCTGAGGTTGCTGAACGTCTTGGTAAGAGATGCCTGCTGCGTTGGAGAAGCAGCTCGGTTCAGAGTGGTGGTGAGAGAAGCCAAGCCCTGTATTTGTGCCTGGCACTGCAAGCTCCAGGGACACCTATGAGGTCTTTCCTTTTACTGCATTTTCCCCTGAGAAATGTACATGCGGTGCCACATCCAGTGTTTTACTCACTGGTTCAACCTGATTTCCTTACAGATTTAGGAAGGATCGAGCTAACTATTCTATAAACACGGATGACCCTCTCATCTTTAACTCCAATATTGACAAGGATTACAGCATAGTGAAGGACTACATGGGTTTCACTGAAGAGGAGTTCAAGAGAGTGGTAGGTTGGTTTCGGCTGGGTGTCCTGGGTGCAATCCGGAAAAATTCTTTGAGTTTTCAGTGGAAAATGGAAAATTCTGCATTGGCCTTGTAAGCATGAGACTGAGGAGAGCTGTGGAGCTGGATGGAGGGGGATGCTTGGAGCTGCTGACTTACCTGGTTGTCAAGCAAACCTTTCCTTGTTTACTTTGAGAGTCATGCTCAGCACTTTCACCTACGTGTCTGTGGAGTTGTTTGTTTGAATTGGGAGATACAGGATATACTTGATAAGAGAGCATTGATCTTACTCTGAGCTCTGGCTGAAGGAACAAGTCCCTTTCTTCTCCAGACATGCCTTTCTGGGTCTGCAAGGGGAAACAAGGACTGCTCTGAGCTCTGGGGTCCTGGATCCACAGCTGTTCTGCTTCCAGCTGTCCTCTCCTGCTGTGGCAAAACCCAAGCTGTTCCTGCGTAATAAGAGAAAAGTCCCTGCACGCAACGGATAAGCAGGTTGCAGTGCACAGACAGGCTGTATTCCAGCAGCAGCACATCAGCTGCCACCGCTGTTGTTCCAGGAGACGGTTTTGTCCACAGGGAACTGGGGAGTGTAAGGACAGCTCTATCTTGCATATTCTTAAAAATTCCCAAGTTTTTAGAGACCTTTTCTTTGTATCTGCTCTTGGGAGTGATGTGCAGAGCAGTTTCCCTGTAAAATGAGGCTATGGAAATGAATCTCAAGAGTGGAAACTTTATACTCTCCTTTGCCTGCTGCTGCTCAGAGCCAGATGTTTGGATGTGTGTGACCACGTCTTAATGTCTGATGTGTCTTAATGTCTCCCTGCTGTTCTCCCTCTGCCTCCCCAGAACATCAACGCAGCTCAGTCCAGCTTCTTACCTGAGAAAGAAAAGCAGGAGCTGCTGAACACGCTGTATGAAGCCTACGGGATGGTGCCCAACGCATCATGACCTATCCCTGCAAGCCAGCGTGGAGCAGTGGCCCTTCTTCAGTCGTGCTTGACTCTCCTCTGTGCTACTGGGAGCACCAGGAGAAGGTGCCTGGAGTTGGTCTCTATTATTGGCACCCTGTTGTTAACCCTTACAGTGCTAAGCAGAATCAGACTATCACATACACCTACCTATAACCCCCACAAACTGTCTCCCAAATGGATATCCAGCTTCCTATCATGCTGTTGCGTGAGCAGACTGAAACTGCCTCCTGGCCTCACTCCCCTCCATCTCTCAGGCTTTCTGTACTGCAAATGAGAATAGAAGAACCCTCCCTGCTTATTTTTTTCCCCTCTTACCCTGCTTTATCTGCCCTGCCCTACCTAGTCCTTGTCTGCAGTGCAGAAACCACTTTTAAGTGCAACTGTGGCCTGAGTTACTCTTCACCTTTCTAGGGAAAATGGTGTGAGTGCTGACAGGGAGTCAGGAGGCATCTCAGAAAAATAAGCTCTATTCCCATCCATGTTGGGTAGGAGGGGTTGGCCACAGCTATATTTACCCAGGGTTAGTTTTTCACTAACAAGACTGGAACAAGAACAAGCTGGAAGCTGGTGCTCTTGCCCATGCACAGGTTTGAAGGGTGTTTAAAATAAATACAATGGTTTTGGCATTCTTTGTTGGATAAGGACTCCTGGGTATCAGGCCAGACAATGTCACTGCTGCAGAAGCACATACCTTGGGCTCAGGCTCCAGCTGTGCTCACAGCTGGCCATGACTGTGCTCACACGTACATATGAAGTTGGAACATTTTTACCATTTTGGGCCAAAATCTGCCTTGTGGGACTTTTCCCCACTTTTGTACTCATCCTGGAGAATTCCTGTGACCTGCAGTTTGCTCTTCCTCATCTTTGTTTAGGACTTTGCAAAACCATGATTGGTTGACTGTTTGAACCATTCTGCCCTCTTCCTGACTTGACGTGATCTTTAGGCACTATTAAAAGTGAATGAGTAAGTTGATAAGCTAGGGCCCAGTGTTGCATCTTAAATCAGGTCCTGTCTGAATTGCTTCTCTCACTCAACCACAACGCTGGCTAGAAGTCAGATCTTCAGGTTGGTGGAGAATTTATACAGAGATACCAAAATTTATGAGCAGTTTTGGTACATTGTAGTATTTTTCCTTAGTATACAAGAGCCATGCATCCAGAGAAGAGACCATGATTTATGTGTGTGGTGTGCTTTAGCATCCCAAGTGTCTGCCGTGATGCTTACTCCAAAGATACTGTACCAAAAAGTTGCCTTTGACGAGGGGCTGTGGTCACCCTTACCATGGGTAGTGTAAGGTTGGTCCAGTCTCAACCAGCAGTGGCCACGTGCTGTGAGTATTTCCATTCTTTCTGGGCTTCCATAATTGTCCTTTGGGTAAAATACTCATCTCTGAAGTACACAGTGCATACATCTATATAGCTGGGTAGATGGATATGAGAGAGTGAATTTCTTACTTTTATAAAGCAAATGGGAAAGCATTGCTTTAAGAACATGATTGTGGTATGAACCATGGGGTTTTTGGGGGGTAATTTTTCTCCAAAAATTGTTTCTGAAGAAGAGTTGCTTGTTTGGATTCTGGACAGTTGATTGTTAATCCTGTTTAATAAAAGAACAGATTTATATGAGATAAATTCTCTCGCCTCTCTTTCCAAGGGTGACTGTTGGGATCAGTGATCTGCGTTGTGAACCGTTGTACGTCAGAGCACGAGGGTTGATTGATAGGTGTGATGGGGGCTTTGGCAACCTGATTCCTGCTTTCTTCTGTGGCTCAGTTTGGCAACCAGAGAGAAGGTATCCCTGCTACTTTGCTAGATGGGGAAGCTGGATTTATGGATGCAGGTTGTTCCAGCCTCACGTGTCCTTTTCCCTTTGGTTATCAAAGGGACACACATCAGTGCTAGAAGCAGGGGTGCCATAACTGTGTACTCTCACTTTTTTTTTTTTTTGGTGTATATAAAGAAATAGTTTGCAATACTTTTGGGGTTTGTCTATCTCCTGAGTTTTGCACAGCCAGTTGATGCCAAGATCCAGGAGTGATGCTGTCCCTGGCTGTTGAACTGCACTGTCAGCTCAGGCAGGAGGGGTGTGTTTGCTGAAAGACTGATCATTTAGTGCTTGGTTAGAATTTTGGGAGGTCCGGCATGCCCTAGTGTTCAATTGAAGTGAAGGACTCAGAATATCTGAGCACTCAGCAGCTTTACAAGTCAGGATGTGGCTGGATTAAGCCAGCGCCCACAGTCTTTCAGCACAATCGGTGATGGCAGCTGGTCTGGCTCTTTGACTCATAGGGGGAACCTGATGCCTCTTGCCTGTCCTGTGAGGGTAACTGGCCAATGGATCCCTGAGCGTCTGCCTAAATATAATTCTGGAACAGATATTTTCTGACCAGGGAGACCTAAGTTTAGCCTCCCTTTGACTGCTGGAGGTCCTGTGTGGTGCACAGTCCTTCTGCATTGCCTTTCAGCTTGCTTTGTGTCAGCAGGAGCCAAAAATACTGTTCAGTGGCAATGAGGAGAGCTGGACATGGGCCTTAAAGGCCTAAATGTGCGATCAGCTAAGCCCAGGAGCTACCTGCTGTTTGCCCCTGAGCTCAGGGTAATGGGAGCAGGCTCTTGGCTGCCACCCGGGCACAGAGCTGCCGTGGTATACCGGCTGCTCGGGGAGCTGAGCTGGTTTGCAGCTGCCAAGGCGGCAGACACAGCTGCTACCTGGCTGCCAAATCCTTGTTTCCTACGGGGACTGGAGCCATGAGCATCTCTTTGCTGGCCCCATGGCAATTGCTTCTTGGAGGACCACGGATAATTCTCCCTCTGTCTGGTGCCCACTTCTCCAATTTATGGCCTTGTTTTCTCTGATAAATCTCAAAATTTTAACATTCGGTTCTTCCCTAGGCTGTCAGGGTGATGCTTATCCCTGTGTCACCAGTGGCGAGTATTTCTCAGGCTGGCTCTGCCTTGCCTTTTGTCCATCCATTGATGCCAGCTGGGCTGTAGCAGCCTGCTGCATCTCCAATGGGATCTGCTTTGGCTATATGAAATGCCAGCAGTGTCCTTATAGCTCTGTGCTATGGAGGGAAGTGCCTCTTCCCACTGGAACCTCTTCTGCTGGTGTGTGGGACACTCCACCAAGCCCTAAGCCAGCCTTGCGCTTGACTTCTTGGTTAGTAATGTGGAGGGGAGCGGCACTCCCATGAGTGGGTGAAACCCCCATGGAAAAAGTGCTGTCTGGCAGCAAACCTAGGAAAGCTGAGGCAGGATTTCAGCATTTTTGATGCTCAACTTGATATCAACTTCCACTTGGGTGCTGCAAACACAACAGGGTTTCACAGACCCAAAGGGAAGGGACTTCAGTGTCATCCAGCTTGATGTCTCCTTATCAGGAGGAGGTGGTGCAGCTCAACCTGCTACGAGACAAAACAGAGGAAGAAGAAACATCCAGGAATTAAAAAAAAACACCTTCAGTACTTAAAGGCTGTGTTATTTATTCCAACAGCTTATATAGTTTTATCAAACCATCTTTAACACAAAACATATCTCCTAAAAGAGAGAATGATGTGAGATCCTACCAGAGATCATCAAAGCTAACAGCTTGCAAAGTTAAGCCTGAATTTCAACAGTCAAACCAGCGAAATGTTTCTCCCCTCCCCTTAACAATATCTTAAAATGCTAGAACCTGAAGGATAAGATGCCCACGGCTGGTGCTGCTGGGTCTGTAGGTGGAGCTCGTCCACACAGGGCTGTGCTTTGGTCCTTTCCTGATGCTAAGAGGCAGCAGCACAGGTGAGTGATGCTTGACATGAAGGCAGTGGGACTGGCCAGGTCCCTTCCCCACTGCCCACTGGACAGTCCAGAGCCAAGTCAGGTCTAAGATGTAAGTGAGGCTTAGGAAAAACAATAATCTAAATAGCTAACCTATGGAAACAGAATAAATAATAGTCTAAATTTGAAAAAAAAAAAAAAAAAAAAAGGAAGGTACCTTGCTTGGACAGGAAAGTCTGATGTGTCTATTATTACTGAAATTGGTTTTCCCCCAGGGGAAAATTGCAGCTAAGGCATCTGGAGAGTGGCTCACATCACGACAACCATGGCAGTGCTCTTCTAAATTGTTAGGGATGGGAAGAGGAGAGTTTTGGAGGTGCCAGTTCTTGCACAGCATCTTGTGGCTCTCTAAACAAAAATGGATGCAGCAGAGGCATTTGACAAACTTGCTGTTCCAGGCCGGGTTTTGTCCACAGATTCAAGAGCAAATTCTTGTTTAATGTTCACAGCCAGGCCCTCCTCCTGCCCATCCCACCCCTTGTAGGCTGTCATGGAGAGGGGCTGTTTTCTTGCCCCTTTGGTCTTGCTCCAGGGTCATTCTCAGAAGAAGTAGCATCTCTTTGGCTTTCTGCAGAAGGGAGGATTAGGGAGAAAGCATAGTTACACTTTGCTAAGGACACAAACAATCGGTGATTGCTATAGCTTGATCTTATTCTGATTGCAACCTGGGAACCGATCACTACCCTCTGGCCAGATATTTGGCTTCTAAGTGTTGAGTTCTCCCTTCACATTCCTGGACTACAAAGTTCTTCTCAATACATCTGGAGATGCTGGGAGGGAGCCTCGGGGCAGGGATGTGATCTCCTTATCTAAGCTATAACAGCAACTCAGAAATCACTCCAGGAATGTCTACCTGACAGCTTGGGTTGATCTCTCCTAGAAGACCTCTAATTTGTGCTTATTATGGACAGGTGGGTGGACAGGTGCTAGTATGGATGTGTCGAAAGAGGTACAAGTGGTTTAAAGTGTTTTTACAGTTACAGACTGGAGGCTGGGGGAGCAGGACAAGGGTAGAAACTGAGTTTTCCCTCTGCACTGGTGCTGAATGTTCTGCTGCTTATTAGTGACTAATTAAGCTCATTTGCTTGTGCTCTGAACAGAGGATTCATGCTTCTTGTAGTCAGCTGGCCAGCATGTACTGAGCAGGGTGATGCCGCTGCTGTGTTTGGGCTATAGGGGAAGATTTGGAGATGGCTGGTGCTGTTAGTAATTATTTCTGTTATTATTTAAAATACTCTGAATTATTTCAAGGCTGATGTTTTTGAAAAAAAAAAAAAAAATCCAAAACCCTAACCAGTCAAGAAAAAGCAAACCACAACCTGCCCCACACCTGAGTTTTATAAAGGTATAAGGTATATGTAGTGTGTAATTGTGTGTAATTTGCCCCGGGAAAGATGTTGGTCAGTCCATGTCTTATTTAAGCACCAGAGCTGAGTAAAACCAGCTGAGCAAAAAGGCTTGGCTGGAGCACGTGCCAGGAACCCAGGGACCATCCCGCTCGCTGCAAGAACCCCTTGGCCTGGCGAGTCTCCCACTAGATAAGTACCCACTGATCTGGAAAGGACTGACTGCAGCAAGGAATGGGATGTTCCTCCTGAGCATCTTTGTGCTTTTCCCCATCATGCCTGCCTTCCAGAGACAGTATCGCTTAGCTGCACTGCAATTTTTTGCCTTGCCCTTCCAGCACCAGGGGCTGGGCTGATGGGTGCCTGCAGCATCTCACCTGCTCCTTCAACAGCAAGGTCGCCCAGGTCCTCGGTCAGCCTGCGCATGCTGATGGTGCTTGCATCTCGTTGGATGTCATGGACGGCATTCCTCCGACCAGCTCGATCGCAGGAAATAAAGTCAGTGTACGTGCTGGACTCTACCTCCATTGCATCTCTATATGCCTGCAAAATGCTGCGGAGAAAACACAGCTGTGAGGTCAAGGATGCTCAGTAAGCCTCGAGTCATGGCTCCCTGCAGGTTAGATTACTCTGTGGAGTTAAATTACAGCATGAAAAAAAATAATCCCTGTAACTCTGCTCCGGTTTCTGTAGCAGTAGCTACTGCAATCTCAGATATCAACCCCGTCACGTGGGGTGGCGTGCGGGGTGACCCACCACGTGAGGTGACCCACCGTGCAGGTGACCCACTGTGTTAGGTGACCCGTTGTGTTGGCTGAGGGCAGGTAGGCAGGAAAGATTCATCCCAGCTGCCTTGCTGGCCCTTTTTCTGTCTTCCCATAGTCAAGCAGGGCAAAGAAAGTATTTGCCTCTCCTTTGGAGTTTCTGACCTTCTCCTTTAGAAGCTGCAGGGTCGCTTGCAGCAGCTGTTTCCTACAGAAAAAACATTACAGAAAAAGCCCTCCTTCCTCCTCAAAATACCATGGGAACTTTGAACGGAGGCAAAACTTGGCTCCCTGCACTGGGGGGGATGGGGTGCTGATCCAGCCTGAATTTATAATGGGAAATGAGCAGACTCTGATGGGTACCTGCTGGAAAGCTCAGGGAGCAGGCGAGTATTTTATAGTCGCAGGTCTTTGGATCAGTACTGGCCTCCACTGGTTGTTGGATGTCAGTGAATAAGAGTTGGGCTGGACTGTTTTGAGATAAGCACTTTAACGTGTGAAAATCAGCCTGTCTGAGAGATGTTTGGATCCCTTCACTGCAGGCTTGTGTGTGTGCCAAGCGCGGAGTGCAAAGAAAGGCTCGGAGCAGCCACTCATCACCCGCAAGCACCGCTGCGAGCCAGCTCCTCGTTCAGCCTGCTGAGTCCTTAAGTTGTTGTTCTTTCATTCTGGCTGACAGTTTAACTTGCCAGCTCTTGTACAGCATTCAGAGCGCAGGGCCCTCAGCAGCTTGGGTGTCTTGGCTCCCAGACACAGCTAGGGAGCCTGTCCCCTCCAAACTAGAGCTCTCGGTTCACTCCTGTTCATTCAGATCGGCACTTGGTTTGATTTTCTGTTTAGAAATTGGAGATTAATAGCTATCTTCCCTTCAATTTTGCCCACTGTAAAAAAAAAAAAAAAGCCTTTAGCCCTACTGATGTAGTCAATGCTACTCCTCCTCAAAGGAGGCCCTGGTTAGAAATACTGGTGTCTAATGGAAAAGAAGAAAATCCAGCTTCTTGTCATTCACTTGCTTTTGTGTCTTGAGGTTAATGTCCCACTGAGAAATTTGCTTAGCTCCTGTACAAATCCTGCTTAATATGGATCTTCCTACCAGGGAAATCTGCTGGTAGGACACCAGCCTGGGCAGGAATCACACTCCTCACTATGTAATCCTTGATGTTATGGCAGCAGAAAGAAGATGCTGGTAAGGATGCAATAACCAGGATAAAAGAGGTTAAATGTTCCACATCGCTGAGACTGAGCAGAGTGCAGTAACCTCAAACCTGCATAAACCCAGGATGTTTCAGTAGCCCCAGGGATGCCTCTCTTGGTGCTGACAGCAGCCCAGGGAGCACTGGCACCAGCTCAGATGGGGCTTGGCCCACCCAGACCTCCCAAGAGAATCTACTCCTCCAAATGCAGCAAATCCTTGCAAACACCTGCCTCCTCCCAGGGCCTGGCATCTATCTAGCTCCTGTTAAATAAGCCCTGGGAAAAGCGGCATCCTTGGCTCCATGAATATATCCCAGCTGTTGTTTTTCCTCATCTTCTCTCCTTCTTTTCCAGGCTTGACCTTCTGGGGAAGAGGTGTCTGCTTTGGATGCAGCAAGCTGACTGATCTCAGTGAGCAAAGCACATTTTCCCTGGGACAGGATGAGCATCCGTCATCCCTGGTCAAGTCCTCCTCACAGCTTAGAAGCTGCATTGCTCCCAGAGGGATATCACAAGGACTTGGGAGGCTTCCCTAAGACAGTCCATCAACCCAAGCTGTGATGTGAGGCCAATGCAGGTCTGATGCGCTCAGGTCTCCTACTGACCTTGCACCAGGGGCTGGACCACCTGGTGGGAAGAATGGACTCAGCAAACTGGGGAACAGGAGCCAGACAGCATCTGGGACAGTGTTTTCCTGATATTCCTTGATGTAGCCGCCAAAGGTAGATGTGCTCAGAGCTGTGCCAAGTTACTAAAAGCCCCGTCACATGGGAAAAAGGATGGAATCTTAACTTAAAATAGAGAAGGAATTAAGTGTGCAGAATTAGGTCCTGCTCAGGGCACATAAAGGTCCCAGCTCAGCAGCCGGGAGATGGCGCGTGTGATTTATTTATTTTCTGTGCCTGGGAGAGTTCCTGCCTTCACTCTCCAAGCAAAAAGCTGGAGCGGGGTGGATTTATGAGCAAAGCTTTCAAATTCATGCAGTTCCTTCAGGATTTTCAAGGTGGGTGGTTCTCAAAAGCCTTTCAGGCAGATTCCTCCTCTCTGGCAGAGACAATCCAGCCTCTGCCTCCTGGAAGCTGTTGGACCAAGGAGGTGATGGGAGCAGTCACTTCAATTTTTGAAAAGAAAAAGGCTGTTTTTTTTTCAAAGAACATTTCCACATTTCCAGGCAAGTGCCAAACAATTCAGTGGGTTTTCAGTCAGTGGAAACATCTCTTAATGTCTACCAGGGACAAGAAAGGATCCGCCTTTCCTCTTACCAACATAGTTCAACCTGAAACTGTGTCACTGAGGACAGTCATTTAGCAGTGGCACAAAGGTACAAAAGCGGGAGGTGCATCCCCACCCTGACTCCTCACTTATGTTTTTTTCATGCTTCCATGGGCCAGCGGGAGGGAATATATGCCAGCCCTTGCCTGGCATTCAGGAATAAGCCCATAGCACACAAACACCCTGCGCGAGGGTTTCCAGGGTACTTCAAAGAGATGATTCAACTTGTCCCCAGAGGGTCATTTCCTGCTCCTTCCCTTCTTTGCTGTTGCTGATAACAGAAATGGTCCTTGCACCCTCAGCACAGTGTGCCAGCAGCAGGCACGGGTAGGGGACACGCAGTGACAAAGGCCACTGGCAGGGGCTGGGACCTGCCACTCATTACATGCTCCTCAAAAGTTTTCTGTGCTGCTTGGAGAGAGGATGTGTCCCCTCCACCATGGGACACGGTGCTGCCTGGCCCAGTGCAACTAGCACTAGCGAGGAAGCCCCTCACAAGCTGCCACAGGCAGCAGATGTTTCTCCAGAGCCACTTCTCCTCTGCCCTGATGAAATACTCTGGCTCTGCTAAACCTGCTGTTTGGCCTGAACTTACTTTTCCATGGTGTCTTGCGAGGACTAAAAAATCTGGATCTGTAATAGTCTTGGCTTTGCTGGTGTGGACTCGGCTTCCGGAGCGGTTTTGCTGTCGCACCGCAGCTGGGCGCACTGGTATTTTCCAGGGAAGTCACCCAACAGCTGACGGAGCAGCTGGCCCTGCTCTGAGGGGCTGCAGCTAAACCAGCCCTAGGCACAGCCGGATCCGTTTAGGAAGCGGATGCTAAGAAATTGAGGAGTTAAATGTTTCTTCTGCCTTTTGGTAGAAGAAACCAAGGCATTTCTTTTGGGTCAGCTCAAAGCCTCTTTCAGTCCCACTGACGAGCCAGCATTTAATTCCCATTTCCCTCCTTGCCTGCTTTTCCACAGTGCAGATCCTAGGGACTATGAGCAGCAGTTACTGCAATTAATATAAGAATGGCAGACAAATGACCTGGAAATGCCACATCAGGTTAAATTCAACACCTGCAGAGCAAGCACAAGCCCTGCGACCTGAAACAGCACCCAAGGGATCGGATAGATGTTACAGACACACCCAGCCCCAGACTCCAGTTTCAAGGAAACCCTTCACATGATATTGCATCTACCCCTTGTCTAGGTTAAATTGTAAGCCTTTTATGCCCAGGAAGGGTTATTTTTAGACTCTGCACTGATGCTTACTATCAGCAGGTTGTGCTGAATTTCCCCTCTGCTGCCTGCCCTCCTCCTTTCTGCTCTGCCTCTCTTACCTCTTGCCTTCCTCAGTATTCTCCTCTCCACCTAACTTCCCTTTGCAGCAAGTGGAAAGGGCCTCTAGGTCAGAGAAACTCTTGCTCAACTCTACACGGCATCTGCGGCACTTTTGGTCATAAGGAGGCTCACTCCCCTGCTTAGACACCGTTGCCACTTAGGGTAGGCAGCACAGGACACCTGGGCTGCTATAAGGAAGGTGATTCAAAGATTAAACAGAGCAATGGATTTCCCTGCTTAACTAAGCCTGAATCATTGGGCCCCTCACCACAAGAAGGATGTTGAGGCTCTGGAACAAGTCCAGAGAAGAGCAATGAGGCTGGTGAAGGGGCTGGGGAACAGACCCTATGAGGAGTGGCTGAGAGAGCTGGGGTTGTTTAGCCTGGAGAAGAGGAGGCTGAGAGGAGACCTCATTACTCTCTGCAACTACCTGAAGGGATGTTGTAGAGAGGAGGGAGCTGGGCTCTTCTCCCAAGTGACAGGGCACAGGACAAGAGGGAATGGCCTCAAGCTCTGCCAGGGGAGATTTAGGCTAGAGATTAGGAGGAAGTTTTTCACAGAAAGGGTCACTGGGCATTGGAATAGGCTGCCCAGGGAGGTGGTTGAGTCACCTTCCCTGGAGGTATTTAAGGCACGGGTGGATGAGGTCTTGAGGGACTTGGTTTAGTGTTAGCTAGGAATGGTTGGACTAGAAGATCCGATGGGTCCCTTCCAACCTGGTTGTTCTATGATTCTATTGCCTGAAGCCACCCTGCTTTGCTTTAGAGACCTCCTTGCTCCTCAGGCACAAGCAGGAGCAATTGCTCGGCTTGTCATTAGGACAGCCAAGGATCAGAACCCTGCAGATGCCGAGGGCAGGGGCTGGCATGCTGAGCTCCCCAGTGGCAGGAGCCCTAACGGACTCACGTTTCAGGGTGCTGCTGCCTGGCTGTGGCCCCCTGCCAGTCCGTTGAGAGTGTCAGTTGGAACCAACAGCTGCAGGTTCTGGTTAGTGATAGTCACATTGTCCCACAGCCTGCCCAGGGTTGTGCTCTTGCACTTATTTGATGTTACAATAAAGGATCAGTTGCTCTCATTTGGCCCCCAAACTTCTGCAGTCATAGAGCCATGAAGCCAAGTTCAACCTTGCTGTGTTTCTGGGGTGAAATGTCAAAGTTCTGCCAGGGAACAGGGATAAGCCCCCTTCTTCTGCTCACACCTCATCCCACCTCTCTCCCCTGCATTGTTAACCTACAGGGACCAAGGGATGAAGTTGTACAGTTGCCTTCGAGCCCTCTGTGTTATGCAGTGCCCCTTGCCCTTTCATTCCAGGGTACAGTGACTATTATTAGACCTCTCCTGCTGGGGCCGGATCCATAACAACAGCAAAACATACTCAACAAGCCTGCTGGGCTTTTAAAATATTTAGTGTAAGATGGTTTACTGCAGAGGGGGGGCCTGGTAAAGCACAGAGACGGAAGCACCAGGATTTCTGTGCTCCCTGTGGGTCTGCTCTGAGGTTTGCTGCTGGGAGAGTTGCATCCAATGAGGAGAAAAAAAATCCCGTAAGGCTGAAGCCAGCATTTGAGGTCAGGGGGTTTCCACCAACTGTCTGACAACTTCCAGCTGGAATTTCAGCAAATTTTCCACTGTCCCTTGTCTGGGAACATATATGAAGAGTTGCACATCAAAGAAGGTGATATTTGTAATGGTGTTATTGAAGTTAGAATATTTTTAGACCTGTGCTTGTGCCTTCAAGGCCTTGCTGTGGCTTATGAGCCCATGCACTAGAGGTTAGATCCACGGCGAGAAGCCAAGCTGAAGCTGCAGATGTCTTGTTGGGTGCCCACTCTTGTAGCAGCAACATATGCAACAAGCATTGGTAAGGCTGGTGATGGGGTCTGAGCCACACGCAGAGATCCCCTGCTTCCCCACTGTGTCTATGTTCTCCAAGATATGGTGGTGGTGGTGGGTCTTACTGGCCAGAATCGATGTGCTCTAAACTGCTGAGCCCTGAGCTTCCTGACTGGACGAGAAAACAAGCAGGACCTGGGAACCAGTCTGATCTCCTAGCAGGGCATGTGCATCCATCTCATGTACTGACCTGCTTCTTTCCAGGTAAGAATAGTATAGAAAAAGCTCACCATATTTTGGCCGTGAAGAGATGTTTAAGGTTGTACATGGCACACTGGTATTTTTGGAAGGCTCCTTCTTCTTTTGGAAGGGATTCCTCGTAAGAATTCTGCACCCTCTGGCTTTTACGCTAAATATAATTAATTCAGCCAGTGCAGACATAACAGCTTCCCCAGTGGTTTTGTGGAAACAGAGCTTCTAGGGTTCTCTAGGACTTAATGGAAGATTATACTTCATATAAACAGATGCCTTATTTTGCTTTGCCCTTCTTTTACAGCACAGATTACTTAATGCCCATAGAGCTGATAACTAATTGCTTAGCTCCAGGTTTAAAATTAGGCTGACTGAACCCTCTAGGACTTTGCAAACCTTGCATTGAGTTTTTCCCTCTTCAAAGCTCCCCCAAATCCTTTCTGTCCCTCCACTCTTCTCGTGAGCCCCACTGCATTCTCTCTGTGGTCCCAAGGCACCTCCTGCTGCCCCATTCCCAACCACTGCCTTGCTCCCAGCTGATGTAAGAGGTGATCCAGTCAGATTTCAAAATCCCAGCCAACCTTGGCATTGGGGTAGGATGAGTCCTTATTTGCATTTCTGTGGTCCCCAGGGGAGAGAGAGGAAGGCTCCGGGAAGAGTGGGGGAGGTGGGATGAGATTGCTCAGCCCTGTCAGGATCTCCTTAAGTGTCATCATGTGAGGGTGATGGCAGGAGGGAGTTACCGGTCCATCCATCTTACAATCCATCCAGGAGTGGGTGGCACCCTTCTACCAGTCCCTACAGGGCATGGGTGCTGAGTGTCTGCTCCAAAAATCCCCCACCATGGGAACCTTGGTAACCCCTCAGCACCGAGCCTCGGCTGCAGCTTAAGCCTCTTCTGCAGCTTCTCACTAAGTTGATTAATGGAAATAATTGGTCTCTTCATGCATCTGGAGACAGTTGCCGTGACAGCAGCTGTATTTTTGTTTCGTTCCCAGGTCAAGTTTGTTTTTCACATCCCACGGCTTTGAGGTGCTAATAAACCAGGGCACTCCATCTCCCCCCACCCCCACATCCAGAAGATGCACATCCTTCTGAGGGATGGGGTGGTACAGTGGGATGAGGCGTGTTCAGCCCTGGCCAGCCCAAGGCTGGCACCTTGCTCCCTGCAGTTTTTCACCCCCTCAAGCCAGGCTCGCACTGGGTGGACACAGCTCTCTGACTTCTGCACGGCCAAGAGCAATGAGCCAGAGCCCTTGCATTAACCCAATGTGGCCTCAAGCACCCCTCACTTTGTGAGCAAGCCCCTCCTGCAGAGACTTTCAAATCTGTAAGGAGTACAAGGGTATCAGTCCTTTCCCTGTTATTTTTATTTTCTCCTAACTTCTTATTTAGCTGCCTTTGTGTCAACATATTTTCATGTGAACAAAACCAGCAACTGCCTGGAAGATCTGCTAATGCCTGAGCTTGCAAAGCAGGTGAACCACAGACCAGTTGCTTCAAACCCTCAGCTGCAAAAGCCCCACAGCTGCTGCTGCAGGCACATTCCAGGAAGACCACATACTGTCCCTGCTCATGATGCACAGACTCATGGCCTCTGGGGTGGATTCCTCTGCCACAGGGATCTCCTTCAGACTTGGGATCCCTGTCTTCCCCCAAATCATTCAGCCAGAAAAGGTCCTGCTGGATTTCACCTCAAAGCCTGGAAACGCCCCAGTAGTCCCACAGCTTTTTGAGCACACTGAGCAAGCATCACCTACTTAAACCCCACTTCAATTCTTTGCCCAGGGATGTTCACCCACAGCAAAATATCCTCAACGCTTTGTAGGCTTCCTTGGGCAAGAAGTCAAATAAGTGCAGAGGAGGTGCAGCTGAGGCTGTTTTCTAGTCACATATAAAAGGAAGGTAAAGGCATAGTAGGGCTTAATGGAATAGCTCTGGGTTTGAGTGGAGGAAGATCCTTCTGCAGGGACAGAGGTAAGCAAGGCTGGTTCTTTGTTTTTATGCCTAGTAAGGAAAAGAGTAACTTTGTCCAGTTTTTTTTTCTGATCTGGGAAGTGGAACTCTGCTGCTGTGGAAAGTAGTGCTTGTGTGCCTAGGAAGGAGACTTTTGCTTGGAAGGAGTGTTGTGCAGGTTGTGACTATGCAATTTTGTCTGCTGTTAGTTGAGGAAGACTCTGCTTAGCACAAGGTGCATGAAGCTAAGAGCCACCTGCCTTGGCTTTTCCTCATTCTCGCTTGCACAATCCCCTAGCAACTTGCATCCAGTATCCAAAATGCTTTTCTGATTGAGTGTGGTGTAAGAGGTTGAGCAAGAAGCTGTGAAACCTCCTGAGGTGTGAGGGCCCTGGCAGCTCCCAGTGGTGCCTAAAAATAACTAGGATAACTCTCAAGAGTGTCACTATGGAATGAGGCTGGTTAGCAAATCCAGGCTTAACTCTACTCCCTGAAGAGAACTAAAACACCAGCAGGACTCCCAGCCCTGGACAGGGCTTGCCTGGGGAGATGTGGCAGGGATGAGAGCTGTCTTTAGAACTTGTGAGAAGGACTGGGTGGCTGGGATGGTGCTATTGGTGCTTTGCATGCAATAGAAAAGGAAAATGTATGAGTTAAAAACAGGTTAGTAGTGAGAGATGGCTGAGCTAAGCTCTTTCAGGCAGCAATATGGTTTCTGTTCCCCACTGACATCAGTAGTCCCTTTGGCTGTGCTACCTTGCTGGGACCCCCATCTTGGCAGAAAAAGCTCTGCTGGCCTGCACACCCCCTTTTCTGAGTATTTCTTTGATGGATGGAGATTTCTTTTTTTGTATAGTTTTGCTAGATGATAGCTTCTGAACCTTTCTGCAGGCAGGGTAAATCTGCCTGCATAAGTCACCAGGGATTTGACATCCAGAGACAAGTTGAAGTGGTGCTTGAGACACGCTCAAAACATTACACTGGGGATGCTCAGTGATTGTTCTAAGTTGTAGTTGCAGAAAACGGAAATCTTCTAATGAAATTAATTCCCACCTGTCTTATGATCCACTGAAACGCAAGCCAGCTAGCTGTAGGTGGACATGGGGTATCTCTAGCATACATGGGAAAGGACCGTCTGAGACGGTAGATCTGCAGTTTACTTAAGTGCTACAAGAGGTTATGCTTTGGGGGCTCCCTGGATCTTGCTGGGGTGACTCTACACACAGATCAAAACTCGCTCATGTAGTTACGTATGGGCAAACAATCACAGAATCATAGAATAACCAGGTTGGAAGAGACCCACCAGGTAGAGTCCAACCATTCCTATCAAACACTAAACCATGCCCCTTAGCACCTTGTCCACCTGTCCCTTAAGCACCTCCAGGGAAGGTGAATCAACCACCTCCCTGGGCAGCCTCTGCCAGTGCCCAATGACCCTTTCTGTGAAAATTTTTTTCCTAATGCCCATATTCCCATGCAAAGTGTTTGGGCAGCCCAAAAGCAGGATTTGCACGTGCCTCCACTGCTGGCCGGGAAGATGCCATGCGACATGGCTTGTACTATGGGCTACCCTTAGAGTCAGTGCTTGAACATGGCTTGGTGCGAGTACGTGGTTGTGAAATATGGAAAATACAGCAGGAAAGCAGTTATGGCAGAATTGTTGATTTTTTTTTCCCTCTTAGCAGTTTCCTAGTATCTCATAATTCAGAATACAGGGAGAGGTCAAATTGCTCTTAAAAACCAGGAAGGAAAACCCCCATTCCTGTTTATGTAACTCCTCTCAACGAATAAAAATTGTATCAGTCCATAGCATGAATCCCTACCTGATTTAGTTGACTTTCTTTCTTGACATGACTTCAAACAAACTTCATACACAGCAGGGCAGCAGCTTCTGGAGAAGGAAAAGAAAATAAACCTAAGAAAGCAGTATCTCTGCTTTTGTTGGGAAGCATGAAGCTCAGCTGCTTTTTCCACCATCTGCAACTAAAGGCAGCAAAGGGGACACATGATCTGGCAGAGCTCTTGGTGAGGATGGAGACAGCAAGCAGAGGGCTGCAGGATGATGGTGTTTGTTTGGCTCCTTTGCTGGAGGGTTTGTGCTCTTGATGTAGATTTGGCCTGTTGTGTCTAAAAGCTGGAGAAGTCCTGCCATGGGCCTCTCTTCACAGACGAGTTCTCTTCAGTTTTACTTCTCTTTTTGTTGACCTCCTGTGGGTGCGCTGGGAAGAACTAGGAGAACCTGGTTTCTCCTAGCCTGCGTTGTGGGGGAACCCAGTAGGTACCTTGAGAATATAAATAAATATTGGTTTGCTGCTCCACTACCCTTTAAAGAAGCGAAACTTCGGCATTGGCTTCTCTGAGGCAAAAGGGGAAGTTTGATCTGGTACTTTTAGTCATCTTGCTTGGTCTGTCCCCTGTTCCTTGGCTTTCTTTGCTGTATGAGAACAGCTGCGCCTCCTCCCACTGTCCCCAAGCCCCTCTCAAAGACATTTCCTCTGTGGCCTTAACATCTGTGGGTGCATTGCAATCTCCTGACCTGTAGAGCCCGGCCAACAAGACACTTGCTTATTTTAGCAGCTGTTTCGGCTTCCAGACTTTTTTGGAACATCATGGACTGTATTTTTCACTTTGTCCCAGGGACAAAGATTAGCAGAGCAGAAAGCAAGAGTGAACCACTTAACCGTACAAGTAGTAGCTCATCCAGTAATTCATCTATCTGGCCCATCTGGGTTGAGTTCCACTTTGACTGGAATTATTCCCCATCGTTTTCCAAGCTGGGATAGTTCTACAGTTTTTCTCTTTGGTTTGTTGTTTTATTTTGACCCACTTTTAAAACTCCTTAGTTGATGGAACGAAGTTCTTACTGGCTCTGGCCCTGCTTCAAGGACAGGGCACTTGCTGCTTCAGTGTGTCACTTTGCCCATCTGTTAAACGGAGCTATTAATACATGCTCCCCTCGCTAGATGCTTCAAATATTTGTAAAGCACTTTCAGATCTGCAGATGACATGCTTACAAAAGTGGAAAATACTAATTATGATCATGACATTAGCCAAACAAAGACACGGGGATAGAACAATACACGTTTGTTAGAGTTTACCCCACATACAGTAAAGTGCTTACTGGAAATGCTGGAACGGAAAGGAAACAGTATTCTCACAACTCTGGGAATATGCATCACTCCTTTAGGGCACCAAGCAGGCAAACAAAAGCAGGAAGGAAGAAAGCCAGCTTTGGAAGCCCACAAGTCTTTATTTTCCTCCTTTGCCTTCCTGCCTCACTCTTGCTCCTGTGTTATGCAGCCCAAATAGTTAAACCTCCAGTGCTCCAGATGTGTTGCAAGATACCTGAAAATACATGGCCCTCTGCCAAGAGGCTTAAAGCAAATTGGAGCAATGATGCTCTGAACTAGAAGTTATTACTGAGCAGACCTGTTCCTGATGGGATGTGGGGGGTATCCCCATTCTATCTCAAAAAAAAAAAAAAAAAAATCTAATTTTGAAGGCTGAAACCTTTTAGCATCTGATATTGTCTTTCCAACCCTGCAGCCCTGGCTCTGGCTAAATGCTTCTTCCCCCAGTCCTAGCCTGGGGATCTGGAGTCTGAAAGTCTGAAGCTGTCCTCTTGCTCCATCCCCAAAGTTTCATCCCTCTTCTGGCTTATCCAACCTATTGCTCCTGGGACAATGGGCAGAGTTTTGAAGTCTGCTCTGTGCAACGGCCAGGCAATACCCCACACAGGGAGTTTGGAGATTTAAGGCTGGTGGGTTGGATTAGTCCATGCAGTGTGGCTAACGATGAGCTAGAGTAACTTGAAGAACGCTTTACATTTCCTAATACAGCCCTGTAGCCTATTAAGACACTATGGATTATTCTGGGATCTCTGTGGAAGTGTTCATTGGATAGCTAAACATCCATCCCACACTAAGAATTAATTATAAGGGCATCAGTGCGATGCATGTGTTTAAGGTTCACATTCCCTCCACATTTATCAGCTGTTACCCAAAAGGCACAAACACACAAACTAAACTCAGTGCTGTCACCATTGCTTCAAAATTAATGTATGTTCTAAGAAAACACAAAATGCTTGTTGGCAGAATTCAGCATTATTGTACACAACAGCTGTTCTGGTGTCGCTTTTGATCCAGAGAGGAAGTCCCTTCTGGTTTCAGGCAAGGTGGAGTTAGCAAAGAGAAGGTCATTCTTGTCTTTCTTGGCTCCTGGGTAAACAACAGGCTGTATGCATCACTGATCAGAGCAGGAGCCCAATCCTCCTAGAGCAGACAGACACTCACTTGGTACCCTCTCCCCAGCAGCAGCTGGCACTCTTGGCCTCGGAGGGGCAAGAAAACTAGTAATTGCAGTGGAATGTGTTTCAGCAGTTACTAATTACCATGAACCAGGAGGTTTTATTATCCTTAAAATGCAATACCCTCTTAATCACACCCAGGATTTTTTTTACTATCAAAATAACTACCTGATATATATTAAAACGCCTCCTGAGCTCTTCGTCCCAGTGATATCTTGTGGCAATGAGCACCACAGTTTAATTACACTTTGTGGAAACAGTCATTCCAGTAAAGTTGATGACACCCTAATAGGGATATGTTTGGCTTATGACATCAACACAAACATCAACAAATATTGGCATTTAGTCACTTGCCAGGGAGTTCCCAAGGCAGCAGCTTACTACCAGCAATTTGTTTGCATGAAACTCTGAGTGGAGGAGCCATGCAAGGAGACCCAAGCCTCTCCAGGGCTGCACTGGGAATGAAGTATTCAGGAGCTCAGTGTGCAAGGCAGAGTGGGGTGGTGTAAAGTGTGCAACCCCACAGGCTCCAGGACAGTGAGAATTTTGAAATGGGGGCATGGGATCATTGTCCAACTGCTGCTCCTTCTGCTCATGGTACAGGTGCCAGCTGAGTCTGGGAGTGATGTCTCAGCTTCTCTAACTGCCATTGTGAGGAGCTGGGGACAAAGTCTATGCAACAACCAAACCTTCCCTTCTCAGTGGCTGGTGCTGGCAAACCTTGGAAGCAGCTCCCCCTGTGACTTGGCTTTTTCTAGTCATGGGCTAGAGACAACTAGAAGCATGGGTTTTCTTCCCTCATCCTCTCTAAAATGGGTTCAGTGATGGAAATTTTTTCTGGGTCAATCTATATATACAGTTATGATGCTAAGGAAACCTTTAAAAGTGTGGAGAAACAATTGGAATGTGAAAGTGAGACCAGAAAAGGGGAGTACAGAAAGGCAAACAAAAAATTTGCTTGAAGCTTCTCCTGTTCCTTATGGACTTGTAAATTCCAGCCTGATTCTGCCGCAGACCTGCATGAGCCCAGGAAAATCATCTGTTTTGTGTGTAGCCTATGTAAAATAGGAATAATGCTGGTGTTGGGTTGCCCAGACAGGCTGGAGGGATTAATGCACAGCAGCAAGCTGCAGAAACTGGCTCTGAAATGTGGGAGATCAGGATATGTCAGCAACTTGGCAAACGTTTTCCATGGGTATTACGGGGGACATGGTTGTGTGCCTGTGCGTGTTCCTCTGAGTGGGCTCAAGAGTAGATGTGCCTTTCTTTGGCATAAGATAAGGGGAAAACCCCAAACTCTGCATTCTAGCTCAAAAATGTGCCTGTACACCTCAACTGAATTAGCATCTGAGTGCTGGAATACCAGGTGGTTGGAAGATGTATGGCTATGAACATTATTTGGTTTTCATCTCTTAATGATAGAGCTACCAGCACTGGAAGCCTATGTATGATATGTAAAAGTCTCTAGTTCTTTGAGGCAGCTGTGTTTGCACTTTCTGGAAAGTGTCCTTGAAAACAATGGCATGATGGATTTGTATGTCCATGTGGAGCTTGGTCTAAAGAACTCTACACCCTGCTCTGTGCTTGAGCTCTACTGGTGCACCCATGTTTACAAATGGCTGCTTAACCTACATCTGCACTATGAATGCATTGGGCATTAAGGATGTCTTTATGTACTCTTCTTTCCCAAACACCATCCCTCACAAGCCCAGAAATGTGACAGTTCCTCAGGTGGGTGGCCACGTGTCAGCATGGTCGCCCTTTCCAGCAAAGAGCCTCAGAAGCCAAGGTGTACTCCGCAGCCACCCAAGCCAGGAACACTGACCTCACAGCGAGCAAACAGCCCAGAGCCTGAGCGGCTGCACCATCTAATGGTCTCTGACCCCTAACCAAGCCATCCTCAGTCCACAAGTTCTCTGTCACGCTTGCACTGTGACAGCATCCCTGTTGTCCTCCTCCTAGGTTAAGCCACCAGCCCAGCAACCCAGGGCATTGTTTCTGGAATCACAGCATGCTGGGTTCTTGGTCCAAGGACCAATTTTCCCCTTCCAAGCAAAGGAAAATGTTTCCCAACCCCCTCTTTGGGGACAAGATGTTACCATGTGCTTGAGAGCTCACCCCCATGGTGTGCTATCAGCTGCTTAGGGGAATCCGGAGAGAGGAGAGAAAGACACACAGCTCTGAGGTGGAGGAATTTGCAAAGCTGCCTGAGAATACCACTATGAAGCAGGTTTTTTTTTTTTACCCCAGTTCTTAGCTGCTTAAAACATTTGCTCAGAAAGCTCGATGCCAGGGAGTCTTTGAGCCCACTTCTGCCAGCATGCTCTGTAAAGCCCTCAGCCACGGTTTGAAGAGGGGAGCCCTGCGAATCCCTGAAGCTCATGACAACCCTAAGGACAAAGCCACACTATGACCCCCCCGCCATGGATGACACACTGAGCGCTTACATCTGTTTCCATGTGAGCACAGAGCCACCCCGATGCTGTAAGGGATTCCCTCTAGAACTATTTGTTCAGAATAAATGGATGCATGTCAGAGATGAGGTTAGAAATCCCCATGGGAGTCACTGATCCGCAGCCTCTTGTGACTTCCAACCACTCAGCCTGCTCCCCTTGCTACCCTCTCACAGCAAGTACTGAACTGCATTATTGCTCCAGTGAAACAGCAGCCACCTCTGTGCCGCCAGAAAAACTGGGATGCAGCTTAGTTTTTTTCAGCCCTTGGTTTAGGGCAGCAGCAATCTTGCTGCTCCCGGCTGGTTAGGCAGAAGTTAACCACATCTCCAAACAAATCATAGAATCATAGAATCACCAGGTTGGAAGAGACCCATCGGATCATCGAGTCCAACCATTCCTATCAAATCATCCCTTTGTAGCGTGGCTCTAGCTCCCATGCTGGAGGCAGTAGGAGAGCTCCTGGCCACCATCCATCCAAACCCATCGCCTGCCCCATCAGCGAGCGCAGCACAACTTACGGCCACCCTGGCTCCCGCTGCTTCTCGAATCCCAAGTTGTGCGGTCCCGCTGCCGAGGAAGGAATCGAAGCTGGATTACTCCCTCTTGGCGTCTGTGCCCGCCGTGGCCAGCAGCCAAGCCAGCCAAGGAAGAAGTCGCAGTCAGTTTCAGACTTGCAGCTTCCTTCTACTGGGAGCTGCTAAATGAAGTTGCACTTCTGGGGCTGAGGGGCGTGTTCTTTTCTCCTCCCGAGTCAGTCCCTGCCTGCTGTAATCCAATGCTCATCCCGATGATGTCAAGCAGCTACCGCTCGGCTTCTACCTTACGTTGAGCAGGAGGGATCCGTTTCCTTTTCACAGTGATCTTTGTTTAGCTTCGCCTTGTAACCCCATCTCCTGGCAGCTGCATGTGCCCTAACATCCTTCCTTCGATGCTCGGTGCTGCAGCTTTTGCTGTAGGACGCTTCCTCCCGCCCACGGTTTCCCCAGGTTTCTCCAGCTCATCACTCCGATACATATCCCAGTGGCATCCCACTGCTCATCCGCTCCGTCAGGGCCTGGCCATCGCACCCCATGCAGCCTTGAGCTGTTTTACCAGCTCTAGTGCCAGGGAAGTGCCTCCCAGGAGAAGAAAAAGAAGTAGCTTTGTGTCTTTTTGGAGTGCCATTTGCTCCGCAAACTCCCGCAGAGTAAAATCCATGCGTGCTTCAGCTCATCTGGATGTGGGTGCCAGCCTTATTTGGCAGTGAAATGTGGAGCTGGTGACAGCAGTCAGATATAAGGGGGGAAAGATGCTTTAGGGCAAGGTGATACCACACATCAACCACATATATTTGTATCCACCCTGCTGGGAAGCACAGCCTGGGAGCTCTTGCTGAGCATGGGGCCACTCCAGGAGAATCAGAATCACCAGGTTGGAAAAGACCCACTGGATCATTGAGTCCAACCATTCCCATCAATCACTAAACTGTGCCCCTCAGTGCCTCACCCACCTGTCCCTTAAACACCTCCAGGGAAGGTGACTCGACCCCGTCCCTGGGCAGCCTGTTCCAGTGCCAAGTTATCCTTTTTGTGCAATTTTTGACCCCTAATGTTCAGCCTGAACCTCCCCTGGTGGAGCTTGAGGCCATTCCCTCTCGTCCTGTCCCCTGTCACTTGGGAGAAGAGCCAAACACTCTCCTTTCCAATGGGTATGGGGGGAAGGTGTGTGACCACACAAGGGTGTAGACATTGCTGCCTGCTTCGGTCTAGATGCTCAGACTGGAACAGCACTTGTTGGTGCAAATTGCTGAGAGAGAGGAAGGCTCACTCCAGCCCTGCTGGACACTGGCCCTCACCCTTGTATAAGGGACAAGTGGCACAACTCAACTGGAGAGCTCAAAGGGTCTTTACCAGGGACTGGATCCAGTCCCACTCAAGTTAGATAAGTTAGATGAGCTCTTTTTTGAGGTTGTATGCAGAGTGAACAGTGGGAGCCAGGAGGACTTGGCTCTCCCAACCTGCTATCTTGCTGAGCACCAGAGGAATGCAGAAATGATGCCTCTTCCATCCTGCAGCTCTCCCACCACAGATGGGCCCCAGAGCCATTCAGCCCCAGGCTCACCACCTGCCTCTGCCAGTGAGGAGAATCAGCCTCTCCTCTTGCCTGGCACCTGCTGCGCAGCCAGACCTGCTCCATCTCCACCAGCCTCACTGCCTCCAGTGAGCATCTGATTGTTTGTGCCCAAGAATGTGACAGACAGACACCCCTGCCATCGCCCGCAGGAAGAGATAAAAACAAAAAACAACAAAACCACCAACAAAAGCAGCAGGCAGTGCAGGAAACATCCTGGTGACAATAACAAAGCATGGAGGAAGGGGAACAAAGCTCAGTGGAGCTAAACATACCCATGCTCAGCGCAACCCCAAACTGTCCTTGAGTAGCTCTGCCTCCTGATTTCATTTGTTTTTGAAATAAAGCATCCCCGGGAAGCCAGTTTGATTTCCAGAGAAGCATCACTTGGCAGAAAGTCATCTCTCTCTAGTGCTTTTGAGTCATGAACTAGTACTCACCCAAAAGTAACGGTAAGGGATTCACCACAACATCTTGTCTGTCTTCATGAGGTGTTTCAGAGGGAGGAAGGCTCTGCCATGCATTGCTGAGGGACCAGCACAACCTCAGGAGATTGCTGTGCTGGCCTGGGCAAGGCTGCAGTTTCCTTTTTACTCCAGCTCATATTTGAAAGCAATCCAGAAGGCTACAGGTTTACACTAACATTTGGATTGTGAGGTTTGAAGGCCAAATCTGGTAAGGATGCAAGTGCTGCACCAGCAGCCCGAACATTTTCTTGGCAGCCTGTCATCAGCACCATGACAATACATGCAATATATAGCAACAGTGATAACAAAGCACTTCAAAAACTTGGGAGTGCAGATTATGGTCTGTATTTTTTCAAGAACTATCCTAACTCTTTGTCATACTGAAACCACTCAGTCCTGTGTCCTGGGAACAACCCTCCAGAGCATCCACCAGTGTTCATCCTTTCCTGCACATACTCATGTGTCCTTATGTGTCTTTATCCAAGAGTATCTGCTGCAGGAACCAGTCAAATATTTCCATCAAAGCTCTTGCCAAGTAGAAAAATGTAGTTTGGGATTTTCTGCAGAACATCTCTTTTTTTTTTTTTAAATTTACGTATAATCTTATCACATCAAGGTAAAAATGCATGGCTTTCAATGTATTAATTATTCATATTTTTAAATGAAAGGTGACTTTTTTTGCCCCTGGAAATCCACCCTAACTTCTAGCTAATTCTCAGGTTCGCCATCTCTTTTCTGGTTGTTTTGTATGCTGTATGATGTTCACCCAGAGGCATGAGCTATGAATAATTGCAGTTCCTGTCTCATCATAATGAGAAGACCCTATAGCTGCCTAGCATGGCGTGTTCCGCATGATGGGTGGTATTACAGCCTTGAACCAACTGACTCCCCTGAGCCCACATCTGCCTTTAGTAGGTGGCTGTACCCTTCTCTGTCTTCTGCTTGACTAGCATGCTGGTCTTTTGTGAGGTTTTTCATAGAATCACCAGGTTGGAAAAGACCCACCGGATCAAGTCCAACCATTCCTATCAAACACTAACCCATGTCCCTCAGCACCTTGTCCACCTGTCCCTTAAACACCTCCAGGGAAGTTGAATCAACCCCGTCCCCAGGCAGCCTGTTCCAGTGCCCAATGACCGTTTCCATGAAAAATTTTTTCCTAATGTTCAGCCTGAACCTCCCCTGGCAGGGCTTGAGGCCATTCCCTCTCATCATGTCACTTGGGAGAAGAGCCCAGCTCCCTCCTCTCCACAACCTCCTTTTAGGTGCTTGTTGTATCCATCTGCTTTGTACCATGCTATCTCATGTGGTCTAGGACAGGTAGTAGTGATATTTCTGTGCTGGACAACAGGCAATTTGGCTCTGCTCTGCTGCTGACCATGCATTTGGTCTGTAGGGAATTGCAGGGATGTTTTTTAGCTCTGTATCCCAGAGTGGGATGCAGAGAACAGCAAACTAGAGAAGGGATGGTCCTATGGCACATGCAGTGTGTGCCACCTTCACTGCTCTGGTGCAGCACAGAACTGGGGAGCATGGCTCTGGAAGGGCAGGGAAACTGTCCCAGAGGTTGAATCTCAATATTTAGCTGGAGGAGGGACAAAGCAGAGTAATCTCATAGGGTAAGTGTCAAAATGAGGTGAGAGTATCCCCAAGGGTGCTAATGTAAAGAAACCCAACCCCAGAGCAGCGCCGCCTGCTCTGTCAACAAAAGCCACCAACACAACGAACCCTCCAGGAAGCGCTGAAGCCCAAGGAGAAAAGCTGTCACTTCAGAAGGATATGACCTACCTCTGACCTGAATGTTTTTGTAGCCTGAACCTCATTTCCCTCAGAAGCTCACAGCGCCAGTGTTAGAACATCACCACAACAGCGCTCTGATGGAGCATGAAGCCTCCTCACGTAAGAGCAGCTTCCCACTGCATTTCCCAGGCACTGAGCAAGCTGTGTCACTTGATGTCATCAAGATTGCAAGGACATGTCGAATGGCACAAGATACGCATGGAAAAAATGTGACAACCTGATTTTTTTCCAGACTTCCTCCTCTAAAATAAATACTTTAAATAAACTTTTGAGAAAAAGAAACAACTGCGGAACATATTTCAACAGTTTGCTGGACTCCCTAAGGAAAAGCATGGATGTCTTAAGCCATCAAATAACAGCTTGCACTCAGAGATTCATGAGAAGAAGAGAAACCGACAGGTAAAAGCAGCTTTTGTGACAAGCCCCTCTTTTTGCTGTCAAAGGAAGGACAGAGTTTGCTGCTGATTAGGGAAGAGAGAGTGGGTGTCAGGATGCCTGAATGAATTACTCAGTGTTCAGACCCATTTTGGTTTTACAGAAGTTGCTCATCCAGAAAGGTTCATCGACAAGTGAAATGCAAAAAAAAAAAAAAAAAAAAAAAAGCTTGTAATGAGGCTAAACTCATTAGCAAACCCCCTCCAGGGTCACCTCTACTCGCAGGCAGGGTTGAAGAGTCAAGCCTGGCTGTGGGGAACCCCTCTTGGCGCTGGGACGTGCATTGTGGCTGCTGGCACGGTAGCTCCGTACAGAGCTCACCCGCCAGCAGGGCAGAGCACACTCAAAACACTGTTTACTTTGAGTTGGGGATATTTTTAGTTCCAGTAATCTGTGCAGAGGTGATAAAGCTTCTCATTGCAGAGTGAGTGGCTGTGCTTTGCTTCTGAGCAATTTCACTCCACCAGCTTGTCCCTTCCTCCCCCTTGCTGGCCACTACTCCACAGGGATCCTATCTCCTCTGTCTGCTGAGCCAAGCACCTCCAAAAGGTTTCTCCCAGTTACAGAGGTTGGAATCAGCCCAAATTTACTTTTTTCTCCCCTTTCTTCTCTCTGCCTTTTCCCCTAGGGAATGTATTCAGTTTGGAAAAGAAATCAACTTTTTAGTAGTTTTGGAAGTCTGGTCCAAAGTCTTTAAGGAAAACCCATTATGGAGAAGCACCCTCTAATCTTTCATTTCTATGAAACTCCTTCTGTCTTGCAAAATAAGTCCCTTGACCGTTACCTCTTTGCAGCTGCAACAAACACAAGCAGATCTCAAACTTGGATCTCACGGCAAGCCAGCATGACCAGGCAGTGACAGCACTGCCCTATGCCACTTTTTACCCAGAGAATCCCGTCTCCCATCACAAACTCCCTTATACATCCTACATAAGAAGCACTTTACCTGCTGCTGATAGGAGAAAGCGTGGCAGCCGGCTGGCAGCACAAAGACTACAAAACAAGCATAAATCCTGCTTAGTAAGGCATTTGTTTGTCTATAGAAATCCAGAAACTTCTTTAGCGTAAACCCACAAAGGTCACGCATCCAGCACGTGCTTCACCAGAAAATCATTCCACTGGCAAAAGCTTTCTTGTTTGGGATATGGGATGAATAGCAACATCTCTGTCAGCTAAGGGATGTGTTTGGGTCAGAGAGAAGGAGAATATGCAAATATTAATTAAATAGGGTTATTCTTCTTGCTAAGAAGGGTCAAATATATAGAAAGAGCTTAAAATGTAAGGATGAGAAGATGCAACAGGAGAGGTATTGCTTAAGCTGACCATGACTGCTCAGGCATTATAACAGGGGAGCAGGAGATGCTCCGGGTTCCACACACAGATACTCCTTCCCTTTGTCTCTCTGTTTCTGTTAGATGGGATAGTTGGATGGAAACAAGTAACAGCCTGGGTTGGCAGTTATGCTTCTTGCTTTTTGAGAGCAAAGGGGTACACTGATAAATGAGAAGAAAACAGTCATCTCTGTCGGTTTGTAATATATGCCACCCAGCCAGTGGTTATGATTTTTCCCTAGTGTTTGGCAACCAGACAAGGATTCCTGTTGCAGATGTGCAGAAGCTATGTAAATATTTTGATCCTGACTTGTGCTCTCAGCTAAATGGGCTTTCATGTGATTTTTCTCCCATGGACTCCAAATGGAGTACTCCTGGTGAGGGATCAAACTCAAGTTATTAATCATCTGTGTTGAGTCAAAGGACTGCAAACCCTCTACCTAAGGTCAACCTGACCTTCTGTTGTGATTCCCTGCTTTCCATGTTGGCTTGTTAAGGGTGTACGTGTAATTAAATTCCATTTTGTGTAGCAGCTGGCCACTGCAGCAGCCAGGGTAAGGTCGATAAGGCTGCTCCTGTGTCCTGTGCCATCTCATGCCTTTAGATAAGGTGACGTTTATCTATTCGAGCTGTTCCCAAGGCCAGAAAGACTAAGACTGGGGAGGTGCAGCATCCCTGCGATTTGGTCTGAGAGCAGCAGGAGTTCAGGGCGCTCCATGGGAAGGGCTTCATGTTCTAGTCAGGGAACAAAATATTCTGTTTGTGCTGACAGCGCACAAGAGAGAAAAACAGGGCTTGCCTAGTGACCTGGGAGCATCTCACCCAGGCGTTGCATACAGCCCTCTGCTCCCAGCACCACCCTGGGAATCTGCCCTGGGTTTCAGGGATTGTCCAGGAGTTCAGAGGCTGACACAGGGAGGTGTAAGCAAAGGGGATGGGATCATCCTGCTTTTTGGGTGACCCAGAGAAGTGCTCTGCCACCCCAGAAAACCCTGGAAAAACCCTGTTGTTCCTTACCAACCATGTGGGCAGAGTAAGGTGCTGGAGGGCATGGGATTTGCCAGCAGAGCCACCAGTTCTCAAATGATCCTGGTGGGTTCTAGTATCAAACTAAGGCCCCATGCTCCATCCCTGCTGTAGTAGTAAATGTAGTCCCAGCCTCAGGAAGCTTTAAAAAGCCAAGATGAACAAAAAGGAAAAGAGGGGTCCTTATCACCTTTTGGCAGTTGGCTAGTGGAATGACAGAAAGCTAAAAACCTGCTACAGAGGAGACAGATTATCACCCAGTCCAGAACATTAACCTTGTCCTCATTGTTACTGGCATCTCTTCCACGTCCCTCGCAGATGGACAGCCTGATGCTCTGGCAGATCCATGCCAGCAGACCTTCCTCACCTAATAATGGCCAGACACACTGCCCACTGCTCTAGAGATGTCTTTTATTTACTGCTTTTTGTGTCTTTACTATTCTTTTATGGCTACTGTAGCAGTTTCTAAGGGTTCCACTTATTCCCTTAATTCACTATATCTGTTTCAGGTTCTTGCTTTCTCCTAAATCAGAGCTGGTGTTTTTTGAACAGGTGCAAAACTTTCACTATTATGCAGGATTACAGCTTTATGGACACAGTATTTAATGTTTTCATACAGATCCCAGTTGTCACTCACTTTTGCTGATTAATTTCCTTCTATTACATCTCTCAAGTAATTGTTTTCAGCTTTGTAAAAGTTGGCTTGATAAAGCATGAAGTATCTTTACTGAGATTATCCATTGCAAGAATAATCTAGAGATGGTATTTAAATAGGTGTCAGGTTCCTTGAGCCATATCTTAGAACATTAGCTCCATACAGCCCTCAGTTAGATATCTTAGACAAAGGTCTTGCAGCAGACCCTTTAATAGCACAGTCAGAAAATTCCAGTCATATTTGATCTAAAAGTCTGGGTTTGAGTTCCTTGCCCTCTAATACTGAGCAAGATGTAAATGTCAGACACTGTCCAAAATACCCTTTGTCCAAAATCCTGCATGCAAAGTTGCCAGGAATATTTGTGACCTGCCCTGTATGCTGTGAGCCATTGGTGAGACATTCACGCCATTATTTCTATATGGACAGATATATCTATATTTCAGTGTATTTCTATATGTTGGCCGTTCTGCAAAGATGTGTTCGAGGAGCAACCTGTACAACAACCTAAATATCTGTAAAATGGCCTGCTGGCTGTAGTTTCTAGGACCTGGCTGGCTGAATGAGCTGCCAAGCAAGGTGACTGAACAGGCACTCACACTGCAGGATTGAACATTAGGAAAATTAGGCTGAACATCAGGAAAAAAATTTTCACAGAAAGGGTCTTTGAGCACTTGAACAGGCTGCCCAGGGAGGGGGTTGAGTCACCTTCCCTGGAGGTGTTTAAGGCACAGGTGGACGAGGCGCTGAGGGACATGGTTTAGTGATTGATAGGAATTGTTGGACTTGATGATCCGATGGGTCTTTTCCAATCTGATGATTCTATGATTGCTGCCCCAAAACGTCCTCCACTCTCTCCATCGCTATGGTAACCTGTTAGAGATCTCACTGTTCAAACAAGAGGTGAGTGCTCCACAGCCACACTGCCTGCTTCCCTGCCAGGCTCAACCTGGAGGGAAAATCCTCTTTATTTTAACTAAGAAGTCTTTTTAGGTACTATTTATGCAAGTCTCCAGGCACTGTAACACGTAATAAATAATACAATTAAATCTTTTCAAGGATAAACAAGAATGTAGCCATTTGGGCACCCAGAAGCATTCTTTTATGTCTTTTCACCATTATGGGAAATTCATCCTAGTCCCTCCATCAGCTCTACCAAACACACTACTCCTGTGCTGAAGGCAGGTCACCAGCTTTCCAGCATCTAAACAAATTTTGGAAGTAAGTCCACTTGCTGAGGCACTGGTGGGTAGCAGGAAATTGTGAGAAAATGAAAACTAGAATTAATGAAACAACAGCTCCCCCTCCACCCTTATTTGCACAAAGAAGGGGAAAAAAGACTTGTTGACTTCCCTGGTTTATTAGATAAACTTAAGATGCAAACTTAGAGAAACCTCACAGGCTGGATATTGAAATGTGGATGCTGGTGGGAGGAGAGTGTGATCCCACCTGCGAAGTGATTATTCATATGGAGTAAACACTATATGATAGGGATCTCTACCCCAAGAGTTAATATGGAGGGGCCTGTGTGCTATTAATTGCATCCTAATTTTCTGCATACTGACTTCCTCATGTAAACAGGTCATTTTGGCAAGGCTTACAGTATATTTACCTCTATTTGTTCAATGCTGCTTCAAACTGGGACATCGCCACAGTCCAAACAGTTGAGCTGTGCCTGCTGGCTGTGGATCCAGCCTAGTGTGAGCCAGGAGCTGACACTGGCACCCTCAGTGATGGTATCCAAACAAGCTAAATTCAGGAAGTTGTTTGGAGTCATCTTTCATCATTCAGTGTTTCATTGGGTTCATTTAGTTCCAAGCTGGGTAATTACAGCCTCATTGTTTGTTCTTTTACAATGAAGACGAGACTGCAAGCCAGGCAGAATAATTCCTCCTGTTACCATCGCCAAGATATGATAGTGCATCCACACCATAAGGAATGTGTCATGGTATCAGTTTTATTAACAGTTTTATTTCAGAGCCAAGCAACGCCTTAACATTATCTGGTGCCTAACCATAAAACTCGAACTAAATTTCAGCTCCTATGGACAACTAATTGAGTCAAGATTACCACTGCCCAGCATGTTCCTTGTTGACCAGTATGCGTCAGGTTTTGCATGTTATTTTTCTTCACTGAAATTGGTATCCAGCTTCAATCAGACATTCATTCTAAAGTGACAAAAAACTCATCTAAAAATAAGACATCAACGTTCCTGTGGCAGCAAGCAGAGGCCAAGGACTCAGGGCGAGGTGCCAGATATCAGAGAGCACTTCATCGCATCTGCCCATCTTCACAGTGCTTGGTAACCACCTTGGATTGGAGACACCTTGTAGGCAGCTTCAAGGCAGTGAGGTGAAACCCATCCAGGCAGGAAAGAAGAAGAGACATCTCATTTACACTCTGTATCTCACCAGAGGCTCCGTGTTCTTGTTCTTTCTCAACTCAGAAACCACTGCTAACACAATGAGATTTTCTGACATACACTTGGGCACCAGTGTGTCTGTTTCTGCTTCGCTTTAATGGCTCTCACATTAAATTCTCTGAGGACTGTAATGATACTAAATATGTATCTGGGTTAAAAAAAATCTTTCAAAAGAAAATATCCGCAGGAACTGCATTGCTGGCCGGTCAAGGCACTGGGTTCTGCACAGGTCCCTAAAACCATGGTAACAGAGTTATACTAACACACATTTTAATTAAAAATTGTAAGCCATAGTATGAAGAAGCCCTTCTGCTATTATCTCACAAAGACAGCAATTCCAAAACTGAACTGTTAATTATATTAGGCGAAAATCACTCTGCTTCTGCCATGGAAACACCTGTGGAGGTCAAGCTTAACAAGGTCCTGTGGACGCTCTCAGTTTTGTGATAATGTGGCACCCTCAGAGACTGTATTAAACATTTGTATTTGTGAATTTGTAGTAAAGGCTCAGTGCTCTCCAGCATGTCCTGCAGCAGGAAGCTGGTTTGCAAGATCCCCTGATAAGCCAACACTCAGCCCTCAGTTCCATTCCAGAACTAAGCTTGTGGCTGTTTCTGCCCCCAGTGCACGTGGATGCTGTGAATACTGAGCCTTGTCAGCTCCTGGCCTACGCTGCCTTCAGCAAACCACTTGATATAGTCTCTCACAGGCAACAACTCCATTGAACTGAACGATGCAGCTAGAGACACTATTGTATTATTAAACTCCCCTAGGGTACTTTTCTTCTAAATCATCTAGGATGGGAAAAGCATTTATGTAAAGAAGAATGCTGTGACTCACTCTCCAACGCCTTGGAAGTTCGCAGCAACCCGAAAAGAGTTAATAGCACAGCCACTTCCCAGTAGGATTTCAGAGTTTCTAAATACAGAGTTCCTTTCCGTTCTGGATGCCCATTTTTGTTATCTTAGAAGTATTTCTGGAACTCTCGGCCAGCTTTAAACAAACAAACAGGGAGAAATATTTGTGAAGATAACGTGGTTGAGAGCATTTGGTTAATGAGCCTTCCTAAGCTGAAGAATTTCATTTTTAGACTTCATTTCTTTAAAGCTTGTGAACAGGAGAAAAAAATTACTCCGGAGACATTAAATCATACAACCATCCCAGCTATCGGCTTTGGAATAACAATCATTCAACTCAGCAAATATCAAACGTGGGAAGAGAGTTATCTGACGCATCTACACGATCATGTGAACTCCTTCCTCAAGGAGAAGCAGCCTCTCTGCTGGAGACACAAGGGGAAGGAACTGTTTTCCCTCCTTTCAAAAACATAAAACATAAGCAACATGCTGAATGCCTCCTGGAACAAGTGCAAAAATGCAACATCTAAAATGTCAGCTGATATGATGGGACAATTTGTGTGATTAGGAGATTTATGAGAAAAAAAGTATTTCACTGGCTTCAGAGCAACTTGGAAAGCAGCAGCACCAGTGTGGGGGACAGTGGGGAAAGAGGGGAAAAGAAATGTCCAGCTAAAAGAAATGACAATGGCCAGTATGATCCTATATTGCTCTTTTTAGTACAAAAAAATTTGGTCATGCACTTTTCTGATTTGAACCTACATGGAAGGATGAAGAAACAGAGCCTGCCACGACCCTAGGATGTGCTGGTTTTCTCACTTTACATATTAATTTGTATAGTCCTGTGGCTCACCTAAAGCCACACAATTTGTCACTGCTCAAGGCAGGGCTGAATCCAGAAATTCCTGAGTTTTTCCTGCCAGTGTGGTTTCACTAAGAGCTGTTCTGCTGCAGTGATTGCTGATACAAAAAGGCTGGCCAGCTGGATTTCAGTGCAGGCTCTCATGGGAGAGATGGGGTCACAGAGCCAGGGGAAATAAATCCTGTCTTAATAAAAAAAATACATCAGGCAAGGAAAAATCATGAAAACACTTGAAACACTCAAGTCAGCAACATTTGTAAGTGTGTTTGGACAATGCCCTAGTAGAAGATTGGCTTGCTTTGTGGCTACCACTCTTGAAGTGGCTACTAAAAAGCAGGAACCTCGAAGCCCTGCACAGCATGAGGTGCTCCAGGGTCAAACCTGAGCCTAGCTCAGCACTGCCAGGTGGAGCAGAGGTTGATGCCTGGCTCTGCCCTAATGCTGTCTCGCTGAGGGGAGAAGCTGCCAAGCTCCAGCAATGTCTCTGGCTGCAAATCTCCTCCTGGGACAGTTACTGCCAGCTCACAGCAGAGCAGGGCTAAGGCTGCCCCAACAGGGACAGCCCCTTCTGGTCAGATCCTGCTCCCCAACGGGTCGTGTCTGTGCAATCCATACTGTCTGCAGGGATACCCTGTCCATTTATCACAAAATGCCACCTTCCACTCTCTCCTCCTTTTACCAGCTCTCTGTTGCCAGTCCCTTCCAGGGTTCATTCACAGATGTCACTGCAGACCTTTTGTACAATAATATTCCTCCCAGCATATCTCTGTTTGAGTTTTGTTGAGCTCTTTTTTTTTTTTTTTTTTTTTTTTTTATAAAGGCTTTTACTTAATGCTATTTAAATACTTTTCAATGTGTTTTGGTTTCATTAATGCTTCCATAGGTAATGAGATGAAACAGCTCGGTAATACCAGCCCAGGATATTGGATAAAGGTGAAGATTTCTCAACATCTGTTTTACCAATAGCCCAAACTAATGCAGTTTCCAGACTGTGATCTAAAGTGAACTGGAGTCAGTGAAAAGGTCTCTGGTGACATATAAAGGCCCACAGGCGATTGAATAAAGGTGTCCTATAAAATAAATTTCTGGCCAAACAAAACTGGAAAGGCACAAGGATTACAGTTCCTCTATAATAGCAGTGACTCATCCAGCTGCATAGTCACTTGAGGTAAAAAAGAAAACAGTTACTCAATCTCTCAGGGATTTAGACACGGAAGAATATATTATGCAAGTTTGAGCAGCGTTACTAATGGCCTTGCAGTGCACAGCTCTACTATGACTCTCACTCAGCTCAGCAGATCACAAATAAGATGACTCACATATCCATGAGATGATAGGAAAAGAGAGAGTCTAAGGAGCGCAGAGGCAGGTGCTAATGCAGTCACAGAGCACGCAGTCAAGGGAAGATGAGAATTATAAAATTGTGAGCAAAGGACTATGCAGAAAAGCACCTTGCATATTTGGAGACTTGAGAATGTGGATGAGATTCTTGAAGCAGGGCTTGAAATCTGGATGGCGGAACAGAGCTCAGCCCAAAGCCTGAACTAAACAGCTGGAAAAGCAGTTGTCCCTGAAGAAAACACTGTAATTCTTTATGCTGTGAAGATCCACACAAAGCTCAGTTATAAATACTGTTGAAAGACAAACCCTTTGCAAAGTTCAGTAATCAGGAGAGTTATTTTAGAAAGCTGATGCCAATACTTCAAACCTTGGAAATCTACACAGGCTGAAGCATAGTACGATGTTCAGACCTGCATGTGGGTGAAGGCAACACTGCTGCAGAAACACAGACTATGTATTATTTGTCAATTTTTTCTGTTGGTTTGAATGAACAGTTCCAAACTGCAATTCCCATCACCCGCCTGAAAGATTCTGGGTGGTCAAAAGATTATTCAACTATAGCCTGGGGTATATATGGGATTCATTACCTGCAAAAATACAGCCCGTGCAGAGCAGGGGCCCCCAAATACTCTGGGGAACATCAGGAAAAAAATCTGCATTTCTGCTATCACGACCAGGAGACCCTTGAGATTAACAAGAATAGCACTAACGCGTAAGCTTGAGTGACGTTTTTTATAAGCTCAGTTGCACAAAACTCTGCAGAGAACTACTTTCATCTGAGTGTTTCTGACACGTTTCCTTTAAACATTACCTAACACCAAGGCTTTATTCTAGGCATTTCAACTAATGTATAGATACGTATGGGATGAATGTACAGACACATAAGAGATGCACCAGCTCATTCTGTTGTCAGAACTGATTAACATACCAGAGCAGGGTATTTTTGTAGAAACTAGGATAACCTCTTGCTGTATCCTGTCTTGTTCCCACTAGGCTGACTTCATCCTTATCTCCTGTTAAACACATGTGGCTTGAGGTGATGTTACGCAGAATCAGAGGGGGTTTATGCTGGGAAGAAAAATGAGCACTTGGAAATCTCTTGTTATGTGGACAGTGGAAAGAAAAAGCTTTTTATCTGTATGCTTTGTCTTTCCCTAGCATAATTCAGATGATGACGCCACAGTACTTAATAAAACTATTAGTCTTACAAATTTCCTATGAAGAAAACACCTCTGACTCGAGATTTAGGAGAGTTTCATCACTGTATCAGTAATATACCTAGGAAATTATTCATGCCAGATAACTAGGAAGGGAAGAGAGATTTTTGATTTCTGACTTTATCCTGCACACATTCACGTGAGCAGGAAGTAGCAGGGATGTGTCAAAAGCCTCTTTACAGATCCAGCTGCTGCACCCAAAAGGTTAGTAAAAATATATTCATAGTAAAGACTCATATGTTATCTGAAGGAAGCACAGTTTCAAAGGTGATGTGATCGCTTTCTGAAAGAAGGCTATGTCTTCATGAGAGATTGAATGGTTGGACTCAATGATGCAGTGGGTCTCTTCCAACCTGGTGATTCTATGATTCTTATGAATGAGGCTGATTAAAAGCAGGATGATACTCTGATACTGTTCACATATTCTCTGTGTTAAAGCTGCTGTGGAAAATAAGTGGCTGGTTTACTTATAGGTTTTTGTCATCTCTTGGCAATTTTATATGGCAATAAAACTTTCATTCTGAGTATTCGTCCCTCTCTGTGATGGAAGCAGGTTTCTTGGAAATGGATTGTGCAAAGGAAAGAAGGGTCTGACACAGTGGGAAGTGATGTGTAATAACTGGGATCGCTATAAATCCTGTAACACAAACCAGTCAGTTCTGATCCTGCCCTCTGACATTTTGCAACACTAAAGCCAGTTAAGTATCTCTGAATTGCTTTCCTAAACTTCTGTGTGAACTCTTGTCACCTTCTTGCTGCCTTAGAGCCTCTCATTTGTTTCATTTGCTCCTAGACTTCAGTGCTGAGTAGGGCAGCCCTCAGCTGTTTCTCTCTGATTGCTCCTTGCTGGCTGTTGTGCAGAGTGCTGGTAATCCAAAACCTGAGCTCTGGGCAGCAGAACAATGTCTCTTTTCACATGGTTCCTCCACCTCTTCTTCCATTTTAAAGCAGTACATCTCTAGCTTGTACAGCCCTGCACCTTCAAACTATGAACTGAACCTTGTGTGAAGTACTGCAGAAGTGTCTCCTTGAGAAACCCCACCCAGAAAGGCTCCTGAGCCTCCCCACATCCACCCAGAGACCTGTCACACTTTACATGCCAAAACTCGTGGTAGCTGTTCAGTACTCAGCAAATCACACAGAATTAAAAAAAAAGGGGTAGCAACATGATGTGAGTGCTATGGCATGAGTATCTGTGTCCATGTATCACAGAATCACATAATTCTTTAGGTTGGAAGAGACCTTTAAGGTCATCAAGTCCAAGTGTCAAACCAGCACTGCCAACTCCACCACTAAACCATGTCCCTCAGCACCACATCCACACGTCTTTCAAACACCTCCAGCGACAGTGACTCAGTCACTTCCTTGGACAGCCTGTTTTACTACTTGACAACCCTTCCCATGAAGTATTTTCTGATACCCAGATTAAAGGTCCCCTGACACAATGCGAGGCCATTTCTTCTTGTCCTATCACTTGCTGCTTGGGAAAAAAGGCTGAGACCTACATCGCTACAACCTCCTTTCAGGCAGTTGTAGTGAGGAATAAGGTCTCCTCTTTGCCTTTGCTTCTCCAGCCTAAAGAGCCCCAGTTCCTTCAGCTGTTCCTCACACAACTGGTGCTCCAGACCCTGACCCAACACAGCTACCTTTCATATGAGAACTGTATATGTGTACAGGGAAGGTGCGGAGGGACCTTTTACAAGGGCATGGAGTGATAGGATGAGGAGGAATGGCTTTAAATTGGAGAGGGGAAAATTTAGACTAGGCATTAGTAAAAAATTCTTCATGATCAGGGTCAGGAGGCACTAGAACAAGTTGCTCGGAGGAGTCGTGGCTGTCCCATCCCTGGAGGTGTTCAAGGCCAGGTTGAATGGGGCTTGGAGCAACCTGATCCAGTGGGAGGTGTCCCTGCCCATGGCAGGAGGTTGGAACTGGATGGGCTTTGAGGTCCCTTCAACCCGAATCATTCTATAACTCATCGTAATGGGATTGTGAGAACTAATTGATAAGTTTTGCTGCAGTTGGTTTGTATGTTTAATTATCTTGTTATATAAATCTGCTTTGTGTTGGGAGATGGTGTGCAGACGATCTCCAGACATGGATAAATGAACTGAAAGAATAAACACTCTGTTAGAGTTGTGATAATTTATTGAGACACGTAGTTGTCTAGCAAGATGTAGTTGTTTTAGGTCAAGAGATAACCTGAAGGAAGCCTCCAGACATGGTTGGATAATTAAAAAAAAAAAAAAAAAAGAGTATTCTTTGAAGATTTATATGGTTCTTTGTCTAAAACTAGGATATATGCCCACAACTTCTGTAAGATATTATGCCTTTTTTAAAAGGGCATCCATTTCAATTGTAAAATAAAAATATTATTATCTTTGCTTCGGAGACTTTGTCCTCTTCAATATTTTTACCAGTGAATTAGTGTTTCTCACAGGATGAAGGAGGTAATTATTTACGGACTGTCACACAGTTCCTCTCTGTTAGGCCCCCAGGAGCTCCCCTCTTAGGCCCTGGACCCCCCAACAGCGCCTGGAGCTGCTGCGGGATTGGGGAGCAGTGGGAGCACCCATCAGTCCCTCCAGCAGTGCCTCTCAGCCCCTCCCTTGTAGGGATTGCTGGGCTGCCAGATCAAAGAACCCCAGCTGCATAGATAAGGCAGTTGGACTGCAGGATGCCATAAACCCTCCCCTCCCCCCCCGCCCCGGCCTTGACAAGCACCTCTTAACTATGTTGATTTATGTGTGGGTGTCTGCATGTGTGTGTGCGAGTTATAAAATCTCCCAGTACCGTGATTCAGGGCCTTTGTCTCTTGCTAACGAAGGCCCTGGCTAGTCAGCTTTTTGATTTTTGATGCATATTTAATTATTTAATAAGCATTTACGTTTTTAGCACCTCTGTCTTGTTAATTTTAGGATGCTGGACCCCAACACTCTCCAATCCCAATCCCCATCCCCATCCCCATCCCCATCCACGTGGAGCGGGAGGTGCTGAATGGGCTCCGATGGGCCCCGCCGATTGGCTGCCCCGCCAGGGGACCCGCCTACCCGCCGTCTCTGGACCAATTCACGTCCCTCGCTCGCCGGAGGGGGCGGGACAAGCGTCCGTAAACAGCGCTCCCCCATGCCCCGCCCCCTCCGCTCCTTCCCCCATTCTGATTGGCGGGCTCCGCGCCAGCAGCCAATAAAGGCGGCGGCCGCGGGCGGTGCCCGCCGGAAGTAGGAAGTGGTCGCAGGGGGTGTCAGTGGCGCTATGGGGGCTGTACTGGGGCTGTGCTCGCTGGCCAGCTGGGTGAGTGGCCGAGGGGCCGCGGGGCGTATGGGGACCGGTTCCAAGGGTGAGGCAGGCTCTGAGTGTGTCTTTTTGCCCTCCAGGTTCCTTGCTTGTGCAGCGGTGCCTCCTGTCTGCTGTGCCGATGCTGTCCCAACAGCAAGAACTCGACGGTGACGCGCCTCGTCTATGCCTTCCTGCTCCTCCTCAGCACGGCTCTCGCCTGCATTATGCTGGCACCGGGGATGGAAGAGCAGCTGAAGAAGGTAAGGAGGGAAGAACCTCCTTATGACCGTTTTTAAGGCCGGGAGTGTTGGTTTAATGGCTTTAAATTGGAAGGGGGAAGACAGACTAGACTTTGGGAAGAAATTCTTCACGATGAGGGTGGTGAGACCCTGGTCCACGTTGCCCAGAGAAGTTGTGAATGTCCCCTCCCTGGTTGTGTTAAAGGGCAGGATGGATGGGGGCTTAAGCAGCCTCTTCCAGTGGGAGGTGTCTGTGTCCATGGCAGATGGGTTGGAACTGGATGATCTTTAAGGTCTTTTCCAGCCCAAACTGTTTTATGAACCTCTTTGGAGCAAATTACATGAGAGAGACAAACACCCAAATGCGCTCTTTCCATGAGAGACCATGTGTGCTGAATGGCTTCTAGTGGAAACAGCACATTGACTCAATGTACTTCTTTAAGTATGTCCTCAGGGCTTGAAACCTTATCATAAGGGTCCAATGGATTATGCTAAGAAGACGAGGCAGAGTTGCTAGCAGCTTCTAAGTTTATTAGGAGATTAAATGTGCATAGAAAAATCAGTAACTGACTGAGCCAGGTTGCCCCGCACAAAATGGGAGCGACCCTGACTTGGCGTTTCCAAGGGTTCTTATAGGCACAAACTTTTACAGTACGCAAAGGCAACAAAGACATACAGTTATCACAGGAAGTCTTGCAAGGTAGTGAATTAACATAGTTGTGTTAGCCTCCTCATCTCTGAGGGAGGATTTATGACTATCCTGAGCGGAGATGTGTTTCTTGAAACCCTCCTCCCTCATCCTCCCAAAAGCAGGCAGCTGTTCCTTATCTATCTGGTTTTTTATCTTGGCGCCTTTGGGTCCAATATCTCTTTGTACCAGGCTAGCTACTTGCTTTTGAAGGGGAAATAGGCAGGAGGCCCTTTGAAGGATTCTCCTGGAATCCGCTAACCTACCAGGCCTGGAGATGGGCAGGCATCGTCTCTCCTGGAATCCTCTAACCTACCAGGCCTGGAGATGGGCAGGCATTATCGGGGACCAGCTGCTGTGGTATCTTAATCTTCCCGCATGCTCTTAGCGAGGACCTGGGGAAAGAAAGGTGGTAATTGGGTCTGAGCAGGCTGGCTGAGCACAAGGCCTTTTGTTGTGTATCTCCCAGCAGACAGCTGACTCGCAGCCTTAGCTATTAGAGCACTTAAGTAATGTGACCGTGAATACAGAGGTAAATAAACAATGTTGTGTTTTTACTCAGATACCTGGATTTTGTGATGAGGGTCTTCATACTCAGATAGCACATTTGAATGGCTTTGTCAGCTGCGATGTATTTGTTGGATACAGAGCTGTCTATCGAATCAGCTTTGCTATGGCAGTGTTCTTCTTCCTCCTGTCCTTGCTCATGATACAAGTGAAAACGAGCAATGATCCAAGAGCCTCGATACACAATGGGTATGTGTGTGAGCCAGCTGGCTGCTTTTCCACTGTGTTTCCTTTCTTTCTCCTTGGCAGCTGAAGGCAGCAATTAGATCTCCCTTTTCCAAGCTGAACAGTGCAGAGTTAGCCTTCTTCCCTGCAAGGATGAGCCGCTGACTTGTGCCTCATTTGTTGGAGCAGGAGGTCCTTTCTCAGCAAAGCTTTCTAGCTAGTCAACCCCATTATGTCCTGTCACACGGGGTTTTCTGCTCCAGGTGCAATAGTCTGTTTGCCTTTATTGAACTTTGAGGTTACTGTCAGCCCATGCCTCCAGTGTATTGATTGTTGCTTCACCCTCTTGATCTGGTGAACACCTTTACCTGTAATCCCACTTTACAGTGTCTGTTTTTCTTTGGAGTTCCGTTAGACACTCACCTCTGTACAGCAAGCTGCTTGCAGATGATATGAAACATGACTGTTGTGCACAGAGTAAGACCAATATTTTCAACTTTTATTTTCTTTTAAAGGTTCTGGTTCTTCAAAATAGCTGCTGTTGTGGCTATCATGGTTGGAGCGTTTTACATTCCTGAAGGGCCTTTCACAAGAGGTACAGTTAGTGTGTCACTGCAGAATTCCATTTCATAAATTCAACCCTTTTCCCAGACTGACCAGTCTATAGTTATGAGAGTGAAAGTTACCCTGTAGCAGGAGCAGATTCTACCCTATTTCTCTAGAATATCTTGGTTCACCCAGTATTTTGGTGACCAGCTGAAATTATGGTCATAAGCAATCTCTTCAAGTGCAGAGATGTTGGGTATTAATAATTTCGTAGCTGATTGTGTGATCACTGCTGGGCTGCATCTTCTGACACTCTTTAGATTTGAGGCAGCTTAGAACACTAACGAGTGCTTCATACTGCCCTGTAGTCTCTTGAAGAATCTGTGGGAGGAACTTTTACCATCTGGTCACATCACAGGATCTTGAAAGGGTTGTTGATCCTCAAAGAAATGTGGTGGGATGGTACTAAAGTTTATAAAGTTCCTTTGTTTTAGATACAACGTATTTTCTGAGAACACCTTGGGCTGAACGTTCCCAAGGTCAACTTGACCAGTGCAGGCAAATTTCTGCGGGATGGAGGCCAAACTGGTGCATGCTGCACAGCATCTGCATTTCTAAATATAGTTTCAGATTTTTTTCATTATTTGTCTGCAGGGTAATTATGAACGTTTTTTTCTTTAACTGAGGTGGCACACAGATTATAAAGCTAACCTTGTTTTTCTTGCTTCCCTTTCCAGCTTGGTTTTTTATTGGTATACTTGGAGCCTCCTGTTTCATTCTTATCCAGCTGGTGCTTCTGGTGGACTTTGCTCACTCGTGGAATGAGAGCTGGGTTGATAAAATGGATGAGGGAAATACTAAATGTTGGTATGCAGGTAGGCATCTTAACCTGGAAAGGATTTGTTTCTGCTGGCCAGTACTCTGCTGAATATCACTTACAATGCGAGAATTATGGTTGGACTCGGTGATCCAGTGGGTCTTTTCCAACCTGGTGATTCTATGAATTACATTCCACAGTATGGAGTGCACAATTAATAGCTGCAATATTGCCTCTTATTTAATAAAACACAAAATATTTGAGGCTTATGATAAGCAGACCCAACAGTCATAATAAACAGCACTGGGCTAGTCTGGAGGGTGAGTAGAGCTGGTAATCTGGATTTCTTCAACGCTTTGCTTTGCCGCATCCCCTGCTGAGAGCCTCAGAAACTTGGTTGTGTCTAGAATAGTGGCTGCAGCACAACACAAAGCATGCCTTGGCGTGTGCTCCCAAGCTGACTGCTAAATCACAAAGTGCTAATTGTCGTGGTTCTTTGCACATCACTATGAATGCTGCAGCAGCGTTTTGTGGCTTCTTATAAAGAACATAGAATGGAAATGAAAACAGGTGGCCTCTAGCATAGAAGAGGGAATTCAGGGCTTGTAAGTAGCCCATGAGAGGTGTGCAAAAAGTGCTCTCGTGTTTACCATGTGCCTGGATGTGAGTTAAACCAATTTAGCTGCTGCTGGGAGGCCGGGCTTTTCTCCTGATGGTAGCATTGGCTTTCCTCTGAGCTACGCTAGCCAGGGAACCAAAACAGAAATTTAGCCATACCTGATAAAAATGCATTCTGCTAGTATAGTTTTCTGAATCAGACTTCCAAGTGAAGAAGAGAGCCTGTATTTTTACAGTGGTAGCTGTAAATCTAAGGAGTTAAATCTCCCGAGAAATACTGTTAAAACATGTATGTATTGTAACAGTTTTGTTTTTCTTTTTTTCTCTCCAGCTCTGCTGTTCTGTACGTGCTTGTTCTATGCCTTGTCACTGGTTTTTGTTGTGCTCTTCTATGTTTTCTACACAAAGCCTGATGACTGCACTGAGAACAAGTTCTTCATCAGCATTAACCTGATCCTGTGCATTGCTGTCTCTATTGTTTCTGTCCTTCCGAAGGTTCAGGTATTATTTCTCTCATTCTCTTCCGATACACAAAGCAGGGAAGTAAGAAAGTTGTAGCACCCATTCAAGTCAAACAGAAGAACTTTAAAATTTGGTTATCATGGCTGTGCTAACTAGAACACTTAAAAAAAAAACATCCTGCCCTGAAACCAATGCTCTGTGGTGACATGTTTCCTGAAGAGAGGGTTTGTTTTTTTTTTTTGAGCCAACATTGTTTTGGACGTTGTTTCCATGTGGGGAGCTGCTGGCATGGTTTAGTGGTGAAGAGAAACTCAATAGGGAAAAGTAAAATAAGCTGGGAATTTATTGGCTTAATACTGTGGCTTTGGAGTGATGTGCAAGCATGTTTACCAAGAGAGAGGAAGCTTGCATTTTACTTAATTCTGAGCTGGTACTACTCAAATTGCAGGCTAGATTAGTATCTACAGAACTATTAAGCAAGTTGGGATTAACTCAGCAAGAACCCATGACAGTGTCTTGGTTACGGAAAAACTGGATTTGGACTTGAATGTTTGAGTTGCTTACTGCATAAATTGCATTACTCAAAGGAGTTTCTTCTGGTCTTTTAAATGTAGCACAAAGCTCAACACGATTCTAAAAAAATAGATTTTCATGCTAATAATTGTTGAATCTGTGGTAGTAGGGTAAAACTCTAGCTGTATGTAGAATTCGCCCTCTTGACCTTGGCTTGCTATCCCATCTTTGAACAGGAACATCATCCTCGCTCTGGCCTCCTCCAGTCCTCTGTGATCACGCTCTACACCATGTATCTCACTTGGTCAGCCATGTCCAATGAACCTGGTAAGCAACAGGCTGTCTCGAGTGACATCTTTTGGTATGAAAGCAGCAGCTGTTGATGTGGCTTGTAGTTATTACAGCTCCCTGTGTAGGGACTGCTGATGTATCCTGGTAAAAGCTACTGAGGCAGTAAAGCTGACTTTACTAAAACCATCAAATTGCATCTTTCCAGAACTAAACCAGGCTGTTTGTGAGGGGAAAGAAAACTGTCAAGGCACTTTGAATTTTTTTTATTATTATTTTTTTAACATACCCTTGCCTAGCTCATGGGAAGGAATAATATTCTATGACATTGCTGCCTCTGGGAAACTTAAGAGATCAGCAGTTAAAGGGAATGAAAAATTGCAAGCCTACCTGTCATCTTTTCTTAGCTAAACACTGTGAAAGCTCATGTCTCTTTAATCTGCCTTGAAATCCCTTTCAGAACGGAACTGTAACCCCAGTTTGCTGAACATCATTACCCAGATAGCTGCACCCACTGTTGTTCCGACAAATGCCACTGTCGTACCTGCTACTCCAGCTCCGCCCAAGTCCCTACAGTGGTGGGATGCCCAGAGTGTGGTTGGATTGGTTATCTTTGTCCTTTGCCTCTTGTATTCCAGGTAGGATCTGCACTGCTATTAAATGCCAGATAGGTGGGATTTGTCTGTCTTTTATTTGTTTCAGTCTAGATCTAGTGAAAAATGTATTTGCATTTATTCATATGCAGCTGCAGTCTCAGTCCCAAGCACACACATAGCTAGTAAAACTATGTTCTGTTTTGTGGATGAAGAAAGGCTTTATTAACCCAATTCAGTTAATAGAACAGAATGTGTTATGAGACCTGGACTAGGAACATTTTTAATTAGGTTAACAAAAGCTTGGATGAAAACAGATACCTCTGAGGAGCTGCTTTGTGTTTCCAGATGGGTTTTAAAAAATGTCTGGGACTAGCAAACAACGTCTTGTTTGTTTGTTGGCTTGCTTTATTGGCACCCATAGCTAACTGAAAAAGGAGTTTTTAACCATGTCTGTCTCTGGGTTGCATTGCAGCATTCGTTCTTCAAGTAACAGCCAGGTGAACAAGCTGACGCTGTCTGTGAGCGACAGTGCCATTCTGGAGGAGACTGGGGGAACCGGCAGCGGGGCTTCAGATGAAGAAGTGCGCCGTGTCATAGATAATGAGAAGGATGGTGTGCAGTACAACTATGCCTTCTTTCACTTCATGCTTTTCCTTGCCTCTCTTTACATCATGATGACACTCACAAACTGGTACAGGTAAGAGAAAGACAGTAAGTGGTGGGTTTTATCTGCCAAACAGTGTTTCTAGGCAGACAGGAGACTCCTACCCTACAGCCTACTCCTGCCCAGCAGGCTACGGTGCTGTCTCTTCTCAGTTTTGTGTTGCTGAATAAGATTTACAACACCTATAAATAAGATCAGCAGCCGCAGTCCTAATGGAATACTTCACAGCTTCAAGGGCAGAAAGTGGAGGTATCCTTCAGCTATGCAGGCAGCATGGAGGATACATAGGAAGTTGGCTTGAGGTGGCCTCCTGGGCAGTTTGACTGTCAGAGGCCAGCCTGGTATCACTGAGTCTCCAACTCAGGCAGGTTGTACAGGGACAGCCATACATGCCACTTAAGCAGAAATGGGATTTCCTAGACCTCAGAGCACTTGGATATCTCAGAATCACAGAACAACCAGGTTGGAAGGGACCCATCGGATCTTCTAGTCCAACTATTCCTATCATCTCCTCCACAGCTGTAGCATATAACCTGCTTTTTCCAGTACTGCTATATTGTGTAAATTAGAACATGTACGTACAGAGCAGCACCCATCAAGAATCTGTTTCATAGCTCACTGAAACATTTCCTGTAGGAGCAGCACATCAAGATATGCAACCAAGAAATTGCTGGTTTAGTTCTTTGACCACAGTCCTCCCACAAAGGCTCTTGCATTGGAGTGTCCCAAGTCATTGTCCTAACTGCACATTAATGAGAGAGAGCAAAAAATAGTGGAAGGTGCTTTCTTTATCTGTTTACTGACTATTACTTCTTTTTTAAGCCCTGATGCAGATTTTAAGACAATGACAAGCAAGTGGCCAGCTGTGTGGATGAAGATAACCTCCAGCTGGGTCTGTCTGCTTCTTTATCTCTGGACCCTTGTGGCTCCTCTTGTCCTTACTAACAGAGACTTCAGTTAAACTGCAACACCTGACTGAGTATACAAAAGTGGAGAAATGTTTGCTAAAAGCCAAAATGTTCATATATTGCTTTAGTTACACTGCATACATTACTGTTTCTCATTAATATGCAGGTGGATAGAGTTATGTTCTGCATAATGCTTGATGCAGATTCAAAATTATCAGTTATCTTTCTTTTTTAACTTTGTCATGGTTATCTTATTACTGCATTTTTTTAAATTCAGTACAGCTGTGCTGTTAAAGCACAAAATATCTGTTCTGTCCCAGAGCCACAACCTTTCCTCTGAATAAAAGTAACATTTAGCTAAATATGAAGTAATATATCTGAAATAACAATTATATTCCGCATAATGCACTACTGTGCTAACACTTCAGTTCCTGGAAGTGTAAGCCATGCTACTTGATTTCTACATTCCACTGCACACATTTATTTAAATTATACTTACTTTACTGTGTTGTGGCAATTCCCCCCTTTGTTCCTCACTAAAAGAACAAAACTTTAAACCTCAAAGTTAACTAATTCCTTTCAAGAACAAATTTGCTCTAAGAGGCAACTTCTATGGTAACTTTTTCAGTATGTTTGCCAAATATTGAGTGGTAAGTGTAGGGCTAGTTTAAACAATTTTATGATTATGGTGGAAAAATACAGCTTCTACTTGATTTCACTTGTCAATATGCTTACAAAATGTAATGTAGATGAATTATTGGCACAAAGGCATTTGCACTGTAAACTTGTTTGAATAAAGTGGACTAACTACTGAAACTGTCCCAGCTCTGTTGAAGTGTTAAGCAGCAGTGGTTATTCTCCAATGCAAAATATAATTATTAAAATGTTAAGTAGTTGCTGCAGTGTCCAGTCGGATGTTTTCTCCCTGCAGCAAACAGTTTGTTTCTTTTGAAACAAACAGCATCTTTCATCTGATTCTTTGAATGTCAAATCCTACTCCTTGAAGTTGCCTAGGTAGAGTTGTTCAAGTAAAACTTAATTCTGCAGTAGAAAGCAAACACCTTTTTCTCATGTAATACTTCAGCTATTATCCTTCATTACAACCACCCCAAGAGGGCACAAGGCAAAGGTTTTTAAAATGTCAACTCAACAGCTGTTACACTGTGTTTAATAACCCCATCATGCATCATAAAATTACACATTTTGACAACTCCAGTTTATAAAATGCAATATAAAAATAAATTTTGTCAAAATAAGATGTACATTTAACTAACCAACACCTCCACACCCACATACAACAGAAAGCAAAATTATTAATTTGAATAACACTGCTTAACTCATGCCAAAATGAGGTTTAACAACAACAAAAAAAACCCCAAACAAACCATCAAACTTCACCCAGTTCCTGAAAATACCTCAGGGTTTGTAACACCCATTTGCAAAAGTATAAATTCAAGTACTTTTATGTACAATATGCAGCTACCTTTTGTCCCACTTGATGCCAAAAGCCATGGCTGCCCAGTGCAGTTCAAGTATCTCTCCTTGCTGTGTGGTGGATTTGGCACGAGATGCTTATGTACTGGGCAAGGCATATAACCTCTGGAAACAAGTTTATTTCATTTAGAAAAGAAGAACAGAATAGTTTTACTGCTGTGAAACAAATCAAACAAAGCTCTTCCTATCTACCTATTCTCTTAACTTGCAGATAAGGAGACTCTATGCTTAAAACAAGTATTTATTTTCCAAATGCTGATGTGACAAATTTTGGGAGTGAACTGATTTTTTTGCTAGTAAGTGCTAAAGCTCAAAGCATTCTCAGCTCAGGCACATAGAAGACAGAGCTGTGCTTTCTATAAGACACACCAAGCACAGGTTATGAACCTAAAACAGGTTATAGATATAGCTCAATAAAGTTGCAGCCCTGTCTTTATGAGTTCAAAAGCAAAAAAAAGAGCAAACTAGAAGTAACAGATGCTTAACACAGGTAAGCCTAGCTTAGTTCAAGTATTCTGACAGCAACTGCTCAGTAACCAGCTTTAAAAGCTCTATAGCCATAAACCCAGCTATTTTAAGCATTGATAATGTAGCCTTATCTATTATGTTTAAATCATATTCTTTTTTAAATAGTTTCTCTGTAAGCAGAAGACAAAAAGGGAGGGAGAGATGGATCCAGTTTGCCTGTTGAAGGCATGAAAGAAGATGTAAAAGCCTGAGGGAAAGAGTTTGTAGTATTTCCTCAGCCTTCTGCTGAACACCACTAGATTTTTTTTGAAGGACACCAAATTGTATTTTGAATATTCAGCTACACGAGGGAATCAAAGTTGCTGTTCTTATACAAGGCCAAAATCCCACCACTTCAAATGCTGTGGCACAATGAAGAGAAGAGCATCAAGTATCAGTCATGCCTCCACCTCCAGGAAAAGTGGTCCATCCTACTTATTTTTTTTTTCCAATTTTACATTGTGGGTGGAATTAAGAGGCACTATAACAACATAAATGCCACTTGTTATGTTCTTGCAGATAAACAGGCAGCCACTAACCTTTCTAAGTGCTGGTGCTGCGTGCTCCCATCTTGCTTGGTGGCACAAAGAACTGAACTAATCTTTGCAAAACACGCAACACATTCTGGTCAGAAATGTAGTGGCTAGCAGTACTCTTTTCACTTATTTTAGGTAGCTGAAGGTTTTGGGTTTTTTCCCCCTACACTAAAGGTAACAGCTATCAGAGGAATAAGAACTGACTTAATGGTAGGAAAAATCAGATGCTTTCCATGAGGAAAATTAATCTCTTCCTACCTTTAATTTAAACAGTTCAAGTGATGAGTTCCTTGCTCCCATAAAGTCTGAACTGCCACAAATAAAAAAACTTTATGGTTTATCCTTTTCAAAACCCAGTCTCTCTTTGCAATGTTTGGTTGATGGGTATGACATTGGCTACCCTCCGCATTCCAGGGAGAGTTAGTTCTGCTGCTGGATCAGAGAGTCAGTGCAGTGGAAGAGGAGTCTCCTTTTGTCAGTGCAATCATGCTGGAAGGGGACTGAGAGGAAAACAGACATTCAAAACAGTTTGGCACTTTGAATGTCTGAAATCATCAAGACCCTTTAGTTTTCTATTTACAGAAACATAACTGGTAGCTATAATCACACTTGGCACTAAATAAAGATTTCACCCAGAGATGGTGCTCTAGTGCTGAGTCTCCCATTTAGAAGGGGTGTCCTTCACCAGAGAGTGAAATTTTTTACCTCAAAATAATTGGGTGTGCTTTCCTGGTCCTAGTGATTTTTTTCCATCTCCACAGTGTTACAGTGCAGAAAAACATGTGCAAAGAGCTTTATGAGAGTTAAGTTCTAATTCAAGACCACTAAATAACTTGAACCTGGGCAGTGGGAACAGCTTATTAAAACTTAGGTTATCTTACCCTGACTTGACATCGGAGTCTTAGTTCTGTCTCTAGACAAAGACCTAGAAGCACAGGCATACAAATTATGGGTAAATATTACAGAGATGATTAAAGTCTAATTTCATACAGGAACATGATAACCAAAGACAAAAGAAGTCAACAAAGTCAAAACCAAAATTGTAACGTTTCACAAAAGAGCTGACAAGCATAGTTAACAAAATGCTACAATACCAGGAAATTTAAGAATGTGCTTTCAAACAGCCTGTCTGCATTGGTTTCACACTTCAACTCCTGCCCAAAGTAACAAGCTAAAGTAGCACCTTGCGGTTCAACATCAAGCGCTGCCTTCCGTAGGTCATATCCCAACTGCTACAAAAGCCTCCCTACAAATTCTATGCATGAATGAGTTACCCAACTCCTCATCACAACCAGCTGAACAAAAGAACAACTGGCAGTGTGGGAAGGTGGCTGACACAGTTTTTTCTTATTTGGTCCTGAGCCTCATTTCTTGAAGCTGTTGCCTAATCAAAAGCCTTAGTACTTGATCTGAAAAACTTCCTCTTTTCCGCAAATGAAGATAGCATCTGTCTGTAGTAAGCATTGGCAAAGATGGTGTAGAGTTAACCCACCAGTACTTACTCCTGTAAGGAAGTTCCAGAGATGATCTCCATACTGGTATTTGTGGATAAGAAAGTTTTCCTCTGTGTCAATTTGAGCCAAATATTCACTGAGATATCCCAGAAATGCCAACTCACAATATGAACCAACTGCCAAGTTAGACTTACATGTTTTCAAGAAATCACTAACAGAACTACATGTTGCAGAGTTCAAAAGCAACTTTCTTGTCTTGGATTAGTGGTGTTTTCAGAAGTGGAAAGGAATGGATGGTCATGAAGCCAGTAAATTATTGTTGTCACTTTTCACCTGGGCAGGGAGGAGATAAGAAACTATCAAGCCTCCCATCTTGCAATATATTTTTTTTCCTTTATCAGTAGAAAGAATAGGCCAGTTCGCATCATTCACACAGAGGCTGATGAGCCTCAAGTATTCCGCAGAACTTGTGCTCTTTGCCTTTATCCTCCCTGAACTCTGCCCTGCCCCCATTGTGCCCCCTTCAGCTTCCTTTGGTTCTACAGTGTAAAGTGCCTCAACAGCCTGTTCCTAAACTGCAGGTCTAGGAGTAAGGCAGAGTTCGCAACATCACCTGTCAGATCTTAACTGTGCTGGAAAACTTCCCTTCACTGGCTTATTAGTAGCAGTAATAGAGCTGAGGTTTCATGCCTCGCAGGGAATCATCGCATTGCTTTTCATCAGCGTCCCCACTCACTAGCATGTCATGGGGAGAGCTGTCACACGGGAGAATCAGCTGTGAGAAATCATGAAGAAAGTCCTCTTCGGAGGCGAGCAGCAGCTCATTCCATGCAGAGATATCCAGCTTCCCTGAAGTACCACCATACTCTTCAGGGAGGATCATTGGAGGAATGTTTTGATGAAGGGAACTCAGATCACAGCCATGAAGAAAAAACTGAAGAAGAAGAGAAAAAGACAGCTTTAGTAGTGCATATCAACACTTTACAGCAAGTAGCTAAAACAGCAGCTAACGAGCTTATTTTGAGCTAAAGAGCACATTTAAAAAGTGATGCCTTCATGGGCAAGTGACAGCAAACAACACTGGGCACCCAAGCCTAGGCCAGCATAAATTCCAGCAGGAGACTTAACATTTGCTAGTCTACGCGGAGGTTCCAAATTCAACTTATCCTCGGGTTTATTCGTGGGACTGGAAGTATTTATCCTTGTGGAAAAAAAGCTTCAGCTTTTGCAACTATATCTCATCCTGTGATGAGAATACTATAGCCATACAGAACACTTGCATAAGGGAGAAGAGCAACGAAAGAGCAGCACAAATTTCCTGTGACGGCATCTCATAAACTGTTACCCGAGAAGATATTCCAACCCCAGGGATGGAATTAGTGTCCTGACTACACAGCATATGTACTAAAGATCCATATTAATGTTATACCAATGTTAGATTCTTCAAAGGTTTCCTCTCATGAAGAATTTTCCCAACAGGCATATTTTTACAATTAGAGCAGAAAGACCAGTTAGAAGAAGTAAATGGCACCAACACTTTGCTAGTGGTGAGGGTTTTTTTCAACAATTTTTACTTGCAGTAGCCAAGCAAGGAACTTACCAACATTAATGTTAAAATAACACAAATCCTTACCCGGTTTGCTATCTTTTCCTTCAGAAAAGGCTTGATGATTGCAAAAATGCCTTTGAATATACGAGGCTCGTTTATTATGTTAACAGCTTTTATTCGAATGGGGAATCCATCCTGAAGGGTAAAGAAGATTTTTTATAGTGCAGTTTAAAAAACATTTGCCATCATCCTCTTTTAAAAACCTCCCAAGACTGGCTGCCAGCACAACCCACTGTCTCCCAAACCTTCATCTGAGGTACCAACATAAACCAATACGGAAACAGAAAGGCACCTTGTAATAGGGAGCAGTTTTAGGATGAGATCTGTGAGCATAAAAATAAGGACAAGAAACAAAGAGACCTTGCATCAAGAAATATATGGCTGTCAGTAATTCTTCATTTCTTACGTTCTTCATCTTCCCTGACAAAAACTCTTAGGTAATTCCTGTCTGTCAAGTATTCCCAAGCCTGATAAGGATGCAGTTACACAGTGATGACCTCAATTTCTGAGTAGTGCACCACAGTCACAGCCAGAGCACGACGGTTCTAATGGTGGATGCAACTAGATTTAGTGCCCGTGACACCAAAATGTGTTTTTATATAAGGAAGAAATCTAGTCTCACTATTTTGCTGCCAATTCCAACTATTGTCCCGCTAACTGCAAAAGAAAAATGGGCTCTGCTGACAACATTGTCTCCTACGTGAAGCAGTTTAAAATATCTATGGGGTATCCACTGGAGACATTTATTTCCAGAAACATTTTTCCAGAGCAAAAGCTCATGATCAGCAAATAAGGTCTCCCATGCCACAGTGAAGTTCCTTTCCTTTATAAACAGCTCTAGATACACAAAGCAAGCAGTCAATGCTTGGAGTTAAAAACAGGTAATGTGCACTGCAGAATTCTTTTTTCTCCGTGTGAAGATCTGTGAATTAGCTCATCCTTATGAAAGATGCAGCTCAGCAGGGTTGATACCTTTATATACCACCCATACTTTTATGTCTTTCACCAAGTTCAGATTTTGTGAATAGGTGATAAAAGCAGACACCCATCACTTCATTTGTGCAAATTAAATATGGGCTCGGATAGTTAGATGGCACATTTATATAATAATTCAAAGGAGTGAGTTCACAGGCATTCATAAACTCACTTGTCCTAGGTCCATAAATTCCTCATTTCCCTCTGTCCTTCCTTTTGCCCCCTGACAGGTACAACAAAGAACATAAGCTCAGGCCAGAATTGAAGTAATGAGGGAACAAACCCAGTCAAGAGAAGGTTTCCTCATCTCATGCCTCAAGATAACATAGTAGAACATCAACTAAAATCACCAAACTTTCTACCACTTCGGCCAGGCTACTCCTCACTCCTTTCACCTTCCTATTTTCTTCAACCCCACTTGTGCTTAACACTCTGGCTCTAACTTCCTCTCCATCATTTTCCTTCCAAACATCTAGTTGGAGAGCCTTTTGATTACCATCTCTCTCCCAACTCCCCGTGCTGAAGAAGCCTCTCTTCCTTCAGGGAGCAGACGGGAATGCCCTCTCAAATCCCACCCATTCAGAAGTCCTCTCTGCAAAATTTTCACAGCAGCACTTGAAGTCACACTTGCCCAGTGGCCAGCTCCATCCTAGCCTTACCACTCCCTAGCAGAACTACTTTTTTTCTGTTCCAACCCAAAGTTCGCATTTCTAATGCAAATTTAGTTTTAGGGATGCAAAAGTCCAAAAAGGGAAAATGAGGTAAGTTAACAAGGGTCTGAGAAACTGGTTGGGCAGAGACACGTTTTAACTCTGCCAGTGAAAGGCAAGATACTCAAGTTTCTGGTGACATAGGCAAGAACTCTAGACATAGAAGCAGTCATTTACAATGCACAAGCTTATTTTCCCACCAGTTCAGGTCTTACCTGAAGAATTCCAATCACTTTTTTGGCTACAAAAGGACCAAAATGAGACGCCTTAGATAAGCTGACTCCTTTGTAGTCTGCCAGGATTACAATTCCATTCACCTGGGTCTCTTCGGACTGAATGAGTTTTTCTAACGTTAAGTATATGGCACGAATGTTCTCAGTAATCGGATAATTACTGGGTGTCCATCTGTCTGAGGTTACAAGACATGGATGGTAAGTCGGAGAGTAAATGTAAGCTAACAATACACATTCCAAAACTTACTTTTCATTTTCCTGGACTCTTAATCGTTAATAACCACAGTCCTAGTTCAGAGCAGCCTTTCTTAAGCAAGAAATAAATGGCAACTCATGTTTACTTCAGGGAGCAAAGGTATGGTTTTAAGAACCCCACTCTCCACCCAGCACAGCTTATTAGAAGCAGTTTCAACTCATAAAGAAAGCAGGTAAATGGAAAAAGAGGAAAATGCATGAATACAAATTTACAGCAAGCCTGGCAGCACCAAAAGCACACGGAAGGCTCCAATTGTACACACAGGAGCCAAAGCCAGAGGCTCCTCCTCTCCCCACTTACTGTCAAATTACAAAGCTTCTAACTGTAGGCCAGCAGCCCTGTTTCAGTTGAGTTACTACCCGTTAATTTTTCCTGAATTACCTAATATTTCATCAACCCACCGCATTGCGTTATCGTTCTGACGTACTGCAGTTATTGCTGACACAGGAAACGGAAAGGGGGGAACACTAACACCAAACATGTCCCTTTGCAAGTTAGCTTCCCAAATTTTGAAGAGAACCCAGCTACTCTGTGCAAGTAACTCCTGTTTGCAGGGGAGCAGGAAACAGAACTAGATACACCTCAAAGACAGAGAAGAGAGACATTTATTTCATACCTGGACGGATGCAGACGATGTGACGTCCCTCTGGGTCCAGGCGAGGCAGCACAGTGACAAAACCAGACTCGAGGACAGGTTTAATAGCGGACGGCTTCAAGTTACTGAAGACTTCAGGCCAGCTCCTCCTACAGGTGTGGTAGTTCACCAGAAGCTGAAGCGCTCGATCGTAATCGAATTTCCTAGCTCTGAGGAATCTCAGCAAAAAAGCATCGTCCAGGCAGGTCCCCAGGGAGGGGTAGTCTTTGCACACCATGTCTCGGAGCGCCTGCACATCGCGGAGCCTCCATTCAGGTTTCTCTTGGAGCTCTTCTCGGGCTTTGGTAATGAGATCAGGAGACAGCGAGCACACATACTTCGGCCGATCTGGCAGGAACTCATTGTCTGATGGAGACCCTGCTGATGGACTTGTCCTGGTGCAGTCACTGTCTCCTGACATAATGTTGCACGAGCCTGTCAAAAAACAAGCACTGCACATGACAAACAATCCCATGCAGTAGCAAGCATGTTTATTATTTACGTATTTATTACATCCTGCATCCCTTCATCTTCCTGCTGACAAGGCTGCCCTTGCAAGAACTGGCACTACAGCCAGAAGTACGGGCATTTTAATTATCTTTCTAGGATGAGAAAACTCAGGCTTCCCTAATCTTTTATCCTGTATAGCAGGTAGGAAACAACTTTGGGTGAAACCTAACCAACTAATAACAACTAAAAAAAATAACTAAAATATAGAATTACACAGCTTCATTACAAAACACAGAATTTAATTTGCCTTATTTCCCATATCCTGCTGGAATCTAAAGGAAAAACATTCCAGTTAGGCAGGATCCTCACAGTCACTATAATTACACCCTTTTCTGAGAAATGCTCCCAGCTGAGCCCAGACAGCCGAGAGGTTTCATTAACTTTTTGGCAAATACACGTCTTGACTCACATGTCTGCCCACATGAATGTTTTGAGTAATTTAGGAGAAGTCACATTCAGGAATATAAGAAACAGCTGCAGCTCACAGACTGGGCGAGCAGGTGAGCAGTGCTTAGGTATTAAGGTTGGCTTAATTCAGGTTGCAATTTCTGATCAGGGAGCTGAATTTCCAGATTCAATAGAAAGTAGATAAGCAGTGAAAAACTATAAAACTATGAGTCAAGCATAGTTCCTGTAGCTTGGCCTGGGACTGGAAGGGAAGAATATGCCATTTCACCTGAGCTACTCCTATTAGTCACTTACAACACGCTATGCCACATAACAAGCTGGCATCTACCACACCTTCCCCAGCTCCTCAGGGAAGATCCCAGGGCACCAGGATCACCCACAGGGACATGCTTCACCTCTACCTGGGCTGCACAGTACACGCACAGGTAGGCTCCTGCAGAAGAGCTGGCACCAGAGGACAGCACTGTCTCCCTGCCTCTCCCAGCAGGAGCCCACGAACCCTGCCACAGATCCCTGCACGGCGGTGGGCACGGGGGTCAGGAGGCCCTCACAGCCCCCCAGCTCCAGCACCGACCCCTGCACCCGACAGCCCCCAGCTCCAGCATCAACCCCTGCACCCCACAGCCCCCCAGCTCCAGCATCGACCCCTGCACCTTGCAGCCCCCCAGCTCCAGCACTGACCCCTGCACCCTGCAGCCCCCAAGTTCCAGCACTGACCCCTGCACCCTGCAGCCCCCAAGCTCCAGCATCAACCCCTGCACCCTGCAGCCCCCAAGCTCCAGCATCAACCCCTGCACCCTGCAGCCCCCTAGCTCCAGCACTGACCCCTGCACCCCGCAGCCCCCCAGTTCCAGCACTGACCTGTGCACCCTGCAGCCCCCTAGCTCCAGCACTGACCCCTGCACCCCGCAGCCCCCCAGTTCCAGCACTGACCTGTGCACCCTGCAGCCCCCTAGCTCCAGCACTGACCCCTGCACCCCGCAGCCCCCCAGCTCCAGCATCGACCCCTGCACCCCGCAGCGCCCCAGCTCCAGCATCGACCCCTGCACCCTGCAGCCCCCAAGCTCCAGCACTGACCCCTGCACCCTGCAGCCCCCAAGCTCCAGCACTGACCCCTGCACCCTGCAGCCCCCAAGCTCCAGCATCAACCCCTGCACCCTGCAGCCCCCCAGTTCCAGCACTGACCCCTGCACAATGCAGCCCCCAAGCTCCAGCGCTGACCCCTGCAAACGCCACACCCTTTAGCTCCCTGCACCCCATACACTCCCCCAGCTCCAGCATTAGCCCCTGCACCCCACAGTCTCCCAGCTCCCATATTAACCTCTGCAGCCCCCCAACTCCAGCATTAACCCCTGCACCCCACACCCCTCAGCTCCAGCATTAACCCCTGCAACCCACACACTCCCCCAGCTCCAGCATCAACCCCTACACCCCACACTCCTCAGCTCCAGCATTAACCCCTGCAACCCACACACCCCTCTGCCTCAGGATTAACCTCTGCACCCCAAAGCCCCTCAGCTCCAGCATTAACCCCTGCAGCCTTGCTCTCTTTAGCTCCAGCATTAAGCCCTGCACACCCCAGCACTGACCCTACACCCCTCACCTCCAGCACTGACCCCTGCACCTCTGCTCTCTATAGCTCCAGCATTAACCCCCAAGACCCCAGCCCCCATGCTAACCCTGCTCTCTTTAGAAAACAAACACCACCGCCCCCATCATTAACCCCTGCACCCCTGCCCTCTTTAGCTCCAGCACGTACCCCCCGGCCCCGCACTGACCCCGCCCGTGGCTGCCCGCCCGGCAGTGACGCAGCGGCCACTGGCGCGGGGCGGGGCGGCTCCTCCCCCGCTCTGGCCCCGCCCCCAACGGCTCCGCCCCGCGCAGGCACAGGGAGAGTCATAGACACAGGGAGTCGCAGAGGTAAAGGAACGGACAGAGGGCGTCACCGGGTTGGAAAAGACCTCCAGGATCACCCACTCCAACCATTCCTGTCAAACACAAAACCATGTCCCTCAGCACCTCATCCACCTGTCCCTTAAACAGCTCCAGGGAAGGTGACTCAACCCGCTCCCTGGGCAGCCTGTTCCAGTGCCTAACAACCCTTTCTGTGAAAAATTTTTTCCTTATGTCCAGCCCGGACCTCCCCTGGTGGAGCTTGAGGTCATTCCCTCTCGTCCTGTCCCCTGTCACTTGGGAGAAGAGCCCAGCTCCCTCCTCTCCACAACCTCCTTTCAGGTAGTTGGAGAGAGCAATGAGGTCTCCCCTCAGCCTCCTCTTCTCCAGGATAAACAACCCCAGCTCTCTCAGCCCCTCCTCATAGGGCCTGTTCTTCAGCCCCTTCACCAGCATCGTGGCTCTTCTCTGGACTCACTCCAGAGCCTCAACATCCTTCTTGTGGTGAGGGGCCCAGAACTGAACACAGTATTCAAGGAGCGGCCTCACCAGGGCCAAGTACAGAGGGAGAATAACCTCCCTGGACCTGCTGGTCACACTGTTTCTGATCCAAGCCAGGATGCCATTCGCCTTCTTGGCCACCTGGGCCACTGCTGGCTCATGTTCAGTCACTGTCTACCAACACCAGGTCCCTCTCCTCCAGGCAGCTTCCCAGCCAGACTTCTCTTCTGTATCCTCACAGGGTTGTTGTACCCCAAGTGCAGGACCCGGCATTTGGCCTTTTTAAACCTCCTGCCATTGGTCTCAGCCCAGCGGTCCAGCCTGTTCAGATCCCTTTGGAGTCTCCCTACCCTCCAGCAGATCCACATTTCCACCCAGCTGTTATACTGTTAATGCTGGAGCAGAGGAGCTAAGGGGCATGTGTGAGGTTATATATATCATATATATATATATATACACGTAGATAAAGCTATATGTATAGCTATATATATATATATAGCAATATATAAAAATATACAAAAATATATATAGAGAGGAGTTACATATATTATGCCTGTATATAAATATATAAAAATAGCCACTTATAGCTATATATAGCTCATCCCTGGAGCTTCTCTTGAAGAGGAGAGCTCGGGAGGGCTACTGCTGTGGCCAAGCTAATTTTTCAGACAGCAGCAACCTCAAAGACTGCAAAGAAGGGTGGCTGGGAACGGCACCTCAGCACCATCTGTGGGTCCCTGACCCTCTCCCCACCAGTCAGAGCGTTGTAAGGAGCCAAAAACCAGAGCAGTTGTGGAATTACCTGGTCGGAGCGAGGGCAGCCCTGAAGCAGGGTCTAGGCGAGCACAACTGGCTCCTGTGGGGGGATGGGAGAGAGCCCAAGAGATGTGCTAGCTCTAGTCTGAATTTAAATCCCAACCAAGGGACTAAAAATAGGAGGATTTTTGTTGGTTTTTTTTTGTTGCGTTTGTGCCTTTTTTTTTTTTGAGAGAACAGAGCAGCATACCCCACTGGAGTTGGATTTTGATGCCTGACCTGTCTGTATGGAATTTGTAATGAAAATAAGAAAAGATGGTCACTTCCAGGCTTGCTGCACTAAAAAGGGCTCAATGAGGCGCTCTAGGGAGGAGATAAAATGACATGTTAAACCCCACTAATCAATGAATGTAGAGTGAGATTGTAAAATGATCCTAGCACCTTGCCGGGGAGTGTCCCCAGGTCCCTGTGAGCTCGGTGGGCTCTGCTCTTTTCTCCTGGCTGTAACCTGTGTTTTCAGCCAGGAGAGGGAGTCGAAGATAGGTGGACAAAGATCAGGAAGCCCAGGAGCAGGAAACAAGGACAAGATTCAGCTCTGATTTATTTCTTCTTCAAGGCTCTGTCCTTCCAAAGTGGAAGTATTTCAGTGACACCATGCCTGACAAGACATACATCAGTGTGGTGGTGAATTGATTGTACCCAGGGGGTCTACCTGCAGAGGGACATTTCATAGAGGGGAGTACATTGATTCAACCCATGGTGACATTCCAGTTCAGCTCTGTCTTGGGTGCAACCAGCTCAGAGCTGGGTGCAACCTGTCAAGCTGGTGACCTAAGCTGGGACCAGTTTGGACCTGTGTGAGTTAAACCTGTTCATGGTGTTGCTCCATGCCATTTCCAGTAGGTAAATGTGGTTAGAAGAGACATGAGGAGGACAAGAAACTTTACATTACTCCCATTGCCATTTGCACAGTTCCTGGGCACAGAGACCTGCACCACAAGCAGGAGAAAAGCTGCTAAATGGGACCTGGAGTCCCAGGTCAGAGGTAAGAGACTGCAGCTGGAAACTGAAGACACACTTTGGAGGGAGCTGTTTCTGGGCAGGACCCGTCCCTCTGGAGAGAAGGAGAAGGTGTTTGTTCAGGACACTGGTCTGTGGCCTCACAGCTGAAAGTATGAGTGTGGTTCGTGGAAGAACCTGATCCAGCTAATTGCTGAAACTAGGCAGGGCTGATCTGAAAAAAGGCTTAAAACCACCAAATAGCTGGGAAATACTGGAACTGCAAACAGAAATTTATGCTATGGTTTGCAAGATCTGGTTGAAATTAACTGCACCCCTAAAATAAGAGAGGAAAATTTAGCAGGGAGGTGGCAGTTCCAGAGCTGACTGGTTAATAGCTGCTGGAACAGGCTATTAGGAGTATGCAGGGATGTTTGAAAGGAGTGACGTGTGAAGGAAGCTCTGCTTTGAGAAACAAGAAGGGCACAACAAGTGAAAATCATTAGCAATTGCACTGGGATAGATGTGAAAAAGATAGTAAAGTAAGAGCAAGAACCTTAGGCCAGTAAGAAAGAATAAGGAAGGAAAGAAGAACTGAGAATACTGCATAGTGAAATACTGAAGGTGAAACATGATTTGGGGAGGGACACCAGATGAAGTAACTGCTTTACCTCAGTTTTCCTTACATGGGGAATGTTGAACTTGAAGAGAGTGGTGGGTGGTGAATGGAAGTGAGGGGATCAAGCACCAGGTTGTAGAGAGAACTTTGAAGTACTGGCACATGAAATCACAGGAACGATAGCAAGAGTTTCTGTCATTGACTTTAACTGATGTTGGCATCCAGTGACTTAGAAACCAGGAAAGGAAAAACCTGTCTATAAGGAAGTAAAAGCTAAAAACTGAAAACAAACATCCAGGGGCTGACAGTCCTTCTTTAGCTGGAGAGTTTTGTCCGTATCGGTGCTGCAGGAGGGAGAAGGACATACTGCACCACATGGATGCAACCCTCCCCAGCTGAGAGGAGATGAACCTGACTACCTCTGCCACTTCTTCAGCTCTAAATCAACAATATTTTGCAGGAGCTTCAGTCAAGAGTTGTGTTACCTGACCTTGAGAGCCACACCTGGAGCCCTATGGGGAATGCAGCCCTCCTCATATTCATCTCTCCTATCACATGTGATACATACCTTTCTCAGCTCTGCTCATGGGTGCTCCCACGTCCTGCCGTTGTGTTATAAATGAATGGCTGTTGGTGTTGGTTGATATTTAATGAAGCCCGTGTAATATTCTTCACTCATTTACTTATCTGAACAGTCTTAATACCAAGCCTGGGAAAATTATCTTGGCTTCTTTAAGCTTTTCCACCATTAGCAATAAACATTTTACAGTCTTGGCAAGCTGAGGCCGAAAAGAGAGCATGACTTCAAACAGTACTGCTCACTGAGAAGGCTTTAAACTGATGTTAAATCACTAAACTGTGCAAACATAACAGTCCTGTAATAAAGATAATCTATGTGCAGCTAGGCCAAGAGGGGCTCTGGTCCTGGGGGTGCAGGTGGAACCTCTGGGCCCCACAAATTGCACACCCCTTTTGGGAAGCTCAGCATCAGAGCAGAGAACCTCTAGTTACATAGTGCTGAGCAAGATCTGCCCACACATGGGGCTGTGTTGTATCATAGACCTGAGTTTCTGCTTTTGCACCAGTCCAGAGGCATGAAATGGGTTCTAGGGGAATGGCAGCCCCTACTGATCTCCACAGACAGGGCCACATCAGGCTGGTGTTGACATGGTATGTGTCTCATGCAGTGCTTAGTTGTGATCACAGAATACAGAATCATAGAACAACCAGGTTGGAAGGCACCCATCGGATCTTCTAGTCCAACCATTCCTAGCTAACACTAAACCAAGTCCCTCAAGACCTCATCCACCCGTGCCTTAAACACCTCCAGGGAAGGGGAATCAACCCGCTCCCTGGGCAGCCTATTCCAATGCCCAATGACCCTCTGTGTGTAAAACCTCCTCCTAATCTCCAGCCTAAATCTACCCTGGTGGAGCTTGAGGCCATTCCCTCTCGTCCTGTCCCCTGTCACTTGGGACAAGAGCCCAGCTCCCTCCTCTCTACAACCTCCTTTCAGGTACTTGTAGAGAGTAATGAGGTCTCCTCTCAGCCTCCTCTTCTCCAGGCTAAACAACCCCAGCTCTCTCAGCCGCTCCTCATAGGGTCTGTTCTCCAGCCCCTTCACCAGCCTCGTCGCTCTTCTCTGGACTTGCTCCAGAGCCTCAACAGTGACTAAGAAATTATGTCTTAAATCACCATAACTATTCATGGTCTCAAAGCCTGCAAGTGTACATCCTCGAGGAGAGGTTTCTATGCCTGCTCTCACCCTGCATGTTGTGGTGTGAGGAGGCGATCTCACAGATGACCACCTCAGTTCTGAGGAGTGGATGCTTTGCCGCAGAGGACTGCGACTGCCCTGCACACGTATGGCAGGCCAGAGCCACATGCAAAGCTATGAAAACAGGCACTAATATGCAAATGCATCCAAATCTATAGCATCTGCCGTGCAAGCAGCTGAATAGAGGCAGGCGCCCCCCACCGCATATAAAGTTGTGCTAATGTGCGGTTAGACTGCCAGGAAGCTAAGTGTGCGGTGTGACACGGATGCAGCTGTAGCCAGCCCAGGCTTTGAAAGAAGCCTTCCGCTCCTCCTTGGTTTGACTGGCTTCAAGACCAGCAATATTTTTGCAGAAGGCTTGGCAAGGAATGTGCTTGGCAGGGCCTCTGGATGTTTTAAATATTACAGGATTTTCGTGGTTCAATTTACTCTGAACTGAGACAGTGTTTTCCCAGTTTTGCATTGTGTTAGATGGTGCCCTTGTGTCCTGGAAGGAAAGCAGCCATCTCCATGGTAGGTTGGGTCCCTGGCAGGATTAGCCTTGGCAGAGGCTGCGTTGATGCTACTCAGGGACCTGTGCTCCTTGCCAGCCCCTTCATGACAATGGCTGCAGTGCTGCCAGGTGTGTTAGAGCAGCAGAAGCACTCGGAACCCATTTGGTAAATGGTGTTTGTTACTTTTCAGGGATAGAATGAGAAAAGCACTGCTGTTCCTTGGGTTGGAGTGTGTGCTTCTGCTCTTGGGACTTTCAGCCTGGTGCCCATCACAAGCGCTTTTCTTAGTGGGAAGGAGTAAAGCAGAGTTGGGTGTTGGAGTAACTCCTAAGCAATATCTCAGGCTTTTGCACAACAGACCTGGGATAAGGAATGCAGCTACGTGATGGGCTTTGAGGTGAGGAGCTGCATGCAGGATATAGTAGGATTTAAATGGAAACGTAAGAGCCTGCACAGCTGGAGCCATCTCCACTGCCTCCTCCAAGAGCATGCAGCACAGCAGCTCTCCAGTGTGCCCTCCTGGGCAAGAAGTTGCCACTGTAATCCCACACTTTAAGGTAGTTTTAACAGCGGGCTAAAAAACACCGAGAAGTGAGGATCCTATTGGTTATACTTCATCTGTGCCAGAAGTGCTGTAGTCCAGAGTTGGGGATTCTGGATCAGCACTAAGGTTCCTCTTTGCTGCTTCTGCCTCAATGGTTTTTCTCAGTTGCTTGTATCTTAGCTGGTATATGAGTTAGGGACCTCCACATCTCTTTCAGTAGACCTTTATGGCTTTGTATGCTCTGCAAATCAGGTCCTAGTGGATCCTAGGTTATGTATGTACCAGTGTACTACATGTCAATGGATAATGATATTAGTAACCCACAGGCAGGATTAATTAATGGATGTTTTTAGGGCCCAGAGGGGTTTTGGAGCCTCCCAAAGAGGAACAGAGAAGTGTATTATTGAGTTACTTTATTGTAATGATTTTCCTGGACAGCGAGGAGGGACAGGTTATGTTCCAACCAGTGCTAACACCTGGGCTGACAGCTGCAGTGAGAAATTCCCATCTGGTTCGTGATGCTCTCTGCTGTGGTTGTTTACCCAGGCATAAACCTCAGGCAGCTCTTGCACTGCTTATTGCACATGTGACAGCTTCTACGACGAGGTAGGGAATCATAACACCTCCTCCAGACTGAAGTAATCTTGTATGGGGTCCCCCAGGCTCAGAAGGGCTCTGTTGATGGGGTCACGAGAGACTGCAGGTCCCAGCCAGGCGGAGACACCAGGCAGGAGGGACTGAAATGGTGCATGGCCTGTGGAGCCCAGTGGTTTGTGTAACCCACATCTTCTGTCACTGATCTCCCAGGTTAGGGGTGGACTTGAGGCTCTGAAAGCTGATGAAGTAGCCATGACCAGGTAAGTCTGGCATCACTTGAGCAACAAAGCCAGAGTGAGCCTTGGAAATACAGTTACCAACCAATTTTCCTTCCAAAGATGCAGGCTTGTCTCAGAGCTCTTCTGCTCCTGGGCTTGATCTGGGAGCACTCTGCTGACCCCAGCAGCTGCTTCTCACTTACACAGGACATTAAACTGAAGAACGTGAGGGCAGTCTTGTTTTGTACTGAGCTCTCCTGCTCACTCCACGCCTAACGAAGCTGACACTATATTGCCATTTTTATGGGCCTGGCAGGCAGTTTTTCAGGTGCTAGGTGTGTTTATGATTATCAGGGTCACACCTCAATTAGGAATGGGGAGAGGGATTTTAAACAAACCCACACCTTACCATTCCTCCTCCAGCCTCTTCTGGACTGGAAAGGGATTGTGCAGCGCATGGCCTGAATTCCCAAGCTGGTTGGTGGTATTTACACTCAGCCTTGAGGGAAGTGGCCGGCCTGGCACACAAAATTGCCTGGCTCAGCAGTGCCACGTTGCTGAGCTGTTCCCGCTGCCTCTTGTTCCTGACTGTATGTGCCTGTGTGGGCACTTGCAAGTTTAATAGCAGCAATAGTTGCTTTTGTCAGAGATGATATGCAGGCCATAAAACACATTTGCCATTCTTTTTTCTTTTCCCCCACTGAGCTGTGAAAGCTGAGTAAAAGGCTCCAAATCCTGTTGGCTATTTCAGATGAAGTTTATGTACAGAATATGAAAAGAATGCATTTCTCAGTGGCCAGAGGACCTAAAACCCCTACTTTCACAGACCTTTGCTTGGACATTGTGAAAATATCTCACAGCTGGAGATACTGCTTTTCAGGAAAACACCCTTAGTCTAGGTTGCCAGCACCAGAAGAGGACAGTAAAAAGCTCTTATGTCTAAAAATAATGTAAGGAAGTTGTGTCTTAACAGCTGGTACTAGCTGTTCTTACAGAATCCATCTCCTGCGACATGGGACATTCCCTGTGGGATCCAGGGAGCCCAGCAGGATAAAATACAGCCCATGAGTGGCAGGAGCACTGTCTTAGGATGATTTCAGGCTGGAGTGGCAGAAGGGGTGAGGGTCGGGATCGAGGATGCCACTTAAGGACAAGGTTGTCTCTGGGCAGTTTGTGGGCTTTTCCCTAAGTGAGCTAAATGTGGCAATAAGAAACCTCCTGTAGGGACTGCACTGATTTAAGATTAACTAGGTAAAGGGCAACCTTGTTAGAGCAGTTCATGGGAAGGAACCCAGGAGTATTTATTGCTTCGAAGATTTGATATTGCATATATGGAGATTTTAGGGCATATACCCAGGTAAGATGTGACCACCTGGCAGACAGAGGAGTCCTTTTCCTTCTTTTGACTGGATTGACCACTGTGTGCGTGCTAAGATAGCACGTGTCCTGTGACTGCCTTTGCTGATCTCGTGCAGGCATCCAGCAATAACACTGGGGCTCTGGATCACCACAGACACACACATATTGGGGTATGTTATGTGAGGTCTGTCCAGTCCTCCTGGGTCCTGGCCCCAGAGTGGAAGAGGCTCTAAGTACTGTCTTCACGTGTTGTTCAAATGCAGCATTAAATCTCATTCTTACATCTTGCACCTTTGGACAGTTTTCACAGCATGACTGTCACTAGAAAACCACTGGATGTACAAGGAGAGCCATGATGCAAGTAGCAGAGTGGAAAATCAGACTGCTTCTTAAGCTCTTATACCTGGGATGAAACTACCCACCTCATTTCACATCAAGGCTGGGAGACGAGGGAACATGGGAGGTATATGCTGCAGATCAGAGCTGAAAATGCTGGAAGTTGTTTCTCCTCAGATACTTAATCTTTACAACCATCTCTTTCCCCTGTTCCCATTATCTTCCTGGGCATGCTGCAGCTGAGAGCAGGCTCCCGTGATCAGAAAAGCAGGTCATTAAGAGCTTTCCCTAATTGTCAGTGTATTTCTTCACCTTTACAACCAGTGACAAATTGACTTTCACTTCATCATCTTACATGCCCCACAGGCTCACTTTGCCTTTCACTGCACCTGCTGCCAGCCATAGGTTGGCTGTGTGTCCACCAAAGCAGGATCATCATCCCAAAATGCTCAGAAATTACTTTAAAATGCAAAAGGCATTTAAAAAAAGAATGTATTCAATATGCTAATAACATATTTTGCCTTCCTTTACTTGGCTTTCAGAGTGTGGTTAGCTGAAGTCTTAAGTCTCTTTGGAATCATGAAATCAAATATTTATTGTTCATGTTTGGTTTTCTTTTAATGAAAATTAGGATGGTTATTCAATGGTTCCAGCACACGTGGCTTCAGGACAGGCAGCAGCTAATGTGGGGCTTGCCAAAAAATAGTGACAGCTGGCAACAGCATCAAACACTTTTGGGGGCTTTTTCCTCAAAACACATATGCTTTATGCTCAGATCAACAAGGAGGTGAGCCCCTTGATTCAAGCTAATCCTCCCAGAAGAAAGAAACCCATCTGTCCAGGAAAAGTTAGAAAATATTTTTGCATTTATTTCTTTTTTTTTTCCTTTAATGAATACAAACTCTAGTGAAGAAATATTCCTCTGTTTCCATTGGAAGGCAGTAACCAGCAAAAATTTATGTACAGTATTGAGGAATGTTCGGCGCAAATGGACCAAAAAGGATTCCCCACAGAGTATCTCTACGTACAGGAAAAAAGGTTTCTGCAGTTGGAAAAGACAGCCTGGTTATTACAGGGTTTTTTTTTCATTTAATCTCCCAATTATAAATAATCAATGTGATTTACAAAATAATTTACAGAAAATGATTGGATCCATCATTGCAATAAATTACTCGGTACGATGCCACCGCCACTGAGAGATGATACAATAAACTCCGACACCATCAGCACAAGGCGAGGTGTTTCATTTTTGCCTTGGAAATCAAGGGACATACCTGCAGCTCCTCAGGCTGGGCTGGCTCAGATTCATCCCCACCAGGGACCTCTCGGCAGCCACAGTTCCGCCAGCTTCATCTTCCTGAGCGGTCAGGACCCCACACAGTCTGTGGTTTGTTAGAGTTGCTGGTGACTTCTCACGCTGCCAAAAATGACTCAGACCTGGAATCGTTCAGGGCTATGAGAGCTCCAGGCTTGCCAGCACCTGGGCATTCCTGGTCTGAGTTGTAACCCAAAGGTGTGACCTATGGGGTTTTGGCACAGGCAGGCACAGAGGAACAGGGACAGCAGCAGGGAGGGAATAGGACAGATGGGTGCAAACCCAGGGCTGGGAGAGACTCAAGAGACTAGGGTGAGGCAGGGTCTTTCCTTGCCCTTTGTTGTTCTTTGCAGGACTCAAAACATTACCATAGAATCATAGAATCACCAGGTTGGAAAAGACCCATTGGATCATCAAGTCTAACCATTCCTGTAAAATACTAGACCATGCCTCTATTATGGTTTTGAGGTTGCTGCCTTCAAACCCTCTGAGGTCTGAAGGAGCCATAACAACTCCTTATCATGTTATAAAGACCTATAAATACGTTATCAGCCACTCACTCTAAGCTGAAGGAGTGGCCCTGGGCTGGACCAGGATATTATATGGCCTATCTTAGCATTAGAGCTGGGTCTAAACTGAGATCCTGGATCAAGATGCTCCCAGCACTTGGGCAGCCCAAGCCAACCTGTGAGGCTTGGGCTCCTTTCACCCTCACAGATCCCTCCCCTTTGTATGTCCTTCCTCCAGTTTCCTTCTAAAGAGACCTCCAGTAGTCTTTGAAGCAGTAGTAGGGCTGGTCATACTTAGCACAGTGCTGCCAGCCTGTATGAGGCAGACCCGATCCCATCAGCTGAAATCTCCTGAATGCTACACTCTCCCATCTTCCCAGTCCAGGTAGCGAGGAGGCAGTAAGTGGTGTAAAGGTAGGATGTGGCAGTGGTTGCCTTTCTGAGCCTTGTGGTGAGCAGACAATCATGGAAGTGACAAAACTTCTCAAAAGGCAGAAGGATCCAAATGGTGGAGAATCCTGGTGGGCCAGACTTTGCCCCAGTATCAGCTGAGAAGATACGTTAGACCTGGCTGGGGGGGGTAGTGTGCTGGAGGGTGACACCATGCAAAGACCTGGGACTCGCCAAGGCTAAGAAGCAGTTCTGCCTGGGCAAAATCTGCTGTGATGCTCCTGGGGAAGCTGCCATCTCCATCAAGTTTGATTGGACAGAGGCCTCTTTGGGGAGCTGGTGTGGCTGCTAGAGGGAAGCCCTCCGTTCACACAGCATGGAGAATTTCTTCTTGGCAGGATCAGGTGTGTGCTGAACCAGCACTTAGAGGTGGCAGTGGGGGAATGGCCAGGTGCACTGTCCCCAGCTGGTCACACAGCCTCCCTACAGAGGGAGGCAAAAATCTGGCCCTTCTTTCAAGGATGGAGAGTTTCAGGAAGGCTCCAACCTTAGTTCTGGGACTTGAGGCTGCCCAAGACACATGCTGTCCATAGCTGCAGGAAGACAGCTTTTGGTGGTGGTGGACTAGTCCAATAAACAAGTCTCTGTGTTTGTGCCCAGTGACCTCTGGGTGGCTTCACTTTTCACAGTGACAGAGCCAATTCAGGCATTTCTCCCACACGGTCTTCTAAACGAGGCCAACTGGTGTGCAGATTGCTAGATGACCTCCTGTTTTGTGATGGCAGGTTGGGGGATGGAGGTGGGCTGCTTTGCCACGGTTGCAATGGCTCCGGGCAGCAGCTTGTATTGCTCTGGTCCTGAGCCTGCAGGTGGAGATGGCTGTGGAGTTTCTGGAGTCGCTACAAAAAGAGAAGCAAAATTAGAAGAGGGCCTCATGGGCCTGACAATACTGGCATCTGTCCTTAGTTGTGCCAGGTTCAGGTATAAGCGAGGCAGAGACTCTCTAGTGAAACCATAGCTCCTAATGGCTGTGTGTTTGCTGCAAGGCAGCTTGGACACACAGGAATCATTACGTGCTCTGGAAGAATCACAGTAATGAACATTGAATGAGGGCAGCTGCTGGACACTTTTTTGGTCAGCTGAGGTCATGTCAGGCCAAATTTCCACTTGGTGGCCCTGTGCGATGGACCAAACTCTCCTGTGGTTTTACAGAGGGCAAAGTGAGACATGTCTGAACCATTTAAGGAAAGTGGAGCCTTTCCACTGGTATCAGTAGGCACTGGATGGGATCATTCATCCCTCAAGGGCTGTGTAATAGTTACAGTCTGTCAGGGAACATCTTATTGAATCAGTTAGTCTAAGCTAATCTAATCTAACCCAGCTCTCTGTTTGTCTTTCCCTCCTTTCTGCATAGGAATTTCTCACACATGCATTATCAGAGATGCTGTCTTGCATGGAAATTTCCTTGTGAGGAAGAAACTACCTTCACAAGCAAGCTGGAAAGGTCTTGTTTTCTCCTGGGAATACTCACAAATCTGCCCATTGTGCATCTGAGGAGGCATTGTGTTGGCCACAATGACATTTGTTCCCAGGTTCTCTTGGATCAGATGAGGGTGCAGGGGGTGATGAGCATGTGGCGTTTCACTTGATGAGCCTAAAAATGTATGACATTAGTTACCATGGTGGCAGAAGGAGACAGTTCAGATGGGCAGACCCATTGTTCCAAAATGTCTAAGGCTTTATACATAATCAACTTGTGCATATGTGATTGGAGCACACCTTCCCATTTTCCTCCATTAATTCCTTGGACTCACTAACCCCTGCCTGCTGCCCGCATTTTCCTCTTACACAGGATCATATTCCTCTCCTTCATGTGAGGAATAGCACAGTGACCACTTTCCATGTTGTTTTTTTCCCGTTGGATACTCCCACTAGAAAATCTGGGTTGCTCTTTCAACCTGAGCTTTCAGGCTCTTTTGTTGTGATGACTCCCTTCTGATACAGAGGAGGATTAGCAAAATGGCTGGCTGGTAGGAGTATGGGGGTTGCACAACAAAGCTTGTGTATGTACAGGACTCTAAATACATCTCTTCAGGTGAGCAGAAATGGAGGTTCCCTTGTTACCACTGCCAATGACAGCAGGAGATGATTTTGTGTGAGTCAAGGGGTGACCTGCACAGGTCTCCACCCTTTTCAGGTAGGAAATAATGGCTATGGAGGTTCTCAAGGGAACAGTGATCAGGGAGTTCTAGGAGGCCTCTTGTAGGACCCTCAAGTACTCACCTCCCAACAGCATCTCCTGAAGCAGGTTGTCAATCTTAGCCATGCCGAAGAGCTTGACAAACTGGATCTGCTCTATCATCTGCCAAGTGATGCTCTGCAGCACTGGCAGCAGCAGCAGCAGCTCCCCGAAGCGGCCCCGTGAGTCATATTGCCGGTCATTGATGTAGTCCTCCAGGCTGACCTGCACCTGGTACCGCAGCCGTTTGATCTTGGAGGGGTCGCTCAGTCCTTTGGCATCTGAAACAACCCACAGGGTAAACTATCCAGACTGCTTCCCTGGGAGCTGCCCTTCCATAACAGCATGAAGTCTGGGCACAGGCTGAGTTGAGCTGCTTCTGATTCTCTATTATCTGCAATAGATGCTTTTTTTCCTTCTTAGGCTGACTTCTCCCCTCCCTCTAATAACAGTTTGGCTCAGAGAGGAGACCAGGTGTCATTTCCACAACTCAGGGCCAGTATAAGTCAGCATAACTCTCACCAAGCTGGAGCATACCTGGGTCGAAGAAGATGATGGCTTTCAAGCAGGCATATTCATTGTCATCTATCTGCAGCTCCTGGAAGGGGAGGACCAGCTCATCCAGGATGCGGATGGCCACACGGTTCACCTCCACCAGTTCAGGGCAGTTCCGTGGGATGATGTGGTCATTTCCTTTGGACAAGCAGCACAGAGATCATAGCCTTGTCATTGCTCAAGACTTATCAAGGGTGGCAAGGAGTTCAAAACCCAGGTAACTAATGCTGAGGTAATTTTGTGAGTGGAGAATTTAAGTTCTTCCTTCTGCCCCTTTCCTGGCTTAGCCTGCCAGAAATGCTGATCCCTGTTGCCGGAGCACCCTCTCCTCACTCAGGAGCCACTCAAACAAGGAGAAGCTGGCCAAGAAGTGAGAGCCGTTTCTCAGTCCCACCACAGCCTGTTTACACAAACCTGGGGTAACAGTGTGAATGTTCATTGTCCCCTAACTTTCCCACATGTCGTGGCCTTAATATGAATGTCAGCCAGGCCTAGCTGCACCCAAAGGTTCTGGTAGGCTCATTGAAATACAGAAAAGCTCAAGCCACCACCCTGCCAAAATGTTGCTGCAAACACTGAACCACCCTTTCCTTCACCCTGCCAGCTAAGCTTTGCAGATGCAGACAGACCAGGAGCAGAAATGCACTATTTACCTAGCAGCAGGACATCCTTGAACACCATGGACCTCTTGGCAGCTCCCAGTAACAGATGTTCTCCTGCATGTGCTCTCAGCAGTGCTACCTGCAAGGGCAGGGAAAAGTTATTTGGGTGATGCAGAGACATATAAAAGGCTGTGGTTTCACATAAGCAAGAGAGAAAGCCCAGCATTCCCATACTGCACTCAGGGATAGGGAGCAAGAGCCTCTCTCCAGTCCTGGTCAGAGAAAGAGGTCAAAAAATGGTTTACTCCTGTGTGTAAACAGCTATAAATCCAACAGAACCAATAGACAGCACCTGAAACATGCCATATTCATGGCACATGTCATGAGCAAGACTATGTTGGACTGTCCCAAGGCCTCACACAGGCAGTGGGACACACTCACAGTGGGCTGTCTGCAGACAAGGCAACTCCTACCAAGTGCAGAACCAGGGACCATGCTCCAGCCTGGAAGTGAGGAAAAGTGTGATCCACTGCTGTGGACAGTTGCCATCCACATGGGCCACATCCATCTCCCACTGACGTCAAGCTTATGGGGACCCACATCTGTGCACCTGGTAGGGTCACACTCTGGCCTTTCCTTCCCTCTGCAGCAGTGGCCATTTGGGCCAGGGAAGAAAAAAGGGATGTTTTTCTGCTCTGACGTTAATGATTGAAGTGTTTCATTTTACACCCTCCAGTGGCTCCTGAGAATGTTCTGAATCTTTTGCCCTCCTTCAGTTAAAAATTTCAGAGATTTAGGTAGAAACAGAAGTTAACAATTGGACAGCCTGACACAGAGGCTTCTTAATGTCCAGCCAGGAGCCTCTGCTGGAGAAAACAATCATTAAACATTAATGGAGAAGTTCTGAAAAGTGTGTCCCAATGGGAATGGTCCCCTTTTCCAGTGTGTTATACCTCAGCATTGGTCAAAGCCAAGTCATCCTACCCTACCAGAAATGCCAGGAGAACATGCTACCCATAGAAGAGAGTTCTGGTTAGAAACATTGCTCATGTCTGAGAGGGGGACAAGAGAGTGAAAAAGAGTTTTGCAAAACAAACAGCGTGGAGATCCTTGCATAAAGACTACACACACGATGCTGGGGAACCTTTATCTATATGCCCAAATCTAGCCTCTCACTATCGCTATCCAAACATGGGTGGATGTGTTAGCAGAGCTGCTTGGAATTATCAGAGCTCCACAAAACTGAGCTTTTCTATCTGACAAAACTTAGAGAAGGACGGAAAATCTGCGAGTCCCTAGGGGAAGCGAAGCCCTCACACAGAAATTTCCAGGCTAATGCAAATTCAAGAAACCTCTATTTGGAACCACCAATTCTGTTTCCATAAAATTGGCTTGTTAAAATAAATTACTTCAGCAAGACAAAACCATCTCATTTGTTCTTGCAGTGATCAACCACATGTACATCATTCCATTGTGAAGCAGGATAAATATAAGAGTTGTAACACAACAAAGTAGAACTTTTAACTTTAAAATGAAATGGCTTTGCCCCACTAAACCCAGTACTTTGACATTTTGATGCAGAGAAATAATGAAGGGTTGGGTATGACTTTTCCTATAAAAATGTTGGCAGAGATGATTCATTCTCAGGCAACATTTTAATGGCAATGTAACAGCATTTCCCAACATTAAATGTTCCCTCTGGACATGTCTTGACTGGCTCTCAGGCCCCTTAAGGAGCTGGATTGCGTGTTCACTTCTGCTCCCTTGCTTTTCTGTCCTTCCTCCTGCACTCCTATGAATATCTGCTGCCTCGGTTCTCACACTGTCCTTCAAAAGCATAGATGTCTTTAATCAGTTAGTTTTAGTGTGGCACAGTTTTTCCTCTCAAGCTCTTTGGGACAGGTTGGGAACTACTCATGACTGGGGATGGCTGCTTATAGCAGGAGACCTGTTTCAGTCAAGACGAGCCTGTGAAGCTTGCTGAGAGCAGCTGTTTCCCTTTGGGAAAGCAGGGTTCAGAGAGAGTCATTTTTAAGCTCTGTTTAATTCTTTGAGAAATTTTACAGCTCCACAATTGTAAAATGAGCTCAGGTAGGAATGTCTGTAGTTTGCAGAGTTATGAATCAGGTTTTCTGCTTTTGTTCCCAACGGCACAAGGATGCAATACGTTATGCAGAGCTGCCCCAGACTCTGCTGTGCTGCAGCCTGTTTGCTGTGTAAATGTCATTCGCCTTTGGAGTCTGTTTTAGTTCTCATCATTTGAGGTGTATTTGCCCTAGTAGTTTAACAGATTTCTTACCATTCTAAATAGCAATGCACACAATCTAAAAAGGGAAATATGCTTCTGTATTAACAACACTGAATTTCCCAGAGCTTTGTGCTCCTGGGTGTTTACTGAAAAGCTCACATTTTGGATTTAGGGGGGGGTTCATCAGCTGATTACTTTCACTTTCTGGATATCTTTTTTCTTCGTGATACAAAAATTACCTGTAGGTCAATAAGGCTGGAGACTGATCCTAGCTGAAGAGATGCTGGTTTTGTGACTCTACTCTGGTCATATTGGAAATGCCTTCCTGTCTGTGGCTGGATCTGTGCTGGCCACTGTGTTAACCCTTCCCTCTGAAGCCTCTGAGATTTAAAATTACACAGGGGACATCTCCTTGTTTCTCTTTGAGGCTGCCTGAGGTCTTGCAGTGTAGTTTTATAGAGGATTTCAAACCTGGTTATGGAACCAGTGAATGGCATTTTAGTAATTTGTTTTAAATACAAATATATTTTTGGGGTATGTAACTCTGAAGAGAGGTTTTCTTATTGCTTTGGGAGCAAACTAGTGTTTGGTTTCATTAATTCCACACCAGGAGAATGGATACAAAAGTATTCCTGGGCAAGAAAAAAGATAGACAGGCAGATTTGGTTTTAAGTCTTAAGCAGACCTTAGGCCAGAAATCTGTTGTACTAAGTCTGATTACCCGAAGTATTTGTACAGGACTTCAGGTTTCAAAGTGCTGAACAAACTACAATTAATAAATAATTGACTGATAGACTCATGCAATATGCACACCTGATTATGTATCTAATTTGAGCTCAGTTATCATGCCTGTGCTCATCGACTGATTAGCTGCACATGCAAATGGCCCGTGCTGGCATTGTATGGATGCCGTTCCCAATCAGCTGCAGCAGTCAGGATAACAGAGTGAACAATGCATGTTTTCTTTGAAGGTCTCAGCTGCCTGGCTCTCCCTCAGCTCCTCATCACCTTCGCCAGGGCAGAGCGAGGTAGGGTGGGTGGGAGGACTTGCCTGGTCATCCAGGGGCAGCTCACAGAAGGCAGGGATGTACTTGGCCCACTCCACCAGAACCAGCAGCTGCTGCTTCATGGACTCACACACATCAGAGATGTTGGCGATCTTCTTCCCTCGGATATCTCCATTGATCACAGGAACTGAGGACGATATCTGGAATTAAAAAAACCCTTCAGCTTTCAGTGTCACAGAGGAAACACAGACAGGAAAATCCGCAGGCCACAGGTTGTGCTGATGCAGACTCCATCATCCATGATTACTTTTTACTGTTGCATACCCAGCCCCAGAATATGTGGTCCAACACAACTCATTTAAATTGAGATCAGCTTGGGCATCTGTAAACATAAAATGCTTCAGAGCTTAGGTTGTGGATCATCTTGGTAAACTGTGATGCTTTGAACAGACTGGAGAGCCCAGAAGAAATGTTTCTAAACTTAAGATCTTCCTCCCACTGAACAAATGTGCTCAGTCAAGATCCAGGAGGGGACAGAGACTCTCGTGTAGCAGTCAGACCCACCAGTAGCAAGGATGTGTGCACCCAGTGCTGCTGCACAAGTTGCTTGGCCCCACCAAGGGGCAGAGAACTGCTCCTCCTTCCATCCTGCTCCAGAGCCAGAGCTCCAGGCCACTTGGCCAGAGCTGCCTTGTCTGGTTTTGACAAGTGACACACAGGCACTGTTTCTCCTGTATAAGTCAGCAGGAGTCCCTGCGGAAGGTAGCTTTCCAGGTCTGATATTGCTGTCTGTGAGAAACAGGTCATTAATATTTGATATTATTCACCTCAAAATGCTACAAATGGACTTCAGACACAACGATCTCCCACCTTCCCACAGCTTTTAGGCCCTTTTGTCAAAACTATGCATGTGAAGTCGTGCCTGCAACACAGGCTCTGGGTTTTCTATGGTGAGACATTTGTGACTGCAAAGGCAAATTGGACCACTTTATTTGCAAAGGACAAGCCTGACAACTCTGTAAGTATCATCATACAGAGCTGGAAAGAACATCTGCCCCAAACTATGCACCCAATCTCCTGCCCAGTTCTCATGCATAGCTGCTCTTCTAAAAATTTGCCCTTAGTCACTACTTTATCCTCATGCTCCCGTAAGCAATTAACCCCATCACTGCCCTCCGCCTGCCCTCTCTGCTCTTCTACATCAGCTCTTCCTGTCCTGTGCCTGCCAGTATTTTCAGCTTGGACCTTGCCAATCTCCCCATGGAAATGGAGTTCAAATGCCACCTGCGTTTTTTGTTTTTTTTTTTTTTTTTTTTTTTTGTTTTTTGTTTTTTCAGATTGCGTTACCTGGAAGCTTTCCAGCTCTTGAGCTATTATTGAATAAATAAGATTGTAAAAATCTCACCATGTATTACCTTAATCAGAGAGCCCGGAAGGCTTAGCAAATAAATAAAGACCTCTGAGCGAGTGACCCGAGATCTTGGAGAAAGCAGCTCCTCAGCACTATCTCATTCTAATTAGCTAGGCACATAAAAGTTACCAATTACTGTGTTGGAGCCTGCCTTGTTTAATGAGTCTCTCTGTGCTCTGTGGGAGAGCAGGAGCTCCCCTGAATTTGTTGATGGCTGTCGTTTTTATCAGCAGACCCTGCTTAAGACTTACATGTGATGCCACTGCAGTCGCGGAAATGTCCTTCACTTATAGATCTGGTGATTTGGAGACCCCGTTATTTCACAATTCTGGAAGCAGATTATTTTTATAGTGTATATAAATATATTAGGTCCTGCATAGGACAAGGTGAGATGTGGGGTGACGTTGGATACGCTTCTGGTGTACAAGCTTGGCCCATAGACCTTCTGGCATATCTCCTCTTGGGGCAAGTGGACCTTACAGCCTAAGCCCTAGCATGGAGCCCAGAGCATGGCATGTCCTGTGCTACACTGTCAGGGCACTGTGGCATTAAAGCAAGAATGTAGACTGTCAACTTGACTCCCTCTTCATTTTCTCTGGGAACAAGGAGTGCTGCTCTCCCTGGCTCCCATGAAGAGTGGCAGCTCTTGTCCCATCCTCATCACTTGTTCCAACAGACAAACCCACAGCCTGTGTGCTCCCATCCCATCCTGTGTCTTCCCAGACCGTGCTGATCCGACGTGCACAATTTGCAGTACCTAGATTCTTAAATTGGAGTCATCCTTTCAGGCAAACTCTCTAGGCAATAAATCTTGGCAGTGTACTTGTGGAAATGGGAAATTTCAAGCAAACGCTGGAAAGAATATCTGCATAAAAGAAGCGTGAAACTGATTCCTTGTAAAACTGTGCAAGGAGCCAGACTCCAAACTTCTTAGTAGCCCATGGGGAAGGGAGGCTGCTCATGTGAGGCCAGACTCTTGGCTTGCTTAGGCAGCCACAGCACCTTGGATATCAATGATTCTACCCTATTTTCTCCAGCCTTCATGTGTCCCATCAAAGCAGAATAGATTGTTATAACTGAGTTCTGGACCAAGGAGTGTTAAAGGGATGGTTTCAGGTAACAAGTGCCTTTTTAAAACCGGTGTTGAGTTGGCAGATAGGTTACTTAGAAAAGAGGCAGTAATTTGAAGACTCCGTTATTAAGTACTGAACTGGCTCTACTAGCCAGACGGTGTCTGGTGCTTTTCTGTTTGCCAAAGTGGAAAGAAATGGTACCTGTTGTGCCAGGACTTCTGCGTGCAGTAAGACATTGATGGAGGGCAAGCTGCTGTCTTCATAACTTGATCTCCGGGTGCTGATTCGATCCCGTTCATTTTGTACAGCTGCAAAAGAATATTTTGACTGAGCTGCAAGTCATTTATGACAACGCACACTGAAAACTAGCACACACTTTTGGTGTTCTCCTTCCTTAGCTGCAGTTTCCCTGCCTAATGGGTGGAGGTGCAGCTGTGCCTGGTTTGTGATGGGATACCTGTAAGTGCTAACTACATCTGGTGGTTCTGTTCTCACATTTACTTCATTAAGCTTTTCTGGGATAGGGTCATTTCAGAACCCAGACACCTGGTTCAAAATCTGTAGAGTTCAATGGGAAAGTTTCCCTTAAAAGTTTTTGATTTCAAGATACAGGGGCTGAAACAGTGGCTGTACTTATGCATGCAGGGCAAAGCTTATATATGAAATGGAGGAGTTGAGTATCTGCATGGCTTCTTTGTCTGTCCACATAACTTCTGTGAGCTCCATTGGGGAAATTCTTGCACTGTGTAGGTGCAGTTGGAAAACTTCCATCTAAGCTACAAGAAGGAAGGAAGGGCAGAACAGGTCCTATCCAGAACAACAGAACTCTCTCATACCTTATTGTAAAGAGAGTTCCAGGACAGGATTGACCCAACATATCTTGTTTCTTGGTCTAGTCTTGAGGAGGACCTGGGCTTAGAGTCTAGAGGTAGCAGCAGCTAGAGCAGAAGCAGTAGTGCTGAGGTAGAGGATTTGCCTCTCTATCTACCACAAGGCTGTGGGCTGGCCGTAACCCACCATGGCCATGCCAGTCAAAGCTATCTGCTCAAATAAAGTATTGATCCATGGCAGGAGAAACAGAACGGTCCCTGCCTTAGGCTGGTGGCTCTCTGGATTGATACGTTCTCGATGTATAAATCTGCTTGATAAAAAGCAATAATGAGGCTGGGCCAGAAGAAAAGCCCTGCAGTCAGCGGCTGTAAATAGGAGCTCTCAAGGTTATGCAGCTTGTTATCAGTAGCAGGCCCCCGAGTTCAGTCACGCCATGATGTTTTCCAAATGTTTGCTCAGTATTAGCTGGTCATGCACCTAATGTAACTTCTATTGAATATTAACAGACAACGGCAAAGCTCTGGGCATGGGATGAGCAGGCGCTACAGGGAGAGGAGGATTCCTACGTTCTTCAGGAAAAGTCAAGCCAAGTTCCTTGCAATACCTCATATCCTTTAACAGGGAAGAAATATTCTCCCTCAGAGGTGTTCCCAGGGGTAGGTGTTCCTGGGGGAGTTACCCAGATACCTCTGGTACTTCCCTGTTGCCTTCAAAGAACCCTTTTCTCCTAAGTTTCTCTCTGAGGAGGTGTGAACTCAGGGTAGCACAGGGTTTAATTTCTCTGCATGGAAGAACAAGGCCAAATGCCTCCTGGTTGTCCCTTTGAAGACATCAGTGGGGTGAGCTCTGCGAGGTGCCAGGCCACTGGCCTCTGGGCCACTTCTGGCAGTTTATTCCTCATTCAACAGAGCCACCAGTAGGACCACAGCAGCCTCACGTTTCTTTGCCAGTGTGACTGCTGCTGAGAATGAAGCACGGTTAAATAAAGGTGAATCCTATCCTGTCACGTCTGACTCATGGGGACCTGGAAGGGCTACAGAGATAGAGCGACAGGGAAGTGGTGGGGTGAGCCTGGACCATGCAGGGGATGGATATCTCTACTAGTTTTGAAGGGAGTTAAATAGCCAAAATGCTCCACCTTGCTCTGAGTCCTTTCTACTGAGGCTGACATACCAGATAAAACTAAGCTCTCTGCTGAAGGTCAGCAAGAACCTATAGGCACCTTAGGAAAAAATGGAGCAAAATGACAGTTGGACCCATCCAGCCGTGACTTTCATGGTCACTCTGGGGCAACAGCACTTACAGCTATTTTCCTAAGGTGTTACTAAAACTCCAAACCTTCTCTGAAGGTTCTGCTTCTCACTGATATTGAAAAGCATTCCCAAATCACTCAGTTGCCCCATCTGTGTGGGAGAACAGGTGATGTGTGTGTCTGTGTGAGTGAGAGGGAACTGAAGACCTCCAGGTACAGTTTGTGTGAACAAGTACAGCAGCATGATTGCTGCTGGTGGGATTGCAGGGAAGTCATCCCGTCACCCACCTTCCTTCTTCATTCCTGCTCGGAAGCACTTCTTAAGCCTGCAGTATCGGCACTGGTTTCTCTTGTCTTTGTCTACCACACATTGCCTGTTAAACCTGGGAAGAAAGAGATGAGTGAGAATCAGCAAGACTGAGCCTGAGAAGACAGAGCACCAGGCTCCAAGATATGCTTAGAGCACACTCCCAGAGACTCACTTTGAGAAAGAAGCCACAGTCTGTGCCATTTAGATGTTTGCTTTAACCTGAGGTTTATTCTTTGCGCTGAACAGCTCAGTGCCCTGCTCTGCCTCCGGGTGTTAAATAAGGATGGGCTAGAGCTGAAAGTTGCATGCAGGAGCTCAGGTTGCTGGTTTGACACAATAACCACTTGGTATATGACGCCCATGATGGACTAAGAATCCCCAATGAATTTAAAAGTGTGAGCCAGGAGGGTTTGATCCAACTTGTAACCTCTATTGTAAGTTAGATCTCTGTTAGAATAGAGGAAGAATGCATTTATTGTGAACAGAGTAGAAGGTTGTTCTGGAGCTAGTAAAGCTAAGAAGTGGGTTTAAGTCCCTGTATCTCTCCAGGACAGATCCAGACATGTTCCTTCTGACCTCTAGAGAGCATCACTGTTGGGCAAACAGCTCTGCAGCCACTTGCACTTCAGAGAGGACTTGGGAAGCAACCAGCTCCTTCTATCCATACTTGTATCAACAAATCCATTGCACGGGGCAGGGTAAACACGGATATTCCATGTGTGTGACTCTAGCATGCAGCACAAGCACAGCATGAATTGCACTTGCAAATTTGCTCTGATTTACTAGTAAAGGCAAAGGTTTACAGAGCTGGGAAAGGGCTCTCAGCCATACCCTGCTCCATAGCTTTTGAAAAGGCTTGTTTCTACTATACTTTTTAAAGTCCCAAGCTATGATTTCCACAAATGAATGTCTGAAAGCACCTTTTAAAGTATTTATGTAGCTGTTATATAAAAGCCCCTGTCTCCATAGAACTGGCCACCTTGGCTTTTCCCACTGGAGCTGTGGGGAGGGGGCTCACTGGGCAGCCAGCCTCAACAGCCCTGGGATGCAAGCTATAATATGCTTCATATGCACTCATAAACTTGGGGCTTCTTTCTGTTGCTCAGATTTTGGAGTCATAATGCTGTTCCCACTCTCCAAGTGGCTGTTGGGCCATCAGGAATAACTTATTCAAAAAACCTGAGTGATTTAGACCGGCTGAGCTGAGGATTCCTCAATTTCCCATGCAATTCTTTGTCTCAGTTGCTCAAAGGAGGGAGGTCTCAGCCCCTGATGGCATGGCAGAGCTGTGAGCTGCCACCAAAAACACAAGGCACTGTGCATGAGTTGCAGGAGCAACATATTTGTCTCATGCACATAGACGTGCACACTACACTGCCCAGCTTCTGTCCTTAGATATTATTTTTTTCATGTAACAACCAATGACAGCACATTAGGAAGAGAAGACACTTCCATCTCATGATGGAAAAGGGTTGGAAGGCTATTGAAGTGACCCCAGGGGGAGAGCTGAGTTGATGCTGCACAGGGCACAGAGTAGGAAGGTGCTCAGCCCCTCTAATAAGGTTTCTTCCCCTGGCATCACCTCGTTTGCTGGTCATATCCACAGTTGCCCATAGGCATCCGCAAAGAACACATACATGGCCCCTAAAGAACAGGGTAAGATCTCCCAGGGTCTTTCCGCAGTGATCAGTGGAGAGAAATCCCAGAGCGAGGGCTGTCTCTGGACCTTTCCACCTGGAGAGTGAGGTCAAGGAAGGTGATGGACTATGCAGGGAGGATGAAGAGTATGAATGACAATGCTGCTGCATACTGGGGGCTTTGCTGTTCAGACCCTGGGCACTGGTTTGCCTCACACATATGACTCTGTCCTTACCTGCAGGAGTACATGTGATTCTTCCGCACGCTCCTCCTGAAGAAGCCTTTGCAGCCATCACAGCTGGAAGCCCCGTAATGCTTGCCTGTGGCACGGTCCCCGCAGATGGCACACAGTGCGCTCACCCCGATGCTGTTGGAAGTGTTGAGATTAGCTGCTTCTGGTGGAGACGTGTCTGCTTGAGGAAGGACAGAGGAAGAAGACAACAGTGAGACAGACAGACATTTCATAACTCAGTTTCCAGTGAGAGACTTGATTTTTGGAGGAACCAAGCGGCTGAAGTGGCAGGGGCCTGCAGAGAGGTGTGTAAGAAGTGGTAGATGCTTAAGTCATTACATTTTGAGTGCTGAAAAGCGCCCCAGAGTGTGAAAGCTCTTCCTAAAAGCCTCACACCACCAATGTTTTCAGACTAAGCAGAACTCCCTTTTCAGGAGTCACAGAGCAGAGCCAAAATTCCTTGGGGATTTGCAGATGCTTTGGGCTGCAGTAGCGTGGCCAGAGAAAAAGCTGGCCCGGAGTTAAAGCTGAGGCATTACAGCTCAGGGTGAGCAGCTGATTTATTAGAGAGGTGTTTGTGCTATAGCACCAAAAGAGCCCAAGGCAGCCCTGAGCAAATGAGGTGACCAGCTTCCTCTGCTGGAGAGACTTTCTGCGAGGCATGGAGTTCCAACCTGCATGGGGATTCTTCAGGGAAAAAAAGACTTGAAGGGCACAACAAATTCAAATTACTTCAGCAGAAAACACATGTGGGCAAACTCTGACTGTGCAAGGAAGGACTGACCAAGCTAACCCAGAAAAAAATGGTGATGCTGTAGCATGAAGGAGGCTGTGTGCTGTCTGTCTTCCAGAGTCTGCTAACACCAAGGCTGAGCCCAATGTCCTTATAGACCAAAGAGGGCTGGCGTTTGCAGGGCTGTTTTGGGAGCACAGGGAATTACAGCAGCCTCTGTAGGAAAGGACATCTGAAAGGTTCAGAATCATACAAGCCCTACACTAAAACCCCTCCGGCAAAGCCAAACAAACCTCAAGGCTGAAGGGATCAGCCCTTAATTCAGTTGATCTAATTGTCTCCTCCCATGCACATTTTCCTGTATCAGCCCAGGCACATTCCCCTGCCTCAGTGGAAAACCCAGTTGCAAGTGACACCCAGGATCTACTATGCTATAGAAACCTGCTGAGGTTTTAATATCCAAGTCTATTAGCCCCTGGTCTCTGGTTTTGGCAGGGACACAATTAACTCTCACCCTGGGAGGACCACAGCTGCTCACACTTAGCACCCAGCAGAAAGGGTGCTATAAAAAGCTCTCAACTTGGTTTGGTGGCTGGAGCATGGGTGCTGGAGGGGGCTAAGGTAATGCTGCCTGGGACAGGGCTACAATTTTAGCATCTGTTTTGTACAGACAGGGATGTTGTGGTAGGTGATGCACAGCTTCCTCAAGCCATGCCTTGGCACAAGTAATCTGGAGTAGATCCTGTGTTCCTTGGCAGTAAGTTGGCATGGGGAAATCTCAAGCCACCCCCTTCCCTGGCTCTGGCAGCAGCTTTCATTTCTGTGCCTGCTTTTGGTCTTTCTAATCCCTTGTGTCCCTCCTACAGTTCTTACCCAAGCCAGTTTTCTGTCTCTCTGTGTCCTTGCCTGGCACACCCTGTTGTGTACTCACACTTCTGTGTGTGTGGCGCTGCCTGTGCAATGTACTGCTCCACTCCCAAACCCTGAACTCCTCCCCAGCCAGCTCTGGCTGTCTCTCATCCCTGCAAGCAGTTTGCATCCAAAAACATCCTTCCTCCAAAGACATCCTGAGGTCTCAGCAGGATGGAGGTAGTTCCAGAAGAAAGTTAGATTTCCAGATTCAGCTAAACCCTGGTCTCGCACCAGGGAAGAAGGAAGAGCCAATGTGCCTATAATTGCGTTAAGTGGATATCTGTGGATATCCCTTTCCAGCAGTATATCATGCCGTAATCAGATGAACATAGAACAGGAAAAACTGGCACCAGTATCAAAGAAATTACAACATCTTAGTCTAACAGTCAACCAACAATGAAATTACTGCCTAATGGGTAATTTTCCAATTAAGTTTATTTTATAGTGCCAGAAATGTAGGCTTCTGGCTGCTGCAATGAAATGGGTTTAACGGGACTATTTTGTAGTTAAGGTAAATGAAGGAAAGAAGAAATCCTACTTGAAATGTGAGATCTCGGAGTAGAAACTTGTGTTAGGAGGCTAGGAGCTCCTCAAGCCTGTCTGAACATGGGATGTGTTCAGTCTGTGACAATGGCAAACTTGCTTACTGCTGAGCAGCCAGCTCTGGACTAGGGCAGTGGTCAAACTCTCCTGCAGTCCTCAGCCAGAAAAAGAGCTGGAAGTTTTGCAGGCAGAGGTGTGAGTGGTTGCTGGAGTGCCAAAGCAGCCCTGGAGGTGAGACTTGCCCCATGTCTGGAGCTGGGCAGTGGAGGAGGAGAGGTGTTGGTGCCACCTGATCCACCTGACTCATCCACCTCCAGGGCGTATTTCGTATGGCATCTGATCTCAGCATATAAAATTATTGTTCCCTTTGCCCCATGGAGCCCTCAGTCACGGGGAAGCAATTGCCCGTGTGCAGGAGCTTCTGTGCTGGGGGGGAGAGGGGTACAGAGAAGGAACAAGACCTGGGCTTGTCCTGGAAGGTCCAGATGGGCATCAGCAGAGCCGAAGTGGGCTCTGAGGTCATTGTGTGTGTAGGGCCAGCCTGGGGAGCTGAGAAGGGGCTAAGACCCAGAGTGCCAGAGAGTTATTGCACAGCAGAGCCACTTCAGCACTTTGGAGTCACATCTGTGATGGAGGAGAGCCCTAATCCATGAAAGACCCACACAGGTTGTGAGGGGAGAGCTCAAGCCACAAGCACAATTGTCCCCAGACAGGGATGTCCCTGCAGCCTTGGTGACAGAGCAGGAAGGAGAAAAAGGCTTGGGGGGTTGTCATTTCTGCAGCAAGCTTCATTTAGTTATTAACCCCATATTTAGAAAGGCTTTAGGGGGGACTTGGGGAGGAATCTCCTGTTATCTCTGAGCATTTAATCACCAGGACTCCTTGGTCTCCAAATGGGTGGGTCAGCATTGCACATTCTGGTGGGTTAAGTGTGATCTTACACTCCTGAAAGGGTAAGAATGCTTGTCTAACCCCACCAAGTCCCCTGGCCCCTCTCCCAGAGAGCTGAGCCTCCCAGAAAAGGGATTCCCATCCTGTCCCAAAGACCATCACAGGGAAGGGCCACAGCCTGAGGGCAGCTGCAGCGTCACTGCTTGAATAGCTTTTCACAATGATTTCTACCCTTGCCAGGCACTAAATGGCTTTCTGCTCCTGGAAATCCTACCTCTAGCTGCTGCTGGGATGGGGCTGGCTCTTTGCTTTGGAGACACGGGCTCGGTTGTCTGCCTGGTGAGCAGTGCTTCATTCAGAAGCTCTTGGCTGGTTTTTTTCTCTTGGTTGGGGTCTGGGGTGGGTGCTCAGCCCTGGTCCCTTGGTTGACTCTCTGGTGGGCACCTTTTATTGCACTCAGCCCTTGGTGTACACCCGTCCCTGAGGTGTCTGAGCTGCAGGGCACCATCCCACCTACACTCATCACGGCATTATTGCTCCACCACCTCTATTTCTCCATAGAGGAGATGGAAACCCCCCAGTGAGCCTTCAGCTGACACCCCTGCTGTCCCCCAGCCCTCCCTGGCACCATTTCAGTAGCCACCCTGGGGACTTTTCCTCCTGCAGCCCCAATTGATCCCAGGAAAGAAGACAGAGGGGACTTACCGCTGCCCATAGCCAGCACCTGCATGTTCTCAAACTCCAGGGTGGTATACGCCGGGTCTAGCGCTGCACTATAATCTGCCATCTCCATGTCTATTAGGGCTTTGGAAAGGCGCATTATCATCAGCAAACACGGGCCAGATTGTACCGATTCCCTTGTCCGAGGCTATTGGCCCTTCTGCCTCTCTCTGCCTTCGCTGCGTCCCCTATCTGTTGTCTTTTATTTCAAATATTTCTCTGAAAGGATTTGCTGAGCCTCAAGGCCTATACTCCCCAGAGGGGTGGAGGCAGGAGGTAGGGGGTTAATCTTTAATCATCTCACCCACTGCTGAACGCTGCTAAGCTGTTTTTTTTTTTTTTTGGTGGAGCAGCAGTGATTCTTCTTGACTGTTTATGATTGAATCTCGAGGTTCTTTGCCAATCTTGGCTCCTGGGTGCAGGCAAGACCAAGAGAACAGGCACTTGTTAGTGAGGGAACACCTTCCTGGGATATTTTTGACCTTGATACTAGGTGCTGGTGTTGGTTTTAATTGTACTTGGAGTGGCAAACTTGGAAAAAAATGCTGCGAGAAGGAAGTTGCTCTTCACATCTGTCATTGCCTTTCCCTCTCCACCACTGGCTGCCTTTGCCCCCCTATTTTCCTTTCTCGCTCCCTCCATCTCTCACACACCTTTTGCCTTTTCTCCCTCCCTGTCAGGGAGGGTCAGCACCTGCCTGGCAATTTACACGTTGCTATGCAAAGTAATGACATACAACTCCTTTTACTTCCCTATAAACTGAGTTTTACAAGGGTTGGATGCCCTACAAACAGAACCCATTCTGTAACAGTGCCCAAACAACGAATGGGACCAGGGGATGGCAAAGGTGTCCTGGGTACCACGGGGGCTGCTCCTATCCCACCACCAGAGTCATCCTGTGCCGGACACCCCCAGCCTCAGGTTTTGCCTGCTTTGTCTTAAAATTTTCATCAGGTGTTTTACAACATAGCAGAGTGTTTTTACTCTGCAGCAAGATTTTTCCTTCTGTGGGTGCAGCTGGTGCCAGCTCTCTGCTGTTGGCAACAACCATGGTTCTAACACCTTGCTCAGACCTTGAGTCTGATCCTGCTGGTATTGGGGACCAGAGCGAATGGCAGAGCTGCCTGTCCTCTCCTCCTTGCTAACCTGATTGTTCTCCTCCCCAGCTGACCCTGGGCACATCACTCCTCCACTTTAAACAGGATTGAGATGTTTCAGTGTAATTACAAGATCAGAGTGAGGATATAATTGATTGCTGTATGGCACTAGCTGAATGGCACAGGGGAATCAGCAATTAATGGTTTGCTATCAGCTTGCTCAGTGTTGAAAACATCCCCATGATTTCGCAACCAGCAGTGGGTGACTGTGTCCACGCGCTGCTGACTTGGGCTCCCAACTGACTCGTATTTGTGCTTCCCAGCAGCCCCAGCCCTGCTGGCACTTGGAGCTGCCCTGGACATGGTGGCATCGCTGCCACATCATGACACTGAGGTCTCTGGCTCCACAGCAGCACATGGCTCTGGGCAGTGATGCTGGCGACAATTTGCTGCTCATATTTTAAGAGCACAAAAATGATTGTTCAAGTAGCCCTTTCACCCTGAAACTATGACCAATGTAGCACTTCCAACCAGCTCTTCTGCCTTAAGGCTACACATCTGCAGCAGCAAGGCTGACAACAGCAGAGAGCCTCTGCTTTCTCATTTGGGTCTGGTGATAAAGGATCCTTTGCTGCAGGGAAAACAGTCATCCAGTCTGTGCTCCTGAGAGAGAGGCCAGAGGTCTCCACACTCACGTGCCAGCTGCTCTTCCCTTCAGCACGAGCAGTCCTGAGCCAAAGATTATTTTTACAAGGTGGATGATGATGCTAAGGTAAAGTGCAGGCCCCTCCATGGCCTCGTCCCAGGGACCCCCATCCCAATCCTGGCCAGGCCATGGTGATCCCTTTGATTAGATAAACGCTACAGACACTCGGTCAAATATGTGCAGGATTTGCCTCAGCGTCTAGTAAAATATCGTAAATGCATGATCCATTTTGCTCTGCTCAGCAAAACAAACCCTTTGCTTAAATAGCCTGCTGAGCAAGGAAGGCTGCAAAGGCTGTTTGCTGCCTGGGCTGGAAGGATTAAGAGAGCCAGGAATAGATGCTGGAGAGGCAGCTTGTGCAGGAGAATAGCAGATAAGGAATGGGGAAGTTTGGACAGTATTAGGTGGCTCATGAGGCTGGAACTCTCAATGGGACGTGGCATTTTCCTCCCTGGGGTTGTGCTGACTGTTGTTTTCTCACTACCGGTGTTTTCCATCGATTGCCAGTGTCCCCTCCCAACCCCCTTGTCTTAGGATGGAGGTCAAGGACCAGACCAGCCAAGGACACTCTGTGCTTTCTTTGCCCCAGCAATGGGCTCGTGGTGAAAATGTATTAGCAGCTCCCCAGGCATGATCTGCTGCAGGAGATGGATGTTTCCCTGAGGATGTTCTGCCTAGGGAGTCCTTATCTCCTCTGCTATCCCTGTGTGGTGGGTTTTGGGACAGCTTGCCAATGTAGTCATAGCTCCTACTAGCCAACAGGACCCTGAGGCCTGCAGCTGTTCTAGGTTTGAGATGCTCCACTCAGTAGCTGGCTATAGGACTGATTCAAACACTTCTGTCCCACAGAAGATGTTTTGTTGTCATTATTCCAGAAAGAGACATCTCTTAGCTGGCAAACTCCCACTGGCAGGCAAAGGCTGTTCCCACACCAGGTGCTCAGGGGCAGTTCAGCTTTCAGGCCCTCTCCCCTGTCTTCCTGTCCTCATTTTCTGTGCCCTCCACTCACTGTGTCCCATGCCAGGAGAGGGCTGCAAAGGAAACCATGACAGCTCCAGAGCATAAAGTGTTCTGCACCAAGTTATTGCTTACTTTTTATTTGTTTAGCAGTAAATCTTTCCCCACACTGGCACATCATGACACTAATTCTGCCTTATCTGTAGAAATCTGACTGGCAAATCCATCCAAAGCAAAAAGGGATTCCTTGAAAATAAGTTCCATGTTTCCCAGTAGATGAGGATCAGGAATACAGTATTTAGTAGAGCATTTATGGTAAGGGTGCCATCGGCTACCATTCTTACGAGGATATTGTACGATCAAAGGATAATTGAGGTTGGAAAGATCCTCAAGGTCTCTGCTGCAACCTCCTCCTGGAAGCAGGGCCAGCAGTGAGAGCAGTGTGGGCTGCTCCAGGCTTTACCTGGTTGGATCTTGAATACCTCTAAGGACTGAGGCTGCACAACCTCTCTAGGCACCTAGCACCAATGCTTGACTGTCCTCATGGTGAATAAGTTTCTCCTTAGACTCTGTCTGAACCACTCTCAATTCAGTCCTTATACTTGTTGATCTCCTCTCTCCATGTACCCTGTAAAGAGCCTGGTCCTGTCCTCTCAGTGTCCTTTGTGTGGGCTTTGCTGCTGTGGTTCCTGCCTGCCCATTTCTCCAGCCTGCACAGTACTGCAGCCCTGCCCTCCAGTGCATCAAACAAACCCCTAGTTTGGGGTTGCCTGTGGACTTTCTGAGCATGGACAGTGATCAGGTTGCAGTCAGGAGCCTGGATCCCTCCTGCCCTCTGCTTTTCACTCTCACAGCTCTGCACTCTCAAGCAATCTCCACTAGATGCCAAGAACCAGCAGGACCAACCTCAGCTTACATCAGTGATGCCACTGCAGCCCCATGCAATCCCAACTCCAGATCAACCCTGTCATGTCATTCACAGCCCCAAGGCTGCTGTGGGGCTGGAGTGCTTTTCCCTAGGCATGCAAGTGAAGTTGAGATGGATCTAAAACCTCTCCAGAGCAGGAAAGTCCCAAACAAGGTGAAGGCCCTTTCTCAGCCCATCACTGTTTCACTGAGTGAGTGGTTGGGGAAGCACAAAACCAAGTTACAAGACAAAGAACAAAAGTCCCAGGGGAATGTCACCACCGTAGTCATCTCCACACATGCAAAGGTCCCTTCTGCTTTTTTTTTTTCCCCTTTGAAATTTCAAATTCCAGTTTGTGGACAAAGTCCTGCCTATCTGAGAATATAGATCTCCGACCACTGACCAAACTCCACTCCAAGCAGCTCCGAGGGCTGCTCTTCCCCTTGCCCATGGATGCCTACACTTATTCCCCAGATCTGCTGGGATTGCACTGAAATTTTTGCACTGGAGCAGAGCTCTCATACTTACACAAAGCGGATTTTATGAGTTTCGACCTTAACATCAGCAGCTCCCTTTCTACATGCAGAATGGGAAGGACCATCAGGAAAAAACAGGTAAGAGCCTTATCACCTGCAATTCATTTGGGCAGCCATTGCAGGTAGAAAACAAGAAGGAGAAACAAGGGCTTCCATTGTGCTTATACCAGCAATTTTAACTCATCATTTAAATTAGGGAAGGGGGGAAAAAAGGGCAACTTCAGCTGGGATGGAAAACAAGAGGGAACATGAGCTTGTGGAGGCAGAGCAACTCTGTATGGTTAACTGATAACTCCAATTTGCCTCTTCCCTCTCATCTTCTCTGAATCTCCCAATTAAGCTCAACTTATTCTCATGCTAATCATTTCTTGACCTGTTTATTCTGCATTAAAAAATTAACAGAGAGTGGTTTACTGCATGACTTGTTCACACAGAACTGCTACAGATTAGCGCGCAGGCTTTAAGCCTGTATGCAAGCCTTTTGGTTCTAGCAGCCAGTCGGCACAGCCCGAGGATGAGCATTTTTTCCCTGTTTTTAAAGACCAATGTTTTCTAAAGTCAATATAAATCCCCCTCCCTTCATGGCTTAAGCATATTTGCTTTGTGGCTATTTCCAAATGGCAAAGATAAAGCCAAGGGCTTGTATTTTGTCAGAGTTTTTGTAAACAGGGATATTTAGGCCACATTGTCAAATCCCTCTGTTTTCTGCCTCCATGTGCTGTGACTCTGGAACAGAGTTGTCAGTGTGTTAATAAGCAGCTCTAAGGAATCTCTCAGGAGCTGGGGGGCTGCAGGTCAGTGCAGCCAAAACAAGTACCCGGTTCAAGCGGCAGATCTTTGCTTCCACTACAAGCAATCATATGATGGACACGTAGATGGGGCTCTGCTCACATGTTCATCCCCAAGATGTCCCCAGCAGCAGCAAGAAGTCTCCAGAAAAACTGATGTCTCAGCAGGAGTTGTTTAGGGTCTGTTTGCCCGTTGCCAGCTGCACACAGCACGTCCTTGCCCTGGCAAAACACTTTGTGGAGGTGAACCAGAAAGATCCACCACCTCCATCCAGGGAGGTGGATCAGAAAGATCCAGCCCTGAGAGGCAGGAGGTGGCCACAGCCGTGTGTCAGACCCACACATGGGGGAGGATGCTGGCATTTTATTGCTCTGTTCAACAACAAATTGTTCCTGGGGGTTTCTTTTCCCCAGTGCTGAAGTGCCTGTTGCTGTGGTTCGGGACAGACAACTGTTTGGAGCTTGGGGGTAAGGCCCAGGACAGATGATGCCTGAAGAGATCCCGGACACACTAGTGAACTTGTTACGTGTGCTGGCACCCTGGGTGCTCCGGCATAGCTAGGGGTGATGAAGGCACCTTCACTGCAATCTCAGCCCGTTTCTCACCAATGCCAAAGTTATCAGAAAGTAGCCAAACCAACCAGAACAGTCCACATCTCTAGCCCATAAAATCACCAAACAGAGAAGTGAGGCAGAGTTTGGACATGGGGAAGAAACACTTCAAAGGAGGCAGCAGACTCTGCTTAACTCCTCTCAAAAAATCACATGTGCATTTCAGCTGAAGCTGGGATGGATGTTGGAGCTGGAGGCAATTATTAGAGTTAAAATGAATAGCTGCTATACAAAAGTGGTGGGAAAGAACTGCAAACATGGGGACAGACAGACCATTTAATCCTATACTGTTCTAGCAATAACACTATGTGTCTTTCATCCCAGGACCAGAAATGGATTTGTTATCCTGCCCTATTAGAGGCTCTGAACACTTGAGGAAGTAATTATTAGTATTCTTGGGAGCTGTTGTTTTGCAGGGACAGTAAGTTTGAGCTGTTCTCAGAAGGGCAGCTGTGCCTGAAAATGCCAGTGCATTTGCTAGTGTGTATTTGCAATCACTCCAGCTGCATTACAGCCCCCAAAAACAGCATCTGTCCTCTGGGACCCACATGTTGGCACTTGTGACTCTGAGAAATTTGCTTCTGTGTTTTTAATCAAAATCACACAATGAGCTCAAGACCAAGTGAGGAAGAGGAACTGTTGGATTCATCTTCTTCCATTACAAGTCAGGCTGCAATTTTGCCCAAGCTATAGCTCCCACCAGTGCTCCCACTTGCCCCACCTCCATCCCTGTGCTGCGGGAATCGCACTCCACCCAAACTTCAACCCAATGGAGACCCGGACACTTCCCAATAAACCACTCTCCTGCTGATTTGGAAGGCCCTGACTTTACCATGTGCTGTTCTAGATTCACTGTCACCGCTGGCTCATCTCAAATCCAGCCCTATAAGCTCCATTTAACCGGGGAGTTGAAGCCCTGGGGAAAGAGCAGTGCTAAGAGAGGATTTAGTGCCAACAATGAGCACCTGTTACTTTCCATGCCTTCAGCATGGCAGGGATCTCAGCAGCCCAATTCTGGACCTGGTGAGAACTTGCTCAGCAGGTTGATATGATCCCTTTGGTACTGAAGTAATATTGAAGCTTCCCAGGAAAAGGACCCCTATTCGGGGATTCAGTCTGGCAGGCAAGCAAGTCTCTCCCTTCACCCCTGGAGCTTTTTGTAGAGCTTTTGGGTTTCATTGACTTTATATGTTCATTACACACACATGAAACAGCCCCTGAATCATTCCAGATGATGAAGCAATAGGTGAAAGAGGAGAACAGCCAAAATCAACAAAGGTTACAAAGCAAGTTTTACTCTTTTTTTAAAAAAATTTACCTTCTTTGTGAAGGTGGGTGCATCAGCAAGCCATGCCTGGAAGTGACCTCCAGCCACTATTGGGTCTCTCTGGATCAGCCCTCACTAGAAATTAAGGCAAAGAATTGCAAACATACTGGATGTGTGGAGGGAGAGCTGCAATGGGGTGAGGGCAGCGAGGGGACAGGCTGAGCTTGTGCCTGCAGGGGAAGGGAAGTCAAAAGGCTTTTCAAGGGCAGAAAAGCGTCTTCCCAGATCTAGCAGCTTTGGGCCACTCAGCTGCTCTCCTCCTGCATGGGGGTAACTGGTGGAGGAGCTGAGCTTTGGGGGAACAGTTTGGGAAACAACAACATATGTGTCTGATGGGAGGCAGCATTAGGAACGGGGAAAGCTGCCACAGGTGGGAACACTGCTGCAGTCTGAACTGGGAAAGGTAGGCTGGGCGTGGGAATAAAACCAAAAAAAAACAAAAAAGGGTGGTAAGTTAAAATTTGAGAGATGTGTACAGAATGTCTTGAGAGGGTGTGCAGGTGCCTGACTGGCTTGTCTTGTCCTCAGTGTCACCAGTCAGCAGAACACGGCAAGGCAAGTGCCAGGGCATAAGAGCAAAACATTGCTCAGAAGCTCTACCTGCACAGCAGCTTCAAACCTCCAGCCCATAGCCACCACAGCACAACCATCCTGCCTAGTGCCACACAAACAGAAAACACTGCAGAAAGCAAGGTACAGGCACATCGCAACTTTCTATATGCAAGTTTTGTGGGGCAGCACAGAGAGGGGAACACAAGTCCCCACAGTCTCATTAACCCATGGCCAGGACATTGCAGTGCCAACTGCCTGGCTCTCAGCTAACAACAACAAGGCAAACAGCTAATTAGCCTCTGACCGTTTTGCCTGTGTCTCCAAGATAGGATAGCACTATTATTTGTCCCTTTACACTCCTGCAAGGCCCAGTGCCATTGACCTCTTGTCTCATAAAGAAATTAAAATATATTATGACCATAAACTACATCATTTGAGGAAATGAACCGCTTACACTGAATGTATCATAAGACACTGAGCCATGATATGCTGAGCCATGAACTTTTCGAAATCGATCGCGAGCTGATTAAGAGCATGGGTATTTGCTGGGAGCAGCTCCCAGCACGTGGCTCCCAGTCCATGGGGAGCTCGTCCTGTGGGATAGCAACTTGGGATCCAGGCTGCCCCAAGAAGCATGAACCCCACCACCAGCACATGCCCTGCTTGGGGGGAATTGCTCAAGCAAGAGGGGCCTCAGCATTTTTGCTGTACCCTGGGGTTCAGCAGAGGCCGCTGGGGTGTTTTATTGGATGAGGCTCTGTGGGAAGCAGCAGTTCAGGGCTCAGGATGCTCAAAATCAAGTCTGAGTGCCTGCAATGCCCCCAGCAGCACCCAGAGCCCAGGCAGCCTCTTTACTGGGGATGAAGGGCTGAGCACAGAGGTGAGAGACCTGCACTGGAAGGGGCCACAGAGGGGGACCCAAAGCACCTTTCTAGTAAGAGCTCTGTGCAAACAATAAGATTTGCACTGAAAGCATTTTTCTTTTAGTTGTTTTTAAGCTTTCATTAAGGACTGGGTAAGCCCTGCTACAGACCTCCTTGGCTAAGGAGCAGGCAGCAAATGGGTTAGCACCTGAGGTTGGGATGCGAGCTGGCAGGATCCGTCCTTGCACAGGACAGTAATGCCAGGCTCTGGGAATGGGGCTGAAAACAACAAATTAATTTTACAAGTGGCTCAGGCAGTCATAAGGGTGTCCTCTCCCCCCCAGGAGTCACAGCACTGGCTCCACCATGCAGCCATGTTGGGGTATGTCTTTGAAGAGCCCCAGAACAAAGCCTGGGGGCATCAGCCCTCTCTACCCACAGTTAGGCATGTTCCCTCCCCACAGACACATGGAAAACCAGAAACCAGTGACTCGAGGGTCCCCTTTGATGGGGACCAGCAATATTTATGTAGAGGTTAAGTGTATTTTGGCTGCTCTGAAACCCCATCAGAGCCTCCACATCAGGGTTGCCGATGCCCTCTATTCACTTAACCTCTGCAGCTCTGGCTACGCTGCTGCATCTCTCCTCACTGCGGTGTCGGGGGACCGTGGGGGGTACCTGATGTTTCCTGGAGCAGGTCGTATCTGCTGCCATTCATCTTCCAGGGGCTCTCAGCTCTGCAGGCAGAGCTAAGGGAGTTTCGCCCTCAAAGGGGGCCATCCAGCCGACCAGATCCCCATGGGCTGCCGGGCACGAGCCATGCCCAGGAGCTGCTTGTAGTGCAGCGGCAGGGACCAGCTAATCCCTTAATGCTGGTCACAATGAGATTTGATGGGGAGCAGGAGTATGTGCCGCAGAGCCACAGGTTTTAAAGGGTTCTGACTATTACCCAGAGGGGAATTATAAGGTGACTCTGGGTTTGTGCCTCACTGCCAGTGCCCACAGCAACATCCACTGCTTTCTGGACCACCTTTCCAAGGTGCCCCCATCCTGCCCTCTGTCCTGTGGCTGAATTTCTGAGGGTCAGGGGCTGCCCAATCCCATATGTATCCCTGGAGGCTGCCGCAGAAAATGTGCCTAGGTATGTTTAACAGTGGGAGTGGATCTGAGTCCCTCTCTGGGGAGAAGCTGGTCACTTTTGCTCTAAAATGTTTCTATATAAATGACCAGAACACCCTATCTTTAAGAAATCATCTTTGCCTCCCCTCCCGGCAGCCATCACAACACTCAGGGACAGGAGAAGCAAGGAAGGAGCAGGGTAGCAGTTGGTACCTGTGCACATGATCCCCACCTTTGGGCACCCCTGAGCTTCGTGTCCTGCAGGCTCCAGAGAGCAGCTCCAGGCTCAAACCATCCTGGGGACATCACTGTCAGAGCCTGCGTGCAGCTCCCCGGGCACTTCCCTGTACTGTGCCAGTGCCCTCCTCTCCCCATAATCTCCCAAGGAAACCGGAAAACTTTCAGGGCTGATATTTCTTAATTGATTGTGGACATTGGGGCTGTTGGTGAGAGGTCCAGGAGCCTCCATGTCCCAGGCAGCCCAAGATTTCAGCTAACGTCTTGCACCACAGCCTGGCCAAGGCAAGCCCCGCAGGAAGAAAAGGAACCCCTCTCTGCCATAACAGTGCTAGACTCTCTGTTCTTTTTCTTCTGGGATGAAGCTGCTGTGATACTTTCATGTCAATTCATTGGCCCCAGTTGAGAGGGGAGCATAGAGGCTGCAGAGCACCAAGTTTTCCTCCTCTGCAGGGAGTGTGTACTGGTTTGTGTGGCCATGCTAAGCCTGGAGGAGGAAAACTAGGTATAGGGTTGGAGTGCCACTTCGCTGTGTTTTCACAGGTACTGAGGAATAAATTGGATGCTGGAAGGGAGAACCAGGTATCTATGCAATGCAGCTCTGAGCTGCATAGCCAGGTCTGGGAGTGAGCCTGGCCTTGTTCAGCCTCAGTGCCCTGAGGAACTGACTGTGTGGCCAAGCCCATCTGAAACACTCCTTTTCCTGCACTTCCCTTCCTCCTTGCATGGCTTTGCTTCCCCTGGGCCCACCTCTATTTCCACTGCACCAAGGAGGAGAAGGCTCATTCCTGCCCTCCAGAGGTGTTGGACTCCAAGCATTATCTCACAGGCAATGGGTCTAATAGAGAAAAACCATTACTAAGCCATTCTTGTCATGTCTTCGGGAGCCTCTACTTCCACCTGGGGCTGCCTGGGATGCACACAAATGAATTTGGAGAGCACAGAGCTGCAAACAGCTTCCAGAAGGCTCCTGATGGGTCAGGAACAAGACACAACCAGCATACCTCACTCCATGTCCAGGGAAGGGGTGTGCCAGCAATGGAGGCAGGTGCATTGCATGCCCACATGAAGCAGGAGGCAACATTGAGGGCAGTCAGATCTAAATTGTGCATGACACCTCCTCTCTGTTTCCACGGGTTTTAACACCATAAACTTGCCTGGGTCGAGAGAGATTTCTTGCCAATGGTGGCGGTCCCTGGGCATGCAGCAATGGACAAACTGTGGGCAGCCACAACTTCCATCCCCAGCAAGTCTTCAAGCAGGGAAGCAGCCAGGGCTGTGAATCTGAAATGCCCTGTTAGTCCCCTCCTGCCTCCTTATTCCACACATCATTTCCCAGCACTAGGCTCTCTGCACGGGCTGGTTCCCTTGCACATCCATTGGTGCCTTCTCCGCTCCTCCCTGAACCTGCCTGGCCATGGGGGCCTATTCACAAGCCGTGGAGGCTGCAATCAAGAGGCCACATGTCTGGCTGGATAGGGACCTGTAGGATGCGCAGGGCCTTGTTCTGTGAGGCAGTTGTTATTTGATGCCCTCTGCTGAGCCCCTCAGTGTTGCCTTATCCCTTAACCTGACAAGCAACCCGGGTTCACAGCCCATTGCCACATTTCCTTGTGTGGTGTTAGCACCTCTCCCCAGGCTGAGCTGCTGCTTTCCACCAGGACACTGGATTGGACCCCGACAGAGCAATGACGGAGTGGGATGTGGGACTCATCCTCATGTCTGGAAGCCGGGGCAAGCTGGCACATTGGAGAGGAGCATCATGGCTTTGGGGACTGTGCGGCAAGATGATGAGCCTTCCCTGAGAGCAGAGGGGAATAGAAGTGTCTGAGAAGGGCGGGAGGAGTCAGGCTTTGCAGCTTCCACGAACGGCACGGGGCCATAAATGCATCGCAGTGGCTGTCGTTTATGTGTCAGCAAACACGTCGAGTGGGCTCGACTATTGATTCTGAGCATATAAAAGAGTGTTGTGGCACTTGTTCAGGTTTGCGCAGGTTTTACAGCTCTTGTTCTGAGAAGTGCCCATGTATTTAGTTTTGCTCCTTCCTTCAGGTCTATCTGTTGACATTGGCTCTCCTAACGAAAGCATTGGGCTATGCCAGGAAGCTGAGTGTACCACTCTCCCTACATTTCCCACTTTCCCAGGGGTTATCACCTATAAAATCTTGCACACACCCATGGCCAGGACGGGCTTCTGGTTCAGAGGCAGGTGAAAGGTGCCTGCTGGTCCCACATTGGTGGGTTTGGGTGCCCTATGCTTGGTGGCAGCAGCTGAGCCACCCACTCTGATAGAGGAGTTTTAGAGTACCTGGGTAAAGCTGCCGGGAAGTGCTGACCTGGGCAGCCTTGGACAGGATGAGCAAGGTGAGAGTTCTGTAGGGACGTGATGAAAACCAGGGTGTCCAGCAAGGGAGGTGCCGACAGCTGCCAGAGGAGATGACCATGGCAGGAGGCACACAATATCAACTATTCCACACCTCCAGTTCTCTTTCCAACAGGAGATGCCAACACTGGGACACCTTGTTGCTGGTGGCTTGGAGGACTTGAGCCTATGGTGATGGTCCCCATGTACCCCTCCACACTAGGGCTCCTGGTACCTTGGGTCACTCCAGTGGCTGCAGCATTTTGGGATAGAAAGTCTGGTTCAGCCATGCGGACCCTCAACTTTTTATAGCCAGGATCCACCTTCTCAACTGCTGGTGCCTCTCCACAGCCACTCACTCTGCATGGAGCTGCTTCTCTTGCACCCTTGGTACACCATCCAGAGCCCACCATTATTTTTAAGGCATGCATATCCTGAAGGAATTTGCTGGGTAATTTATGTTGATGCTCAGGCTGAAGCTTGGAGAGAAGCTGCTCCTGGGAGTAATAGCTTCCTGGAGCCAGATTAGCTTGAAGGTCCCAGTGGGAACGCTGTGCCTCTGCCCAGTGCAGGTGAGGAGAGCCACCTATCAGCCCTGGCTTCACGATACAGCCCCTACCCTGAAATCTGCCTTCCATGAAAACTCTGCAACATTTGCTATTTCCACTAACATTTCTGCCAGGAACCTTATATGCTTAAATATTGGAGGAAAACAAACAGAGAAGGAGATGAACACAAAGAACCGTGAACAATTTTTTTTGTACTCTTTGCCCTATTCTAAACCCAAGCCCCTCAGCAGAACCCCCAGCAGGCATCCCCCTGCCTGAGATACCCCTTGGATCTGCCCTTTGTGCTGCCCCTGCTGCTGCTGGTCCCAGACTCAGCTGCAAATATTGCTGTATTTAAAAGAAAATCACCCAGGCTTGCTGTCTGCAGGACCACCACCACTCACCACTCCTTGGCACTCACTTTAAATAAGCATCATTTTTAATGCCATGCAAGAAATGTCAGCAGAAGACTGAGTACGCCTGACTTGCAGACCTACACCTGCTCTGTGGAGCTCAAAATAGCTCTCAGACACTCCTCAAACTTTCCCCGGCTTTATGCCACTTTTCTTCCAGAGCTGGAGCTCATTGCTGGCTGATAGCAGCCCTCAGTCCTCACTCCCCCTTATAAAAATGCTGTCGTGCTTTCAAGTGAAGCCAAAGCTGAGGGTGTGTTGCTGGCCTGAGAAGCAGCTGGGATGAAGCAGGCACAGACACCCCACAACACTGAGCAGCATCCCTGCAGCCCTTCCTGCAATGGGGGAAGCATTCCCAGGGCTTCCCCAAGGAAGTTTGGTTTTGTTTGGTTCCTCCAAACACCAGCAAACAGCCCTCATGATTGAGCCAAGGCAGCTAAAGCAATGATTGTCCCTTTTGCATCATATCTGAATGTCACTGCTTATTCCTGGGTGCAGCAAGAACCTGCTCAGTGGTTTCTTGCCCTGGTAAGTGCAGATCCTGCCACTCCCAAAAGATGATAGGGACAGGGAAGGGGGCTGTGCCAGGTATCCTAACACCCACCAGTCCTTGACAGCCTGCAGGCCATGGACACAGAGCACAAAGAGCGAACAGAGGAATTAAATGACAGCTGGTATGAGAAACTAAGGGGCAAAAGCTCAATTTGAATCATATCTAGGGGAAACCTATAAAAAATAAGATCCATTTAGCAATGAAAAATAATTACTTCACGGTGAAAACTAAAAATACTCAGAGATTCTGCCTCCTCTTATGTTCTTCAGCTGAAACTATTCACCATATCAGACCGAAATGCCTGAGAAGCTCTGACGTCCTGCATTTTTCAGCTAATTTCCAAAGCTGCTTTACAGAACTGGCCCTGACCATGTGCCAGTCCCTGCTGTAACCGTCAGCTCCAGAGAACCCCAGCTCTGAGACCTGCTCCCAAAACATGAAGGAGCAGTGCTGCCTGGACTGGGACGGAGGATAATTGCCTGAATTGCACTCAAGTCTCACTGGAAGTGTAAAGGGGGAACTGGGGACTCATCACATCCTCACTGCTGGGGAGAGGACCATCCCCTCCATCCCCAACCCTCTCACACACCTCCCATAGGGATTTAGCACCACCATGCCCAAAGAACCTTTTCTAACTCACAGTCCATACTTAACTGCTCCCTTCTCACCCAGAGACCCACATAAGGTGCTTGGGACAAAAAAAAACCTATGTCACCACCTAATTAGAGCATCCTCCAAGTCCTTACACAAGTCACAGGCCTGATGGGAGGGAAATAAACATTCCCAGGGTAGGGTTTAGGGGAAATGCAAGTTGCAGTCTAGGGCAGGGATGAATGGGAAGGGTTGCAGCAGTAGGATGCCCTGCTCTCTGCTGTCACTCATGCCACCACTGCAAAAAGCAGGGTAGACCTGCTCACTGTCCTGAGGCCAAGCTGGCACCCAGATTCCCCCTTAGAATGTATCCCTGGCTTCAAATGGATGCGGAAATGCTGAAGCCTCTGAAGTGGAAGGGGAGACAGAATAATCAGAAAATCTTTGAGGATGAAGGCTCCCCTTGCGGCCCCTGGTGTGGATCTGCCAGCTGTGCCCTGACAATGTCACTGTAATGCCAGTTGAGGTGCTCCATCCATCCTGCTGCAGGCTGGGAGCTGGCTGGCTGTGGGGCAGCCCTGGTGGGCACGGCTTAGGCTCAGCGCTGACAGCACTGTGTACACCACCCCATCACATTCCAAGGGAATAAACTTCCCAGTGTTCCCGGGAAGGGTTCGGCAACCGCTTTGCCTTCTGCCCCACAGCAGATCCCAGCTGCTGTGCCCATCCTGCTGCCCAGCCCAGGAAATCCAGGCACTGCTGAGTCCCCCATCCCTGCCAGCCCTTCCTTACCTCTGTTTGGATGAGCTTTTCACTCATTTTATTTATGAGGACTCCCTTCCTTCTGCCAACAGTCTGAGTTTCCTCTTGCTTTGGTCTGTGAGGCCCATCTTGCTTTTTTATCCTTATTCTTTTTCTCTGTTCCCCCTTGCAAGGCCCCCTGCTCGGCAGCCCAGCCCTACAAAAGGCTGGCAGGCAGTGGGTACTGGCCAGAGAGCACTTTTGTTTGCCGATGGGAACAGATGGGGAGGGTGGCTGCAGGTAGGATGTGCAGCGATTCTTCCCCAACCACCTCATGGTGCCTGGCTCTGTCAGTGCCTGGCCCAGCTCAGTTGCTGAGCTTCCAGTTGAAAAATTAGGAGAAAAGCAGAGGGGAAGAAAGCATTAAAAAAAATGAACGGAAATGTTTATCTGCTTTTGTTTAAGGTCACCGATGTGCCAGGGCTGGCAAGTGGCTGCTCGCATTAAGAGCCAGCTGCAAGTGGACAGAATAACTTAATCACAAGTGATTAAAGAGTTTGTTCAGCTTCTTGCTTGCATCTGTCAGGCAAAGTCTGTCACACTGCAGAAAAGAGGCTGGTTTTGCAGTCCAGGGCAAAGCAGGACACAGGGACACTGGATTTGGGAGCATCCTTGGATCTTACACTACTGCATCTCCCGGGCTGATCAGGACACCGCTTGAGCCTCCCCATCCTCCTGCAAATGAGGCACAAGCCAGTCCCTGTGAACTCAGTGGGTCAGGCCAGCTTCCCATCAACAGCAGAGACTCATGTTGGGCTTCAGCCTGGAGGATGCTCAGCACCAACTTCTTTTGGACCAGCCCACAGAGACTCCTCACTCCAGGATCTCCAGGCTCACAAACAGCCTTCACCATGTGTCTCCTTGCATGCTGTCTGGACACAAACCCACAGGCTGCACTGAGCAGACTAAAAACTCAGCATTTTTCTGAGCACAGATTTTATGCAAGGTCCTGTCCCACTGCTGGCTTCTGCAGCTCACAGAAGCCACCACTCAGAATAGGGCCATAAGCAAAGATCGAGAAGGTAGCCTGGGAATCCCACAAGCCCTCCTGGGACCTTGCTGCAGCACACACAGCAGCTGGAGCATGGGTTGGCAGGGATGTGTATGTTCACCTGTGGGGTGGGGCAAAGGGCAAGAGGAGCAGGATGTGACAAATACGGTGAGGAGAAGGAAGGTCGCATGATGCAGAACCACGGGAAGTGATGGAGAGTCAGGAGAATTGATGGAGAGCCATGGAGAGTGATGGAAAGCTGCAAGGGTGTGATGAAGAACTGCGTAGCTAACAGATCTTGTCTTGTGCGGGCTCACTCCACCCGCTTGACATGCTCAGGGAACTGAGGTTCCCAGGTGACATGAGACCAAAGCAGCCCCAGCCCTTTGATGTGCGGGGAAGCTGCAGCACAGGCACCATTGGGCCCACCCCAAGTATAACAATGGTCTGGCTGCAGCCCGGCTGGGGGACCCCATCCCATGGTGCATTTGGTGGTTTGGCATCTGGCATAGTCAAGGAGACTGTGGGGCTGCCCTGGGACGGTACCCACTGTGCCACTCTGGGAGCAATGGCACAGGCCTGGGGGGCATCTCCCTGCGGCCAAGGCACCCTGGGCAGTGTAGTGTCACCCAATACTCCACAATACAGAGGCTGGGGGCTGCTGTTCACCCAGGCACCACACTCCCTGCTGGGAAACCTGCTCAGCACAAACACCAGCTCAGCCTCAGCTGAGAGGAGCAGCACTGGTGGGCACCCACTGTACCTGCAGCCCGGGGGTGCCAGCACTGTCTGGGACTGGCTGCATGCCCTAAGGCAGCACATCACCTCCTTTCTAAACCGCTTCCACATGTGCTGCAAAGCCAGCAGCAGCCCCTCTGCCAGTGGGTCAGACCTCAGGCACATGCCTTCTTCTTCAAGCCAAGCAGAGTGAAAGAGAGAATACACATATATATATATATATTATACAAAATTTCATCAGGAATCCTTTTTTATGCCTCCATCTCCAGCCTTCGCAGGTGCCTGGGCCGGTGGGGCCGGGCAGCGTGGTGGGACCAGGGCTCCCAGCCCCATTTCCCGAGAGCGACGGCGGGGCGGCAGCGCGGGCGATGGAAACGCTGTACTCACCATATGGAGCCTCCATCTTAGCGCTTAGCTGGGTGCTTACATTGACCATGTCTCGCCGGCTACTGCTATGGGGACTTGGGGCAAAACCCAGAGGAAGTAGAGGAATAAAAAGAAATCTAAATAAATAAATAAAAAATGTCTTTCACTAAGGAAGTAGGTGAAGGCAGGAGGGAACACAGAGAGGCAGGGCGAGGAAACCTGCCTCTCCTGTTATCTTATTGATTCGCTTAATCAGGGCTAATGTGGGTGGAGATGTTAAATAGTAACCAAGCTCTTATGGAAACCAATCTGCAAGGTGCCGTTGCTGTAGCTATAGTAACTGCTGCCAAGCTAGAAACTCAAACATGGCTTTTACTGGACTCTTTTGGGGCTCCCGTTGCCATCCGGTGTTAAGGCCGGGGCAGTCGCCAGGCCAGGGTTCAGCACCAGCCACCGGGAGGGATGAGGCAGCTGGATCCAGCTCCGCAGCGCCCCAGCTGCTGCTGGATTTTGTGCCATCACCTGCCTGCAGTGGGAGAACCTGGGCAGAGCCAACCTGTGTGCAAGGGGCCATGGGATGAGACGCAGGGGCTGGCAAGGGCAGAGCAGAACCCTGTTGAGGCACAAGGGGCCAAACCCCTCAGCTGTAGGTCAAGACTTCTTCCCTCCATGAAAAAGCAGAGAGGTAACGGAGATGAGGAGCTGCAGGGATACATCAGTGCGATGCAGGGTGGTACCCTGAGCACACAGCCAGGGCACAGGGTGTTTGCAGCTCCTCCCCATCTCCCTCTGCACCTCAGTTTGGGGAGACCCACAAATTGCACAGCAGCTCGTGGGCAGCTGTGCTAGGACTGCAGCACCCAGGAGAAGCCCCAGGATCCTCAGGGTCTAGGGCACGCAGATGCGGATGCAGACCCTGGCTCAGAGCCCCTGTGCTGCTCGTGACTCTGTGGCAGGAGCTGCACTGAGGCAAGGAGGGGAAAACACAGGAGGTGTTTCCGATATGGCACCAAATATGCAGGGCATCCAGAGCTGGAGCTGAAAAATTGATTGGCCAGCAGCACAGGGCCTCCTGCATCTCCTGTATAACTCGCTAAAGGGCTGGGCTGGAGAATGAGAGGTCCCTGCCAGACCCTGGCACCCCCACTATCGAAACCCTGCAGCCCAGAGGGGAGAAAGTTAGGGACATCTGCCCCTCTGGATGGGAAAACACATTCCAAGGGAACACGCAGCAGGGAGGGATGTGTGGGCAGGGGGCTGCTTGGACACGCTGGACTGTGGTGCTGGAATCCACAACTGGGGGCTGAGACACAAAGTCTGGCAATGTGAAGACCCCTGAGTCTGCTGAGTGCTGAGAGGTCTTGGAAAGGGAGGGGATGTGGACAACGAGATGCTCAGCAGCACTGGGCGCAAGGCAGGGCAGTAGGGTAGCATGGGGCAGCCTGGGTAGGACGGGAAGCCCATGGCTCTCCAGCATCATCACCGGGTGCCCCAGCAGTGCTGTCTTCTCCCACACGATGGAGCAAAGCACCCAGGCATCTCCCAGGGCTGTGGCCCATGGCTGCACTGAGGGTTTCTGCACCCCTTCACTCTTTACCCCCCAAAACCAGAGTTTGGTGCTACCCTGAGACTCCAGGCTGCAAGAGAGGGAGGACCAACACAAGCATAGGTGTCTCCAGGCTGCTTTATTGGGAGGCTCAGAGCTGGAGGTCTTGTGGCTGGAGGGGCACCCATGGAGCAGGGGGCACGCTCTGGGCTCCCCACTTCTCCTCCAGCCATTCACCATAAGGGGAACAACTTGGTATTCACTTACACCAGTCTCTGCCTTAGCGAGTGTGATGGGCAGTGGGGGAAAAACACAGTTGCCTACTCCGCTCCCTCCGCGTACCCCAAAACCATCCCTGTTTGGGGAAATAGGGACCTTAATCATCCCAGTTTCCCCCAAAGTGGGAAACAGCCAGACAATGCAAATGCTGCCAGAGGAAGTGTGTTAAAAAAAAAGCCATTTCCTATACGGGTGAAGCAGGCTGGAAAACTGGGCTGCCAAAAAGCCACCTAACATGGTGCAGGGATGGGACTGAGAGACAGCCAAAGCAGGTGGGGGCGACACAATAGTGTTATAAATAATTCTGATTCACCCCATCCCTGGGGGTTTCCTTGTAGGGCTGCAGCCCTAGAACCAGCTAACTTGGTTAGATTTGAGTCCAGTGAAGCACATGTTGTTGGAGCAGCCTCCGCCATAGACTGGGGGGCAGGCTGAGCACGGCCGCCCCACTTTGTACGGCGCTTCTCCCAGCCAGTTGCCTCTAAAAGAGAAGACAACATCACTTCTGAGCACCATCAGCTCGCTGCCAACACTGGAGCAGCTGGCAAGGCAGGAGAACAGCACAGGGGAACTACCCTCTACACACTTACTTGATGGCATAGTTGCAGACGAGAAGGGTGGCATGTCGCCACGTGCTGCCCCACACCCGCACGTTAGTGCAGGTGCTGAGGGCGCAGCCCAGGCGGCTGGATGATGCCCACACCATCTGTGCCAGGAGAAAGAACAGGCGCTGTCAGCAACCTCCCACCCACGTATCCCAAAGCCAGTCATCCTGGAGTCTGGGAGGGATTCATCCCATCAGGGAATCACATCCCACCCAGCCAAATTTCTTAGGCTGGATGCTGTGCCCATCACAGGCAGTGCTTTGTCACCAGAGTGTGATTTCTTGCTGACCTACAGCCTGTGCTACCCTGCAAGAGGCTGCCTTGCCTAGCTCACTTAAATGAGCAGTACAGTCTGGGGCACTTCTCTAATCTACCCAAATTAGTTCCCAAACCTCACCCTGAAACATCCCAGGTAGCTTACCCTGCACACAGGGAGGTGAAACAGAGCCAAATTCTCCTCTTAAAGCCTCTCCAGGCTGAATTTCTTCCTTAAAAAATGTATCTTAGAATCATAGTGTCACCAGGTTGGAAAAGACCCATTGGATCATCGAGTCCAACCATTCCTATCAAACACTAAACCATGTCCCTCAGCACCTCATCTACCCATGCCTTAAACACCTCCAGGGAAGGTGACTCAACCGCCTACCTGGGCAGCCTGTTCCAGTGCCCAATGACCCTTTCCATGAAAAAAAAATTCCTGATGTGCAGTCTGAACCTCCCCTGGCAGAGCTTGAGGCCCTTCCCTCTCATTCTGTCAATCTCTTTGTCTTGCACATTTACAACCCAGAGCATCCCCACAGACGAGCCGCGTGGGGAGGCAGATGCCCTGGTAAAAAGGCTGGAGCCATGTGGAGGAGGTAATTAGGGGTTGGCACAGCTTTACCACCAAATGAGAGAGCAGAGGGAGGTTTTCCACCTTGTGCTAGTCCAGCTACTCGTGGATGTGCCAGGGGATGACAGGACTGAATTCCTGGGGAGCCGGACACAGGTGGGCACTATAAAGCTGCTCCATTACAGACAAGAGGATTTGTGCTTGGCAGATGCACAAAGGGGCTTTATTATTTTTCCTTTTCACCACCCTTGAGCTGCCAGTGGGGTAATACAGAGAAAAAGTCAAAGGAGGCAAAAAAAAAAAAAAAAAAAAAGCTTAAAAAAAGGTGAAAACCTCCCAGCCAAACATCTAGGTCTCAGCTGCACTTCAGTGGGCTGCAAACCTCTGGGACTTTCATGCGTGGATTCCATGAGAGTCCAGGGTGAGAGAGCATTGCTGCTGGCTGCCTGCACCCCTCCAGCAGCCTCGGTGCCTGCTGCCAAATCTGCCTGCCCTGATTTGAAGCAGGCAGCTGACAGGATTCAATCCCAAATCCCAGCTACTGCTGGGAAAAGGGCTGCTCACTGCCTGGAGTGCCACAGCAGTTCGCATCCAGATCCTGGGGGGCCGCAGGGGACAGCGGGGAGGCTGTGGTGCTCACCTGCGTGTAGTGGCTGCAGACAGAGCCGCTGCATTTGGAGGGGCAGCGGGGGTTGCATTCATGGGGATGAGGAAAAGAGTAATGCTGCTTCTCCTGGTGCCATGATTTCACCATGTCCACAACAGAGCGGTACCTGCAAAAATGCCATGCGTAAGGTGTCACTCGTCTCCCTCAGAGTTCACAGGGGAGGGAAAGGAGAGGGAGGAAGGCCCCACAGAAATAGAATGAGGGAGAGCAGCAGGGTGCAGCAAGGGCAGCAATGTCCTTGTGCCAAGTCCACTTGTGCCCAAGGCCAGAAGACATGGCCTCTGTGCTCAGCAGAGGGGAGATCAGTGTCACACTCCCCAAAGGAGCAGCAAGCACCTCTGGCTTTCTGCATTTATCCTTCCACAAGAGCTGGACCCTCCTCCCTGGAGGAGCTTAACGTGCCTTTTTGTTTCCCAGTCCTCTGCAACCAATGTGGTTCAGAACCTCTCTGCTCCTTGACAAAGGAGGGGTTGCTGCTGCTCTTCTCCCCAGCATTGTGGGTTGTTGGGGAATCTGGAGAAGCTCCATCTGCACACAGGGCACTCACCTTCCCGAATGGATGGAGAGGTTCTGCCCCAGGTATTTCATCAGCTGAGGGGGGCCGTGGTCCCACAGGCAGCGCGCAGCCCAAGCCTCTGCTGCCCTGGCCAGCCGCTCATCCCATACCTGACCAGGAGGAAAAGAATCGGGCAGGCATGGATTTCATCTGCCCAGAGGAGGGAAGAGGAGAAACCTGCTCCCTTGGGCTCAAGGGACATTTCTGGGCACGCCCAGGTGTCCAAAAAAAAGTGACTTACACATCAGGCTGGGGAAAACCCTCTGGGAAGCAGGGCAGTATGTCCAAGAGCAGTGAAACACTGGGCTCATACAGTACCCACTGCCCAGGCAGAGCATAGATGCCCTGAAGCAGTGCAGACCCTGTGCTTGTAATTCTCTCCAGGAATGAACTCCTTCTGCAGAAGTTGGAGCTGAAGCCAAGGGTGAAATCCTACAGTCCTGCACTGCTACTGCGGCTCACAGCTGTCTCCAGCCCTCCACTGCAGCCCTGGCCACAGACTAACCGGTGAGAACATCTGGTTCCTTCATGCATTATTTAAAGGTTCCTCACACATCCTGAACTGTTTTGGGAAGATGCCTGGGAGAGTTATTTTGGAAGGCAGGAATTTAGGCCAAGCAAGAAGCGATACGGGATGCTCCCAGGCACATCTGACCTGTCCTGGTACCCGGCAAGCAGGGCTGTCCCTGTCTCTCCAAACCCAGCATCCAGAGGCTACCCAGGCACATCGCTGGAGCTCTGACAACTTGCGGAAAGCTCTGCCCAGTATGGACCTTGTCCAAAGCAAGTGCCTGATCTGGTGAGGCTGCTCAGTTTCTCTCTGTCTTGCTTCTGAATGCTTCTTTTCCCAGGGGCTGGCATTCCCAGGCATGCTCCTGCACCTAAGGGATCTTGGAGCTTCGGAGGGGTCTGTCCTTACTGGCTGCAGTTAGCAGAAAGGCTTCCCACTGGGGTTTTGGGTTGGGACCTGAACTTTTCATGCTCGTAACTGCTGCTCTTCTCTTAATGCTACCTCTGCAGCTTGGCTGGACAGATCCTGCCATCCCACAGCCAGCAAGTGCCTAGATATCCTAGTTATGGGTCCTACATCTGCTTCCAGGTTGAAACATCCCTCCACTGAGACTCTGATCTTCCTGTACAGAGGCTGCATGGGTCTGCCCTGCAACGGGGATGCAAAACATCCCCCAGGACAGGCATTCAGCTGCTAACTTCATTGGGCACTGGAACAGGCTGCCCAGGGAGGGAGTTGAGTCATCTTCCCTGGAGGTGTTTAAGGGACGGGTGGACAAGGTGCTGAGGGACGTGTTTAATAGGAACGGTTGGATTTGATGATCCGATGGGTCCAACCTGGTGATTCTATGATTCTATGAGCTCGGGGCAGCACCCTAACATCACCACCTGTGGGTACCCAGTCCCTATCAGGTTGGGTCCCACACCACAGGTAAGTTCCTCAACCCCACCCCAGCAACCAAGAGCCACAGACCCAAAACCAGCCTATTGGAACCTGACTCACCATATACTCCATGTTGGCAGCTGGGGGAGACACCTGTGCTCGCACTTGGTTGTGATAGTCCAAAATCATGCTCATGTCATGGGAGGAGAGGTATCGCTTCCGACGGCTCCGAGGGACTCCCACACCCCAGAGCAAGCCCGTGGCTTTGACCCCAGGGGGGGACAGGAGCTCAGTGGCGTTGGGCAGCAGGAAGGAGCTGGACTGCTGCATCATCCAGAAGCTCAGGGCAGTGAGGTAGAGGTGCAAGTGGAGCACGGTCATGCCTGGCTGGTGGGATCGGCTGGTGGCTTTCCACTCCCTCACAGAGTTAAGCAAGGGTAAGACAGATCTCTGATCCTTGCTGCTGGTGCAGGGGTCTGGGAGAGAAAACAACACAGGCACCAATCAGGTTTGCAGTTTACATCACTTCTCAAAACAAAGATAGAAATAAATTTTCCTATTTTTTTCCTTTCCAAAATGATTTTCTTTTAATTAATCTCTTTGATAAATATTTATCACATGAAATTCCCCAGGACCAGCAGGTTTATGTCTGGGGAACTGGTTTTCTTGTCATTTCTCTAAAAATATAAAACAAAATAGGCACTGACTCTCCCCCATTTTTTTCACTCATCACACGTACCTGCCAGGCAAAGACTAATTAGGAGCATGCTGAGATATTCACCGCAGCCGCCTGCTCTGTAACTTCCCAGGCACTTGGTGTGTTGAGTAAATCCCCAGAACAAATGGAAAGCTCATACAGATAAAGAAACGCACAGAAAGTTTTAAAAGCATCGGTGAGAAATCCTAACAACTCTTTATCTCAGAGAAAGAAAAAGAAACCACTGTGAAACCAGAATATTTTCAAAAAAAAGGGGGAAAAGTTGGAATATCTCCTCATCCGTCAGCCAATGCACCTCATAGCATCCCTGCCAGCCCTTCCCAGAGCAGCAGGGAGGATATTCCCCCGACTACATACCTTGAAGACTGAGCCAAGAGCAGCTGAGCCCGGCGGCAGCAGCCGGTGGGATTGACCTTTGCAAACAACCTGCTAGGGCAAGATGTGGGGGAGAGGTTTAGCCTAGCCCCGCCGGGCAGCCCTCCGTGGTATCTGACGCAAAAGCTGCATCTTAACTCTTCCCCCAGGGAATGTCCTGAAGTTTGGAAGGAGCCCTGCTAGGAGATTTATAGGCTGGTGGATGCATCCGTGCGCACAGGCGCGCACGCAGACACGCTGAGCCGTGCATGGTGCTGGCGAGGGAAGCCAGGGGAGCCCAGTGGGCAGAGGGGCTGCTCGTCAGCTGCTGGCAGAGGGGTATATTATGACCTGCCTAGAGGGAGAGATTCCCAAAGTCGTCTCTGCCCTGTTCATCACCCTCAGCCTGCGGTCTTGCTGGGAGCAGTGGACAGGGAAGATAATCCAGGTTGGAGATGGATGTGGAGAGGGGAGTGGAGCTGGTGTTCACCGGGAGACCTAGGGCCACCCTGCTTGGTGTAACTGAGCAGATAGGAGAGATGTCTCTTGCTGGGGTTGGCTGGGAGGGGACCTAATAACCGTGCATGTCCCTGGGCCAGCAGCTTCTCCCCGTTAGAAATGAAACTGCTTACTGTGTGGGTTTCCCAAGGACTAGGGTTTGCCACAGCCCATGGGGGACTCTGCCCACATTCCCACCACTGACTTGGGCTGGCAATATCCAGCTATAAGCGGGGGGAAAAAGTCCTTCCTCTGTGGGCTGTGTTCCCTCCAGATGTTTGTCCCGAGGGAGGGGAAATGGCTGCAGAAGTCTGAAAGCTGTAGACAATCCTGCAGCATCAAGTGTGTTTCCTTATAATGTCCCAGCTGTCGGGATGCCTGGGGCTGGCAGAATTATTGCAGATCACAAAAATGCAAGCTTGGCAGGCTGGAGGGGCTGCTTGCAATGCTTGTCACATCTCCTCTTCCTCCTGCCGTGCTTGTAGCCAGAGCAAGCAGCTGTGTGCAAGCCGCAGCAGGGCTTGCTGCAGGCATCACCCATGGCATGGCACACCAGGTAAGCAAGGTGCCAAATCTGGGGTCACCAGCACACAGGCAGGTTTGGAACCAGGATTTGGCTCTTGGTTGCTTAAAGGGAAGCACGGAGGCCAAACTTCTCTCCTGAGTTTGTGGGATGCATGAAGAAGAAGGCATTGTGCTGGGAGCAGAGTGTGCCTGGGGGAAAGCTAGTGCTCAGGCAGGAGAGAAGGAGGCTGCCAGGACAGTGCAGGGAGCAGAATGCAGTCCCACAGCACAGCCCATTGCTGCTTCTCACCCTCAGTGGATGGACTGGGATAAGAACTGAGGATCCCAGTCACAGAACTCTTTCCCTGTGCCAGGACCAACAGCATATCCCAAAGCCTGGCTGGCTTCACCCACAGCCCCCAAGACCCAGAGTGCAACAGAAGCCATCCAGGAGCTTGGGGAGAGGCAGATCAGAGTGTGGGTCAGGAATAAAGCCCAGGTGCTGAGTTGCTGTGCTGTAGCAACACAGGCTCATCTTGCTGTAAGCCTTAGTTGAAATAGTCCCCTGTGTATATTTTTCCTGGCATCTGCTTTCCCATAAAGCAAATCAAGATGCTGTCAGCCCTGGGGAGCAGCTGGAGACATATGCTGGAGGGATATTTCCATCCTCTTCCCACCCAGTGGGTGGGATGATGATTGTGCCAGCGAGGACACAGGGGAATTGCTATCGATGTATTTCCAGCCTCACCATGCCCCATGGAAGGGGACCCCTCCCTGTAGAAAGCAGCACACTCCATGAACCAGCAGGGCTGGGCACGCTGCTGGAGGTCAAGCTGTGCTGTGGATGCCAGTGCTGGGTATGCTGATGTGTCAGGGTGGCTCTCAGAGCCCACCGGCTTTCCAGCCTGCTAGTTTCAGGGGATCTAACCAGCTCTGCTTCACCTTCCTAGCACTAGATCGCCCCAAAACATCAGCCACCTGTCTGCAGTGTCAGGTAAAGCAACACTCCAAAATTGCTAACACTTTGAGGAAGAGGAGCCTGAGGGGAGATCTCATTGCTCTCTACAGCTACCTAAAAGGAAGTGGTGGAGAGGAGGGAGCTGGGCTCTACTCCCTAGTGACAGGGGACAGGGTGAGAGGGAATGGCCTCAAGCTTCACCAGGGCAGGTTTAGGCTGAACAAGAGGAAAAATAAAATTCATGGAAAGGGTCATTGGGCACTGGAATAGCTGCCTAGGGAGGTGGTTGAGTCACCTTCCCTGGAGGTGTTTAAGGGACGGGTGGACGAGGTGCTGAGGGGCATGGTTTAGTGATTGATAGGAATGGTTGGACTCGATGATCCAGTGAGTCTCTTCCAACCTGGTGATTCTATGATTCCTGTTTTATGTCCACCTGTATGCAGAGGCAGCAAAAGTCAGCCCTTCGTACGGCACAGGTACGGCACACTCCAGGGCTGCCTCACTCTGCTCAACCCCAGCTATCAAATCGCTCATTAGTAAGGCTGGGAAAGGCAATTTCATTCCTAGTGGATTAGAAAGGCAGATGGGGACACGCAGCAGCGATCTCAACTGGGCGAACTGCAGACATGGTCTGGGTAGACTGGGAGGAGCAGCTGCCACCAAGAACACTGGGGCTGTGTTACAAGGTGAGTTTTTCACTGATTTCTTATTCCACAAAAGAGAGAGCTCTGCACAGCGAAAGCTCATCCAGCTCCACAAATGCAAAGTTTTGGATTTGAGAATTTTCTTGGAGTTTTTGTTTCCCTAGGTCTCAGGGAGAGCAAACCCCCTGCAGCCTCCACTGCCACACAGCAGCTGAGCCACAACTGAGGCTCTGGGTGGAGAAAAGGCAAGGGTTTTGTCTTGGGTGCAGATTGAAAGCACTGCTTAATCAGCACTCCACGAGACAATCCAAATTCCAGGAACTGGAAGGGGTTTGTGTCCCTGCCAGGCGTAATATCCTGCAGCCCAGACTGGCCCGACTGCCAAAGCACACGGTATCTACAGCGAGGACCTTGCTGGGAGCCAAGAAGAACACGCATTCAGCTGGATACAGCAGCAGCACCGACAAGTCACTGGGTTCACAGCCCTTTCTTGGCAGAGGCACCTAGTGATGCCTTCAAGACTGACACATAAAGCAGCTCACCCCACAACAAGGCATGGCAAGACATACAGGATTCCTCTATCATGTTTGTTTCTCCCATCTGTTGGCTTCAGGCATCCCCCATAACCCATGTATCAGGGGTACAAGTGGTAACATGAGCCCACATAGGGCTGAGCAGAGCTTTGCCTTTTGCTGGAGCACAGGCTATGCTGCCACCCTGAGCACCTCTAGGCACAGAGAAGATGGAGGCAGCTTTCCACAGCTGGAGTTCCCATTACCAGGGGTAAACCAAACCCAGACCAAAGCCTTATTTGAGCAAAACTGTTTTCCCAGGTAATACACAGTCCCTATTGCTCTAGTAAAGTACACCTCTAATGAACTGGTGGAAAGTCTCATTTTCCAGCTTTGCCGGAGGCAGTTCGTTTCCCAAAGTCCTGCTCCAAATATCACCAACGGCTCCAGCTGCCCTGGAGCCCAGCATAGCTGGGAATGTGTGCAACTCAGAATATGCAGCCAAGGAAGAACAGATCATAGCAGGGAGAACAGCAGGATGGACTGGAGGGGGCCAAGTCTTCTGCAACCTTTATCTCAACTACTCAAGACATCATGGCCTGCCTGTGACAACAGGCTAACAGTGACAGCTTGACAGCCTAGCCCAAACTCCGGGCTTTAGAGCACTTCCATTAATAAACATGAGATGCTTTGCTCCCTCGTGCTCTTTCCAGTCACAAAGACATTGAACACCTCTCTGATTTGTCTGTCGAGCCCATGATCTTGGAGCCTTTCATGAGATGCTTAGTGCTTACCCTTACTTTAGGTGCAATGTCCTCTCATAACTGATCACTTCCACTTGCATATTCACTAGGACATGAGAAAAACTAAAATAAGTGTGAAAAAAACCTTTCCTATTTTATGTACAGTAATGCTGTGGGGAGCCAGCTGTCAGGAGCACGGATAGGAGCCTGCATGTGTGGGTCGGACCACCCAGGCTGGGCTTGGCAGGATGGCACAGAGCAGCCTTGCTCACAGCCTGGCTACTAACCCACTAGCCAAAGGCTGCCTGGGCATCGCCCTACCTCTACAGGCTGCAGTTTGTTCCTTCTAGTGGTGCAACTGGCCAGGTCCTGATAGGAGCCCAGTCCTGAGAATCTTTAAATCTAGCTGCTGAAAACAGCAGGACTAATGTCTTTGTGGTATAAAGCAAAAAACTCTTGTTTTGTGGTGTTAAGTAAAGTGTCCATCAAGGCAACAGGATCCTACATGATTCCCTTGGTCAATAGGAGGGTACCAGTCCTCCCACCTCTCCCCACATCCCACACAGCACCAACAGAGCTGTGGACCCCAGTAGCAGCACAGAACTGCCTGTGAGGAAGCTGCGAAGGCCACTGACTCCAGCCAGCACCAAGATATAATTGGAGCCTTTGAAAGGTGAGAAATTTTTCCACCAGTTCTAGAAATAAATGTCTCTGAAGTTGAGTGCTGTGGATGGCAGTTTCTTGCAAGGGTATTTTTTATGGTAACTGGGCTAAGTTTAGAAATCTACTTACAAATAGCACGGAAGCTCCTCTCAGCACAGTTCAGGAGACAGATAATTTGCTGATGGTTAAGGACTTATTTTTTAGCATAGCGCTGTAGGTGTGTGATGGTCTTGCTGCACTCTCTCAACATGAGAAGAATCTAACAGCTCAATGGGAAGAGGGGCCCATTACACCATGAGTCAAATGAGACGGAGATAGACCTAAGCCTGGGAGTCAAATATCAGCTGTGACTTCCTTGCCAGCCACACCTAGGCTGGGTACAGGGACCCCCTCCCCACAGCAGCACTTTGCTCACTATCCCCATCCCCATCCCTGCTGCACACTCACTGCTTGGCTGCACCCACCCAGTTCTACCCATACACATAGAGATGTGCCAGAGCCCTGGAAACATGATGATGGTGGTGGAGGTTCTATTGTGCTTACCACCTGCTCTCCACATGGTTGACTTTTGAGGCTCAGTGGTAGGAAAGCCATCAGTCCAGGGGTCCCAAGTGGGAGTTCCCCTTCCAATGGGGCAAAATCAGCCTATGCAAAGGGCAGCAGTGAGCTGAGATTATTTCTTTCCTTGGTTTCTAACACAGTAAGTGCTAGCAGTGTAATTGTCAGGAAATGTTGCAGCTTCAGCAAAGCTCTGGATCATCTGCTAGTCAGGGGCTAGCGGAACACAGCCCTGAAAGCCCAGACCCAGTGAAGTGAAGTCAGGACACCCTGGCAGCCTTACCATGTAATTTTCTTGCTTGGACAGGTGTGTGCCACAGTTTGACTGCAGCCCCTGTGTATTCAGTCCATTTCCTATTTTTTCCAAGACCAAATTTAAGATATAAACTGAGCACCTGGCACCAGTTCACAGGCGGGTTTTTTGTGGCAGCACAGGGAGGTCTTGTTCTCATTACTCCTCTCCTCGGGGGTGGTCCCAGTGCTCACGTGCTTGTGCATCCACTGTGGCACCAGCAAACACCTTCCAATCATCCATATGAGTGCATGGCTCATTGTTTCCAGATGCAAAGCGCTTTTTTTCCCACAGAAATTTGTTGCTGCTGTTTGTTTGTTTGTCTTGGGTTAAATAACCATGGACCTAAAAGAGGTGCTGCTTTCCCGCCACAGCTCTAAAGGAAGAGGGCAACATCCACAGTCGTTTATCTTTCCCTGGGATGTTGGGATGGGGTCTACTGACAGTGTTGCTTTTCCCCGGTGTCTGCGTGGGACACATCTGGGAAGGAGGATGACGTGGCTTCTGTGGGTGGAGATCACCCACAGATCAGGAAGGTGGTGCAGAAAGAAGCACACAGCTCAGGAGTTCTTGGGGACATCCAGAGGAGATGGAAGAGATTTGGGTAAGAAAGACGTGCCAATACAGGTTCTTGGTGTATTAAAATCTCTTCACGAGGCTTAGAAGCAGCAGCAACTGAGCTCTCCTAGGGCTCCCCAGGGAGGCCAGCAGTGTTGAAGCAGATCAAGCACTTAATTGGGGTTTAATTCTGAAGGTCTTGATCTCCTGAGTGACACTGGGCAAAACACTTCCCATACCTATTTCTCCACCTGCACTACCATGATGGTCACATCTCCCAGAGGGCTTCGGGGGCTGCTGATGACCAGCACTGCCTCAAACTAGTCCTGCTGAAATTTCTCAGGTTCAGCCATGGAGGTTTGCAAGTACCATTTTGCTCAAAGCTGGACAAAGACTCAAAAAGCAGAAGATGACCTTGGTGTACTCTTTTCTACCTTATTCCTTAACATTTACCTCAGGGAGACCACGCTACCTTGCAAACACAGTCCATGATCTGGCACACCAGGCTGGAATTACAGAGCCTGCAGACATACCAGTACTGCTGCCTCGTGTCAGACTTACCAAGGCATCATCTGCTCCTTCTCTGCCCTGGATTCCACATTTATTATGGCAAAATGTGAATGATGGGAGCCTGCATGCACTTGACCGTCCAAAAAGCAACCTCCTGCTGTTTGAATTGCTATCCCAAGGCTCAGCCAAGCACATATGTTAAAAATAAAGGAATGGAAATCCAGAGTTCTGACTCCAAAAGCATTTGCTGGGTGATATAAAGAAAGGAGGTCCCTGGGCTCAGCCTGTGCCAGATGTTGCAAGAGGGAGCTGCAGTCCCTGAACTCACTTGGAGACCGTGTCTGCCATAAGTGATTCATTTGGTTGTTCCAAGAAGGTAAAAGCCTGTGAGGAACTGTGCAGCTGAAGGTCCCATCCAGACATGTAGTGTTGGTGTCACAGCATCCCTGTGGAGCTGTGTTGTGCTGCAGAAGCTGGGAGAGGGTCAGGCTGGGATGTGAACATGTCATGGACAAGGTTTGGGGATGCAGAAGCTCAGCAAGAAGAGACAAAGGTGCTGTGAGGCTCTCTCTGATGCCTCTTTCCCATGCTAAGCCATCCCACAGGGTTTTGAAATGGGAAACAAGTCATGAAGAGCACAACATCTTTAAGGATAATCCATGCACAGAGGAAAAGAGAAGAACCTGTGTCTGCAGTGCAGAGCCCAGATCAAATCTTCCCTGTCTTGTGCTGACACGTCCATGCTAGTGTAACCTTGCCCATGTGTCATAAGCAATGGGGAGCTGGGCACACACTGCTGCCCCATAGGGACCTGGGCTTGTGGCTGATAAGGACCACAGCTGTTAAGGTTCATGCTGCCTCATTCTCTCTGCTGCTGCTAGTGGGATTTATCTAACCTGCGTGAGTAAACCAGGTACAATCTAACCTTCATGTTGGTGACAGATGTGCTTGTGCCAGCTCCTGCAGAGGCCCCTGGCAGGTCAGAGGGGAGTGCTCAGTGTAGGAAAGGACAGATCTCATCTGTCCCATTGCCAGCGTTTTGCAGGACACCAAACACTGACCTCACCGTGAGACCTGTTGCCTTTGGCACGTCCCTTTCCCCACTCCACTTGCTTTTCCACAGGCAGCAGACACGGAGTGCCATTTTACCCCAGGATCCCATCTGCTGCCCATGTGTTGCTGCTGAGCTGAGCCCACCGGGGTGGCTGGACCCCTGTGCCCAGTTTTCCCTGCCTTGAAACCAGGGAAGGTGAGAGTTGTGCGGGAGCCAGGAGGGGAGCATCCCTGGAGCCTCCTGCAGCACCTTCCCAGGACACAGCTCAGAGCCAAGGGGAAAGATACCTTCAGGGGCTGCACACATTTCCCAGCTAGACCCCGTTACAGCCCCAGCATTTCCTTCTGAGCTTGTCAACATCCAGCTGTGGGTTCCTGGTTGAGACAAGGGGAGGTTGGCATTGCCCCAGGGGCCATGTCAGAGTAGGGGCTGGGCTGGGTTAGCTTTGGGTAGAGGGATGAGGAATGAGCCTAGCCCCATCCTTCCCATCTGGTGCTCAGCTGTTTCTAGTTTTCCCCTTCCCTTTTTTCTCATTTAAGCTGGTATTTTCATGCTGTACTGATAAGAGAAAAGAGGCCTGGGAGTGGGTGGTTTGGTGGCTGGGGCTTAGCTGCTGGGTGTCTACAGCGCAGACACCAGTGATGGAGGGGTCCAGCTAGACCCTTTTTCCAAAATCAGCCCTGGAAATACTGCAAGTGAGTTGTGGGAATGTTAGACACTGGAACTTGATAAATTCATGGAAGACTTATATGATGTTACTTCTTCTGGTATGGATGGTTCACCACGTTCAGCATTAAACCCAGGATAGCAGGAGGGAGATACAATGAGCTCTCAGGTCTGTGAACAGCTGATGGCCATCTGGGCCAACTGGTATGAAAGAAGTGGTTATAAAGACATAGTAGAAATGCTAGGATCAGGACTGGCCCTTTCTTCTGCTCCCCAGACAAGCACAGGATTTTCCTCTTCTGCCTGCTTTAGTAATGGAAAGGATGAGATGTCTCCATGAGTTCATGGACCGTGCTAAGGGGAAAACCTCCAGGTCTCCTCACCGCAGTGTTTTGTGTCTACCCACCTCCCAAAGTGGGTCAGTAAATTAACAATGCTTACCTCTGTGCTTGCTGAAACCCCACCAGCCGTCTCGCACAGATGACCGTTGAGGTGATGAGGAGGGTTAATTGACCCTGACAAATATTTACCTGTTTCTCTGGACTTACAGAAACCTCACTCCAGCTCCAGCTTTGAAGTGGAGTTCAAAGCCCCAGCGATGCCGACATCTCAGGGGGGAGCAAGCTCTCCCCTGTGTGCAAAAACACTGGTTACAAGGAGGGGAACCGTATGCCCTGCCTTTCTTGGAGGGCACTCTGCACAGCACTGGCATCTTCCATCACCTCACAGGGTCCTCTTCGTCTCCCCACACCAGGGTAAGAGCTGCTTTGCCATTTGTCTGGAGTCTGCGTTAAGTAAACAACTCAAAGAAAGGCCTTTTTCCAGCAAAGTGGCAGAATATGCTTCTCATATTTTTTTATTTCTAGCCTCTGAATGGTGTCAACAGAGATTGGGCTCAGCTGTACATCTGTGGTGGGCTCATATTTTTAAAAAATGGTCAGTTTGGACTGCACAAATAAGCACTTGTGAAAAGAATCCTGTTTCTTTAAGTGAAGCCAGTAAATGCTCTGATTTAGTTAAGGCATTAGGATTTGGCTGTAATTTTATTTTTCACCAAACTTAAAGCTGGGTGAGGTGGAATTGTTTTTTATTTTCAGAACAGGTAGAGTTCAGGCAGCGGGAACGCAATCTTCATCAGCCACATCCTTCTTGGTCTGCTGGTGTCACCTGCCCTGTGCACTGTTGACCACTCTCCATGCCTTTCGTTCATTTGGTAAGAGGCAAATCAGATCACTGTATTTTGAAAGATGCTCCATTCCTGGCAGACTGGGGATTGCTTCCTCAGTAAGAGCTGAGAGCAGCAGGTCTGACCATTTCATGTTCGGGAAACTGAGCCAGACCATAATGGATCAGTGGTGGTCTTGCCAGCCTCTCCTGCCTGACAGTAAAATCTCACGAGATGCCTTGAAGAAGGTGCAGAAGACCCCTAATAAACACTTTGGGTTTAATCTGCTGTTTGGGAGGGTTTAACCCTAATGACAGTTCTTCTATACCTGCTGGGACCCCACAGGCCCACAGAGCAAAGCAAGTGCTCTGAAACTCCTGCAGAAGCTAAAAGGAAGAGTACGTGATGGGGAAAAGGGTGATAAACCAGAGCCCAAGCACCAGTACATCTCTGGGCTTCTCCTTGAGGCAAATGAAATTCTTTGCTCCCTTAACAGACACATCCTCTCACTTCACTCTCTTTCTGCGCATCTTGTCTTTCAGATACCACCCACAGTTGATGATCACACCAATAAATTCCAGGACCTGGGGCATCCTTGTTTCTTCTGCTGGGGCAGCCCTGCAGTGAAAGAGCTGAGCGATAGGTGTTGACCTCACTGAACGCAGGAAATACACAGCTAAAACAACTGAACAAATAATTTGCAGAAAAATCCTTCATTATATTAAACATCCAAATAAAAACTGTGACAATCTTGAGTGCACTGGCTCTTCAGCATCCCCTCTGAACATGGTTTGTAATTATTATTACTTTTTTACTCTACAGAGCACTTCAATAGTCAATGTGGTCAAGGTAAACTGAAATCACATTTCCAACCAACACTCATACAATTAACCAAGCCAGTAAAGCACCGGTTAAATATTATGTATGCAGATTTTGTTTTTTGTTTTACATTTAATATTTGTAACTCTATATATTTGAGTGAAATAGCCACAGATTGTGTTATGTGGTGGCTGTATAGGCTGTCCAGTCAAGAAACCATAACTTTTTTAACTGTGGTCCCTGCAGCTAATCAACACTAAAATGACTTCAAAAATCTACACCTGACTCTGATTCTTTTCTACAAAAACATGAGCTAAAAATGCACCAGTAAAGTTTGAAAAAGTTCATATTTCTGAATTTGTATGAATAAGCACAGGCCATTTCCTTCCCATATTTGATTAGTTCCAATAAACCAGTAGCTTACTCCTTAAACAAAATGCTGAATATTTGTACAGAAGCTTAAGGGTCACCCAGTGAAGGATTTTATGCAAATCATCACAGTGAGTTTTTCATGATTTTTGATCTGTAATTGATAATCATTATAGAAAGCGAATAAATGGAAACAACACATTATGCTTTTAGCATATGGCTAATGGAAAGGCTAATTGGACTGGGCAGGAGTCACTTCCTAGTGACTGTGCTGCTTGGAGATCACTGCCCACTTGGCCTTCAAACACAATCCTACTCAGCAGTCCCTAAAAGACAGCCCATCGAGAATCAAACTAATTCCAACATGCAGCTGTTAAGGGCGAGGATTTTCTTTAGCAAACACAGGTGTGCATTATATAATGTTCAAAAAATGGAAATATTTCAGCAAGGAGCTGCGCATGCAGCCACCACAGCTACTCAAGGAAGTCAGGTAATTGTGATTTAGAACATTTCATGCCCAAGTGGATTTGTTTATGCTTAATCACATGACATATTATCTTTTCCATGTGTAAACTCCTCCCCACTTCATCTGTTAATGGGCTGTTTAACTTCTATTGTAGGAGGTAACTATTTTACCTCTCTGAACGCCAGTATTTTAAGCTCCTCAGACCGCTATCGTGTCCTTCTGCAACCAAACAATCATCTCTGAAAGAATTTTAGGAAGGAGGAGAACAGAACCTCTCCTGTATCCTGCTCAGGGTATGAGGATACAGAGGTTAAGGGACTTGCTTATGGTTGGGGAGGGAGATTGTCAGGACCATAAATTAAACCCAGCTCCCGGGAGTCCATGCTCATCACAAGACCATTTTGCCCTGTAAAATTAAAACCTGTCATTAGTCTGCTCTGATGCAATCTGTCTGTGCAGAACAAGAAATGTAAATATTTTGTAGCAGTAGGTATTAATTTGTAGCATTAATAAAGTTTGCAGCACTGAACCCTGAATTGGTTCTTTATTAGGCTTTGCCCCATAATCCAAAATATTTTGATCTTTGGATATAACCACCAAATATGTTGAAAATTCCTTGCAGCTCAAATCATACCCTTCCTATTCATTTGAAGAGAGTTAGAGGGGAAACCTGTGACCTGCAGAGGTTTCGGGATAGATCCAGCAATGGTTCAGTCTCTATGAATTCGTCTTTTTTTCAAAATTCTTGGGGGTTCAGGACTGGGAATGACCTTTCCCATTTGTTTGGGCAGCCACACCAGTGGTGGGTTACCATCGTCTCCCTTCTGTCTCTCGCTCAGTATCTCTGCTGTAATTAACGCAACATTCCCTTGCAGGAGCAAGACTTGGTGCTGCCCAGACCAGTTACAGGACTTTTAGGAAGAGCACCCATTTACCATCAGAGATGGACAGCAAAGACCTAAGTATAAAGGGAATGCTGCTATGCCTCTACCCTAGGCTGCATTTCAAAGGCATCATTGACGTAAGAGAACAAAGCAAAATATTCTCTTTTATTGTTTTTTTAAACTGAGCGTGAAGTCTATGGGCTGAAACACTGAATTTGATGGACAGCATCTCAGCAAAGGGCCAAAACTGTCTTAAACTCCAAGCTTAACCTTCTATCAGGCTAAGAAAATACAACATAAATAATGCTTATGTAGCACCTTTCATGCGAACATCCCAGGACGCTCCACAATCAAACTCAAACACAATCAATCATGGAGATGTGAGCAGCGCTCACCAAGGAAAACAGAAAGCAGGGGAGGCTCGGCAGGCATGAGTAGTTCAACTGCCATGAGCACCTGGCTTCCAAAGGGAAGGGCTGGACAGGCAGTGATGGGTAAGCAGATGCCAGCAGGGTGTGGGAATCGTTGTGAGGCGGAGAAGGGATCTCCCAGGTTGGAATGGGACCTTACAAGTCGGGTAATTCAGCCTTACTGGGGCTATGTTCTTGGGGTGCAGCCACCATCTCCTCCTGCTGCCCCTAAAGCACACCTCGCTGCAGGGTCCTTCAGCCTGTGAGAACCCACCTTAGCCCAAACTTCATTCACAAAACAACCATTGCTTGTGTTTTGCAAAACAATGTGGTCAAAAAAATATGTTACCAGAATGGGAAAACTTCATTTTCTAAACAACTTCATTATTTAAAATAATTTACAACTCAGAATGTCATTGTTCTGTCTGCAAGGCACAGTAAAATACCTGATAAACCATGAACTCTATGACCAGGAGAGATTCCCCCTAAAACTGCTGCAGCTTAGGAGTAAAGATACTCTTTCCAACATGCTGGATCTTACTTCAGATCCTTGCTCAGGTGGCTGGGTTCTCCACATCATCTGTCCACGTGAGTGCCCGAAGCTCTGTGTGACTGAGTCTGCTCGGACAAGGCTTACCAACCACTCTTCAGCTCTGAAAGTGCTTCTACAGCCCTTAACAAATCTATCCCTGCATGCTTTAGAGGCAAAATGTGATTTTTCAACGAAAGTGAAACAATTTCTTGGGGGTCTTTGTTCAAATTAAACCAGAAAAGAAAAAAAAATTTAAAAAAGCCAAACCAATGAACACCAAACACCAAACCACTTTTTAAAATCAAATCATCTGTAAGGTTTTGACTTGAATAAGGCAGCAATTTGGTGTGGTTAAGGGAAAACGTGCAAAGAAAGGGAAGAACAGCCACATCTACTATACTTGGCAAATTAATTAATTTTACTATGATTTATACCTGTAGCAGCTCATCCAGATGTCTGTGATTGCTCTTTAGAAACCTTCTGCCGTCCCCCTAGAACAAACCTTATTCCCTGTGTAAGAATAAAAGCTTTTCCAACATTTTTGAAAGACCTAAATTTTGCCTCTCTGATTCTTTACAGAGGAACAGTGATCAGTTCCTCAGAAGGACTATTGGTCTTGGCTGATGCACATGGCAGCAAATACATGGCCCGAAAGTAGAGATTTAGTCTAAATCTGCAGGACACCTGGACCCAGCTGAGCTTTGCTCACTGCACTTGCGACAATCCACGATTTACAAAGATAATCCTCAGACATTTCAAGCTGGGCTGACGATAGACACATTTCTAGCCCATGCCATCAACTCCATTCATCTGGAACAGGTGCCAAGCTTATGAAATCCTCCTGCCGTGTGGTAGACACCACGGCATGCTTCATTAGCAGCCAGCCGAGCAGCTCACTACCTCCAACTCCCAGGCATTGCAAACAGTCTGGAGATCAGAGCCCCAAACCTGGGAAGCAAAGGAGGCAAGGTTTCAAAGGCAGAGGGGGATTTAGGCAGACAATGCCGGACTCTGTCAAACCTGTTCCCAGCCCCTCTCATCCTCACTCGTTTGAGTGAACGCAGCTGTCTGTCTTTTCTAATTCAAGGGTACAATGCTGTGACTGGAAGTGCTAGATGTGGCCATGGCGGTCTTGTTAAAAACAACATCTAATAAATTGCCAAATGCCATTTCCCCTGGATAACCTCCTTAGATGAAAACTCTCCGTATCGGTCGGGGCTGCTTTGATGTGTCCTTCTGCTCTTTCAGCCCAGATGTTGTCATAGATTTGCTGACGATGACTGCAAGCCAGCTTTGAAACGCGCTCTGGCAAGAAATACTTTCCCATCCCATCTCAGATAGGGTCTGCTTTCTCTCTCCCCCCTCACATTTTTGGTACTGAGGCCACTGGGATGAATAAAGGCTCTTTGTTCATTTAGTCATTTCTCTACTTGCTGATGCTATTTTTTTTTTTATTTTTAAAAAACTAAATTGAAATGACAGTGGCAGCAGTTCAACAGATGAAATAGCTTTCAAATACTGCAGTGACAGCCAGTGCTTGGACACCATTTTCAGCTAAAAATACAGACAATGAAAAGGAGCAGGAGCATTAAGAGCCCAGAAATCTTTCTCCCCCTCTCTTCAACCTCAGGAAAAACAAAAAAAAAATTCTACAGAGTGAGGAAATTCTCCATTTTTCTGTTTAATTTTATGGTGATGTACTCTCTTTCAGAGGAGCTGGCACTCCTGTGGCTGCTCCTGTATAGGATGAGGAAAAACAACCTGAAATTGTACCAGGGGAGGTTTAGATTGGGAAAATGTCTTTACTGAAAGACTAGTGAAGTTGTGGAGTCTCCACTCCTGGGGTTATTTAAAAGATGAGTAGGTGTAGGTGGATGAAATGCTGAGGGATATGATAGAGTAGTGGACAGGCATATTTGGGCTTGGTGATCTCAAAGGTCTTTTCCAACCTAGCAGCTCTATGATCCTGTGTGTTGTTGCACTCACAATTGGACTTGATGACCTTGGAGCTCTTTTTGAACCTTAATAATTCCATGATTCTATGAGTCAGTGGTGAACTTGGCAGTGTTGGGTTTATAGTTGCACTTGATGACCTTGGAGCTCTTTTCCACCTCTGAGTCCACGATTCCACAGTTTAGTGGAGGACTTGGTAATGTGAGGTTAACAGTTGGACTTGATGACCCTGGGTCCTGCACTTGGGGCACAACAACCCTGTGTAGCTACAGACTAGGAGAAGTCTGGCTGGAAAGCTGCCTGGAAGAGAAGATTGATAGGAGGAAAAGGTTGGTTGACAGTGACTGAACATGAGCCAGCAGAGTACCCAGGTGGCCAAGAAGACCAGTGGCATCCTGGCTTGGATCAGAAACGGTGTGACCAGCAGGTCCAGGGAGGTTATTCTCCCTCTGGACTCGGCCCTGGTGAAACTGCTCCTTGAATCCTGTGTTCAGTTCTGGGCCCCTCACCACAAGAAGGATGTTGAGGCTCTGGAGCGAGTCCAGAGAAGAGCAACAAAGTTGGTGAAGGGGCTGGAGAACAGGCCTTATGGGGAATGGTTGAGAGAGCTGGGGTTGTTTAGCCTGGAGGAGGCTGAGGGGAGACCTCATTGCTCTCTCCAACTACCTGAAAGGAGGTTGTGGAGAGGAGGGAGCTGGGCTCTTCTCCCAAGTGACAGGGGACAGGACAAGAGGGAATGGCCTCAAGCTCCACCAGGGGAGGTTAAGGCTGAACACCAAGAAAAAAATATTTCCCAGAAAGGGTCATTGGAAGAGGCTGCCCAGGGAGGGGATTGATTCACCTACCCTGGAGGTGTTTAAGGGACGGGTGGACGACATTGTTTAGTGTTTGACAGGAATGGTTGAACTCGATGATCCGGTGGGTCTCTTCCAGCCTGGTGATTCTATGATTCTAAACAATTCCACAATTCTCTGACTTTACAGTACATCTACCTCAGCCCATCAGTGGCTTTGGGTGTCTCACCCAGTGCTCTGCTCTGGAACAACCTGACGACTGCGAGACACCCCCGTGTCGTTGTGCTGCGGGTGGGAGCAGAGTGAGCGGTATGGGAGCTCGACGGGCTCCCCGGGGGCGCCAGAGACATCGCCAGCCACCGGCCCCGGCAGCGCCTCCAGAGTCCGCCAGGGGGCGCCCGAGACGGAGGGCGGGGCAGGGCCAGTGGGAAAGGGGGCGAGGCCTGTTGACGCAAGCTTTGAGGGAGCGGAGGGGCGGCCAATGTCGGGAGGGCGTGGCTTGTGTGGCAAGGGGCGTGGCTTGTACATACAGGGGCGCGGACTGTTTTGCGAATGGGAGAGGCTTTGAGGTGAGGGGGCGTGGTTTGTGCTCGCGGTGGGCGGGACTTGTGCGTTCAGGGCATTGGCTGTTTGGCGAGTGGGCGACGCTAGTGTGCGCGGGGGTGGGGTCTGTGCGTACCTCGGGGCGGAAGCGCGGGGCGGGGCGGAAGCGCGGGGCGGGGCGGAAGCGCGGGTTCCGTGGTGATGGAGCAGCTGGAGCGGTGCGGGCGCGGGCTGCGGGCCGCGTTGGCCGCTGGGCGGGTTCGCCGCAGGCTGCCCTGGCTCCTCGTCACCATCGTCCTCCTCGGGTCCGCCCTCAAGGATGGAGACCTGGTGCCCGAGACGCCCATGCAGAACAAGCGGAACCCGCTCAACGTGTGAGTAGGGGGCGAGGGGGCTGCCGTGGGCCCTGACCGCTCCTCGGTCTGGGAAGGCCTTAACGGGAGCCCCTGCTGTGGCCCTTCGTCTGCCTCTACGTCTGGTGGGGCCCTTATGGGATCCTCTGCTGTGACCTTGGTCCACTCCTAGGCTGGTGGGCGGCTGTGGGGACCCTGCTGTGGCCCTCGATCCGTTCCTGGCCCTGGAGGCTGTGGGGAGCCGTGCAGTGCCCCCTGCTCTGCTCCTGGCCCTGGGGGCTGTTGGGGGCCCCTGCTGTAGCCCTTCATCTACCTCTGGACTTGGGCGGCCGAGGGCCTTTATGGGATCACCTGCTGTGACCCTGGTCCGGTCCCCAGCCTCGGGAACCGAGGTGGCCTTGGGTGGCAGCCAGGGTAGGAGGAAAGATCACAGGGCGGTGTTGATGATTGTCACTGAGCTGTCCTGAATGCAAGAGGAGGAAAACAGGTGTTTCAGCGTCTTTAGTACAAGCAGAGTTACTGCAGCCCTTGTGTAGTGTTTGGACAGTGATTTAACCAGATTAGGAATTGTTCAGAGCTGCCTTTGGACACTTAACAATGTGAGGAGAGCAATAATGAGATAATAATAATAACGAGAGAGTTCTCGATAAATTGTGTGCACTGTTTTTATATCAAGTAAATGAAGAAACTTGCCTTCAGAAGATTAATATATTAGACCTTCTTAGAACTTGGCAACTGCTGCTTGTGTGGGCCTGGCAGAGGTAGTGTTTTCATAGCAGGGGGGAGCTGCCCAGGAAGGTGTAGAGTCTCCATCCCTGGAGATATATAAAAGATGGGTAGATGAGGTACTTAAAGATATGGTTTAGTGGCAAATAGGTATGGTTGGACTTGATCTCGGAGATCTTTTCCAACCTAGTGATTCTGTGATTCTATAAGTGGGGCTGGTGCCTGTGCTGTACCAGCTGCAAACCAAAAGGAAAACTGAAATCTTTTCTTTCCCCTGGGCCTTGGGGAGTTTTGCACCTTGTTGATGGGAGTTTGTCATTTGGTGAAGTGTGGGAGAGCAGCTGCTTTTAGTGCCATTGAAAAGAACACTGAGAGAGTGCATTGATCTAGCAGTAAAACCACACTGCGCTTCAATGGTTCTCATGACATCACAGCAAAAATCTTGAAGGCTGAGAATGAATTCAGTGATAGGAGGGCTTGTGTTTGGTGAAGGAAAGCTCTCATCACCTAGAAGGACAGCAAAGGAGCAAAACATATTACACTACTCTTTTATTTTATAAGGTGATAACAGGGGGGAAGTTTCTTGGGCTGATTAGGGAAAAGAGTCAGCCCTTCTCTTGGCTGTCCTATTCAGTGTAAGAGGGTGAGGTTGCAAAGCAAAGATAATTGAGATGAAGGGGGAGGGTCAGAAAAAGGTTGACTGTGGTCAGGATGGCAAGCTAAAAATACATTCTTTGCAGCTGCGTTCTGAGTAGGGCAGAGTGGAGTGGGTTTGTAGGGTAAAAGTGATTGCAAAACCGAACTGCAAGTCTGAGCAAGGCTCTAAGTCTGAGGGAATGCTGCCTGGGAAGCAGTTGAAGTATCTGGTTGAGGAGGTGTTTAGGTGTCATTCCTCAGAGGAACAGTGAGGAGAGGGTTAAGATTGTAGTTGGGTTTTACTTTGAGAGGAAGGCAAAAGTGTCTTGATTTAGGCAGCTCTAAACACTGACCTTGAAATCACACTTCTTCAAACAGTCGCACTAAACCTCTGCTGCTATGAAGTTTCACACATGCATGTTGAAATGCATGCATGAAATCTGCCAAGCAAGTAGAATATAATACTGTTCACTTGTTTGATAATAGAGATGGTTCCTGTTGTTAAGGACAAGAGCAGGCTGAACAGCACAGCATTTATAGGCGATAGGAAGAGAGGAGATGGCCTCAAGTTGCACCAGGGCAGGTTCAGGTTGGACATCAGGAAAAATGTCTTCATGAAAAGGGTTCTCAGGCCTTGGCAGAGGCTGCCCAGGGAGGTGGTGGAGTCCCCATCTCTGGAAGGTTTTAAAGGACAAGTAGATGAGGTGCTTGGGGATATGATTTAGTAGTAGGCAGGCACAGTTGGACTTAATGATCTCAAAGGTCTTTTCCAGCTATGTGATTCTATGATTCTGTGTTTCTCTCTTGGCTTTTCTTTGGCAGATATTTTGTGAAGGTGGCTTGGGCATGGACATTCTGGCTTCTGCTGCCCTTCATTGCAGTCACCACCTACCAATTTGCTGAGACCAAGTACCTTTACGGTCCCACGAAGAGTGCTCTGGCAGCGCTGCGGCGGCTCAGTGCCCTGCTGGTGGGCACAGCAGTCTGGTACGTCTGCACTGGATTCTTCATGTATATCGAGAATCTTACCGGCACGTGCTCTACTTCAGGGAAACTCGGTGAGCCTCGCCGGCTGTACGCCACCAAGCAAGAGTGCCACCAGGACAACGGGATCTGGAATGGTTTTGATATCTCAGGGCACTGCTTTCTGCTCTCGTACTGTGCTCTGATGATTATGGAGGAAGTGGCTGTGCTGGAAGGCTTGTCCGTAGACTTGAACTCTAGGCTGCGTGTTGTGATCAACGGCCTGTTTGTTTTGTTGTGTTTTCTCACCATGATCTGGGTGTTCATGTTTCTCTGTACTGCCGTGTATTTCCATGACTTCAGTCAAAAGCTTCTCGGTGTGCTGATAGGTGTGGCAGCCTGGTATGGGACGTACAGATTTTGGTACCTGAAACCCTTTTCTCCTGGACTACCTCTTCCAAATATACCATTAAGTTCAAAGAAATATAGTTATAGCAGGTAAAATAAGTTTTAAAAATTCAGGATTTGCTTTCAGTACTGGAGTAGTTGAATGTAGGAACGGTTAATGTATTTCCACTGTAAGGAACAAGGTGACAGGCTGAAGGAATCCAAATCTGTACTAGCTGATGGCTGGCAGGTGGTATCGAGCTTCTTACTTGGGAGCGAAAAAAAAAAAAGGTGTGGGAAGAGGTCTGCTCTTGTTTGGGAAGTACTGACTGGCATTCTCAGCAAAGAAATCAGAAATTGAATCTGTTTCTCTAGCTAATAAATGGAGGAGCAGATCCCAGGCTGACAGAAGCCTTTGCTATTTAAGAGCTTGACTGATCTCAAACTAATTCTCCCTCTTTCTTTTTTATTTATTTGTGTCAAAATATCATGGATCCAAGCCTCATACTTCTTGGGGTTTTGATACTCTTATTTGTATTGCCTTATGAGAAAACTCTGAGAACTACAATACTGCCAAGTGTTGCAAAAATATCACTACTTGTTAAAGCAGTAAATAGCTCTGTTGTGAAACTAGATCATCTCATGTTATCAAGTATTCTATACACTGACTTGCCACAAATGCTTCTTAGTTGTTTGCACCTTCTGCAACAAAGAGACTAAGTCTGAGATGTAATAATTTAAGCAGACTGACTTTAAATTTGTGCCTGCCTTTGCCAAGAAGTCTTGAAAAACAAGCCTTAACTTTCCCCTTAAGTGAAGTATCTGTGATAATATTATGTCATTTTATTCTTAAGACAAAAAAACCTCCTTCCATTTTTTCTAAAAAAGTCTAATATTGAAGTGGGAAGAGTATACTTTTTTTAAAAACCTTCTGAGTTGCACACTTTGCAACAATGACTGCTTGGTCATTGTGTTTCTTCTATAAGAATGATGAAATTCTGGTGTTACAAACAAGTTAGCTTAACCTGCTATTTCCCAAATAGCCTGCTTTCACTTTCAAATAAGTGAAAGGCATTGCTTATACTAAGAGCTGCAAAGCAACATGCTTGAAGCAATACTTCTGCTTGCTTATCTAGCAATATCAATAAGCTATTTAATTTTGGTTGCACAGGAGGCTATGGCCACTTTTGATGTGGCTGGAAGGCCACTACTGAATAAAACACTACTGTTATCTAATGAGTAGGTACGAAGTGGGATGGGTTTACTCATCATATCAGTTTAGATGTTGAGCATAGCTTTTGGTTTAAAGAGCATTTCATTATTTCCTAAAGGCTAATTCATGTTGCAATTGCAAACAATTTGTTTGACGGTTGTAGTGATGAGCAAGACAGCCAGAAAGGTCTGTGGGCAAATCTGCTAAGCCAGGACCGAACGTGACCTTTCTGTGGTGTTTGACTCCAAGGTGAAGATTCTGCTGAATATAGAGTATGATGCGCCATAGTCTAATATTGGCATGTTTCTTTTTGCCATCTCAACAGCTCTCTTCCAGTAAGAGAGCGGTAGCATTGCAGCAGTGTTAGTTCCACGCTTGTGGTCTGCTTGTGAGGAGAGCTGAATTCACCTGAATTTCCACCAAATTCAGCAGCAAGTGGGAGTTGCTGTGCATCCTCACAAATCGCCTCACAGGAAGGAGCTGCTTCAGGTTATATATTTTCTGTCAAGCTCCTCCTTTTATTTTTCCATTGAATTATATTTTAAGCTGACTCTTTAGAAAAATTGCACAGATTAACTCATATTGGGTTTGACAAAATCTGTTTTAACAATGCAAATTAATTTGCAGACATTCTTCTGATGTAGTGTAAACCTGTTCCCAATAGAGTTAAGCTAGACCGCAAGCCACTTTCACCATGAAAAAGGGTTATATACCCAGAAGGTTTTCTGATTAATTTCAATAGATATAAACTTCTATTTTAGGTTATCTTTATGTACCTTTGCTGTAGAGACAAGACCCTGGAACAGGAAATGCTGTTTATTTAAAACAACTGACTTGTTGAAGTTGCGTTTGGTTCCACAAATGTTTTTGTGCAATCACTGCGTGGACATTTCTGTCTACTTCTAACCAGTGTCATACACAGTTTTTATTATGGATATGGTTATTCTCAAAACTTTTATTTAAAAACAATGAAAGAAAACCACTTGAAAACTTTATCAGTGTTTGTGTCTTTGAGAACCTGTTTCTGATGTCTATAAAGATCCTGCTGCTGTTCTTTGTGTCCCTGAATGACCCAGCCTCACGGTATTTTTCTGACTGTGAGATGTGCGATCAAACTGACATCGACAATTTTGCAGTATTTGAATGGGTTAATACAGCACAAATTCTCAAATGTACGGTTTATAAAAAGAAACGGAACAAAAAAAGCCATGCCTGACAAAAGTAGGTTTCCTAGCGTGTGCCTCTTGCACCAAGCAGCTGATTACACAGATGTGGACAATTGCTTATTGAAGCAAAGTGAAAGCCTAATCCATAGAAATATATGGAAAAGTTCATGGGCTGTAATACTGCTTGAGAGTTGGGAAATCTTGGCATACGTGTCTTGCTCAGTCCCCAGAGTCCATGTGCCAGCTCTTGGTTTAGAGGGTTCCCTCATGCTCCAGACCTTTTCTCTGCACTTTTCGACTCTTTCAGAGTAAGTCTTTGCTTCCCTGTACTTTAACTGGAAATCACAGCTTGCACATTTTCTGTTCACATACTTGCCATCACCTTTAGCTGACTCCCTTCCCTCCCCCAAATAAACTTTTATCATTAAAATAAAAATGTGGTCTCTCTACAACGGATTTGCAGCCAAAGAGCGGGATTGCTGTGAGAAGCTGCACTTGATGTTCTCTGCCAAAGGCACAAATCCATTCAGCTGTCTACGGTTGATGTTAATTTGTCTTAAGGTTTTTTTAAAAGTACATTTTAAAGATAAATGTTCACATTTTGTAGTGGGTTCCAAAATACAGCACCTGTACTCACAAGAAACATTTGGTCTTTTTCTCTTCCCCCCCCCCCCCCCCTCCGCTTTTCTGCATTACAGTTAATTTAGTACAGTATTCTTTTTGTTCCTGCTGAGCTGTCTTTCTGTGTCTGCAGAATTATTTAGGTAACTTTTGTCTCCCAACACCATACTGGCATGTTACTCATTTCAGCGCATGTTTGCTGAGTTATTATTGCCTGTGTTTCAGTCCAGCCTGTTCTGCAGGCTCCATCACAGTTCTGTCCAGAGCAGCATTTGGCGTGGCTGACGTGGCTGAGGCAGTTCTTGGTCTTGGTACTTTAAAGATGTTACTCCACTGGGGCCAGCAAAGAAGGAGCCTCAGCTGGAACACAGTGGGAACATTAACTGGATTAGGATTCATTTCGCTTCTCGCTTGCCTGGGAGTCTTTCAGATGTTTGCATCACTGAAATCGAGATCAGGCAAACAGGAAAGTTTAGATCTTTCGTAAGAACCTTCTGAACAATTCATACTTTAGATATATCTGAACCTGGGATTTAATTCTTCCTCAGAGGCTTTGTTCAAAGCAAACTTATTTCATGAATGCTTCACTGGTGCTAAATGGTATTCTTGGTTTGCCAGTTTATTTGTGTGTGTTGAAGCTTGGGTTATGAAGCAACTGAAAAAATAGAACCCGTTTTCATGACAAAGTGAGAAACTCCCAGTCATACCCTATGGTGCACTTCAATGGAAATAACTGTAGGGGCTGCTGTGATGTATTCAGTGTTTTGGAAAATCAGGCTTTCCTCGCGAACACAAGTCTATGGTTACTTTTCATAGTACAGTAATATCTGGGGTTTCCACTGTAGCTTAAAGCAGATCCCTGCGGCTTCTCGACAATCAGCCTTTTGCAGCTCTTTTCCTTTGATCAGCCCTTATCTCTGTTCACTCAGAAACCTATTTGCTGGGATTATTTCTTTTCTTAGCTTCATCTCCCCTCCTGGAGCACAGATTAGTAATAAATGCTCTTTACCTCTGCTAGATGCGTGTTTTTCTATGTATATTTTGTCTTTGTTTCTTTTAAGCATTTTGTTAAAGCCTAAGATCAAAGTAGGTAATACTAGCAAAAAAGGCTGTTACGACTCTGAACTCATAATTGACTATTGTTAAAAGGAGTTGGTCTGTCACTATAATGATGTTTACCTGAAAAAAAAAAATGTGTGCTTAGTTTATGGGAACAGAACTACATCTGATGTGCATGAACTTAAAGAAAGAAAGACATGGTAATGATACTGAGTGGCTTGGTTAGATTTTCCTTTTCTTGCGGAACCAGCACTGCCTTTCAGGTGTTTAGAAGGAAATGATTAATTAATTTGAATATGGGAAGGGCACCTTAGTACTTGAACAAAGTACTGGGAAGACAAGCAGTGCCAAGAGGTTGCATTCACTGTGACTCTATCAGTGACAGCCTTTACGTCACAACTCAGTGCTGGAGAAAATGCAGCTGAATACATTGTGGTTCAAAATACTTGACTGTGATTGAGAAAGCCATACAAAACTAGTTGGAAAAGAAAGATGTTGTTAAACCTACAAAGCCTGTTTGCCTCGTATCCCAATGTGTGAGCTGTTGCACCAAACCCAGCAAGGTTGTGCTGATGGAGGATGGTACCCAGGGCCTGCCTTCTGTGCTTTGCAGATGATGGCAGCAAGCAAACATTCAATATGTGCTTGGTGGAGTGTCGGCCTAGACCGCGGCTCTTCCCAGCACTGTGCACTGTTGTTCCAGCATTGCCCTAGGCTGACCTGACTAGTTTAGGTTTTAGAAGAAAGGACGTAAAAATGGTTAGAGTTTTTATACATATATTATTTTCTGTTGATTTTCATTATTTGGAAGTTAAGAGAAAAAAATATGCTTTTTTTTTTTTTTTTTGCTTTATTTTGTTTGTTTTCTGCATTTTGGGGTTTTTTTTTTCCCCCCCCAAGAATGCTTCCTACTGCTATTCTGCAGTAGTTGGCTCTGAGGGCATGGAATGGAAAGAAATTGCTTTTGGTAATCAAAAATAGAAGAGTGTTCCAGGAGGCTTGCAGTGGAGGGACATGACCTTGTGATGTAAAGAGCATGTGCAAAGCAGCTCTTAACTGCACAGTACTTAGTTCTATGTCAAGAAATGCCTGCAGCATTAGAAAGCACCCTCAAACCTGGTTACACTCTGTTCTGATTGCAAAGTAGCTTTATTTGGATAACACTCCTGCAGCTAAAAAGGATTTAGGTCGCGGGAGAGATGAGGTGCTGGCAGGAAAGGGCTGAAACAGGAGGCAGTGAAAGCAGGGGGTTGGACAATGTTATTTTTAAATAAAGGCTTTCAAAGTTATCATTGGTCTGTGCTGTCAGTTAAGAGCTTTTCAGTGAGATTGTTTCTCCTTCATTTCTTAACAAATCTTCCTCAGAAGGTGGAAGGCTCCTTGCAACAGAAATGTTTCTGAGAACAGTGACATATCCTTGGAGGTCTGGATCAGGAGAGTGAAACAAGGGGAGCCTGGGAGAGAAGGGTAGGATGGTGGAGGGGGGTAAAGATAAAAAGAGCTCAAAGCAGATCATTGTACAGTGCAGAAAGACAAAAAAGAGGAAAAAACACCCCAAGCCACTACTGTGAGCTCCCAAGGAGTGGGTGGAGGTTTACACTTCGCTTGTGGATGATCTTTAGCATCAAAGTCATGTGGAAATAGAAATAATCTGCTTTGGCAGTGGCAACTGCTGCCTTCAGGACACAGGTTGCTGCACTTCGCAGCCTCTGCCTGCCTTTGCTGCTCCTGCAGTGGCAGACAGATGTGTTCTGACAGAAGAAGGGGTCATCTCAATTATTGATGGCATATATGGTATGCTTGCTTTCGCAGTGAGGCATTCAAAGCAGACTATCTTCTCTCTGTTTAATCCTTCAGAGGAAAGCGTATAAAATAGCATGGAAAACCGTGACAGAAAATACGTCATTTGGGCGCATTTGGAAATCAGCATGAGGTGAAAAAATACAAAATCTGTTTGTTGTGAATACACCTTATCTGAGAACACAAGTTCTAGTGTCCTTTTGCTACTGCTTAAAACCTTAGATTCAATATTAGAAATGGCTTGGTCTGAAACCTCTCTGATTTATCACCAAAGGCACTTGAGGGATATAAAATCTGTCCCTATTCACAAAATACTTTGCAGATGTTTTCATTTCCATTCTTACCTGTGAGTTTGAACTTTTTCCAAGCAGAATCAGCCAAACGTGGGCTGGGGACTTTGTTCTGTCCCACCAAGGCAGAAGTAGCTTTCCTACAGACTGGTGTAGTAGTAGCAGCTTTGCCAATGGTTTAAACAGGTGTGAAATTACCTCTTATCTTCTGCTGTGCCACTCGTTACTGCAGGTGTGGAGTTATAGTAGTTAGCTCCTCACTCATTTTCATAGTTCTGTTCTGTACCAAAAACACCCTGGGGAGCAAACATCAGGCTTATGGCTGTGCAGTACAGTGGTCTCCCCTTCTAAATGGAACTAGAGCAGAAAAAGTCTGATCCACTAGAGTGACAGCATCTTTTTATGATGACAGCCTGTAATCACCGCAGGGCTGCTTATAGGAACTTACTAATCTTGATTGATTGGGGTGGTGACATTCATCTCTCTGTTTGTTTCAGCATGGTCTTGACTATCAATCCAGTTTGTGCCAGTCACAGTAATTATCTTTTAGCGCTCTCGCAGCTTGTTCTTCCCTAGAGCAAAGTCTTGGTGTTTTTTCAATACCACAGCAAGGAAACAAGTCTCGGTGACAGGGAGTGGCACAGATTTTCAGTTTGTCAAATTTATTCCAAAACACAGGCTTGCTAGTGAATAGTCCTAGCTGAGACCCTGTAGAAAGCTCATTGCTACAGCATCTGTGGCTTCCCAACAGCCACAAAGCAGCACGACTGACCATTCTCACACATTTGATCTGCATTTTGTTCCAGCTGCTGGCTTCCTTATAAGAGTTGTATTTTAACAGTGTGCTTCAAACCCAAACAAACACCTCTTTTCTCCAGTGTTTAGAGTTCTAATTTTCTCTGTGACTTTAAATTTATTCTTTGGGTTAAAAAAAAAAAAAAAGGAGGCGCAAAGTAACAAGCAACAGTCTGGCTAAGCAGTTTCCTTCTGCCTCATTCTTGCGCTGAAATCCTGGGAACTGAGAAATTATTTGCTCTCATTCTCTCTAGATTTCCTCACCTTTTACTTCATAAATATTCCTTTCCAGAAAAATGAAAGGAATCGTGAGCTTTTGGGTATCACCAGGGAATGCGTGTGTAGAACAGCTGACAAAGGTAAAAGGTTGAAATCCTGGTAAGTAAATCTTTATAAATTCTTTTGGTACCTGCTGATGGACCAGATGAATCATGGGTTATGCTTTGTGTTCTTACACCTTTCAGATTAATAAAGGGATCACCCGTGGGGACCCTCCTACATCCCTCTTCAAAAAGCAGCAAAATAACCGTTTCTTCCCTAAGTCACTGACACCATGAAGCAAACACGTAACTTTATTTGGGGGAGTGCGTGTCTGTCATGTTTCACTCAGCAGCCTCAGCTGCAGGTGGTGGATTTGGGTTCTCACATGCCAATATTTAATGTGGCCCTAGTCACTGGGGGTGGCAAGGATAACCCAGTGCCTTTACAGCTACACACGGTGTTGTATTCCAGAAGTATGACAGACCAGCTGGCCTAATAGTGACAAGTCCAGCATGAATTTGTGCATTTTGCATTGTCTAATCTCTCTGTGCTCATCCTTTGTACTTCCTGCTACATATTCCCAGTTTCATGGCTGTATCAAGAACCAAAGCTCCTGGAAATTCTGCTGCTTTCAAATACATAGAGCTAATTTTTGAGTCAGAGGCTAATGCAATTTGTATTGCTTCAGCCAGGCTTGGCATACGTTCCTGAGCCTGGAGATGCAGCACAACTCGCTGGGTATCACCGGAGTGCTTGGAAAGCCTGCCAGAGATGGTCCTAGCAGGCTGAGTATTTACAGAAATGAGCGCTTGGCAAGAGGAGTTCTTATTGTTTCCATGCGAGTTTTATACCAATGCAGTACATGAGAAAAAGCACAAACCACCTGCACATCCCTCAGCCCACAGACATGCTTTGAGGTAAGACTAGAAGGATGTCAAACACATCTAGAAATGTGAAGCCGTTACTCCTCCCACATGGTTTATTGAGGTTCTCAGTTTTCAAAGCATGAGTAGCAGTGAGGCCCGTTATTCTTTCCAGCATGCAAAAGGCACAAGAAAGTCATCAACGTGATTCTGTGCAAAGTCTCTCTAGGAAAACACACACAGCGAGGAAATGACAGGAAGGAGCCCCGATGGCAGAGAAAGCCAAAGTGCCTTCAGGAAAGTGCTGAAAAAGTCTAAAAACGGTCGTACTTTTTCAGAGTCCAGATATGTTCAGTCGGTGAAAGATGCATTGCAAATCCGTGAAGGAAAACTCAAGAAACAGAGACAAAAGGCTTAAAACAATAATCTCCTTCATGTGCCAAAATGCAGGATGGAAGTCAAAATGATTTATCTCAGGAAAAAAGAGCAGCAGTTAAAGACAGACATTCGAGTCTTTAAAAAAAAGCCCACCAGAACCAGGCATAGAAAGTGGATACATTCTAAGAGCAGCTCGATAAAAAATATTCCCTTTAATGAAAATAATTTAAAAAATGGATACTTGAAGAACGCAAATCCACCTTGACTGGAGCCAGCTACTGCACCCAGGAAAGCTTCTGAGCATGACAACACAACTCCTTCTGCGTGAAGAAAGTCCCTGCTACCTGCATGTGTGAAATGTGGCCGGTGAACAATTTGGAAACACAAACGTACAAGACTGAATATCCAAGTCCCAGTAGTTAACTTGGGTGTTGGTAAACTTCCTGGGGTTCCCGTCTCTCCCCCTGGAGCCAGCCGGTGCTGGAGGTGGCATCATTTCCCGGTGGGCGCAGCTGAGCCCATGAGCCCCTGAGCCTCTTGCTGGAGTTGAATACTGAAACCTAAAAAAGGCATTTACAAGTTGACACATTTTTTTTTGTGGTTCTTGTTGTCTTATTTCCTTGCAGTATACATTTCTACTTCTAGACTATGGAATGTTACATTAAACAATATAATTATTCATTACCTTGCTTCAAATTTCATTACAGTTACTGAGGCTTCATCATAATTTCACACAGCACAGAGACACCAAACTAAACACCAAGCAGCCAGCACTAGATGTATTTTTTCTTTAGGTACCAATAAGCAAAATATCCCATTCCCCCCAGAGATCCCATCAGGAAGGAGGCTCCGAAGAAGGAGGGAGGTTTCCGCTTGACCAGCCTGAAGGCATTGGGTACCACTGCGGAGAGGAGTGTGGTATGTATATCTCCCAAAACTTTCCTGAAGGCGAAGCGTTTTTGTATCCTGTCGAAGAAGGACTGTAGGTTAGGCCTGCTGCCATCTTCCCAGTATTTCTTAGAGAGTCCCAGAAACTTGAGGCGGTGCAGGGTAGCTCCTAACAAGACATCGGCCAAAGTAAAGACGCATCCGCAGAGCCAAAGTTCACACTTCTGCCCTGGAGAGAGAGAGAAGTGATAGAGCAGGGAGGGTAAGAAGAAAACCTTAGGTGGGCACCTCAAGGTTTGTTCAAAAGACCCATGAAGGCTGGAGCATTTTTCACTGGACCTAGGGTGATCTTTCTCAGCTTTCTGATGTGCCAAGAGATCAGACCCCACCTACCAGGCTATGTGATAGAGGATATGTATGGCCACAAAGCTGGGAATACAAGATGATCATTTATAGCCCACATGAAGATAGAAATAGGCGTCTGCAAAATTGTTTTGTCACCTCTCTCCCAAGCCAAGACCAACAGGAGATGGCAGCCTCCTGTAGCCAAGAGGTCCCTAGAAAAAGGCCCCTGGCCCCTCTTGAAGGAAGATGCAGAGCGGTGACCTCTTCTGCTGTGTTAGTGCTTGGGGGCAGCAGCAGCATTTGCCCTTGGCTGCACCAGGAGCTGTTTCAGGAGTGTCACGTTTAACTTGTCCTATTTTAGGATTGTAAGAAATCCTCAGGAATGAAAAACATTTGTTGGCCTGGCCTGGCTGCTCTCCCCGTGTGCTGCCTCTGTCCCCTATCCTGCAGCAGGAAGCCAGCTCTGGGACACCAAAACTGGCAGCACATCTACACCAAGAGCCAGACTTTTGGGGGAGGCAGAGCTTGGTGCAATTGCTGGGTATGAGAAGAGCCACCAAAGCATTGATGGCCCCTGATAAGATGTCGAGGAATAAGCCAAACTGTTGTTAGGCTGGAAGAGTTGGGCTGAGGCCAGGAGAGTGTTAAACATTCTCACCATTCCCTTTCAATACTACGAGCAGGGATGGAGCTTAGGCAGATGAAGGGTGACGCAGGCAAGAAAGAACAGAAGAATGGGAACAAAATCTGTCTTCATCAAGCCTGAGTCCATAGCTTTGCACCAGATCCTTAATTCTGGGGCTCTTTCGCTGTCCTGTAGCTGTTACATCAAGGAGGGAGAGAGCAGCACCTTCATTGCACCCCATGCAGGCACTGGTGCTGCCAGGCTGCCTACAGGGCCAGGCCAGGGGAATTACTGGTAATTAGCAGCCCTCATTTGCAGCCACTTGGCAACCTGCCTAATCCTGCTAGAGGCACAAGCCAAGCGGACAGATTGCCTGTGCCTAATTAGTCAATAAATATTGTCAATGACTAATTATCTGGGGGAGTGCTGCAGTTGTAGCCTCCTGGGTGCTCTGGGGACCCTGAGGATGTTCTGGCTTGGAGGTAAAAGAAGTAGGGCTGAGGTGCCTGATATGTTCCTGGGCAAAGGAGAGAGCCCACATGGGGATGGCGACTCACTCACCGGTGAGACCACTCTTTGAATCCTGTGCTCAGTTCTGGGCCCCTCACCACAAGAAGGATGTTGAGGCTCTGGAGTGAGTCCAGAGAAGAACAACAATGCTGGTGAAGGGGCTGGAGAAGAGGCCCTGTGAGGAACGTCTGAGAGAGCTGGGGTTGTTTAGCCTGGAGAAGAGGAGGCTGAGAGGAGACCTCATGGGTCTCTATAACTACCTGAGAAGGAGGTTGTGGAGAGGAGGGAGCTGGGCTCTTCTCCCAAGTGACAGGGGACAGGATGAGAGGGAATGGCCTCAAGCTCCTCTAGGGGAGGTTTAGGCTGAGCATTAGGAAAGATTTTTCATGGAAAGGGTCATTGGGCACTGGCAGAGGCTTCCCAGGGAGGGGGTTGAGTCATCTTCCCTGGAGGTGTTTAAGGGATGGGTGGACAGGGTTCTGAGGGACATGATTTAGTGTTTGATAGGAATGGTTGGACTCGATGATCTGATGGGTCTTTTCCAACCTGCTGATCCTATGATTCTGTGGCTTTGGAAGAGAGCTGTGATTTGGCCCTTCCCCTCTTGGCTCTGGGCTTTCACCCACTGCTGAGGTCTAGAGAAGCATGTGCAAGGGCAATTCATGCCCTTTGTACCTGCAGCAGCCCCAGCTCGGTTCAGCCTGTCGCAGCCAAGCAGAGCGCCTGTGGCAGGATTCACCTCATGCTCCTGCAGCATCTCCCACCCTCCTCCTGCCCTGCTCTGCCTGCAGTCCTGAGCCTTGGGCCAGCAGCTTGGGCTGCGTGGGAGGAGAACTGCTGCACTGCGGCTCCTGGGAAGTTGCCAAAGGGCTGGTGCTCGTGCCCGCGGCTGAGATCCTGGCCAGGCTGTGGGCATGGCAAGGGGGAGCTCAGGGACCTGGAGCAGAGGGCGAGAGCAGCACACACAGATCAAAGGCAGCCAAGTGCCCAGGTGCTGGCGGCAGCAGTCACCACTCTGCTCCAGCCAGTCCTCCGAGGGCACCTCATTAGTCTGGATTCTGAGGAGCTGTCCCAGCACTCAGATTAATTACTGAGGGTGTTTGTTGGAGGCAATTAGGGCAATGCAGGGTGCCACTGGAAATGCAACTGGGCTCTCAGCAAATGCCCAAGCTGGTGCCTTGCAGGACCTTGGCACCTCCAAGTGCCCTTTGGTGCAGCCCCAAGCGTGACGCACGGCTTCCCATGGCTGAGGCCATGCCCTGATTAACTACGTCTGGGCTCTGCTCTGGCCCTGGCATTGCTGTGCTGGCAGCCACAGCCTCTGCAGCTGTGGTTACAAGCCCTGCTGGCACTGGGGATGGAAGGATGACAGTGTCATTTGAGGCTATGGCGGGACAAGCAATGCCCAGCTGTGCCCACACATCCCTGTCTGCCAGGGTTCCAGGGTGACTCTCAGCAGGCACCGAGTCTCGTGTATTTGATGTCAGGGACGGCTGGTGTTGCTCTCTCCCACCCGCTGGTGTTTGACGCAGGTGCTATAAAAGCTCCCACTGTTATGGGGCCCTCAAATTCCCATGGGGTTTCCCTGCCCGTGCTCCACTAGGATGTGCCACAGTCCTGTGGCCAGTGGGGACTTGGCTGCAGGCTGTATCCTCAACCCTGTTCTTTCAGCAGTCTGCGCAACTTGTGCTGCAAGAGCCCAGGGTCAGCCTGTTCCTCCCTGAATCAGCCAGGGCACCAGTTGCCAGCAGCCACTTGCTGGGTAGAAGGGACCTGCAATCACCCTGAGATGACTTTGGAGCTCCCCCAGAGCGGCCATGAGGACAGGGGTCCCACTCTCCCCTGTGGCAAAGGATGTGGGGGCTCCTCAGAGCAGGAGTGGTTTGCCAAAGGTTCATAAGACCACGACTGCAAAAACAACAGTCACACAAAAACAGGAGAACCCAGCAGCAGCCCCAACACCACCAGTGGTTGTTTACAGGGTAAGTTCATCAAGTGCAAAGCCATTGGCTGTTCCTGGCATTGCTCCTCAGCCTCACATGGAAAAACTCTCCGTAAATGCAGCCCAGGACCTACCTTGATACTCCAGTTTCCTCTTCTCCAGCTCTGCCTCGATCTGATCGAGCACCATCGCTAGCTCCCCAAGGATCTTTTTCAAGTAGTTCACGTCATCGTGCTCCAGGATCTTGGCCTGGGTGGAAAGTGGGGTTAGGATGAGGGATGGATGGATAGATGGACTTTGCAACTGTGCAGGGACATGAGGCACCAGCTGCCCATGGCAACTCCCATGGGTTGCTTCCCCGCAGTGTCAAAGATACATGTAAGGCTCTGACCCACTTACCATGAGCTTCTTCTGCTTGGAGAGGTAGGGCTCTGATAGCTGTGGCTCCTCTTCATGGTCCAGCTTCATCAGCTCTGTGCTGGCATTAGCTAAATGTCCTGGGAGAAGACAGACAGAGGGTTGGGGGGGGCTGTGTTTGGCAGGGGTAGGGATGACCTTGTGTCTGGTAGCAAAGCACCTTGTCCTGCATGCAAAACAGTGTTGTGGCACCAAGAAAAAACACCCCAAAAAGAAAAAATGAACCCATTTAATGATTTTCTGCCACTGTGCTGCCATAGGGGTGGGTGGCCAGGGCATCACATGTCTTCCCAAGGATCACACAGCTTCTTCAGCCCTCCCATCCATTCACAGCCCGGTGGCGATGGTTGCAAGTTACAGCAGATCTCCCTCTCTGGCCTTTACAAGGTCCTGCAGGGACTAGACCAGGCTGCCCAAGGCCCCATCCAATCTGACCTTGAACACCTCCAGCGATGGGGCAGCCACAGCTTCCCTGGGCAACCTGTTCCAGTGCCTCAACACTGTTACGGGGAAGAAATTCTTCCTTATATCAAGCCTAAATCTGCCCCTCTCCAGTTTATACCTGTTCCCCCTCATCTTATCACCACAAGCCTTTATGAATAGTCCCTCTCCAGCTTTCTTGTAGCCTGTTTCAGGTATTAAGAAGGTCACTATAAGATCTCCTCAGAGCCTTCTCTTCTCCAGGCTGAACAAGCCCAGCTCTCTCAGCCTATCCCTGTATGGAAGGTATTCTGATCATCTTTGTAGTCCTCCTCTGGACCTGTTCCAACAGTTCCATCTCCTTCCTATGGTGAAGATTCCAGAACTGGACACAATACTCTAGATGAGGTCTCACAAGAGAGGAATAGAGGGGTCTGCAGCCTAAAGGAGGGGAGAAATACCACTGCCTCCTGATAAGGTTGCTTTTCCAGCAAGGGACTCTCTCCAGGAGCAGTCCTTGCCCTGGAGTTATATTAAGCATCGTCAATGTTTCATGAGTGCTTGAAGGTCAGGTACACAGTCTTATGCCAATTCATCCACTACCTGCAACTGAATCAGGCTGTAGTCACCCACCTTTGCCCTTAGAGCTTCGAGGGAGTGGGTGATGTGTTGGAGATGGAGTAAATTCATGTGCCCTAGAAAGAGCTGGACAAGAAGTGTGCATGGCCCATGTGAACCTGGACACCTCTGGGGTTCCAGAACCTCTAGAGGGAATTGGTAGCTCCAAAATTTAGCTGTGCTTTGCCATTTCCCAGCCCTGTCCTTGTCTGCATTGTTGGAAAGGGGAACCAAGCAAGAGTAAGGTGTCTGGCCAGGCTGTGGAGTTGCTCAGAGCCTGAAGGAAGGGCTGGGGGAGCCGTCCTGCTGGCACCAGCCCTGGGCAGCCCCACTGGAGAGGCAACTTACTGCGGATCTCAGCAGTCGCGTACTTTGGGATCATGGAGTCGGTGGTGAGCTCGGGGTGTAGGATGCAGCCGTGTGTGTAGGCGTCCATGGGGAGTGAGTCCAGCAGCTCCCGGTACTGCAGCACCCGTGAGTGCAGCAGGCTGCCCGGCTCTGGAATCAGCTGCATGACGTTTTCTGCAAGGGAAAAGGGAAAAACTGTTAGAGGTGTGCTCATTAGTGGCTCATTAGCCTGCACGGGACACCAATGTGCCATTCTAGCTGGAGCCCCCTCTGAGCAGATCTGGCTGTGGCAGTTCATTAACTCAAAACCGTGCCCCACACGCACTCTGCTCCTTCCCTGCTGCCCATCCCAACCGGGAGAGCATCCAACCTGTGCCTAGAGGTGAACAAACCCACAGGACCACAGGGATGCCTAAGTGTGTTGTTACCCAGCCCTGTAGCCCCAGGAGCTCAGGGCAGTGAGCTCTTCACCTCTGCAGCCCCTAAATTGTACACTGTGGTTTCACACCTCTCAGAAGGGGAACAAAATCTTCCTGTTCTGCAGAAAAGAGGTGAAACACAGGGATCTGAGTTTGGGGTGTGTTGAGTTATGCACTCATTACACCAGTAGTAATGGTTCATTTGGCTAACCGGGGAGCAGATGACCAAAGGAGCTGAGTACATCTTCCCTCGTTGCTCAGCTGGTGCCTCAGCCTCAGGAGCATCCCTCAGCCTGGCCGACTCTGCTTCTTCTCACCTTGTTGGGTTTTATTCATCTTCCACAGTTGGCAGTTTGCGTTGTGCTCTCTTTATTACACTTTCAGCTCAAAATATATAGCAGATGACACCACAAGGAGTGAAACGTTGCTCTTGTCTGCCCCAAGAATATCAAGTCTGGGTTTTTTTAAATGGGATCATAAATGTTTACAACATTTCCAGATCATAGTTAATAGGTAGTGAGTACATTTACAGCTGGGACTCTGTAAAGCTGGTTACCCACACGCCATCCGCAGTGCAGGGCTCACCACACGCTGGCATCTCGAGCTGAGTTAAGAGTATCTCAGCAGAAGGATTTTTGCAGATGTGGCCAACACAGCTCTTTAATTAATGACCTATGATTATCGTTCTGCCCAGCTCCACTGCTGGTGGAAAAACCAAGGCTTGGGGCGCAGCGTGGTGATGCCCACCCAGCAGAGACGCACGCCTCACCCTGCCCTGGGCCAGGCAGTGTCACACCAGCTGGCACCTGCAGCTGGACAGGAGCCAGGGTAGTTTTGGCTGCTCCTGTACAGCAAACGTCCCAGCAGCTCTCATTCTGGGCTGCCTCTGCTGGCAGGCTCCGTAAGGTTGTTCTGGGTGATGGGCATCAGGGTTAGTGTCCTCTGAGTGAGGGGAGGCTTTGGTAGCATCTCCCTGCCCACAGCCTGCTCGCTGCCTGCCCTATCTGGACTCCAAGCAGGGATTTTCCATCTAAGAACACAGACTGGTTGAATAAAATAATAACAACCAAGCTATAGCATGCATGCTCCTCCTATAAGGCTTTTGGCCAGCACTTGATGGGTTGGTGCTGAGGATCGAAACACGCACATCCAGAGCTACTGCCCTGTCCAGCAGTGAGACAGAGCAACCACAATGAAATAGCAGCAAGCTGGCTGCCAGCCTGTGTCTTTCAGTATGTCCCAGAGAGGTTTCTTGGTAGGACAGTGCTCCCTCTGCCTTTACACGCCACGGCAGACCTGTACGTGTGGGCTCATCAACTGATGGGCTCTGCAAAGGTGGAGTGGGGGGTCTGCAGGATGGGGCTGGGAGTGCAGCTCTTGGAGGAGACCCTCAACCAGGCTCTGAGATGTGTTGCCACCAGCCACTCCGCAGTGGTGCCTTGCCGCCACTGGGCTGTGCCCCAGTGGGAAGCACTCTTGAAGGTGGCTTAGTGGCACAATTTACTGCTCTTTTGGGGAAAGACAAACCTTGCTCGTCACCCTTTACTGCTAGCTGCTCCTCAGAGTGTATGTAGGCAGCCAAAAAAGGCCATGGTCCCAGTCCAGGGGAAAACATAAGTCCCTGAAACTCCTTATCAAGGTATTTTTCAAACTCTGCTCATTCTTGCAAGGTGAGTGATTCCCCTTTGATCCAATGTCATGGTGTCCTGATGATGCTTTTGCTAATTAGTGCTGGTGGGCGAAGGCTCAGGGCAGAGCACATGGAACCCTCAGGTCCTCCTCACTGGAGCTTCTCTATGTGATTTCTCAGTGAAAAGGCAGGAAATTGCACCTGGCTGGAAAATCGCAACAACAGGAGTTTAGCAGCACACGGGCAGCACTGTGCCCTCCTCCTGCTGGGGACAGCCTGTTGTCACATATGCTGGGCCACCTGCCCCTTGCAGAGAACAGGTGAAGCTGCTGCACAGTGTGGGGACCACAGAGCAATGCTCCCCACTGCCCCTTGGCCCTGGGGCTGCCCCTGGGCAGGAAAGTGGCTCCCACTTCTTGGGACCTGTGGCCAGCATGGGCTCCTCCAGACCAATCCCATCCCTACTGTCCCACCAGTGAGTGAGCATCGTACCTCTGCGGAGCAGCAGCACCACAGCGGGGCCGGGAGAGGACAGCAGCTGAGTTGGCAAGACGCCCTTTCTTTGGGAGCTATTTTGAGATGTTTTTGATATCTCTGTTGCAAAGGGGATGAATGCTGGGGCGAACGTCGTGATGACACAGCCTGAGCTCCCTGCTCGGCTTTGATGCGTCCCCAGTGGAGCATCCCAGCCTGACAGCCTGCAGGTTTGGGAAAATGAGGGCAAAGGGACGTGAGATGCTGGGGAGAGGTTGCTTGCTGCAGCGACCAAGCAAACACCCACCTCTGAGCACTGTCTCAGCATCCTAGTGCACTGGGCTTTGCTGGCCACTGACTGCAGCTCTGCTCTGGAGGAAATACAAGCTTCCCTCTCTGGGTTGTCCTTTCCTCTGGGCTTGTGTCACATTGTCCTCCCATGGTCCACAGCACTGCTGGTTTCGTTTGAGCTTAAAGAGGCAGATTTCTTGGAAGCAAAGTGGCACTGGGGACAGCAGGGTCTCCTGCCCGTGTCTTGTGGCACAGGGAAGAAGGGCAGCAGCAGCTGTCTCAAACCCAGAAAATGGCCTCAAACTCCATTAGGGGAGGTTTAGGCTGAACATTAGGAAAAGATTTTTCACGGAAAGGGTCATTGGGCACTGGCAGAGGCTGCCCAGGGAGGGGGTTGAGTCACCTTCTCTGAAGGTGTTTAAGGGACAGGTGGATGAGGTGCTGAGGGACATGGTTTAGTGATTGACAGGAATGGTTGGACTCAATGATTTGATGGGTCTTTTCCAACCTGGTGATTCTATGATTCTCACTGCAGGGCCACAGGAGTTACTGGAGTTTTAGTATTGTTACCTGGGCCTGAAGTAGAGAGAAGGCCAAACTCAGATGTATTCCCATGGGTCACACCCCAGCTGCAGCTCTGGTGAGATGCCACTGTGCACCACAGGGGTGACGGGAAACTGTCCTGCTTTCGAGTGTGGCTGCTAATGCAGAAAAAAGGGAGACCCAGCAATGCACCCTCACAGAGGCTCTCCAGCATCATTTCCAATGGACACTTGAGGATTTCCACCTGAAATCCTTCATTTTCATGGGAAAACATAAAAGTCTGGGGAGGGCTGGCAGCTTACTGCTCTTCTGGGTTAAAGCTGAAACTTCCCAGGCAAAAGCAGATGCATTTGGCTAAACAGCACCTGAATTAGATTCAAGTCATGCCCTCCCTCCTTTCCCCTGAGACACAGCCCACCCACCCCACCTTACCTCCTGTGAAGTTCTTCTCCATGTAGTCAATGATCTGGTTGTAATCGCTGATGATGTTGTCCCTGTGGATGATGACGGGCACCTCCTCCCCCAGGTTGAGCCTCATGAACCAGGGCTCCTTGTGCTCCATCAGGGGCATGCTGACATCCCGCTCCTCGCAAGGCAGCCCCTTCTCTGCAATGACCAGTCGCACCTGGGGCGAGAGGCCGGGGAGAAAGGGCTCAGAGCAAACCAGCTGACACCCCATCACACCTCTCCAGCCCTCGCCTACCAAGTAAGCACAGCAATGCACCACAACACATGCTTGTCCTGCAGGAAGCCAAGCAGCTCTTGGCATGGGGCAGCTGCAAAATCTGGGCAGCAAAGTCAGGAATTCTTTCCCCAGCAAATGGATGAAACCCAAGTCCATCCTGATTTCACAGGATCATGGACCATCCGCCCTCTGGTTGCTGGTGGCCAACACAACGGGTGGAGGGGCAGTGGGAGGAGGGAGGCAGCAGCTCCCCAGCTGGGTGGGATCAGTGATGCTGCTGAGGGTCCCAACGTAGCCCAGCACACACCAGAGGAGGAGGAGGCAGAGGCTGTAGCAATGTCAGGCTTTGCACCCAGTGGGTGCTACTGCTCCACTGAAGGAGGCTGGGATGCTAACTCAGGTGTGTCCTGAGCTTGAGGGTGGGCTCTGAGGCCAGAGCAGGGAGAATGCTTAGTTTCGTGGAGGGAGGAGGGAGGTTCAGGCAGCCCATGCAGCCTGCGTGGTATCCCTCCTGCTCCGCAGTACGATGACCCAGGGGCAATGCCTGCCACCTTCACACCTCTTATGCCAAACCTGCTTCTTTTCCTTCTCCCTGGACCAGTGAACAGCAGGTGTTGTGGGTGGGAAAGCCAAGCCAGCAGTGCAGGAGTGGGGCTGGATGTGGGGTAATATCCCCATCACCCACGCTGGCCCTTGGGGCTGATTCTGCTGCTTTGCTCTGTGCTTGAGACTGTGTTGAATATTCACTCAGGGATGGCATTTTAGGCTTCCGAGTTATAAAACTTGACCCTTTAGAACTAAATATGTCAAACAGCCAAAAAGCCCCTTTGGGATATGAGGCAGCCCCGTTTTATGGAACCACTGAAAACAGGAAAAGCACTTGCTCTCCTCCAAGTAGCAGCGGCTAAAAATACAATTAACAAATATAAGCATTTCTATGAGTACTTCGGAGTTCCTGGGGAATTAGTCATTAATTATTTAAAGGGCTGGCAAATTATTTTTTTCCTTTAAAGTCAAACAAAGAAAAGCCTTGGCCCCTCAACTGCAACTCGCTCTTGGCCTTTTCCTCCCAACTGATGGATAAACCCCAGCCAGGACCACCCAGGGCATCAGAAGCCAAACTCCCTCTGCTTCTGTGTTCTGCTATCAAGAGCTGAGGTCAAAGACCTGGCAGGAGGCAGCTGCTGGCTGTGAAGCTGCACGGGCAGGAGAACTCAACTCCTGGGGTACCTCCAGCATCGTCCCCAGGCGATGGGAGCTCCTGCCAGCCCCTCAGAGAGGCTCCCAGACAGCGGTGATGAAACATGCCCAGACCCTCCAGCCAGTGCCCACAGTGCCAGCACAGCAGCGATGAGGGATCTTGTGTAAAAAAAAAACAATGCTGGCTGTAAGACTCTGAAAATCCCTTTGCAGGCAGGGCTGGAACCTGGTGGGGGCTCAGCACCCTTCCACATATAGCCCCAGCACTGTGGAGGGTGGTCCCAAGCAGCTCCTGGGGCAGAACGTGGTTGAACTCAATGATCCCGTGGGTCTTTTCCAACCTGGTGATTCTGTGATTCTAAGAAGAGGAAAAGCTTTGCCCTCAACCGGCTCCAAATAAAACTCCTCTGCAGGAGGTTTCCCGTGCAGCCCCCGATGTTCCTGCCCTACGATGCCCATCACACCAGCCTGTCCCCATCCTCCTCACAGCAAATACTCTTTCCTTGCAAGTGACCTCAAAGGCAAAGCTCAAAGCAGTGCCAGGTGGCTCCAGGTGTGCCCTGCACCGTCTCCAGCATCCCCAGCCCCACAGCGGTGAGGCCAGTTGTAGGAAACCCTGTATAATAAAGTGTATTAACTGCAGCGTCCCTGCTGCTGGTGGCTAAACAAGCAGCAAGCCCAGCACAAGGTGGGAAAGCCGGGCATGAGCATCCCTTGCTGGAGCAGATCAGAAGCCCATTAGTCACCGGCTGCTGGCAGCGGTGAAGCCGACCATGTGCAGCCACCCTGCTGCATTGGGCATCCTCCTCCTTCTTTGTGTCTACAAGTAGGAACACGCATCTCTGCCCCCAGCATCCATCTGGCCTCCCTGCAGGGCTCAAGGGGGCCCTTGCACTGGGGGAACTTTGTGGTGCCCCCACCCGTCTGAATACCCCGTGTATTATTAATCGTGTGGGAATGCCGGGAGGGGAGGATTTGAGGCTGAGAGGGGAAGGTCAGATTTGCTATGAAGCTGCGGTGCTGAAAAAGGAGCATTTACTATTGCCTGGAAAATGGGATTTCCCACTGTTTAGCCCCATGAGCCTTGCGCGGTGCCAGGGCACCCCGAGAATAGGATTAGCAGGGTGCTGCTGCAATGTCAGGGTCCATTCCCTGAGGGGAGCTGGGCTCAGAGGGGTCCCAGGGCCTGGCTCAGCCTTTGTCTGCACTCCCGGCTGTGAGCGAGCACAAAGCCAGGGCGGCTCCAAAGCAAAAGCAGCATCTGGCTGAGCCCCCCCAATCCCCTCCCCAGGCAGATGCTTTTAAAACACAGAACCCCAGGTACAACAGAGCTGCTTGGCCGCACGCTGCCACCCTTGCCAGCCCTGGGAATGAGCCCCCTGCTCTCCCAGCACATCCAGCCTCCCCAGACAAGGGGATGCCCTGGGGACTGTAGGTGATTCTTCCCCAGGAACCCAGCCGAGAGATTAATATTTTACCTTTTGCGAGCTGAAAGACTGGGTCCAGTGATACAGAACCAATCTGTCATGGGATTTGAAAGCGGGGTCCGTCGGGTCCTGGTTTTCCTCCCCTTCTGCAGATTTCCCTGCGTCGTTCTCCAGCGCCGAGATGGGCCACCAGCTGCAGTTGGTGGGAGTAACATTATTGGGAGTCGCCATGACAGCCTGTGAGCGAGCGGGAGAGGGACGAGGGAGCGAGCGTGGCGCTAGCCCAGCATCACATGGGCTCCTGCCAGCAGCATCACTCCCAGGGCAGCTCCATCTCCCCAGCTGGGGTGGGCAGCGCAGGGCAGTGGGCAACGGGGGTCACAGGCGAGGATGGTGGTGCCGGTGGGGATTGAATCGCAGTCCGTGGCCGCTCGTGGTGGGGCTCCCACTGACACGTGCCATGCTCGCAGGCATCGCTTCAATAGGCGAGTCAGCAGCGGAGGCTCCTGCTGCCTGCCTGCCTGCCAGCTCATCAATCCGGGGCAGCTCCAGCCCCTGCGGCTCCTCAGGAATATTTTGCAGCAGAGATCAAGATTTTGACTGGTTTAGATATGGCAGACACGTAATAAATAGCAACAGAGATCAATACCGGCTTGAAAATGCTGAGCCGGTGTCTTCCTTGCCTTGCAGCCTAGAGGGAAAGAAGCAGGAATGGCTCTTTAAAGGTATTCACTGATTTTTGGAGAGCACAATTAATTACTGCCTATGGGGAATTCTGTAGCCTGTAACAGGGTAGAGTCCTCACTGAGTACCAGAGCCTCAGAGTGCCGGGCCAAGCCCTCCTGCACCAAAGCAGCCACGGCTGGGGGGCATTCCCAGAATTAGGTGTGTCACAATTACAAACCAGATGGGTTTCCACTGCTCGGAGGGTGCTGGGGCTTCTGGGACTGCTGTTCTCTGGGCACTCCGAGCATTACTCAGAGGTTTGCAGGCAAACGTGTGTAGGCAGCTGACACCCTTCTGGACACGGCAACCTGGACACTCAGACCTGTGTTTTATGAGACTTGGCTTTGTCATGCTCCATCTCCAGCAATGTGGGAGTCTGGGGATGATTTCCCAAGCATGGGGCAGGCTGTCAGCACTGGGGGTTATGGGGTCATGGGGTAGGTTGTGGAGAGAATGGAGGAGAGGGATGTGCAAGCACAGAGAGCTGAGCCAGCTCACACGTCAGGGCTGCATGAGGGGTCAGGTTTGAATAGCTGGGGGTGTTTAGCCTGGAGAAGAGGAGGCTGAGGGGAGACCTCATTGCTCTCTACAACTACCTGAAAGGAAGTTGTGGAGAGGAGGGAGTCGGGCTCTTCTCCCAAGTGACAGGGGACAGGACAAGAGGAAATGGCCTCAAGCTCTGCTAGGGGAGGTTCAGGCTGAACATCAGGAAAAAAATTTTCATGGAAAGGGTCATTGGGCACTGGAACAGGCTGCCCAGGGAGGGGGTGGAGTCATCATCCCTAGAAGTATTTAAAAGACAGGCAGACAAAGTAGTGAAGGACATGGTTTAGTGTTTGATGGGAATGGTTGGACTCAATGATCTGATGGGTCTTTTCCAACCTGGTGATTCTATGAATGTGGCTCCTCCACGTGTTGCTCCCTTCTCCACCCACACTGAGACTGGTGTATTTGCCCCAGGTGAGCAGGGAAACGGGGGAGGGTTTGGGAGAGCTGGTTCAAGTGAGGAAACTGAGGCACACTTTGACCAAGAGCATTGGGAAGGAGCGCAGCCAGACTGGTACCCAGCTGCACAAACATAGTGAGAGAAGCAACTTTCTGAGGGTTGGGAGGTGCAAATGCATCCTTTGATGTTGTGATGTCCTGCTCCTAGGGGTGCCCAGGAGGGCAATGGCACATGGAGGAGGGTGGGAAGAGCTACACCATGTCCTGCTGCATCCCTGCCATCTCCCTCAGGTAGCAGCCCTCAAACCCACCCTCCTTCCACCACTGAGAGCTTCCCAAGTGCTGCTGGAGCCCCTGCCCTGGTCTTGGAGACATCCACAAGGAAAGGCTCTTGCTTGCGTTCTGCTTCGGGGCTGCAAAGCCAGGTCGGCGGCTCACGCTGCTGCAAACTCAGAGCAACCTGAGCTCTGAACAAAATGTCAACCCCACTGCCCGGTGCCACCCTGCCCTCTGCTCCGCAGCCTCCCCTCCTGCCTGCTCTACTCAGGAGAACCCTCGCTGCCCAGAAAGCATCTTTGGGGGCTCCTTTCACCTTTAGGTTGAAGAAAGAAGCAGGTTGACCAAGCAGAAGTGGTTCCCTCCTGTGGATCACTGACCAGAAAGCCCCATCTAGTGGCATATTTTGTGATTAATTAATACTGTGCAGTTGGGAATAAAAATTGTCAAGTCACTGCATCCCTCTGGGTCCTGCAGAGGCACTTACTTACTTAGCCAGGACTTGGCTTGATGAAGTGAGCAAGACTTGAGGGGCAGGATTGGTATCACCACCTTCAGGAGTGCCCTGACCTTGTGTGACCCTGAGATCTTCTCCACCTCTTGTCCCCAGCCTGCGAGAGGGGTCAATGCTGGGCTGCCCCATGGGTGCTGTGCAGCCAGACCTGGTGGCACTGGCAGAGCCCTGGCAGAAGGTGCCACTGGGGCAGGATTGTGGGTACCAGTTGTTTGAAAATACATAGTCTGGGGTGACATCATCCAGGAGAAAGAGCAGGTGGCCGGAGCTGGCTATGGGACTTTGCAGGCACAAAAGTGCCTTCCCTGTTTTAGAGAGAGGGGTTGGAAATCAAGCTGTAGAACCAACTCCATTGATTTTTTCTTTTTCCTGGTGGCCTGATTCAGCATCTGCCAATGTATTGCATAGCCTAGGACTCAGCTTGGCTTGTGTAAGGTGAGAAATACATTTCATTGATCCAGGATGCCCTTCTGAATCCTGCTTTGGTTGAACTAGTCCTGAACCTAGACAGGCAAGCAACTTGGAAAATGCTGGGGTGAGGAAAGCCACTGGAAAAAAAAACCAGCCTGGATCTGCTTTGATAGGAAATGGAAAGGTAGGATCAGCTCTGAGGAAAGTCCTGGGAGTGCTGCAAGCCCATCAGTGTCTCCTCAGAAAATTTTAGACCTGTTCCTTTGTAGACTGATGGGGCACCCATCCTGGAGCATCTCTGGACAGAAAAGGCAGCCTCTTGGGGCAGGTACAGCAGCAAGCTGGGGGCAGGGAGGCTGGCAAGGCCACACTCAGCACCACTTGTAATCGAGTGCCTCTGAGGCCAAGGGCTGATGCTGATGTCGATCAAGTTAATTGTGCTGTGCAGGCATTCCCAGGTATGATAACGTTTGTGAGTAACGCTTGAGGTTGCAGGCAGGCAGCAAGCAGGAGTCACTGAGTCTTCAGAGGAGTAAAGTGAGAGAGCTGAACTGGGGAAGCTTTGGTGGAAACGGAAAGTTTGGGATTGTGTTCTCCAGAAAGTCAGTTTGAGCAATGCCAAGTTAGCAGCAGTGTTCCAGCAGGTTTGCTACAAGCTCGATTGTTGCATTCAAGAACCCAAAACACCTGCCCTTCCTCTGCCACAGGCAGCACTGGGCACCCTTAAATGTTAATTCATGCAGAATACTAAACTGCTGAGTTGTTCTCTTCTTTCCTCTTTTGTTCCCCCCTCATTACGCTGCTTCTGTCCTGCCCGGGACACAGTGGAAATGTGCCTGGAGCACCTGCTCTCAGACTGTTTCTCCAGTCTCTCCTTCTGTCATTTCAAATTCACAGCAGCAACTGCTCCAAAAACACCTTTAGCCAGGCAGGCAGCCCACATCACCAGAGACAAGAGCCTCGCTGTGCCCCTTCCCAGGGTTCCAGCTGCAGAGGGGATGAGACAACCAGCAGCAGTTTTAAATAACTGCACTTGCGCGTGTTAGAGATGCATCCCAGCTTCAAACACACAGACCCCAGGGCAACACTTGCCAAGACAGGGTAATCAGAAGCCTAAAAGGGAGAAACTGCATCTACAATACCTTCAAATTATTTTAAAGAGGGCACAAACCCAACATATGAATAGAAACTTGAGCAAACACCCTCTGCTAAAGCAGAAGAGGCCTTTGATAATAAGGAGCAGCAAAGATAACAAGTACTAAGTATCTACCATCAAAAGCAAAGTGTGGATTTACTGAAGAGAGAAAGAAGGAGAAGAGAAGAAAGCACAACTGAAGCTGTGTGCATCGGTATGGGGGATGGCACTGGAAGAGGAAGGGAAGGTACTTAATCTGAGAAAATTTAGAAACCAGTTAAATTCGATTTGAGAATACGAGCCAATATCACAGGCTGAGTAACCGCATGGCACTTAAGTGAAAATCAAGTTTTAGTTCTACTCTTAAATTAACTTACTTGGATTTATTTGAACTTTACATCTGAACTTGAGGGAAGATTAGAAAGCAATCTACAGGCAAAATTATCATCTAGAATGTCTGAGGCATCTCTAGCATAGAATACAAGGCCAACTGCCTATGCCTCCTGTAATCTATTTTTGTACAAATGCTTTTGAGTCCTTGGCTTGCTGACCACTGATTTTCAAGCATATAAGTAAACATCACAGTATTTTTCTCAAACACAGTTGTTTAGCACATGTGAACAGCTGACACAGAAGTCTGCTTTCAGTGTTTTAAAACTAAAAAAGGTCATGAGGGAAGATGAGTGTAAATCAAATTATTCAGGCTTTAATTTGCTGGGTTTTGACAAACATTTATTAATGCAAGTCGCAGCAACAGAACTTTTTATTTCAATACTTCCAATCAGAAGGAATGTTGTGGCTCTACACCACAAAGCCTGTACAATACACACTTCTTGTTTACCCTACTTCCACGCTGCTTTGTGTATCAAACATACTCAGAAACAATCTGTATAGATGGCTCCACCATCTCTATTTCTGAGACAGCATGGCCAAAAAAAACCTGCTTCGTTGTCCCCTAAATTATTCCATCTGTAAAGCACAAATAACAAAATATATTTTTGCTTCTAAAAGCTTCACTTATCTGCAGAAAAATAGAACTGCTTAAGAGTGAGCTAGTTAGATTATGAAAGCACACACCTGCACATTCTGCACCTCCCAACAAATTTGTGAGGAGGAAGCATTCAAAATTTGATTCAACTAAAAACGAGGCAGATAGTGATCAATGAAAGGAGATCCATCCTATCCAAAATACTGAATGCCTTCTCATTTCTTCTGTCTACAGCAGGATGAGGACAGGGCTGAAGCTAGGAAACATTTCTCTAAGTACTGGGAGACATTAAGAATGAACCTTCCAAACAAAGCAAATATTCAGAAAAAAAAACACTAGGCGGCTTTTTTTTTTTTTTTTTCCAAAACATCATGAAAACTACATACAGAGCTTGGATAGCCACAGCACAAACCAAAGAACAAAGGAAGTTCACTTGATCTACAGTGCTTTTGTTATGGTATTCAGAGACTTTAGTGCACTCTTGTTAGAACTAAGCTCAGAAACTATATTTCATTTTTTATTTTATTAGAAAACTAAACTGTATGAGGCAAAGAAATATTTGATCAAACACAACAGTGAAAACATGGCACTGACAAGGCATTTAACCCAACCATTACCACAAACTGATTCATGATTCTCTACTGCTTTCAGTCAAGTATACATCATTTCTGCCATGTGAGACATTTTCTTGGGAATATACAAGTAGTATTCCATGTATCCTGAAAGATCTTCAATAGTCACGTCATCCACAAAGGCTCGAGCTTGCTCAGAACAAGACCTGGGAGAACCTGATGAGGCTGTCCCACAAGGGGATCTGTTTTGAAGGGACTGGGCATGGACTCCTAGGACTGCCTTTTCGCATTCTGACAGGACGCTCCGTAGGCCAGAGAAAGAGTACACTTCCATGGTTCGCCACTGTTTGCACTGGCATTTCTTGTCCGTACAAGGGCACTGCTTGCCGTTGCTAAGCATGGATAAGGACTGGAAATCTGAGGTTTGGCTAGAATGCAGGCTAGTTTCAAAGGATGAGTTGAGAGTAGGGCAATTCTCTCTTGACTTCTCCAAAGGCTCTCCAGCGGTGGTGGCAGTGAAAGCTTCCGAAGGTTCAGTTCTGTTGTCCCTGGCCTCAAAAGGAGAATCGTGCCTATCCTTCGTACCGTGTTCTGCTGTAACAAAAACGTCTGAACTGATGTTACTCTTGGATGTCTCTGCCTGGGTTTTGTGTTTCAGCTGGTCACTGGATTTCATATTGCAATATGTAAACTTGGGAGGATGCAGGACAGGAGATTTGGAGCGTCTGCGACGTGGGACTCTTGCCGACCCTCTGAAAGGCTTTCTCACACACCTGCAGGGTTGTAATAGGTGAGCAAATAGGTAACTCCAGAATCCACATCACAGCTCAATAAGCTCTAAAATGTGGCTAAAACATTTTAGAAGATTTTTTTTTTTTTTTTGCTTAGAAAAATCAAGTGACTGGTCCCTAATAGCCTCCATCAGGAACAGGGAAGAAGTCTGAAGAGATTAGGGATCCCTCAAAGCAAAGATGCATGCAAACAGGCCTCATTTAAAGGTACTTCCTCTCAAATCTTCTGTGTTATGCAAATGATACTTTGTCATCTCACACTGAACTGTAGTGCAGAATCTGGATATCAGCTGGAGCTGCTCACAGAAGTGCACTGAATATCTAGGGATCTTAATACAGAAATAAAACAACTCAAGAAAGAGGTGCAAGAGGTTTGCAGAAGTAGAAGACTTGAAGAAAAGGACTTCTGAGGAAATCAATGGAAAAGAAAATTTTAGGTACCTTCTCTAAGAGAAGAGGCAATATTGATTTTAAAGTCTTTGATGAAAGCCCTTTAAAAAATATATCAAACAGTTACAGTAAAGTTTTATAATAGGAAGAAGAGAAAAGATATGCTGAAGCAACTAATTAACAACTTTCACTGGAAACAGTAAAGTCTCAAACCAGAAACACATGCACAGTGCAGTGAATAGTATGTTTTACCCATGCCAGGCTTCCTTAGAGCAGACAGTCTGTTGCTTGGCTCCATCCACGGCTGCTCTCGGTATTCTGAGAACCGTCCCGTCGCCCACAGACAGTGCTGCAATACATCTGAATAAAACGGAAAATGCCACATTACAGAAGTACCTGAACAAACTGTTTCAGAGGTTTAGATTCAGCCCATTCACTTTAGATGCTCAGCTAAAATATTGAAGCTTGCTGCCCTGACTTCCTCTACAGCCAGTGATTAGAAATAGGATATTGCAGAGATCAATCTAACTGCTCTTACTATATTAACCTCAGGAAAGTGTCTAAAGATAGGTGAGATGAAATTAAAGGAGGCAAAAACACCCAGAGGATGACGCCATGTACCAAATGTACCAAAATGACACATGAAAGGAATGTAAACTTGGGTTCCAAACATTCTTGTCAGACAATAGTTTAAGATAGACTCCTACTCATCTAAAATGCAAAATGAGGAACCCACAGCAGCAGGCTGAGGAGTCGTCGGTGAAGCAGCAGATGAGGTACACAACAGTCAAGGACAGATTACTAATATATTCCTCAGTAAATTTCCCAGATAAAACTGGAATTCAAAAAACATTTGGTCCTGGAGGTACAAACAACAAATATAAATGCCTCAGCAGGCAAATCTGTAGTTTTGATGGCTGTACGTGTGGTCCAGAACACAGGAAAGAAATCATAAGAAATGAGACTGAAATTCCAGTAGAAGAGACCGAGTACTCTGCCCTTAAGTTGATTAGTCACAGGACTTGAGTTGTTCAAAACACATGCCTGCAAAACAAGACCTTCTTATTCCTAAGAAGATATCATCAGGAATCAATCACAATTCCACACAGCCTTGTATCGATAATACACCAAAAGTGGTGTGCTTAATAACTACAGCTCCTTATCAGAGAATAGCTACTTTTTTACACATTTAGGAGAAGAGGAACACAGGAGACAAGTAGCAAAGCAAAATACATTTTAACATGCAGTGCAAGTCATGAATGTCTTGGTGGCTATGGAGGTGAAATCACATGGGAACATTAGTTATCGGTTGCATCTGTGGAATCCCAAAGATGTGAACTACCTCACAATATGTTAGACTGCACAATTTTATTAATTCCCACTTTTAAGATGCTTACACTACATATTATAGGTAGACTCAGCATGATATTGAGTAACTTTTTAGTATAAGAATGTCTGCAGACATTCACTCTACAAAATTCCATGAAATCAGAAACTTGCTCATATTTAGCCTTGATGATTTCCAGCAAGAACTGGGCTCTCCAGCACATTACAAAGAGACTCTGTGGCCCTGCGCTCTCTGAGTTTCCAAGGAAATCTGCACGTGCAACAGTAAAGGCTGATAGTGTGGCTGAAGACACCAGCATTTACATCAAAGGACAAACAAGTTCTGTATCACACATGATGACTTCAGCTACCTCAGCAGTTAAGAGTGGGTTAACTGCTCTGGGTGAGTCATTTCATGTTTTCGTACAGTCACTGTGCAATTTCAGTTGGACACTGTGTCAAAATTAGTCAGCAATAAATGACTGCTTTGCTTATTAGACAGTTACGGTGACTGCGTTTCATGTGAAACGATGCAGTTTTCTCCTCTTGGAAAGCAAGGAACATTTCACTAAATGACATTTGTTTAGGGATTCATAAAAAAAGGAAAATAAATACAAATATATAATAACAAACTGACAAATAAACACAGTCCGTTTTGTTGCTCACTCACCCTGCTGCATCCACCCTCAGCTTTTTGAAAGCTGTTTGCAGACTCTCTTCCTCTTCATCTTTAGCTTCTAAGTCCATTGATGGGCTCTCAGTGTGTAACCCACTGTGCCATATAGAAAATGCTACAAGACAGAAATTAGGATTTGATGGTCTAAACACATCTCTACAAAACTGAAATTATAATTGATGCTTGTTCTTCTGCAGGCAACATCTCTGCCTTCTTTCCAGTCCCTTCCACTATTTCCCACTGCAACCTCTGAACCCTCAGAAGCACCACACAATTGTTTGTTTGGAAAAGACCTTTGAGATTGGGTCCAACTATACCTGTCCACTACTAAACCATATCCCTGAGCACCTCATCTATGTCTTTTAAACTCCTCCAGGGATGGGGACTCCACACATTCCACGGGAAGCTTGTTCCAGTGCCTGATAACCCTTTTGGTTGAAGAAATTTTTCCTGATGTCTAATCTGAACCTCTCTTGGTGCAACTTCAGGGCATTTCCTCTTGACCCATCACTTGTTACTTGACAGAAGAGACCAGCATCCACCTCACTAAAACATCGTTTCAGGTAATTGTAGCTAATGTAGACAGTTTCCCTTCATTCCCCACCTCCCTTTTCTCTAGACTAAACAACCCCAGTTCTCTCATCCGCCCCTCAAAAAAATTGTTCTCCAGATCCTTCACCAGCTTTGTTGCTTTTCTTCGGTCACACTCCAGCACCGCAACATCCTTCTTGTAGTGAGAGGCCCAAAACTGAACACAGGGCTTGAGGTGTGGCCTCATCAACGCCAAGCACAAGAGCACAATCCCTTCCCCTGTCCTGCTGGCCACACCATTTCTCATACAGCTGCCGCGGCTCCTCCCTGCTGACACTGGGCAGCCCTGGCGATGGGAACGGGACATGGCAGGCCCCTGCTGACCAGGCACCAAAACTATTGCTAAATAAACTGTCTAAGACTCAGTTTGGAGTTTCAGAGTGAGCACGTTTTATCAGGACAGGACTAGATGAAGCAGTGATCTCCATCAGTCGAGTGCAGCAAGGCAAGAGCTGGTGACACAATATGCTTCCCACTTACATGTACGTGTATAAACGTTCCCAGAAATCTTACACATCCTCTATTACTTTCCAAGGATTAATTTTTATGTTGTTACTAACTTCACAACAGTGAAATATCTTCCCAGTTTAGAGCTCTGGGGTCAGCTCTTAGTCTGACCTTACATTTGAGATAGGGAAAGGCTACAAACAGAAGATTGTAGAATATTATAGAATAAGTGACAGTTGTTCAGCACAGATCACACTGAACACGAGAAGTTATCACCTCCAAAGAAGGAATTGCCTAGAAAAATACCGTTTTAAAGAAAACATGCAATCAAGGGGAACTTATGCCTAACTTTCAGAAAAAAAGAACCCGAAATTATTTTGATGAAGCTTTACTCTGCTCGAGGTTAAATCAACAACACTCCACTTATTGGAACAACAACTCCTTCTGATGTCACATCAGGGCCGCCGTTTCGCAGCGGCCCCGCCAGCTGCCTCGGGGCCTCCCGCGCACGGCCCCGCGTTAACGGTCGCTCCCTCACGGTCGCTCCCTCACGGCCGCTTCCCCGCGACCCGCTCCCCCCGCGCCCCTTCCCTGTTCCCATCTCTGCCCCCACCCCTGCCCCCATCCCTTTTCCCATCCCTCTTCCCATCCCTCCGGGATCGGACGGGACGGGACAAGCCCCCCAGGCCTCGCTCACCGCCGCTTCGCAGCCCGGGTGGCCGCCAACCGGAAGTGACGTCAGGCGCGCGACACCGCCCTCACTTCCGTTACGGGGGGGCTGGAGTTGACGAGGAGGAGGGAGCGGAGGCGGCTGCCCGGCGGGCGGGGCTGGGGGTGCGGTGAGTGCGGGCTCGGAACCTGCCGGTTGGGACCCCACCTTCCCTCTCGGGATCCCCCCTCCTTCCCGGGATCCTCCCCCTCTCCTTTTCAGAAGCACCCCCTTCTCGGGATTCTCCGCCCGGGGCCATTGCTCGTGATCCCCACGCCCCCATCTCACCCTCGTCCTCCCCCCATCTCACCCTCGTCCTCCCCCCATCTCACCCTCATCTCCCGTCCCATTCTCATCCTCCCCCTTCCCAACCCCCTTAGTTCTCATTCCCCCGCCCCATTCTCAGCCCCATGCCCCCCGTTCTCATCGCCCCCCACCTTGCTCACTCACACCTCTTCTCATACCCCCCAACTTCTCAATCAACACCTCTTCTCCTCTCTGCCCTTGGCAGCACCAGGGCTCTCTTGGTGAGGAGGGAACAGGGCACCAAACACTGCACCCTGTAGCATCCAGATATAAGTATTTTGTATTTTCGTACTCCTAACCTGTTAACAGTAACATAAAATTGCTTTTTTTTAGCGTGGTAGGCACTCTGAAGTTAGTGTAGTTGCCCAAAACAACGATGGGGGCTGTGTTTTCTGCACTAAATTGGCCACTTTGCACTAATGCTTATTGCCTGTAGTGGTAATGATCTATACCAGTACCAGCATTGAAACAAGTATTTACTATTAGAAGAAGTGCAACATCTGACAGGGGACAGGACAAGAGGGAATAGCCTTGAGCTCTGCCAGGGGAGATATAGACTAGACATTAGGAGGAAGTTTTTCACAGAAAGGGTCATTGGGCATTGGAACAGGCTGCCCAGGGAGGTGATTGGTTCACCTTCCCTGGAGGTGTTTAAGGCACGGGTAGGCGAGGTCCTGAGGGACTTGGTTTAGTGTTTGATAGGAATGGTTGGACTCAATGATCCAGTGGGTCTCTTCCAACCTGGTGATTCTATGATTCTATGTTATTACAAAAATTAGAATGTTTTTCGTTTAAGCTGAAGTAGAGTGAAGTTTCATCTAAGTAGTTGTGGGTTTTGGAAAGTTAGACAGACTGTCCCTCTGGTCACAGTTTTTCTTTAAAACTGATTTTTCCAGGTACTGTTTGTTCTTTGAAGGTAAGGTCTTGTGTTCAGTGTGATCTGTGCTGAATAGTTGTCTCTTCTTCTGTATTCACCTCTGCTTTCAGGGTTTCTCTGTTTCAAAGGCAAGGCCAAGCAAAAAGCTGGAGCCAGCTCCAAATTAGCAAGAGGTTTGAGTCTTGTGAAGTTCACAACAATGTTAAAATTAGTCTTGGGAGGTAATAGAACATGCATAAGATTTTGGGGAAAATTTATGCATATAAGTGGGAAACATATTCTGTTCCCAGCTTTTGTCTCGCTGCATACGATTGATGGAGATCACTCCTTCACATTGCTCTAGCTTGATAAAGGGTGCTTGCTTTCCAAAACGAGTCTTAGAGAGTTTATTTGCCAGCATTTTCAGTATCAGCACCATCAACTTAGAACAATCGTTATGCCTAATTACATGCATCTTGCCATGGGACTGCAATAGACATTTCTGTGGTCAAACCGTAAATCTCAGCAGAAAACACACCAGCATTTTTCAGACATAAGGTGCAGGATAAATGTTTGGTGTTTGGAGAAACATCGTATACTGCTGTTGACTCACTCCATCTGCCAGCATACCAATTTAATGAGTTTCTTTCAACTAACATGAAGAAAATCAAAATATATATTTTTTATAAGTAACAAACGAGCTACTTACAATAGTTTAGTAACCACTGTCTCTCCCCAAGTTGTTCCAGATGAATTGATGAAAACAAAAGAAGAAAAGGTAACAAAACAACACAGCATCCAGTGGGGCCCAACATTCCAAGGCATTCAGAAGCGGCTGTGGATACACTGGGAAGGAGACAAGGAACACGTGGGGCTGGACACAGTATTGAGCTTAGAGGGGTTGCACAGTAACTTGTCATTTCTTGGTATCAGTGCTAACTGGCTGTTGTGTCTGAAGTTTATGCTTAAGGCTGACAGTGAGTGGGTTTTTATCTGAATGAATTCTGCATCAGTTTGAGGGTTTTCTGGGTTAGCAGTGAAGGGCAGCACAGTAAAATGTCTAGTCTAAGCTGGTAGTACATTTTGAGTCATGTACAGTGATTTTGAAATGTTGTACTATTGTTTTTCTAAAGTTATGTGATATGGGGGCATGGCACTTTAGAAATTCCATCTACAACCTTTTTATTATTGTAAAGAACCTTCTTTTTGAGTCAAAGGAAGAAAACTTTCTGAAGTAGGGGCCATCTGTTTCACAGGGGTAGTGATAGTTAACTAAGAGGCTGACTGAAACAACAACTGGCTCAGATGAGTGTTAAGCCTCTGTGTTGGCTTCCTCCTCTTGTGTTTACTTGCCGTGTGACTCAGAGGCAACGTGCACCTTGAAGTTGTTATGATACATTATCCGTGTGTCTCATAATAGCTGTCTGCAATACATGGCGTCCTGAGGAAATCGTAGCAGAGTGAGCAACCGGAACAAGAGCAGGGAGAGCTGCCACCTCTAACTGAAGTGAAGTGGTGAGGGAACAGAAATCGCCTCTCTGTATCTGCTGCAGTGGTTCAGATCACGCCTCTCTCTTCACCAAGACCTTTTCTTTTCCATGCAGTAAAAACGTTGTTGCTCAGCTGGTAAAAGTAGTGCTAATGTAGGTGTTATTGGTGCACTATTAGGTAGAGTTAGCGCTCTAAGCTGTTATCATTTGGATCATTACCTTGATAATGGATTCTTAGAGCTTCCGGAAGGTACAAAATCATGGAGTGGTTGAGGTTGGCAGGGATCCTTGGAGGTCCAACCCCTTTGCCCTTTGTAGGGCTACCTCAGGCTAGTAGTGCAGGACCATATCTAGACAACTTCTGAGTTTTTATGAAGAGGGAGACTCCACAGCCGCCGTGGGCAGCCTGTCCAGGTGCTTAGTCACCCTCACAGCAAAGAAGTGTTTCCTTACACTTGGATAGCACCTCCTGCATTTCAGTGTGTGCTTGTGACCTCTAGTCCTGGTGCTGGGCACCACTGAGAAGAACTTGGCTCTGTCCTCTGTGTGCCCACCCTTCAGGTGTTTATATACATTGATAAGGTCCTCCTGAGCCTTCTCTTCTCCGGCTAAACAATCCCAGCTCTCTCAGCCTTTCCTTATAGGAGAGATGCTCCAGTCCTTTCATCATCTTAGGGGCCCTTCACTAGACACTTTCTAGCACATCAGTGTCTGTTGTTCAGGAGGGAGCCTAGCACTCCGACTGTGGCCTCATCAGTGCCAAATAGAGGGAAGGATCACCTCTCTTAACCTACAGCACAGGATACCATTAGTCCCTTTTCCACAAGAGTGCGTTGTTGCTGATGTGCCTTTGTGTCTACCAGGACCCTGAGAGCCTTTTCTGCAAAGCTGTTACTGGCACACCGGCTTGTTCTTCCCTAGGGATCGGGCTTTTCAGTCCACATTGCTGATTGATCATCCAGCCTGTCACCTTCTCTGTGAGGCTTTTGTGGGAGACAGTGTAAAAAGCCTTGCTAGAAGTCCAGGTAGAAAATAGCCTTTGCCCTCCCATTGTCTACCAAACCAGTCTCCTTGTGGAATGCTCACTCTGCTACAATTTGCTCTGGAAATTTAGAAAGATTTGCGATACTTTTGTAGCTAGATAAAATCGTAGCCGAGAGAGATTTAAAAGAAAAGCCAAGTACATCAGACAGTTTTTATCCCTTCCTTTTGTATTTAAAACAAGGCTTACTGTTTGCTGTTTGTACCTTTGTTTGCAACTATACTTGTTCAAAAGCTGGTATCAGAAAATTGTAATGGTTATTTGCAATTAAAATATTATAGGAATGTGTAACTCATGCTGAGATCTAGGCATAAGATCAAAAAACTTTGTTTGGCTAAAAGCTTTATCTTATTTTAAGAAAAATCTGTTGGTTTGAGGTTTTTTTAAAGTCTGTAAGTAACATTGGTCCCAAAGTTGGAAATAGTAGTTGTAGAAAGTTGTCTGTTTCCGATATTCATAGATTCACCACCAGGCTGGAAGAGACCCACCAGATCAAGTCCAACCATTCCCACCAGTCTCTAAACCATGCCCCTCAGTACCTCAGATATTGTTCCTATCGCCTTTTGCCTTGTCTGGAGTTATTTTGGTAACACTGCAAGACAAACAGAAAAGTCTGTTTAAGCTGTAATGGATATGCGAGATGCTGTTGACACCAAATTTTACTTTAAATTGCTGTTCACCTCTGCAGCTGTACAAGAGACTGTTCCATTCTTGGGTATCGTAAAGCTTGTTCTGAATCAACTTTCAAAAATGTTGTACTGGAATGACCTCAGCTTTGTGCACTCAATGTGCTATTTCAAGTATATTTTCATGTGTTATGATGCTGCTGGGCAACTAATGTTTTTAACAAGGTTCTTACATTTGTGTCTCTCTTCTGCTGTTAGCAGCACATGGTAGCTGTCAGCTTCTGGCCATCCCAGTAATGAAAACAGAAGCTAAGGATGGAGAAGAGGAAAGCCTACAGACAGCGTTCAAAAAGCTAAGAGTGGACACTGCTGGGTGAGTAAAACCACAAGGAGCTACAGAGTTAACATATTACAACAGACTCAAAGGGAACACCTTTTCTTTTAAATGTGAAGGGATGAGGTAATTCCACAAGGTTCAGCACTGAAAGCCTTCATTCTAGCTAACCAAACTGGGATACATTTACTAATGGCAGATACCAGTTCTGAAGAAATTGTAATTTGTTTGATCACTGTTAGCTCCCAACAGACTTGAAACAAACCTGCCAATAGTCAGCAGCTGATGATGCTTCAAATGAGTTTGGGCATGAACCTGGCTGCCAGTGGTTGTGTCCACAGCACTAAAACTCTGCTGTTGAAGATAATCATGGCTCTGAAGGACCATCGTGAGAATAAATTTCCATCTTTTCCCTGGAGAGAAACGTTCTTCCTATGTCAGTAAAGGAGAGCATTGAATTCAGTGCACGATTCCCACACAAACTATTTTTATTGATGTCACATATTTCCTATTTATAACCAGTATCACTAACTAGGAAAGAATTCTTTTTTTCCGTTGTCTTATTTTGTGGGAAATCTGACACGTGGCACTTATCTCCCTGGTCCAGGTAGCAGAGCACGAAAAGCACGTCTTCTGTTGACAATGATCATTTTTACCCAAAATGAAAAACAAAAAGGCTTCTATGTAATGTTTTTTTCTGCTGACAAATGCAGGACGTGACATATTATTTTTACAGAGCTGTTTTTCACTAAGATATTGTCAGTGGTGCATTTGTGCTGGTGACTGAAATGAAAGTGTGGGTAAGGAAGTATGCAAATGTGAAGAGCTTTGATGGCAAGTAGCTGTCTTTCGCTCAAGTAATGAAGCTTGTTCATTCAAGAAATGAGACTTAGAAGTGCTCCACCATCCAAATGTCTCTCATTTCTTCTGTATCTTTAGTCCCACTCCCAAATGAGCTGGGGTTGTTTAGCCTGGAGAAGAGGAGGCTGAGAGGAGACCTCATTACTCTCTACAACTACCTGAAAGGAGGTTGTAGAGAGGAGGGAGCTGGGCTCTTCTCCCAAGTGACAGGGGACAGGACAAGAGGGAATGGCCTCAAGCTCCACCAGGAGAGATTTAGGCTAGAGATTAGGAGGCAGTTTTTCACAGAAAGGGTGATTAGGCATTGGAATAGGCTGCCCAGGGAGGTGGTTGAGTCACCTTCCCTGGAGGTGTTTAAGGCACGGGTGGATGAGGTCTTGAGGGACTTGGTTTAGTGTTTGATAGGAATGGTTGGACTAGAAGATCCGATGGGTCCCTTCTAACCTGCTTGTTCTATGATTCTGTGAAATCAGGCATCCTTAATTACTTTGGAGTTTTTACCGTTGGCCTTCAATTTACTGCTCTGTGTTCATTGCTCTTTAAATGGAAAATAGCAGATTTATAAGACTAATAGTTTACCTGTGTGTGGAGGCTTCTTTTCAGTTTCATTTTACAAACCAATTTGATACAGTCTGGAAAATAATTTTCTAGTGAATTCTAGTGTAATATGTGAAGTCACAACATGGAAAAATTGTTCTTGGGATTATCGCAGCTCCATAAAAATGGGAGTTTGGCAGGAATTTGGACCACCAATAAAATTAGTAACTCTTCTAAGGACCCTTATGTGAATAGAAGTTGAAGATCTGACACAAGTGTTGCTCGAGTGTTTGAACTTGCAGTAGTATGAAGAGTTTTAGCTTACACTGTCCTAAACACAGACTTAAGTGTTCTTCAGTTAAACAAAGTCTATTTGTGTCCAAAGAACATTTATTTTTAGGAAAGAATGGCTTATTTGTCTCTGGAAAGAAAGACGTTTTTCTTCAGTAATGGTGTTTGTCCCCTCCCCTCTGCTGGGAAACTGAAATTTAGCCATTGTGTCAGTTTTAGACATTGATGTGCGGAGTTTGGATTTGCAGTCTGGTTGCTGAATGGTATCAGGTTTGGTGAAAAATTCTGTTTCACAAACTTCTGAGATATGGATGCGTAAACCCTGTATTTCTGATTTGAGTCTTCTTTGTGGGCAGGTCTTCTGAGACATATTGTAAATTATTCGTGGCAATTGCTGCTAGGAAAGAGGATTGATAAGCTTTTTCATACTCTTGATACTAACCAGTCTAGGCTGTTAACTTGTTGTTCTCTCTTTCACAGATCTGGTGCTCTCTCTGTGGATGAAGGCGCAAGTCCTAGAGCACCAGTTAGAAGTGTGGCAGATGAAACCAAAGCTAAGAACACGTGTGCTTCTAAGGAAACCTGGCACGGGTAAGAAAAGCTTGGGATAATCAGAATACTTCAAGTGATACTACATTGAAAGGAAATTTTAAATAGACAGATTTTCTAGTAACTGCATCCATGCACAAGAGTCCCAAATTTTCTTTAATAAAGAGACTGCTTAAAAAACTACACCACATCTTGCTGTTCATAGGTGACTACTACGAACAGAATAGGTGACTATTCTTATATATAGTTATAAATTTCTGGATTTTCTGTGCAGAACTTCATGCTTCTTTCCCTCTGAAACAAAACTACCCTTTTTGATTCATTAGTTTTGTGCTGTCATCTTCTGCTTTCTCCTTCTCTTAGGGTTTATTTTCTTGCCTCACATGCTTTACTCATTCATAATCTTAAAAGTGTACACTTTAGGTTTCACCTCTCAGGTCTTCCTTTTATACAACTGCTTGACTGGAACAAAGACAAATTCCAAGAGAGCAGAATACTCTGAGCAAATGCTCTGAGCTTAAATCCTTTGTGTGCAATGTAACATGGGGCAAAAATCTCTGCTGCACTTATTTCTAATCCAGTGTTAAGTCTTCTGATGAATCTTCACTCTCTCTCTCTTGTATCTTTCCTTGGTAGGTCTATGAAGAAGTCTTCAAGAGGGGTTGTGAGAACCCAGCGTCGCAGGCGTTCTAAGTCTCCAATTCTTCATCGTCCAAAGTTTATCCATTGCAGCACAAAATCACATTTCATATGCAACCAGCTAGCGCACAAGAGCCAGATCGATGCCTCAGAAGACAGCCCTGGGTTCGGGATGCCGGTCCCAAAGGAAGCTTGTGCACACAAACGATACAGTATTGCTTCTGACGTTGGGCAGAAGGAAGCTGATGTTGAGTCTTTGGGAACTTGTGTTACACAGTCGGCATCAGAGAACAAACAGAACTCTCCAGCTGCTGTTTCTCTAGTATCCAAAGCAAGCCCAAAGGCTACGGAGCTTTCTGACTTTCAATCCGTGTCCAGGCTGAACACAAATAAGCCATGTGCCTGTGCAGATAAAGCCTGTCAGTGTAAACGATGGCAAGATATGGAAGTATACAACTTCTCTGGCTTGCAGAACACCCTTCTGTTGGCACCTGATAGAACAACAGTTTCTGAAGATCACTCCCAGTCCTTGCTGTCAAGAACTCCTTTAAGTTCTCCACGTTCATGCTCTGAGCAAGCCAGGGCTTTTGTGGATGATGTGACTATTGAAGATCTTTCAGGATACATGGAATATTACTTGTATATTCCTAAGAAAATGTCTCACATGGCAGAAATGATGTACACCTGACAGCATTGAGCGCTTAAAACAGAAGAGTGGGTGATTTAAATCTGCCCTCCGTCACGCTCGTGTGAGATCTAACCCACTGTCTGCTCACTGTGCTTGCAATAAAAACATTGCTTTGCATCTTAGCTAGTGTTTGTTATTTAAGCCGGGCAAACAATTTAGCTTAAGCGTTATAGTTTAAGCTTGGAACAGATAATGAAGTAAACACAGTGAATTTGCTTAGAGCATACCTGCTTATGCTTAAATGACCTAACATTTAGGAAATTATACTTATTTTCAAAGTCATCCCATTTTGATCTGTTTGAAAAGTCTTTAAATTGCTTAGTGATCAGAGCTCTTATTATGAGTAACTTGATGTAATTCAGCTTTGTTTCTGAAGTTGCTTTGATCTCAGATTAACACTTGCTGTTTTGGATACTTGTGCTTCTGATTTTATTTCATAAAGAAGTGACCATCTCCTGTCCTCATCTTGGCATTGTTACCACTGTAGGTGAACTCAGGAGACAGAAGTGTCTTTTCTTGGTTTGGAGACATTGTTATTTCTTTTGCCTAACGAGACTGAAACAGGGGTCCTTCTGCTTATCTTGGATTATATTAATGTAGTCAGATGCTGTTAGGTTAACATAACATTTGCTTTGCAGGCTGCCTGATGAGAAAAGAAACTTGGATTATCAAAGCAAGCTTGTTCCAAAAGGCTATCCTGATCTCTGTAGTGTTAGCTAGAGGAAAATGCAAAGCAAGCATAACATTTTGTTGAGTGTCCAATGGGCGTTAGAGGCTTGTCTGCAGCAGCAGGAGTACCTTGCTTTCTTCAGGGAGGTTGCTTCTCCAGTCAACCAAAGAAGAAATGAAATGATGGATTCTATTCAGTTTTGGGTTTTTTTGAAGGATGACGTGGCCTGCAGTGGTCCTAATTCCTGCACTGTATTTTCAGTTTTGTTCAGCCTGCTCTGTAACACCAAGCAGAACCTTTCAGGGATTAAGATTTGTAGGCTTTTGCAAACAGTTTTCAGCTGCACAGTAGGGACATCTTGTGCTGCGTTTTCTTTCCCCTCCCTTTGTTTCACTAAACCATTGTCACTTTAGGTGCTTTGTCCGGGTCCAAAATACTGGTGGAGCTTTGCATTTTTACTGAAATTTACTTCTTCAGGAACAACCAGTTTGCCATACTGAATATGCATCAGCATAATCTGTTATAGGTATGTGTATAGCAGAGGAGCATCCCACCAAATACTGTGAGTTGTTGAGGAGGAGATGAGTTGTGTTAAGTTGTCTTTACTATTTGTGGTGCCTGAACTATTCTCAGCTGTAAGGACTGAAGAAGAAACAGAACCACAGGGTTCCCTGCAGATTCTTTGGTGTTAGTCTTGTAGAGAGGAGGGAGCTGGCCTCTTCTCCCAAGTGACAGGGGGCAGGACAAGAGGGAATGACCTCAAGCTCCGCCAGGGGAGATTTAGACTGGAGATGAGGAGGAAGTTTTTCACACAGAGGGTCATTGGGCATTGGAATAGGCTGCCCAGGGAGATGGTTGATTCATCTTCCCTGGAGGTGTTTAAGGGACGGGTGGGTGAGGTCTTGAGGGACTTGGTTTAGTGTTTGATAGGAATGGTTGGACTAGAAGATCCAATGGGTCCCTTCCAACCTGGTTGTTCTGTGATTCTGGGGCAGTACCTAGTATCTTAATGTAGCTGTGCAAATTTACCTGTTTTGCCAGTCCTGAAGTGTCATTTACCCCTTCTTGATCCTACTTGGGTCCCACATCTCCCTTCCATTTCCATGCCCTTAGCTGTATTTCTGTGTTTTGAGTTCAGGGCAGTTGTTTGGTATCTATTGTCTGTGACAGACTGGGCTGCAGAGTGTGGAATGACATTATTTCTCAAGTAACTCTTCTTTGCTCTTGCCAAATGGTGTTGTGGGGCTGACTGCAATGTCAGGTCCTCAGGAATATGTTAAAGACAGCACATTGAAATCAGGAGATAACGTAAAATAGAGGAGCAGGCTGGGAAGGGAGGGAAGTCAGCAGCGTTGGGCCACTAGAGGCCACCCCAGGCAGGGCTGGCTGGGTGCAGGGGCGCCTCCTCAGCCTTCAGGGGAGATTGTGGCTCTTTCTGCCAACATGAAGAAATAAGTCCAGCTCTGGCTAGTTCCTTAGCACAGTGTTAGTGCTTTCTGATGTCAGATTGTGTGATTATGTTAAGACAGCGGTTAACAAAGGCTTTTCAAGTGCCAACATCTGCGTAAGTTGTTAACATTTAAACAAAATGTACTGTCAGTTCACAACTCTTCTGTGTAATTAGGAAGAGTTGCTAAGTAAATAGTTACATGGTCCTGAACTTGGCATGCTCTTAGGGCAGTTACAACATATTTGGGCTGGTAAATCCAGGAACACCACAGAACAGAAGATCATGGGCAGCTGCTGTCTTAACACTTTCCCTTCTGTTACTATAAGGTGTTTTAAGATGCTTTGGTCTACCCAGAAACCACAAAACAAAACCGTCTGGATTTGCTTTGAGAAAAATGTAAATTTCCAGCCCTTAATCATGCAGCAAGAACCGTGAAAACATGCCTGAGGAGTCTAAATGCTTAGCTTTTTTAAAAAAAAAAAAAAAAAAAAACCACCAAAACAAAACAACTTCAACCAGTTTAAAGATTCTGTCTTCTTTTAGTCTTATATAAAGCAAGCTTTAGAGGGCTGGTTCTGCCAAGCAGCACCTCTGAGTAGTGTTGGAGTCCCCTACCACAGTGCCCATTCCATCCTGTGGCTTAATAAAAGTGAAGCATTTTGTAATGAGCTTTATAGTAAGTGGTTGGTCCTCACCTATGCCTACAGGTGCAGTATGTAGATACTTGGCTTTTGTTGCAGTTCAGTGTTGCATGGGTTTTTTTCTATACCTCTTCCTCCTAGAAACATGCATGAGGAGGTTGTCCAAATTCTTCAACTGTGTTATGCAAGTCTGGAGGTTGCTGTTGTCTGTGGCAGCTTTGCCCCAGAGCTTGGTGGGGGTCTCAGGAGCTCATCTCGAAGGGCAGCACGCGGCTAATGGCTTTGTCTTGCCCCACAGCCCTTGCAGCAACTTGTGGTAGGTAAGGGGAAGATCATCTCTAAATGCTTTTCCTGTGACAGTGTCTGTAGGAGATGGGACAGGTGTGGTTGGCTTCTCTGTGCCCAGAGAAGTCGTGGATACCCCTGCCAAGGAGGTGTTCAAGACCAGGCTGGATGAGGCTTTGAGCAACCTGATCCAGTTGGAGGTGTCCCTGCCCATGGAAGGGGATGGAACTGGATGATCTTTTAAGGTTCCTTCCAACTCAAACCATTCTATGATTCATTCTAAGAGAGGGCTTGGATTAGCCTGTTACCTTGGAGTTTCATTCCTTGTCCTTTCTACCATCTGTATTTGGTGACATGAATTGTTTTTATAAGCAACTCTGTCGCTACTCAGTGTATCTGCCCTGTCCCAAGGGTAGGGTCTCACCTTTCTTTTCCAAACAGAGTGAGACTAAACTATGCTGCCAGCTGCTAAACAGAAGGCGATTTTAGGGAGGTTGTTGTTGTTTGAGGCGGGTGGGGGGGAGTGTGGGTTGATACCCTAAATCTCTGGGAATTCACTTTAGAAGCAGCAGACAGGGAGCCCTTAGGTGAGCAGGGTGTGTGACAGGGCAAGGGCTACGCTTTCCCCTCTTGCTCCAACTCTGCCCCTTGGAACCTTCCTCAAGGTGCTCCCTGCCTTGAGCATCCCTTGTGCACAAGGGAGAATGGCCTCAAGCTGCACCAGGGGAAGTTCAGACTGGATAGGAGGAAAAGATTCTTCACAGAAAGGGTCATTGTGCAGTGGCAGAGGTTGCCTGGGAAGGTATTGGAGTCCCCGTCCCTGGAGGAGTTTGAAGGACGGGTAGGCGAGGTGCTCAGGGACACGGTTTAGTGGCAGGTAGGATTGGTTGGACTGGGTGATTCAAGAGGTCTTTACCGAGCTGTACTCAGCACTGGTGAGGCCACTCCTTGAATACTGTGTCCAGTTCTGGGCCCCTCACCACAAGAAGGATGTTGAGGCTCTGGAGCAAGTCCAGAGAAGAGCAACGAGGCTGGTGAAGGGGCTGGAGAACAGAACCTGTGAGGAGCGGCTGAGAGAGCTGGGGGTGTTTAGCCTGGAGAAGAGGAGGCTGAGAGGAGACCTCATTACTCTCTACAACTACCTGAAAGGAGGTTGTAGAGAGGAGGGCGCTGGGTTCTTCTCCCAAGTGACAGGGGACAGGACAAGAGGGAATGGCCTCAGGCTCCACCAGGGGAGATTTAGGCTGGAGATTAGGAGGAGGTTTTTCACAGAAAGGGTCATTGGGCATTGGAATAGGCTGCCCAGGGAGGTGGTTGATTCCTCTTCCCTGGAGGTGTTTAAGGGACGGGTGGATGAGGTCTTGAGGGACTTGGTTTAGTGTTAGATAGGAATGGTTGGACTAGAAGATCCGATGGGTCCCTTCCAACCTGGTTGTTCTATGATTGCATTCTATGATTCTGGTGATTCTACGATCCCTTCGGGGACCCGGCGGTGGGACACTGCTCCTCTCCCAGGCTCTATTTTAAGCAGACATTTACTTTCCCAGCCTCTTCTCCGCCTGGAGCCCTGCCCGGGGCTGGGGGGGGAGCAGGGCGGGCTGGGGGAGGGAGGGCTGTGTCTCTTCCCTCCTTCATAAAAGGGCCCCGAGGCGGAGGCCGGGCTCCGGGGGGTTATTTTTGGGAGCAGCTCCTGGGATCCGATGCCCTTGTTAGGGCAGCGCTGACCTTTCTCCCGGCAGGGGAGGAGAGCGGAGCGGGGCGGGCGGCTCGGACCCTCGGCCGCCCCTCTCGGCGGGGGGAACCGACCCGCCCCCCTCTCCCTCTCCCCCTGCTCCCTCTGCCCCCTCCTTCCAATCCCTCCCTCGTCCCGGTCCCGCTGCCGAGGCGGGAGCCGCCGCTGCCGGTGCCCGTGGCGGCCGCCCCGGGGATGCGGCTCGGGGGCACCGTGGGGCACGATGAGCGGCGGCAGGTTCGATTTCGATGATGGAGGCGCCTATTGCGGGGGCTGGGAAGGGGGCAAAGCCCACGGGCACGGCATTTGCACCGGCCCCAAGGGCCAGGGCGAGTACTCGGGCTCCTGGAACTACGGCTTCGAAGTGGTGGGCATCTACACGTGGCCGAGCGGCAACACCTACGAAGGCTACTGGTCGCAAGGCAAGAGGCACGGGCTAGGGATCGAGACCAAAGGACGGTGGGTTTACAGGGGAGAATGGACCCATGGCTTTAAGGGACGCTACGGCGCCAGGCAGAGCATGAGCAGTGGAGCCAAGTATGAAGGTACCTGGAATAACGGCCTGCAGGACGGCTACGGCACCGAGACGTACGCTGATGGAGGTAAGGGTGGCTCCGGAGAGGGTGGGAGGGTGAGGAACAGCGTGATACCCAGCCCGCGATTCAGAGGCTACGTGTTGGTCCTACCGAAAGGATGACCTGAGCCCTGCTAGGGAGATTCAGATGGACGCTGTGGTCCACAATGAGCGGTTGGAGGGTTTCCATCAAGAAGCTTGGGGTGCAACCTCCTCGTAAATCATAGAATCATAGAACAACCAGGTTGGAAGGGACCCATCGGATCTTCTAGTCCAACCATTCCTATCAAACACTAAACCAAGTCCCTCAAGACCTCATCCACCCATCCCTTAAACACCTCCAGGGAAGGTGAATCAACCATCTCCCTGGGCAGCCTATTCCAATGCCCAATCACCCTTTGTGTGAAAAATCTCCAGCCTAAATCTCCCCTGGTGGAGCCTGAGGCCATTCCCTCTTGTCCTGTCCCCTGTCACTTGGGAGAAGAGCCCAGCTCCCTCCTCTCTACAACCTCCTTTCAGGTAACTGGAGAGAGTAATGAGGTCTCCTCTCAGCCTCCTCTTCTCCAGGCTAAACAACCCCAGCTCTCTCAGCCACTCCTCATAAGGCTTGTTCTCCAGCCCCTTCACCAGCCTTGTCTCTCTTCTCTGGACTTGCTCCAGAGCCTCAACATCCTTCTTGTGGTGAGGGGCCCACAACTGAACACAGGATTCAAGGAGCGGCCTCACCAGTGCTGAGTCCAGAGGGAGAATCACCTCCCTGGACCTGCTGGTCACACCATTTCTGATCCAAGCCAGGATGCCATTGGCCTTCTTGGCCACCTGGGCACACTGCTGGCTCATGTTCAGTCGGCTGTCGACCAACACCTGTCGACAACAATTTGTCGACCAAATGCCTGCACATGCCTTGGTCCCTGCTATTGGTCACAGCATGTGCAGCTCAGTCTCTGTGGACACAAGAGAGGAGCAGCAGGAGCATTGCTTGCCCTCAGCATCCTTCCCTCGGGAGCTGCTCTCTGTATCAATAGCTAACACCAACTGGCTTGGGTTTGTGTGGTCTGTGTCTCCTGGTTCCCTTTGGGGTGGTTATTGTGGTTCATTGCCAAACCACACCAGAAATTCCTCGCTACCATTCACTTGCTGCGAGTTGTGAATGTTTTCACATCGGATATAAGCCACCCACAGTATCGTAGCACACTTTGACTGTATATTAAACTGCTTGCATGCCTCTGACAGGCTACCTGGACATCTGCTTTGCCGAACCATTTTGGTTGAGTTCATCTAAGCTGTTTAGAATACATAGACACACGCCTTTCCCTAAAATAAATCCATTTGATTACTTGGAAGCTCTCAAGCCCTGCTAGCACACATATGTACCACATAGCCAGATATTTGTTGTGCTCTGTAAACACCGAGTCTAATTATGTTCTTGCATTAGTGGCAATTTGGGGGTTAGAAACATCGTAAGAATCTCTGTGCAAGTAATTCTGTAGCTCTTCAGTACTGTAATGTTCCAGGCTGCCATATATAGGATAGCTAAATAGAGAGGGTGATTTGAAAGAATACCCTTCAAATATGGATCAGAATTGCATCTATATTTATCTAGAACAGGCAGTGCAGTGAGTTTGTACAGAAAAATAATGGTACTGGTATAAACCTTCAGAATGAAATTAGAAAAATGGACTCATTCAAGACTGTGAGGTTTGTGCTTTTACACATCTATTTCTCATTGAGTTGCCTACGTACATAGCTAACTTTAAGCCTGGGAATACGCTCTTGAAGTTGACTCATTTTTTGTACACGCTTTGAGGCAGTAGGTACAGACACAAACTGACTCATGTCTCCAGCTCCTTAAATTTTCTCTCCCCTCTGCCTGTGGCTGCAGAAAAGTTAAAGGCTGAGCTGTGCAGCTTGCATCACAGCAGCAAGAGTTCAAGTTAACACATCTGCGTGCACTCCTGCAAGTAAAACTTCACGTGAGGCTGTTAGATGAGCAGGTTGTGCATAAGGTGTGCTCTGATGAGTAATGAGCAACCATCAAGTGACTGTAAGCTGCTGTTGGTACTTTCATTCTGGAGATGGAAAGGTCTCCTATGAATTTCCATGGCTGCTTCCTCATTGATTCCTAAAATGCATCTTCTTCTAAGGGTGCAGAGCTACGGGATTTTGAGTTAATATTGTAGAGAATTTTGAGAGGCGAAACTTGATGTAGGAATTAGAGTTTGATCTTGGACTGAAATCTTGGGACAGAAGAGGGGGAAAGATGAGTCAGGATTTTCTCCTGTAACGATATATAAGATATCACTTCTGTCAGCACAGCACTCCTGTACCCAGAAACGTGTTGTCTGCGTGATCCTTGGTGCCACCCAAGGTTGGCAGTTGAGCCCTGATCCTTGAGGATGTGCCCTGCCAAAGTCCCCCTTGGGCAGTGTTAAGCTGAGCAGATCCAGCAGGACCTGGCAGCTGCTCCTTGTGGTGGGACATCACATCCTGGCTGGTCCAAGCTGTTCATTCAACCCAAGAGCTTCTCTGATGGTATGGGAATGCATAGAAAGCTGCACATGAAGCCAAGAGGTGGATTGCCAGACAGCTTCATGTGTGCAGAATGATTTTACTGATTTGCAGGACCTTCTCCTGCTTTTGTCTTTCACCTGTACCCAGTAACCATTTGCAAGATCAAGATGTGGCCAGGCTGCTAATTTGACCTGTTTATATTTAAATTTGAGGTTGCCAAGATAAACATCTGGAAAGGCTTTGGAAATCTGCCGTCCCTTGAGTAGGGGACATGATTCCCAAGCCCCTTGGAAGCCAGCCACTTGAGGAAGAGGGCTCTGGGAACCTGCAGCTCTTGCCAGGTCATTAGCAGCTTTTAGGTCATGGCTGGGCTGCTTGCAGATTTCAGGGGATGTAGACTTTAAATTGACTTTATACACAAGCGCACAGAATAACTTTATACTTTAAAATACACTTACAAATCACATACAGCCCTAAAAGTATGATTTATCTTGCCCCTGGCTGAGGTTGATGGCTAAATAAGGCCCAAATCTGCAATGAAGCTTTTGCAAATCGTGTATAGATTTTTGGTGTCTATTAAGAAGTAGACTCATGGTATGGTCTAGCCTAGGCACTGCATGGGTTGTTTCCTTTATCTCTCTGCTACCAAGTGCCCATTTTTTTGTGAAAAGTGTGGGAGACTGATGGCTTGAAGAGCTTGCCTTCTGTAGCATTGAAGTGTTCTGTCAGCCAGGGAGTTCAGAGCTCCTGGTGTGGTCAGGCAGAGACAGTAACACTATGATGTATTTCCTTGCTGAGCATCCAAACTGAATACATACGTTTGTGTCCTGCTGTCCCCAGGGAAGAGCTCAGAGCTCTTTACAGGGGCAGGATGCACTTGCTAAAGCAGATGGTGATTGCAGTTGTGGAAGGCACAGCATGGAGGAAAGCATTATCTTCCAACTTAAGCTTTGAGTAAACACCTAGTTATTTGGCTCCCACCTGTAAGAGTCTGAAAAGAGTCTGGCCCCATCCTCCTGACACCCACCCTTTAGATATTGATAAGGATTAGTAAGCTTTCCTCTCAGTCTTCTGCAGGCTAAACAGACCCAGGTCTCTCAGCCTTTTCTCATAAGCGAGATACTCCAGTCCCATCATCATCTCTGTGGCTTCCACTGAACTCTCTCCAGTCATTCCTGGACTTTCTTGAGCTGGGGAGCCCAGAACTGGACACAGGACTCTGGATGGGGCCTCATTACTGCAGAGCAGAGAGAGCAGAACCTCCCTCACCCTGCTTGCCACGATCTCCTTCATGTACCCTGGGATAACCTTGCCCACCTTGGCCATGAGCACACGTTGCTGGCTTATCATCAACTTGTCTGCCAGGACTGCCAAGTCCTTCTCTACAGAGCTGCTTTCCAGCAGATTAACCCCTCACCTGTCCTGGTGCAGGGGGTTGTTCCTCCCCAGGTGCAGGACTCTGCACTCATCCTTGTTGAACTTCATTAGGTTCCTCTTCACCCACTTCTCCACCCTGTCCAGGTCTCCCTGAATGACAGCACAGCCTTCTTTGATGTTTTGATACCCAGGAGGCAGTGGTGGCTCCGGGATGCTCAACCCTGCTGAGCAACAACCGGCAGTGAAAGGGGGTTTTGCACAGCCCCATTCCCTCTTGAACTGGCTGCAGTGGTACGTGTTGGTGAGCCAGAGCTTGGCTCCACTTGAACCTTGTGTGCCCTGACGCACGACTGCCGGCGCTTCCAGCTGCTCTCAGCAGCCTCTGGCTCCGCTCCAGGGATAGTTTATGGCTCTGCCCTGGCACGAAGCTTCAATTGAGCACTGAATTGCAGCATGACAGGGATATGGCAGTGCCCACTCACCCCTGTGTTAGCTGGATAGCCGCAGGCAGCGTGCTGTGTCAGTGCCCTCCATTAAATCGGGCAGGGTTATAAGATTTGGTTACACCACACACCAGAGGGACAAGATTTCTTGTACCATATGGGCTGAAATCAGTCAGCCAAAACCAGCATGAAGAGCTGGTGTGAAATCTTATGTTGAGGGTAGGCACTAGTGCCTCTGAGAAATGACCCCCTGATTCCCTGAATGCACTCTATGCCATATGGCTTTTCCCATACAGGTGGCCCTGGTGCTGTTTGGGAGAACAGAGGAGGCTGGGGACTCGTGGAGGGCAGTACCTACTCCAATCTGGCCCCCAAGGTGCAGCTGAGTCCTGTAAACCTGTGAGACTTTTCCAGAGTTCCTCTTCCAGGGAGTTAACATAGCAGCACTGTTGGCTGCAGTCTGCTATGTGCAAGGCTGTCCTGTCCTCCAATGTCACCCTGATCGTATATCAGCCCTGCTTACTGGCCAGGCAGGCGGGGATGGAGCACCAGCTTCACCAGCGCTTGGTGCAGAGAGACCTGGGGCAGTATGGGGTCTCCATAACTTCATTTTGTGCTAGAAGGACTTGCCACATTTTTATGGAGACATACTTAGGAGCTCGATGAAGAACATGGCCAGATGCCTCGGCATCTCCAATGATGGTCCTTGGCTACCTGTTCATGCCTAGACTCCTAACCCATGCTGCTCACTTTACTTTTCCTAATAGAGATTCAAGCTCTGCCAAGAAACTGGACAACGGCTCCTTCCTCTGGCAGATCACTCCCCATTACCTGGCTGCAGCCTACAGATGCTCTGTACTACCTGAATCCTTTTTTTTTATCAGTGAAGAAGACCAACTATTTGCAGGGATCCCAAATTCGCATATGCTATGGGGTGGGCAGGGGCCGGTGGGGGGCAGCTCACCCTGGAGCAGCAGCTGCTGCCTGCTTGGACACTTCTTGTCTTTCCTGGCCCCTGGTGCTGTAAGTTAACACCCCACAGGCAGGTCCAAAGAGGATTTCAACGAAACCTGAAGCTTGGGAGGAGAGATTATGCTGCAGAAGCAGCCTTGAGAGACTGTAAAATATGCACTCCCACAATTGCCAAAGAAGGAACTGGATTTGCTCCCTGGGGAGCAGGGTCATCCGTGGTCTCAGTAACGGCATCTGATGGGGGGAGATGAATGCCTTGTTGATAGGTCACCCCCTTCTTTCTCAGCCTTGCCCTGCTGAGCTTTCCTGGGACCCTGGGAGTGCTTGCTCTCCCAAAATTTGGTACTTTGTGATAGGTCGCTGCTTAGTGAAAGCCAGGTTTAGGACAGACGCCTATGAAAATGCCCCCAGCACAGCTGGCCCTTCACTTGCATGGAACAGCATTTGGGAGAGTAAAGGAGTGGGGTGGCCTTTCCAAGGGTGTTTCTTCCTCCAGTGCCCTGGGAAGAAGGGTTGCCAGCAACCTCTGCCCCACAGGGTGCCGATTCACCATTCCAGGTTCTGTAATTCTAGGAGCAGAGCTGAGTGCTGCTTTTGTTTTGTGTGGTTTGCCAGTTTCTGAGGCAACTGTATCTACAGAGTGAGGAGAGCTGGACCAGGGAGACAGCGCATCCCATCCCACCCCACAGGGCTCAGCAAGGATGTGCTGTCCTACACAGGATGCTGTGCTGGTGCTGTAGCAAAGACTGCCCCACCAGCCCTCCCTGCTCTCCAGAGGAGTTCTTACAGGGAGCTTTGATGTTACTAATTTAAAGCTCTTCACATCCTGCTGAGAAAAATCAGAGTTCTGGTCTTCACTTCATTCTTCTGGAGCCTGTAGATGTGCAGACGTGGAATGGGTCTGCAAAGGAGCAGCATGCTTTTCCCAGTCCTCCAAAGTGTCACTGCTAAAGTCCTGCTGGCTTAGAGGGGTAGCCCTGGCCATGAACACAATCATCTCTGTGTCCTGCATCATATGATGCCATGTGCCCTCTTGAACTGTGTCTGGAGGAGCGTGGTAGTATGGTGGGGTTTGGGGCAGAGCTGGAGGAACCCCATAGAGAGCTGCTCTGCTCCTCTCATCCCCTTTTTTGTCTGTCTCTTGCTTCATGCAGTGTGGCACAAGCCTTGGTCTTGGGACCACAGAGCAGGTGTATGTCAAGGCCCAACATGTGCTATTCCAGGTACAAGGGGCAGCCCTGCTATGGCCTGGTACCCGTCTCAGGGGTCTACAGCTGGTCCTGGCAGCCTGTGAGTGACAAACTGCAGAACGGGCTGAAAGGGACCGTTCCTGAGCCAAGGAATGCTGAGCCACCACAGCTTGCCTGTCTGCTGGGCTGCTGCCACCTCAGCACAGCCTGAACTCCATTACTATGGGTGTGCCTCCCACTCCCTTGTCCAGATGTAAACCCAGACTGTGTTTATTAAGGGGTTTTGTGTTTACATCCCCTGGTGTTCCATCCCAATTCCAGTGAGTTGTCACCTGCCTCTCAGACTCGTGTCCTCTGCTCCCTGGGAAAGGCTGCTTTTGCAGGCAGGTGAGCACTGCCATAGAATCATAGAATCACCAGGTTGGAAAAGACCCGTTGGATCATCAAGTCCAACCATTCCCATCAAACACTAAACCGTGGCCCTCAGCACCTCATCCACTCATCCCTTAAACACCTCCAGGGAAGATGAATCAACCCCCTCCCTGGGCAGCCTGTTCCAGTGCCCAGTGACCCTTTCCAGGAAAATTTTTTTCCTAATGTTCAGCCTAAATCTCCCCTGGCGGAGCTTGAGGCCATTCCCTCTTGTCCTGTCCCCTGTCACTTGGGAGAAGAGGCCAGCTCCCTCCTCTCTACAACCTCCCTTTCAGGTAGTTGTAGAGAGCAATGAGGTCTCCCCTCAACCTCCTCTTCTCCAGGATAAACAACCTCAGCTCTCTCAGCTGTTCCTCATAAGGCCTGTTCTCCAGCCCCTTCACCAGCTTCATTGCTCTTCTCTGGACTCGCTCCAGAGCCTCAACATCCTTCTTGTGGTGAGAGGCCCAGAACTGAACACAGGATTCAAGGAGCAGTCTCACCAGTGCCGTGTACAGAGGGAGAATAACCTCCCTGGACCTTCTGGTCATGCCGTTTCTGACCCAAGCCAGGATACTAGAGCTGGGGAAGGTGGGTTCGTCTTCTCTAGGGTGGCGCTACCCCACAGCCTCCCATATTCTGCTGGCTCACCCTGGAGTGAGCTACCTTTTCAACCCGTCCTTCTTCTCTCCCACAGGCACGTACCAGGGCCAGTTCACCAATGGCATGCGGCATGGCTATGGTGTGCGGCAGAGCGTGCCCTATGGCATGGCCTCCGTGGTGCGCTCCCCGCTGCGCACCTCCCTCTCCTCCCTGCGGAGCGAGCACAGCAATGGCACCCTGCCCCAGCAGGACACCCCTGCGGCCAACCCCGAGAGCCTGCCCCTCTCACCCACCATCACCCGTGGCGGCTTTGCCCTCAGCCTCTATGCGGATGCAGAGGCCGGCAAGCCCAAGAAGGGGGGGCTCTTCCGCAGGGGCTCCTTGCTGGGGAAGCTGAAGAAGTCGGAGTCCAAGTCATCCCTGGCCAGCCAGAAGAGCCGTGTCAGCTTTCTCAAGAGTGAGAGTGGGATCAGCTCGGCTGCCAGCGATGCCACCTCCACTGTCAGCCTTGGCGAGGGTGCTGAGGGTGAGGAGTATCCCCCGTTTGAGTCCGACATCGATGCAACCACCACGGAGACCTACATGGGTGAGTGGAAGAATGACAAGCGTGCTGGCTTTGGTGTCAGTGAGCGCTCCAGCGGGCTGAAGTATGAGGGCGAGTGGTTGGACAACCTACGGCACGGCTATGGGTGCACCACACTGCCCGACGGCAAGAAGGAGGAGGGCAAGTACCGCCACAACGTCCTCATCAAGGGCATGAAGAAGCGTGTGATCCCCCTCAAGAGTGCCAAGATCCGGCAGAAGGTGGACAGGAGCGTGGAAGGGGCTCAGAGAGCCGCTGCCATTGCCCGGCAGAAGTCAGAGATTGCAGCATCCAGGTAGGTGCTCGGGGCTCTGATGCACAGCTTCCCATGGTGGTGCTGCTCCCCATCCCACATGTCCCTCTGGAACCATTCCACATGCCTCATCACCACGCACTGGCAATGGGGGCAAACGCAGCTCCTTGCAATTTCTATTTAATTCTTAAAATGCTAGCAGAAAAGATCTTAGGGCTACTGTGGCAGCCTGGAGGTGTTTGGTACCTGTTCTCCCTCTTGCTCTCCCTCCTGCCCACCTACATCCCTGATCCAGGGAGGAGCCAATAGTCAGCAAGGATGCTCAGCAAGATGGGAAACAGGAGCTGGTGGGATGGGGAGCATCCTGGTGCCATTCCAGGTTGCTGGAGTTCCTGGTTGTCATTTATGAGACAGGTGATAAACAGTGGGATTTGATTATGGTAAATCCAACAGGATCATAGGGTCAGCAGGATGTGTCCTGGACAGATTGGATCTACAGTAGAGGGTGGCTCAGCCTCAGAAACTCCAAGTGTGGAGTATAGGGAGTTTATGGGATGCATTATGGTTGTTGCTTAATTTTAGCAGGTCAAGGTAACGGGCTATCTGAGACAAACACTTCTCTGGCAGGATGTTGTGGACTGGGAGGCAGGACCTCTAACAGATACCAAACAGAGAAGGGGGTTGCTGCTGCCTTGGGGAGCACTCTGAGACCCAGCTGTCCAGGCTTTGAGTGTTTCTGCCATGAGTAAGGCAATGACCAGAGTCAGGGTGGATAGCTGAGCCCACAGGCTGTGCCTGATCTCATGGCAGACAGCATGATACCGTGGTTTGCGATGTTTTAGGATGGCAGGAAAGGAGGAACCAGGAGGTCTAAGCTGTGTTTGTCTCCTTTTACCCCCCGAGTTTGTCCTGGCCAGACGCCACGGGTGGGCAGGGGGCTGTGGCAGGCAGCATTAGGGAGTGGCAGCATGCCAGGCATTGCATGCTGCAGGGGTGTGCGAGGGAGGAGCGTGCAAGGAGCTGCTGTGAGCTCATGGCAGTCTCTTATTGCACCGGTGTCCGTTGTGCTGGCAGACGTGGGCACTGCCGAGCACTGCATTGCCCCAACACTGCATGGTACATCAGGGACCATCCAGGTGGGCTTTACTCAGAATTAGCTGTGTTAGAAATTAGCAGGACATGTTCCTCCTCCCACAGCATTCCTGCCACTCTCAGAGTTGGCCTGGCTGAGACTAGGTATCATCAGGCAGGGCCAGAGTGTTCTCTTCCTCAAGGAAAAGCAGTTGTCACAGACTCAAAGTGTCACCCTTCCTCTCTGTGAAAATCTTGCCCCGTGCAGGCTTTGCTCAGCTGCTGGGACTCCAGGACTGTCCTGCCTCACTCCTTCTTAGTGCTGTTTAATTATCAAAGTTACTTCATTACTAAGCAGAGATGCAAAATAAAGGTGGTGGGGAGGCTGCTTGTTCCCAAACCCCATCCATGCCCTCTGAGAAACCCCAATTCTCCTCTCCTAGTGGCTGTTTCTGCTCCAAAGTTTTCTGGGGAGCATGATTGTTTCTTAAGCAAAATCAAGTTGCCTCAGAGACCAGCAGAGAAGTACTGACAGGATTGCAAGTGAAACACCATTCGGGGCCAGCTGGGATAAAAATAGCAGGCTGGGGCAGCATGGGGCCTCTGGATCCTCCTGGCAGGGGAGGCTCAGCCCGACACCAGTTTTGCTGTGACTGGGAAAGACATGTAGCTGCGGCGCTAGGTGCCCGTAAATACAGAGGCTGGAGTTGTAAAAGCTGCTACCCAAGAGCTCAGCTGGTTTACACAGGCCTCTTTTTATTATACACTATTTACACTTTGGATCAAAAGTGGCTCTACAGTGTTTTTCATCAGGGGTTGGAATGTGCCCGCTGCCCTGGCCACGGACTGCATCCCTCCCCAACATGGCTAGGGAATAATTTCCTATTAAGGAAACGTCAGAGCTAGAGGAAATAAGACATTGAAGACGTTTTCCTGCAGGGAATCCTATCCTCACAGACCCTGCAATAGTGCAACAGTTGTGGCAGGGGCAGAGGACGCCTCTTTCTTCAGCGCTGCGATGTCCCAGCTCGTGTTTCCTGCAGCGCTGCCCATAGCTGAGCTGGACATGCTGCAAGAGAAGAATCTGGGCTCCTTCATCCTGTAAACTGTAACTCATCATTTCCATCAGTGTTTATTCCTGACGTACATTGCTCTGGGCAGAGCCACTCTCTCTACCTAATGCCTTGTACAAATCTGACTCATGTTCTCCTTCCTCCTCTTTTCAGCTCACCTTTGGGGTTGAGAGTAAATATAGATAATTTTGCCTCGAGAGGGTCTTTAGGATAAATCCCAGCTCTGCTACCAACTTTCTCTTTGGCCTTGAACCCTGCCTCGGTTTCCACACCAAGGACAGAGAGTAATTCCAGGCAGATTGTGAAAATTGATTGTTACAGTTTATAAAATGGCTGTACTGTCATCAGCATCGCCCTAACTCCTAGGTGGAGTTTCTAGATGGAGTGTTTATGTTTCTCCTCGGATGGCAGCGTGTACCTCACCCAAAGAAATGTCTTTGAGGCTACATGTGTCCTTTCCTGAGGGAAGATGTGACATATCTACATGTAAGATTATTGCTAGGACCTAATTACCAGGACACAGCAGCCAGATTCTGCAGACAGACCCCACATCCACATACCTGTGCTGTTGTACGTGGATATTTGAGTCTCATTTGCTTCTGGCACTTGGGGGAGCCCCTTGCAGAGCTGAACTACAGCCACATCCAGCTTCCGCTGCCTGGGGGCAAAATGTCAGCAGAAACCCAGATTTCAGTCTTTTGCACCATAAAAGGCTCTTTAGGGATAGAAATCCTGAAGAAAACAAACCCAAGTGCTGGAAGCTGCATCCATGTCCACCAGTTGCACTGCAGGAATTCCAGGCATGCACCCGAACTCAGGGGGTGTGCAGGCATGAGGCTACTGGCAGCGTGTGAGTGCCAGTGTCTGTGATCTCTCCTGCAGAGATGGGCAGGAGAGCAGTGATGGTTGGGAACGATGGCCAGCCATGGTCAGCTGGGTCAGGACACCACAGGCTGCAGGTCCTGTTCCACCTGCCAGCTCGATTTGGGTGCTCCATCACCACAGGCCGTGCCAGCTATTGCCTGGCCCACTGCTTGTCCTGCCCAAGCGGTGCTGCCCTAACCTCCTCAGCTCCCTCTTGAATCCTCCTGGGTCAGCAATCCAGCTGCTTTCCCCATCATGCAAGTGGCTGAGGACAGAGCCAGCATTGCCTCATCACTGGCTGAGGGAACAGCAAATTTGTTTAATTCTTTTTTTTTGTTATTTTAGTGCAAATTGTTTGCTATGGGGGTACGTTGTCCTGAACAACCCATCCGAGCTCAGCCAGCTGCCCTCTCTCCCCAGCTAATGCATATCTATTAGCAGTGCTGGGGATCAGCTAGTGGGATGGAGCTAATCAAAGTTAAAATACCCTTCCCAGACTGCAGGCACTTGGGAGAAAAGTCATTTTGGAGTGCAGCGTCTGTGGCAGCCAGTGAGATAGGTGTAAACCTGCCCAGGAGAAACCACACATGGACATGGGGGTTAATATGCACCCTGTGATGTTAATTAGCAGTGCCTGAGCTGCTGGTGCCCTGGGACTTTCCTTGCTGTGATCCTAAGTGATTCCCATCATAGCTGGAACACACGGTACCGGGTGAAGGCACCCACCACATCCCTCCAACCTTCCCCTTTCCCACTCTCTGTCCTGTTTGGAGGCTTCTTCCAAAACAGTTGGGTTAGATGGGAAAGGCAGTGAGGTCCTGGGGTTACAGCCGGGATGCCATCTCCCTGCTCCTTCAGTAGAGACAGCCAGCCAGTCTGTCCTCCACAAAGAGGGGACAGCCATGGCAAAGCCATGAGTAAGAGAGTTAAAAGCTGTCCTGAAGTGTGTTACAGCTGCCCTGGAGTTCTCTGGGCATGTGGGTTGGTGCTGAAGAGGGTGCTTGGCACCTTTGGGTGCTCAGGGAGGAGCTGCCTGTGCTGTACGCTCATATGTCTTGGGGGGAGGATGGCTAGTCCCAGTGAAAGACTGGAGGGCTGAGGAAGTGGTAAGTTTTCATAGAATCAGAATCGCCAGGTTGGAAAAGATCCACCAAATCATTGAGTCCAACCATTCCTATCAATCACTAAACCATGTCCCTCAGCACCTCGTCCACCCATCCCTTAAACACCTCCAGGGAAGGTGAATCAAACCCCTCCCCTGGGCAGCCTGTTCCAGTGCCCAGTGACCCTTTCCATGAAAAATTTTTTGCTGATGTTCAGTCTAAATCTCCCCTGGTGCAGCTTGAGGCCATTCCCTTTCATCCTGTTCCCTGTCACCTGGGAGAAGAGCCCAGCTCCCTCCTCTCCACAACCTCCTTTCAGGTGGTTGTAGAGAGCAATGAGGTCTCCCCTCAGCCTCCTCTTCAGAACAGACTAAAGTGAAATAAGAAGCAAAAGGAAGGGGAGGACTGGCTGCAGGGAGAACTTTTAATTTTTTTGAAAGATATGTCGTCAGTGGCTGGGTAGATCATAGAGAGGTTTTCTTATTCACTGACACTTTCAAGGGACAAAATGAGTGTAAATACTGGAAATCCCACCTCCATCTCACTGCAACAGCATCTGCCATGTTTTACCTCTGAAGGTGGGTGTGCTTCCCAGTGACTTGGACTAAAATCAATGGAGGGACTTGACCGTGTATCCTGCAAGGCATGGGTTTGGCCATACTCCGAGATCATTGAATGAGCATATGTCCTGTAAGCAATGCCTCAGATGTATCTGCCAGATGTCCCAGGATCAATAGGAAAACAAGATAATAGATGGTATAACAGCTACTCTGCTTTACCTGTTTGTCTTCAGATGCTGACCCTGTGTCCCTGATGCAGCTGGGGTGGTTTATACCTGGAAAGTACAACATAGTTTTGGGAGCACAATACATTTTTTATTTATTTTTTGGTTTAATGTAATATCTTTAGAGGTTCTGCACTACTGCTGCTTGAATAGATAGGTAAGAATTTCTTAACTGCTTTCTGAAATGCTAGGCTTTCCTGTTAATGTAGAATTCACTTATCACAGCAAGCCTGAGCTGCATTAAAGCACTGCAGAGCTGCAGTGAGTGTGAGGTGTCAGAAATCACATTGGTGCAGCTTCCCTGGCAGCAACACGTGGGCGTCTTTCATAGAGTGAGCTGTTGCCTGGTTTTGAAGCTGAAGCTGGTTTTCCATCCATATCCGTGTCTTTGGGGCACATCTTAGCTCTCTGCTCAAATAACGCAAGAGCTCGATGGCTCCCGTATCGCTTTCCGAACCTCCTCTGCCCAGTCACATTCCCGGCAGTGCTGCCACTGTCTCCCTGCACTCAGCGTTTCCAGCCTGCGTGGCCAGACAGCAGCGAGCGTCTCCTCGGGGAATGCGGGTGTATGGTGCAAATGACGTCCTGAAATCACTGGAGTCAGCAGAGCCTCCTGACTAAATAAGGGCAGGCAGAGCAGGGTTTTATCAGAGCTGCCCGAGTGCGACAGCTGAGAGCCAAGGCTCGCGGCAGCCCACGCCACTGGAGCTCGGCTGTGCGTTTACACCGATAAGGTGCTTTATTTGGCGTAGTTCTGCCCTGGTGAGCCACCCTGTGCTCCCTCCCCAGGGCTCTCATCTGTTTGTGTTGCTGACAGGGAAGGGGAGCAACCGAAGCGATGTCTTCTCAATGAACCTCTTTGGTGTGTGTCCAGAGGAGAGCTGGACTGGTCCAGTGTCCCCGATGGCCTTGGCTATCCTGGGGCTAACCATGCAGCTCAGCTTGCGCGAGGCAAGTTCACACCTGAGATTTGCAGGTCTGTTGAATCCCCATGCTCGGAGCTTGCTCTGAAAGAGTTTTCAGATTTTTTTAAAATATCTTTTTGCACAGGTGTTCCCAGACTTTTAAGTTTGAGACTGGAGAGTGGGATGCTCATGGCCACCCCGTGAGAGTGGACAGCAGTGGTTGAAGGCAATCCCTGCCAGGCAGACTCACCTCTCAGGAGGGCAGCTGATCCTCCTCTGCTGTCCCAGCTTCACTTTCTCATTGCTCCAGGATTGCACACTGCTCTGTGGTAGGAGAGTGTGTAATGAGGAGGCAGCAGCTGGCAGAAGATGGGTAGAGTTTGTCCTGGACCCGGGTGGGATGCTGGCTGGGGTTCACCTCTGAGTAGAAGCTGCCAGGAAGAGATATGGGAGAGAAATGCAGCGTTTCTGCAGCTGTTGAATCATACGCCAAAGATGCTAAAGCCTCAAGAGGCTTAAAAGATAGGTAGGTGCAGGTCAAAGTGGGGACAGGACTGCCCCATTTTCATTAAAATCCCTTTGCAAACTCCCTGCAGAGTGCAGGGGGAGGTTTATGCTGAACAAGGTGCAGGCGGATCCAAGGTCAGGTCCTTGATGGCCCTGGCTATGGGGACAGGTATTCTGGCTGCCTCACAGCCTGCATGGTGGGAATGAATATCTTGCCACTTCTCCAGGCAGGACTTGGAGAGAGCCAGTGTGTGCATGGATGGGGAGAAATGAGGGCAGCTGCTGGCTCCTGCCATAGCTGGGTGCCAGGACACTGGTGCCACGAGGCAGTTGTGAGGGGATGCTTCTTGGTCCTGCTTTCCCAGCAAAGAAGTTCCTCACAGAGCTCAGTGTGTTTTTTAAAAGGGTAATTTGTTTAATTCACTTTTGGTTAATAGAAACTCAGTTGTTGGCATCAATTTCCCCACCAGGGGCTGGGACTCTCCCATTTCCTTTGCAGTGCTAGTGCCAGAAGCACTCTCCCCATCCCACGGCACTCAATGAACAAAGAAGGCCTTTTCCTCTTGCAGCTCCTGAGCGTGTGTGACCTCTTCCTCCATGTGGCTTATCAGCACAACTGAAGTCAGTGCTCAGGATAACCATCTGTGGGGACAATGAAGGGGAACCTGCCTGGCCCGTGCCACCACAGCCAGGACCACTTCAGCTCAGATTTCCCTCAAAGCTCTTGGAGCAAGAACATCCCCAGCTGCCTTGTGCCATGGTGTTGTGATGTCTCCACATGTGGTTTGATTAGGAGGAATAATTCAACCCGAGCCTCACCACATCCTGGACTGGGAACTTGGGGACTTTGTGTCATTTGTGTCTTGGAGACAACTAGTTCCTATCCCAGAGCCAGAGCCTGGCCTTTACAGCTCATGATTGGGATTGAACAGGGCTGGATTAGGTTTGATTGAGCTGGTCTTTTGGAGGTTTGCTGTCCCAAAGCAGCAGTCTTCAGCTCTGTATTGCCTGTTTTGAACTGTTGCCTCATCCCACCCTAAAGGCCCTTGAGCTTGCCTCTGCTTCTAATTCACCTTTTCTGTGCTGAGCTCTGCCTTGCTCTGGGGACAATGAGCCCCAGGGTTTGGGTCTGGCACCACGATTAAACACCTGTCCCAGCTATAGGATGCCCTGGATGTGTCCCATTACATTTGGGGTTCTGTGGCTGCAGGGTTTGCTGCCGTGGAACAATTGATGGCGTGATGCCTTCCCCCCTTTCTTTCAGCCCTTTTCTGGAATGGCCTCATCCCCAGCCCAGGTTGGCTGCAGCCCCAGCGCTAACACATTTTTGGCCCACTCTGCTTGTTATGCTGAGATGCGTTTTGACTCCAAAGGAGGGTGTACACAGTTTTATCTGTTTTCCACCCGTCTCGCATGAATTTCCTGAAGCGCTTTCATGCCCTATTACGGTAAGAGGGAGCACACACTTTCAGTAACATCAAGGAGAAAGCATCTGCTGGGTAGCAAACTGCTTTCTCCACAGCTTCCTGGGTCTTTGGGGTTGAAGCAAGTGGGGCTGTGGCTTGCAGGGATCCCCTCAAGAGGAGCAGAGTCAGGATAGCACAACTTCAGCCCCAAGGATTGATGTGACTCAGCTGGCCAGGCAGGGAAAGTGGAATTAATAGGCTCTTCATTCCGACCTTGTGGGAAATGCTTATCTCAACAGCTTACAAACACAGAAAGGCAAAAATCAAGTGTGACTTCAATTTACAAAAATGACTGTAGAAAATGGTAGCTTCTCTTTCAATTGATCTGCTGCCGCATGAAGCGGGACGGCTCTGGCTCCCATCTGAATACTTGAAATCTTCTGGCAGAGAACTGACCTTTAAAATCATCTGATTGAATCAGGCTTTGCTCAGAGGTTATCGTCATTTCAGTGGAATGTGAAATAGGCTTATCTTGAAAAAGAAAAAATATTTCTGTAAAATGTCCAATTTAAATATAAAGCCTGAGATACCAAAGTTCTCCCTCTTCCTTGAGGAGGTGCATTTTTTTCAGTTTATTCTGGTGCCAAGCCAGAACTCTTTGGCTTTCTGAGACCATTTTTTCGTGTGTGTCATTTTGATTCTGCAAAGCCTGCTGAGCCTTCAATGAGTATCGGGAGGGACCTGGTGTCCCATTCACCTGGGTGCCTGCAGCAGCCTTAGGTGCAGGCACAGAGCACATAAGTGCTGCAACCCTCACAGCTCCCTGCTCCCTCTCTTGTTTTGCGTGGACCTCAGATCTGTGAATGTCAACTCAAGAAACCTATGGGGCTGGGAGAAAAATGTTTCTGCCTTATATTTTGATGAGTGATTTGGTTTCTGACCAAATGCAATATTTTAAGAAATCTGCCTGCCTTCATTTCCTAAAAAGAAAAAAAAAATCCTATTTTTCTTTCTTTTTTTTTTTTTTTTTTTTTTTTTTTGTCCGGGAAAAAAACCCCATAAACCAGATTCTCACTGTTTTGGTTTGGATTGCTGAAATCTGAAAAACACTAGGAGTTGTCAGAACTTTTCAGGAGAATAGCAGTCTTAGAGGGAAAACCTATACTTTCTGACCCATTTTATTGTCAGTGGGGCTGGCAATCAGGTAAAACACACTCGGACTGTGAATAGTGTCCACTGGGCAGAACTTAGGGCTGGACAGGAGCTTCTGGGTCAGCTCCCTGGTGTTTCCCCCGGAGTGGGAATACATTCCCCTGGGCAGGGCAAGGAGCAGCCCCTGCTTACTCACTACAGATACAAAGAGGGAGGCAGAGGCATAAAGGAGATGAATGGCTGGAAGACCCTGATTGCATGTGTGCTGTAAAAAAATTTTGATGCACTTCTCAGTAGGACAACCCAGCTGCTTCGACATTACTGTGGCAACTAAATTAAATAAGGGTCCCCAGAGCATCAGCTGAGCCCCACTGGTGCGATGGAAGCTGGAATAAATCATTGCATAGACCCAAGGCTGTGATGCTCTGGGAGACTTGCTCCTGCAGGCTTTGCTTGATTTACACCTAGGGCAGCACAAAGGAGAGCAGACCTGAAAACCAGGAGGGAGTCCAGTGGGCAGCTGCAAACGTCCTCTTTTTAACCCTAAAAATATCTCTGTGGATGCTCATGCAAGCTGCTCCCAGCCTGGCTGTGCTGGCAGGATGGGCTCTGTCAGAGCAAGGAGCTGCCTGTCCTGCTTGCCCGAGGCTGATGTGGCACACTGGGACCTTGCTGCTGGACTGGTGGCCAACAGCCCTTCGAGCCAGCCAACCCTGGCTTGCACCGCTCCATTTACAGCATCCAAGGGCTGAAGGGAAACAGAGAGCAGCTGTGGTCCATGCTGACCCCACTGGCACATCGCAGCCCACGGGCTCCCGTGCTAACTGGCTCCTGGGGCAATCAGAGCAGTGAAGATGAATTGAGCAAATCTCCCGTACATAGGGCTGGGTTGCATAGGTTGTCGTCTTATTGAAGACAGCTGCAGATCTGTCTGCTCTAAGATTAATATCACTTTAACTGTTCTGCGGGGAAGTATCCCATGGTGAAAGATGCAAGTGGCTCTGAGCTATTTAGAGCTGAGGATAACATTTCGGTATTTTAAAAATCCACCAAGTAATCATAAAGGCTAATGCTTGCTGAGCTCGTTAGGTGGCAGGGAGCTCTGCCAGGCCTGTGCTCCTAAATCCCTGCTCAGAAAAGGATGCTTTTCTCCTGGCTGGATAGCCTGTTCGTGCCCTTTCTGTGGAAGGAAGGAGAAAAGGTCTTATTTATCCAGTTAAGTAGCTTGGGCATGTATATAATGCCACCACTTCTGTGTAAGTGCTGGTACCATGAGTGAAAAGCCTGGGGCATCTTATCAGCTGTCTGCAAGGTAAGGGAGGCTGGAGGGCAGAGCTACCCTGCAAGGTCAGGATGGGCAGGGAAAGTGGCACAAGAGATGGAGTGAAAAGGGATATTTAGTCCCTTAGTTACAGGTGAATGAGGGTAGCAGAGCTTTGCTGGAATCTGCATGCACATGGAGACAGGAGAAGAACAAAGGAGATGGATCAGGACTAAGAAGGAAGAAAGGGATACTCCAGCTATAGAGGTGACACAATTTAAAAGATGGTGTGGAAAAAGAAACCAGAAAGCTGCTTCAAGTCATAGAATTATAGAATGGTTTGGGTTGGAAGACACCTTTAAAGGCCGTCTAGACCAACCCCTTTCACGTACCTGTAGTGGTCAGGTCTGTGTGTCTTTTCCCTTCGCAATGTGAACACAGAAGGGACCATGTTGCCATCAGCAAAAGCACTTCTGCAGCTTTCCTTGGATCCGTTTTGAGTGCTGCAAACAGCCCTGCCAAGACAAACCATTATCGTAAGGTTCTTCAGAAGGACAAAATAATTCTTGCTAGATAATGGAGCAGGAATTTGGCTGGGGGGGTGGAAATCCAGTCTCCAGGAGAGTTTAGCAGAAGTCTTCCTTCCTAGAGGTGACTGATTAATTTTATTCGTTTAATGAGCTTTTTTTTGCAGCTTATTATATTGAGAATGACAAGAAAAAGGTGTTCAGTTGGTCCTTCCTCAGGTTCTGCTGAATCAGCGGGAGAAGGGATACCTTGGAGATGAAAGAGGATGGTGTAAAGGTGTGTCTGTCCCTTAGTAAGCAAATGTGCAATAGCTTGGGTAGATAGTTGAGCTCTTCCTCTATTTCTAGCTACAAGGTCATCGCCGCACCTGCAGGTGCCCCAGGCCTGTCTGGTACTTGCAGAATTCTCTGCTAATTCCAGTCTCATTTACAGACTAATCCAATGTGGATGTGCAAAACCACATAAACTGTCCAAAGAGACAGGCATAGTGGCTTGGCTTTGGGTCTCACCTGTTAGCATGGTGCTCAGCTGCGGCTCGTGTGTCCACAGGGGATTTTAGTAGCAGTTGGAGGGATGATTCAGGCAGTGCTTCTGGGAGACAGCCAGGAAGGACAGGAGTGGTGGTCTGTCCTGTGCTAGTACAGTAACAATTAGAGCATTAGAACCATGCCAGAGGAGCACATAAAACAGCAGATGCATTTAACCCTCCTTCTTCCACTCGTCCAGCCAAGGTAAGAAGCCTCCCTGCCCACGGCAGCCCTGGCGCAGCTGCTGTGACCCCAGCAGTGCTGCTGAGGTGCAGCAGGGCTGGGACAAGGGCTACAGGCATTGTCCGCATACCTCCTTCCCCAGCTCCATGTGGGGCTGCTGCTCCTCTGTGCGAGGAATTCACCACAGCTATTTTTAATGGTGCTGCCCAGGGAAGTGGCTGAGGGTGTAACTGGGAATTGCTCATCCCAGGCAGTACTGCCTTGCTTGGGACAGGCAGCAGCAATGTTGGCTTGTCAAGGTCTCTCTTTGTCTTTATTGCCCTTGGCTGGACGTGTTCAATGTTCACGGTTTGTTTCCAACACTGCCTTGAAAAAGTGCTTTTGAATTTTGGTGCTACAAACCCCTTGGGTTTGATTTCCTCCATCTCCAGACCTTTGCCTCTGCTGATTTTTGCACAGGCTGCTCTCTGCCAAAGGGCTGGGAGCTGACAAGGCAACCAACAGTAAATAAAAAAGTGTGGCCCTGATTCAAGTGCTGCCTGAAAAGAGTCAAATTTATATGCATATAATGAAAAGGCAACATTTTCCTTTTTGCAAAAGCTGATTATGGTTTTTGAGCAGATCTTAACATTTGAAAATTTTTTCCTCTTATATGTTTAATGTCTAAGGTTCAAAGATTACCTTCCTGACTCCCTCAAGCCTTCCAGGGTTGATTGTTTTTCCACCACTGCACCCAACAGACACTGGGCCATGGGCTGGGAGAAGCTTTTGTGCTGCCAGTTGCATGTGCTGAGCTCTCTCAGGATGGATGGTATTTGTCTCCTGCTTTGCAGCCAGGACTAAGTTCTCTGCATTGCCAGCCCCGTGGATACATAATTAATTCAGAAATACTCTAGGCAAGTTAGATATTATTGTTATGCCTGGGCCCTTTCCTTCAGACTGTGCTTTGTCAGGGTGTTACTAAACCCTCAGCATAGTTCCTTGAAGAGCCGTGAGCAGCAGTGCCTTCCCTTCGTGCTCTGTGACACAACTCAGGGAGCTGGAGAAGACTTGTTTAAATCACCCTGCTGTGTCTCTATAAGCCATTATCACCTGGCTACTGCTGTAATAAGCAATCTTTTGCAATGGTGGGATCCAGCACAGGGTATGAGCATCCCTGCTGGGAGGCAGGCTACTGGCCAGGGGAGAGCAGCATTCTGCCTTGCGCCACAACAGATGTGAAACTGCGGCTGGGATGATCTCAGTCCTTCTACATCAACTGTTTCTGGAGGACTTGGCAAGCAGGGAGACAGGAGCAGAGGTTGAGCGTAGCCCCACCAAGTGAGGGAGCTGGTTGAAGCTTCTGTGCAGTTCTCATCCCCAGGGCAGTGGGGAATCCCAAAGTCATGTCGCTCGGCTTGCTGTCACAGCTCTGTGTGTGGAGCTCAGGAGCTGTGCCGTGGCCTCCCCATGGCCTCCCTGACCTCATGCCCATCTGTGCTCAGGATGGTTCGTTGTTGGCCTGCAGAGATGGCTCATCCCAGCCAGCTCAGCTCCTCAGCACCCGCAGCATTGCTACTGCAGCCTCTGCAACCCAGGCTGGGGTCTTCCTGGCCTCGCCATCTGTTTGCCTGCAGGAATTGCAGGACTCAAGACCCACACAGCAGCCACATAGCATCAAACAGATTTTCTGGAGAAAAGGCAATCTCCAGTAGGAGGCAAACCTAACTGGTAGCTGCCTTGTCCACTCCAATACCTCCAGGCTGTTCCCTTGCCTTGGCCCCAGCACTGGGGGAAGAGCTGAACGTTGCGACCTGCATGCACTCATTTGGTAACACATCAGCATGAATCCAGCTGTGTTGCTACTAGCAGAGGACACAGACCTCACATCCAGTCCATTTCCAGGCTACTTTTTGGAAGTCACCTCTAGGAAAGCTAAGGCCAGGTGGCTTGGTTGTCTGGCTGGGAAGTGGCTGGGACAGCTTCTGCCCATCTCGGTGAGATGCTGAAAGGGAGGATTTTATCTCTGTCTGGTGAATCCCATCCTCCAAGAGCAGCAGAACAAAGCCAGGCGTTGGAGCACATCCTGCTGGGGTGAAAATCTGGATCCTCACTTTGCAAGCTTTTTCCCGGGGTTGGCGCCGGGCAGGCTGTGTGCCCCATGTGCAGCGCACCCAGCCTGCTCTGATCTCCCAGGCAGGGAAAGCACAGAAACATTCCCTTTGGCCTCTGCCAGATTATAGTGGAATTAATCATGCTGATTATATGCTACCAAAAAAGGAGGTGCTTTCTCTATTCGGAGCTGCCTCAGGCCTCATGCTTGCAAGCAGCGGCTTAAAATTACTGTTTTCTGCCTCATCTTGTCTTGTTTCCGGGTTTTTCAGGAGCTGTAAAAATTTTGGATAGAAAGACCAAAAATGACTGCAGTCCCAGGCAGCTCAGCCTGTGGAGAAAGCAGGGAGATAACGCGTTAGTGTGGGCAGGGAGATGAATTGTGGCTCCAGCAGAATGGGATGTCATCCCAGGGAGAGTCAGGCTGAGCCACAGCAGCTCTGCACCCTCTTCTCTATCACAGGACCCTGAACAGCATTTTCGACTCCCTGTCAAATCACACTCTTGCCTGTATCAGTTGGGATGAGTGCCCTGGGTTTAGTTCTTTCCCCACAACTACTCACAATGGGAGGAGGAGGTGTCTGTATGTATCTGTGTATTATATATATAGTTTACCTTCTAAGGATCTGAAAAACAAAAAAAACCCATTTCTATCACATTTTCATTGCATATGTTGAGTATTCAGGCTAAAGCTGGTCCTGTCTGCATGCTGCATCTCAGTTCAATGCAAAAGAACTAATCCTGATTTCATGAATGACTCTCTAAAAATTCCTCTGAAGTGTTTTCACTGTGAGGATAAGAATTGCGTCTTTCCTCTTTTTTTTTGTCTTAAAGCATAACCAGATACCAAGTCTGAAAAAGGCTCCTCAGATACCATTAAGACCACACTAAAGGTTGTAATTGGACTGAATTGGTGTTTGAGGGCTGCTAACTGCTTATCTAACTGTCCACATATAGGAATGTGGGTTTGCATGTGCAGCCAGTGCATTCTTCATTACATGCAGCAAGGGAGATACAGGGAGCCTTGGCAAACACGATGGAGCATGGGGAAAGCAGCTCTCTGTATGTACCAGGTGGAACAAAGCAGCTGAATATATGGTGCTTCACCCTCCTCATTTTTAAGGTACAATTTTGCTGTTTGAAGTCAGCTCGTTCCTAGACCGTGAGCAGCTGGACTATAAAGCCAGCCCTGCTTTTAGCATAAAGATCACAGGGCACCGAGTGCAAGGCATGTGAGGAATACGACAGCCGGCCAGCAAAATAACTCTGATAGTACAGCTCTACAGAGCAATGAGGGGATGTGCTGGGAAGGAGTGGAGAGGACCCAGGGAGCCAGGCTGCAAGGAGGCAAGAACTCTGCCTTTCCTAGCACCAGTGAGAGCAGCCCTTTGGGCAGCCCCAAGTCAAGGAGCCCCTCAGACAAACTGTGCTGTTTGCTGGAGAGCTACAGGAGGAACATTTGGGGTAAAATGTGTCCAGCATGGTGGGCAGGGTCACACTGCCACTGGTGAGGTGCAGTGGCTCAGGGCTGGTGACAGCACAGCAGTGTTCAGCCATTGCTTATTGTCCCTTTGTGCTCCAAAGATGCCCATGACAATGCTTTAGGCATTCCCCTGAGCTACATTTTCAGGTTTTTTGCAGTGCAGCAGCAAGCCGGTTCTGCAACACCTGCTGCCTTGCTACATCATGGGAACAGGCTCGCGTTTGCAAATACACCTGCCCCATTTCCTTGTGTGGCTACATTCACCTTCCCACTTTAGCTTTAAGCATCTGTGCCCCTTACTTGGTGATAATCTGATCTTTTCTCCTCAAATGCAGACTTTTTGGGTTGAGTGGGCAGGCTTTGAGTGCAGTGTTATGCCAAATGGACTTATTTGATTTTGTTGCTGGCCAGGGTCCACTGCTTGAGGCGAGCTGATCTCAGCTTAGATTGTGCTCACTGTTGTCCCCACTTCTCTGTGCAGGACAGCTCATGCCAAAGCCAAGGCTGAAGGATCTGAGCAGGCAGCTCAGGCAGCTAACAATGAATCGGGCATAGCCAGGATGATGGCCAGGGAACTCTCTCCGGATTTCTACCAACCAGGTAAGATCAGAGGCCTCCCTAAAAAGGATCTTGCAGTTTCCTTGGGAAATCTGCTTCACTTGCTTTATAACTCCACGAGTTGTCCTTCTGTCTATTCTGAATCCTCTTTCACCAAGTTCAGTCACCCCCTAGCGCTGGATGATTTCCCGTTCTCCTTACACCACTGTTTTACCCACTGGAATATGTTATCATAGCCTGGAGGAGACATCCACAGTGTCTCAACTTTCCCTCGTGTTTCTCCATACGCTGAAGCCTTTCCAGCACCATGTAGGGCAGGCAATGAACCCTTATCTATTCACAGTGCTCCTGTAGATATAATCCTCATGTCTTTTTCTCAGAACAGCTTTGCACATTGTCTTACAGCACATACCCTGTCTGGCCCCACACTGCACCAGGGCACTATCAGACTCAGCTAATTAGGGGCTGTAATATTGTATAAGAAAGTTACTAATGCAAAATATCACTTCCCTGATTCCTCATTTATTTCTCAGAAGCATTGCTGATCATTCAGCTGGGAAAAGACTTGAGAGGTTCCTTTTGTCAGACAAAGTACTCAGGATTAGAAGATAGGAAGTGTAATAACAGAAGCAGCATTGTGAATGCCATTACCTTTCCCTAGACTGAGCTAGCTAGAGAATTGTTCTTCCTGGAAAGCTTTACTTTCCAGAAAGGGAAGGTAATAACAAAGCAGAAAATATGAGGATCCAAGTGCCTACATTTCTATCCTGGTTTTCTTATTATCCAGCTTTGTTACCTGGAACAAATGCCCCATAGCTTCTGAGACAGGATCATGAGGGACCATCACAGCAGCAGGACTGGGATAAGGACTAAATGTTGACTCCCACTCAGCAAAACCTGCTGCTGCTCTGATTTTGGTGCCTCCAAGTCTCTGGTACTACACCCCAGCACAGGGCATGCAGTGGGAACAGGGAATGGCTCATACCCAGCGTTTGGCCAGGGGAAGAGTCATGCTGACAGATTTGTCTAAATTCCCTGTACTCCCACCTTGCCCTGCACCTACCAGCTGGGGAGACGCCGTGCTGGATGGCTGCCTTTTCCTCCCCACAGCCCAGTGAGGCTTGTTGGAATTGGATTTGAGCAGGGAAACACCACAGTGCCTGGGCATGGGCGTAAGCCAGCGTGTGGCACTTCATTTAACAATAGCTGAACGTCGCTTGATCCTGACATAAGCTCCCCAGCTGCCACTCACTGCTGCACATTCACCCCTTGCACACAGAAGTATTTATAGCTCAAAGTCAAAGGAAACTGGAATTCCTGATGGGATTTTTTTGACATCTCACTAGATTTTTTTTTTCCCACTCATGGCAATTGAATGGGTCAATTGAAACTGTCTCTACAAAATGCCTGAAGCAACCTGGCCTCTACTTTTGCCTCCTTGGATGCTGAATCCTCTCACTGCCTTTACATAGGGCTTTGCTTGGGTCCTAGCCTCTCTCAATGGCCTTGTAAGTTGCTGATGCACACTTATCTTCTATGATTCTTTTAAATCTCTAAATTCCTTAAGTGCATAATTAGGCAAAATGTGTCTTCTTGCATGGCTGCACTGTCCACGAACAAACAGATGAAGTCCACCCTTGGATTTCACTAGGAGTTGGAGCTGCTGGTCACACAGCCAGGAGACCCTGGTAGTGTTCGGCAGCTGCATTTCCCCCCATCCCTGTGTTTGGCACAGGGCAATCCTGCTTAGCAAGCCTCACTTCTCTAGCAACTATTTTGTTGTGGGTTTCATTTAGAATATCAACATAATAGCTTAGAGGAGAGCAATGTAAGCCAAAGCCGCTGGTGAAATGTTGTGCTGGGAGATAAGTTGGGGTGGAGAGCTGAGAAGGTTCAGGGTTTTGCAGGGCCCTCCAGGCAATTGAGTTTTTCTGAATTGTTCAAAAGGAGAAGAAAAGAGCAGGAGAGAGCAAGGAGCCTGGAGCTGCAGGCAGCCTATTTTGAGGAGTCCGAACAACTGGTGAAATGGCTTCCAAATAATCCACTTGCAGCCAGAAATAAATGGCCCTGAATGGGTTGCCTGCTGATTGACAGGAGAGTGCAGACAGGGCAGAGCAGCTAAAATCTGTGTCCTCTCTCCCCACTGCCCCCTCTGAGCAGAGGCATTGCCTGCGTGGGCAGGATGTAGCAGGGTGCAAATCACACCGCTGATTTATTGAGGGAAGGGAGCACCAATCCCAGTTTCCCAACCAGGCTCAAGTCTGTGTTAGTCTTAGTCATGGAGGAGACAAAGGGAGGAACCATGAGGCAGCTGGGGACAATGTGGCTTCAGGGCCTTGCGCAGAGCCAGTGCCATGCATCTGCACCCCTCAGCATTGCTTGGAATGAGCAGAATGAGCCCAAAGCCGTTTCCAGCATCAGGTGCTTTGCTTTCAAACAAGTTGCTTTGCCACCTTGCACTGTCTATAAGGAGCACACTCTTGTTCTCACCTCCTATGAGCATATCAGTGCTCTCAGGGACTCCTGTACCAGCACAGGTCCCAGTGTGCAGAACACTCTGCAGGGTTGTTATTCCAAGCAATATTCCCAGTGACTGAGTGGTGGATTTTGTTCAGCCAGCTGCCCAGCACAACAGATATCTTTGGTGTCAGGCTCTAGCTGACTTCCCCACACTCTAGCTTTGCACACATGACCTATGGTTAACAAGAAGTAAAGGTTTAATGATAGGTGAATAATTAAAGTGAGGGCAATGTTGCTAATTGCTGATGAGTCCACGTGGGAGATGAGGCCAGAATGAAAGCCAAAGAAGCCCCAAGTCCCCTTGTGTGATGTTGTTGGGTTGTTTTGCTGCCAGTGTGGGACTCAGTGCAGAGAGGAGGGCTGTGAAACTGCCAGCCCTGCTCCATGTATGAGAACTGTGGTCTTCCCCTCAGGAAGAGTGAGAGGTAGATCGTATGGGGATACTTGCCATTCCCGAGGAGACAGGGTGGCCCCTTTCTCACTTGTGAAGTTGCCATGCTATTAGACACAAAAGAAACCTCATTGATGAGTTTCCCAGCCATTAAAAAAAAAAACAAAAAAAAACTTGTATGGGAGTTGGATCCTCTTTTGTGTCAAGTTAAGCAATCTGTGTGACTGCAAAAGACTGTGCTGCAGATTCTTACTGTTTATTTACCCTCATATGGAACACCCTGCCTGCTCCCTTGGCTCTTCCCAGCTGGGCAGCACACAGTGGAGCTCAGAGCCTCCAGATTTCCTGGGGGAAATTCCTTCTGGAAATAGGCTCTGGTTTGGGAGCAGCTTTTCTTCCAGTCCCAGTGACTCCAGCTCTGACCCTCTTGCAGTTGGCCTTAAACCCATGGGGGCTGGGGATGTGGTTATCTAAGATGGCATCTCCTCACATCACCCTCTCTCTCCACAGGTCCCGAGTACCAGAAGCGGAAGCTGCTACAGGAGATCATGGAGAACGCAGAGCATGCGGTCAACATGGAAGAAGAGGCACCACGTCCTGAGGGTGCCCCACCAGCCCCTACGCCGCCCGAGAGCCCCCAGCTCCACGAGCAGGACGAGGCACACCAACGTGCCAGCCCGGTGCCCAGCCCTGCCGCCACCCCACCCGAGGCCAAGCGTGCCAAGGCTGCTCCACGCCAGGATGGTGCCCTCCGTCCCGGCAGCTGGTCCGAGGCGGGCAGTCGAGCGGGTGGTGGGAGTCCCGCGCCCACCGAGGCCGAGAGCCGTCCAGCCTCGCGGGGCTGGACCCGCCCTGCCGAGCAGATGGAGATCGGGCCCCTGCAAAGGATGGCGCATGACCCCGACGTCGAGCTCGTCAAGGGCTACCACAGCTATGCCGTCCGGACCTCCCCGGTCCTCCCTGCTGCGGACTATGAGGAGGAGCTGCTCCCCGAGCCCGAGCCGCCCTCCCCGGAGCCGCGGGGCAGCACCCCTGCCCCAGCACAGGAGCGGGAGGAGAAACCGGTGGCCAAGGTGGAGGTGAAGGCAGAGACACCCCAGCCCAAGGAGGCGAAGCAGCGTCCGAGCCCCGAGCACAGGGCTGTGGGTCGGGCCGAGCCCGCTGCCAACAGGAAAACTGAGGCCAGGGTGCCTGGGCGGATGGAGCCCAAGGTGGGGGCCAAGCGGAGCCAAGCCCCGGTGGCAGCCGTAAAGAAGGCAGAGGAGTTTGAAGAGGTGATGTGGGGCAGCCCGGGAGGCAACCCTGGGAGCCGGCTTTGCTTTTTCAGTGTATTCTTCTCCAAGAAGTCAGAAAGGGCCCAGAGGGATGCAGAGCCCACGGCCTTGTGGCTCTTTTCAGGATCACAAAGCTTGCTGGAGGAGAGACTTTATTTTTCCCTCTCCTGCCACTTTTCCAGTCCCTCCTACCCCAACCGGCATTCATAACCCTGCTCTGTTAACCGCCTCTCTATGCTGGGATGCTTTCAGACACATCCCTATTTCAGATTCTGAGGACAGAAGGCTTTTTTTTATTATTTCTTGCACTTTTCTCCCCTTTCTTCCTTACCCTTTCAGCAGCCAACATGGATCTAGAAAGTTGGGGGGGAAATGTAGGACAGGGAATAGAAAGTTTTCACTTCTACCTGCTACTTTTACTCTTTTGCAACTGAGGCACCTCATGAGCTGAACTCTGGCATCAAATCACTAGCTGATTTCCCGGGTTTAAAATATAGTTCAATTTTGCTGTTAGCAAACAGAGCTGTAAAAGCAGACATTTTATTAGCCCATTGCTTCTCATCTCACAGTCCTTTGGACATGAATGGTTCCAATACAACTTCAGAAAAGCACAGCTTGGACCTGTTTTGGTCTGAAATTAGAGCAGTCTCATACAGATACGTTTGTTCATCTTAAAAATGTTGACTTTACAAATGCGGGTGCTATAGGTAGAGAAAGGAGTTGGGAGATGCAACTTGACATGGGTTTGAGTTTGAGTACCTGTGGTCAGGATCTCCTTTAATCTGCTTCAGAAGAAATCTGATATAGCCTCCTTAGCAGAAGTTTGCAGGGGAGAAATAGGAATAGAGGTATCTATTAGATACTCACCTACTTGGAAATTCAGACTGGTTGTTAAGTGTCAGATTTATGTGCATTGGGAGAAGATGAATTCGGTAATTTTGAATAGTAGAATCAAGCTGCATCTGTCTCCTCACCTGCAATTGTGGTGTATAATACTCTCTTTTGGGTTTTTCCTTCAGGGACCTAACACAATTGTGATCTGCATGGTCATCTTATTGAACATTGGTCTGGCCATCCTGTTTGTACATTTTTTGACATGATGTTCTCCTCGGACAAGGTAAGATGAGGAATGAGATTTTATCCTCAGTTTACAGACTCCACTGCGGACAGATAAGGGTTGACTGGCTTTATTTCCAATGCAATTCATTCACTGATAAATGCCCTGGTGATGGAAATGCACAGGTATTTATTAAGTAAATGCAATTGCCTTGCATTGAGCGTTGAGATTCTCAGTTACTCCTTGTCCATTCCAGCAGTGTTTGTGGACTCTTTCCATAAAATAATTGCCTCAAAGTTAAAAAAACCTGTGTTTGTTAGATACAATCCTACTATATAGTTTTGCCTTCCGAGCTGTATGGACATGAGTCATGGAGTGAGACTTGCAATGCAAGAAATTGTGATGTTAAATTGGAAATTTGTTTTGTGCAAGAAGCATTTTCTGTTTGCTGTTCTGCGTCTGCCACAGCCAGGTGACTTGTGCATTGCAATATTTCATGGCACTTAGTCCAGCAGGAGGCAGGAACGCAAAGAGAATGTGAAACTGAAATTTGCATCTCTAGTTGCACCAGCACTAGTTAGGGAGCTGTTGTTCTCTAGCTGTGTTATTAAATGCAAATATGAGCTGAGTTGTGTATCTAACTAAGGTTAGAGTGAAATTCACTTGGGTCTACTTGAATTGGGATGAAGATCTGGATTTGGATTTGGTGGCAATGAAATCTTGTGAGGTTGCATGTGCCTATGAGGTTCCTGCATGCAGAAATGCATCATGAATTTGCACAAGATTTCTGTTGCCTTAGGCTGAAATATTGAAAAAGGAACAACCCACAAGGCTGATGCTGATCCTTGAGCCTCACATGAACATAACTCAAAAGGCACCTCCCAAGCCCCCATGAGGGTATGAGGCTGCCTTCCTGGGGCCTCCTCAGGGATAAAAATGCTTCACTGGGCACTGCTTTCTGTGGTCTTACTAGTCCCTATGCATTCTGCACAGTTGAAAGCCTTGCAGACAGCTGCAATTACATGTCAATCATGCCTTTTCCTCTCCTTTGACTCTCCTGTTCATCTGTGTCTGGGACAGGCGTTGCTGCTGATGGAGACCACAGACCTTGGCGAGGCTTAAATTTCAGCCACCTGGAAACACCTAAGAGGAGAACTTGAGATCCCAAGGTTGCACTGCAAACATCAACCTTAAACAAAAGTGCCTGAAAATCAGTCTCCCTGCTCCCAGGCTCTGGCTGGCCTCTGCAATCAACCAAGGAAAAGCCAAGGTTTCTGCAATTCAGCCTCCTTCTCTTCTTTGTATTAAATAGCAGTTGCCTTAAACTGTTCTCAGCAAAGCCATCAACTGTCCTGTCATGCCAGGGATGAGGGATTTATCTGTAGCTGTAGGAAAACGAGTGAGAAGGTCTCCTGCGTGCAGACTGATGTGTTTTGTAACTCCTTTGGTTGACTCAGTGTCAGAGATTTCCCAAAGAGTATCATCCATGGCGTGGAGATGAAGCAATACACAGCAACCAAAATGACTCATGAGAGCCACACCACGTCTAGAGGTGGACAACATCACCCTCCGTACTTGGAAGTCATCCAAAGGGATGAAAAAAAGGTCTTTCCTTTCCCCGTCGCCTGGAGTCATTTTCCACGTGTGGAGAACTGAGAGGAGGAGCAAGTTGAAATTGGGTCTTTGAAGTGTAACCAGAGTCCTGCTCATGCCTGCTAAAGCACCACAAACAGGGGCTGTGGGGCGGGATGCGAGGCACTGACTGATCTGAGGCTGTTTGTGCGTGCGGGGGATGCTGTGGGTGGAGATGGTGCCCATTTAGGGACCGGGTAAAGTCCGAATGCTCTCCTGCCACCAACAATGCTCTGCACAGTAGTGATCCCGCTGTAACAGGAAAGGAAATGGGTGTGCTGAATTTGTCCCTTTATCCCTTTTTTTCCCATGAAAATAGTATGAGTTACAACAAAAAGGAAGTACTTATGGAAAAATACCTCCATGTAACCCACAGGTTCATGCCCTTGGTGCATGGGGCTGCAGGGGGGCTGCCATGTTCTTTTATTGCCACAGAGCAAACAGACTTTCCAGCCAGAGGATTCAGAGTGGCTCTCATGGGAGAAGTTACGTTATTCCCAGAAGGAAAAAGATGCAGAGACTTGAGTGACTCCTGTGTATTTGGGTGTTAGGCTCAAAAATACACAGCAGCCTGACTTTCAGCAGTGGTAGAGTACAGAAAGGCAATTCTAGCTGTTATTCTTAGGTGTGAGGCTTAGAGGCCTGAGCAGTTTGCACCCATTCTTCCCAAAGCTGTCACAGAGAGTGACCTTTGGAAGGAGATGTTTCTACCATGATCTGCTCTGATCCTTAGCAGTGTGAGCTTAGAAAGTCGGCACAGATGAAGTTACAGTTTAATGTGAGGCTGAGTGCTTGGACATGTTTCTTCCTCCTTTTAAGAGCAATGTGTATTTTCTATCCCTTTTTAAGATAATTGGAAATGTTATTTATAGTTGGTTGTGCATGTCTATGTATCCCAAAGTCCCACAGCACAGGACTGGGAGGGAAAACCTGAGGGACTGGAAAGAATGGGGAAATAGTGGTTAAAGGAAAAAAAAAAAAACAGATGCCCAGTCTGCTCTAAAGGTCAATCTGGAAGGATTTCAGAGCCAGGGTGGCAGACAGGCAGGGTTTTATACTGACTGGAGACATAGGGCAAAACTTGCCTAATTTATCTGCTCTAATTATGGCATAAGAGAGTGAGAGTAACTCAGTACTTCTCATTGTGAACCAAGTTTATTTTTTAACCTTATTCAGCTCAGGAATGTTGCCACAGTAGCAAATTTGTGGTGTTAACTGTGGGAGAAGTGAATGTGATCCCTTTCTAAAAGCCATGTGGCTGTATCCGTCCTGAGAAAGCTGTGCAGCATCATCTACACTTCCACAGAGCATAGCTTAGTAGCAATTTGCTTCTTTTCTTTTTTTTTTTTAAGTATAAACGTATTGCAAACCCCAGACTCTGCTGCCTTTGATGCTTTATCTCCGTTTTCTGGCATTCACTTGCCAGCTCTGCAGTTTCAATATGCCAACTGCTTTTATTATTCACCCAGACAATTTCCATTGAGAGACCTGAGGGACTTTTATTTATCACTAAGCACAAAAATGGATCTTTTTCAACAGTGCTAAGGTAATTCCTGGGCCACCCCCCCCCCCACCCCCACCCCGCTTCAATTTTTTATGCATGTGATATGCACTCAGTAATGTGCTTTCCTCCTAGTAACCTTCTGAGAAAAGTAGGTAGATTTGCTTTCATGTGACGTATGAATATACCCATATTGCCCTGAGATATGGATATATTTACATATATATATAGCCCCTTAGGGATTTCATTTTCTTAGATGCAAAATAACAGATTTACCTCAAACTGCATGCTTTCAAAACTGACTAGGATATTGTGTTATACTTTTCCGGTCTTACAAAGATGCAGATACATTTCACTCTTCACACAAAAATACCTTCATCACAGATTTTGCAAGCTGTTTACTACAATCTGTGTACTACTACTGTCCAGAGTTTTCTGTCGGTTGTTCTGCTGGATTACGTGCAATAATAAACAGTTATCGGCTCACTGTATCCATGTGGATATTTATGGGGCAATCTCCAAGTTTCTTTTGGGGTTGACCCACTCATTCCAGTCTTACAGGAGAGTTCATCAGCACGTGGTACAGAATTTGCTTGGTGCTATCTGAACCTTTTTTTGCTATTTAAAAATTGGCTTTTGTTTTTTGTTGATAGGGGAGTTCGTTTGCAAAGAGAACTGTTTTCATTTACTGCTTCTGGAAAGTTTGGTGCCGGAGGTTTGAGGAAAGCTCCAGCTTTCTGAGCAAGCTCTGTGTGCCACCCTCGGGCATACTCTGTGTGCTACCACTGTGCTGACCTCTACCAGAGGTTTCCTGGGGCTAGGAGGAAAGGCAGATCGCTGGCCCGAAGCCTTCACCGGGTGATGCAGATGGTGATGCTGACGGGCCCCTTCGCTGCCTCTTGACCCCAGGGCTGCTGCCAAGTTTCTTCCAAGGTGTGCATTGCTGCCTACTCCTCCAGAGCCACGGTCCTCCTGAGTTTGAAGAGGATGGATTCTCCTCCACCCGTGGCTGCCTTCTCACTCAGCCTCACGAAAGGGCCAAAGTGAGTGGAAAGCCAGGCACAAGGGACAGGGGAATGGCAGCCAGGGGAAGAGTGATTTATGAGGGAGGGTGGGAGAGCAGAGCCCAGCACCAGCCAGGGGCAGCAGGGCTTGGGGGGCTGAGGAATCCAGAGTAGCCAAAACCTTCAATCTCTCTTCTATTTCTGGAGTATCTCACATGAGCAAAGCCAGGCTGTGCAGAGGGGCTGGTGGGACACAGGCTCATCCTCGGTGGACAATGGGGACTTGGCCAGTTTCTGTGGGACATAAGGGGTCTCATGATGGAGGAGTTCATGTTCTGACAGAGACTTAAGGGGCTGAGTTCAGTGAAGTGATAACTTTCCTCTTTGAGTTTATTTTGCTTCTGGTACGGGAGAAACCAGCAGCGTCTCATTCATCCAGTTTCTAGAAGGAGGCTGAGGACAGTGGTGTAACCAGAACCCTTTGCACCTCATAAATCTTAGGCCGATGAATGGAGCAGATCTTTGGCCAGTGTGTGGCAGAGTAATAGAGAGGGAGGTGGGTCTGCTGCTAAAGCAATGACGTATTGTTTCAGAAATATTAGTAATGATCAAACGCAAAGCCAGCCCCTTCTGTAAGGGTAGGGGGAGTGGTTCTGTGTCTCTGCCTTGGGAGCTGCTGGTTTCAGGGGTGACACCCCCACCATTGCTCCCAGTCAAGCATCCCTGGGTGCAGGCAGGGAGGTGTCTGATATGTGAGAAGCAGGATAAAGGCTCTGACCTAATCCTGTGACTGAAGGGCAGTAGCCTTTGCTCCACCAGTGGGAGGGAAGGTGCAATCTGAGCCCCAGTGTCCTTTGAGCGTGACCTGCCCAGGCATCCTGGGGATTGCTGAGCTGCCCTCCACTGTCCTTGTGGGGCATCTGGGCTCTTAGAACCAACCTCTTCTCTTGGTCTTCATCTTCATGCGAGAGGAAAAGCCAGAGTGAAAGCTGAGGTGGACCCAGCAGTGAGTAGGTGCTGGGAAGAGCGGAGGGGTTACTGTGATCCTTTCTATGATCCAGCCTGGGAGCAGGGAACTGGGCTGGCTCCATGCTACCACCCTCAATCTGGGACGCTTCCTGGAGGAAGCCGAAGCAAAACCTCAGGAGCTTTAGGAAATAGCCACTGTTCCAGCAAAATATTTTCCCATGCCTGGCCAGGGTCTACCCTCCCAAACCTGGCTCTGAGAGCGCTGGCTTTCCCCTGCCACCTGGCCAAGCTAAGGGTGCACCATGCCCAGCACCAAGGGGACCCATGGTGGCCACCTGCTGCTGTCCTTTTCTGCCAGAAATGCTGGTGCTGCATGGATGGGAAAAGTTGCTTTTCTCTTATTTCTTCTGACCAGCCACCCATGCTGTGCCTGCAAGGACAGACAGGACCAGCCAGCACAGTGGGCCCTCACTGTCCATCTCAGAAGTATATTAACACCAGGGGCTTGAGAGGGGAAAGATTTTAAAGGCTCCCTAGCTTGTGGCTTCAGTTATTCCCTGTTGGAGGAGCAGCGAGTGGCCACTAATGCACTTGCAGCATCCCCTGTCTCTATAGAAACAGAACACTCGGACCAGTAATCACAACAGGATTATTAAAGAAAATTCAGCAATGATAAAACACAGATTGTCCTTAATTCTTTTGCCCATCATGTGTAGTACAGGGGACCTGTGGCATTGCAGTCATGTTCCCTTCCTCAGGCAATAGCAGGGAAAGGTCCCCTCATTTGGGGCATGGGCGATGGCATTGATGAGCTCTCATCAGGGTCTGCATCTAAATCCGGGCAGGGCAGAGATGTGCAGGGCTGGTTAACTGCTAAATTGGGTGCATTTTAATACAAAAAGTCAGTCTGTGGCAAGCTTTGATCTGCTGCGCCTCACAATGTGCTCCCTGATGTGGATGCCTTAGTTTGAAGAGTGCTGAGGAGCAACCTCGGGGCAAGCAAAGAAAGGAAGCAGATCCCGGCGGGCAGCACTGGCCTAAGAACCCTCTGGAGGCCTTAGGAAACACAGATTGCAAAATAAACAAATAACTGCTGAATGATTATATTGATATTGCTATAGGATTATCCCCCAGGTTTTATTAGCAGCTCCTTAATTGCAGCCTGCTTGGTTTTAATTAGTTGTAATTAGTTCAAAGAGGCAGTTAGGGGCTACACCAGAGTGAAAAGGGGCTGTATCTAATTCATCCACTAACAGGTGGTCCATCATCTCTTGTGTCTCTGAAAAATTTAAGCAGTTGCTCAGCACTCTTTCTGGTGACCTGAGTGTCACTAATTTAAAAAGCACTATTTTAATTTTAGTAAAGTGCTCTTTGCAGGTTGTATCACAGAGCAGAACCTAAGCTCTAACAACCTGCTCTGATTGTAGGCAGGTGCTGGATGCCCTCATGGACTTTTGGTCCCTTTTTTATGGAACTGCTGGTGCCTTTTGGATCACTCTTTAATGTGAACCTGGGGATAGGCATGGCTAGGATTGCAGAGGACATGTGTTCCTAAAATGCTATCAGCACAGCCATGCTCTCTTCCAGCCCAGGCTTGTGTGACTGCCCACTTACCCCCTCCCAAAGCACTTTTTCCAGCACCCAAATCCAGACACAAGGTAAGAAGACAAATTAACTGTGGGTTAAACTCATGATTTTGGTAAACATTTTAAGCTTCTGTGTTTTGCAGGAGTAAACAGTCATTGATGAGGACACCTCCATGCACCCCATAGATTCAATTACACTGTTGCCTCTATCACCAATGCTGCGTTGGGACCAACACATTCAGGTAAACATGCTGGATGTGGTGTCTCCTACACTGGAAGTCTCTAATGAATGCCGTGTACTTTAGCCAAACCATGTTTCTCCATACCCATAAACTTCACCCATCCCTCTCCCATTAGCCCTTCCCCAAGTCCCTGTCTCCTTCATCTCCTTCTCTGTATTGCTCACAAATTCATTGCCTTTCCTAGGGCTCTGCACAGTGCAACGTCCCTCCTCTCTTTTCAAGGCACTTGTTTGCTTGTAATTGAAGAAATCAGATGCCATTTTACCAGGTGAAAAAGCACTTGAAGTGTAGAGCTTAGAAATAATGAGCTTTAATTAAGAAACTAACAGATTAGATGAAATTTAGGAGCAGCTTAAATATGATAATTTATGTGAGAGTAATAGATTCTCTACGTGGTGGCATATTTATAAACCTGCAGCCTAAGGTCATGCTGTTGAGACTAAATAAATGCTGAAGGTAAAATACAGCTTCAGACTTCATGAGTGGTCTGAGGTGTTGCAGGGTATAAGGTAGTCCAGTCTCAAGCTTGAAGGGACCTCTTTGAATTCTTATAAGGAGGTTTTTATTCAGATTCAGGATATCCAGAGAAAGTTACAGTGATGAGTTATTTCTTTTAATTCCTTTCTGCTGGTGATTTATTTCCTAGCAGCGTGCAGCTGCCTGTCCTCTCAACCAGCATCTGCTTAGCAAACTGAGTGCTGACCTTCCGCCTCCACTCCCACCTAGAGCTCTCTCAACTCCTCCTACCATGTCAGAATACATGCAGGGAGAAGGAGCAGGAACTCATTCCTCATCTACAGAGTTTAATGCTCTGGTGCATTTACTGGAGATCTCATGGTACTCAGGAGATTCATCTGCCAATTACTTTCAGAAAATAATAAAGAGTCATGCAATACTTGGCAGATAAGGGCAGAAAGGGGAGAAGGGAACTAGGTTTTAATTGCATCCCAAGTACATTGGATAAACCTTTCAGAACCATCAATTAACTGTTGGTCTGGGGCTGAAGTTTAATTAAGTGAATAGTGCTTTTAGGACGTCTGTTTCTGCCTGGGGTAAAATAAAACATGAAAGGGAACAGTAAAGATGGGAAATACGATAGGGAGACAGAGAATATCCTGCTGGAGGTGCTTCAGAGTTGAGCTGTTTCTTGGGTTTGCAGAGATGGTTGGCACAATGCATGCTGGAAAAATACCTTAGGTCAGGATGCAGGTTGGCTCCCAAACTTGGATAGTAAATCCTCTTTCGATGTGGCTCAGGGTGAAACTTTTTCCTGTCTTTCCTACACCTGCTGCCACAGGGTGAAGGGCTGGACATGTGGGACAGCCTGTGTCTGAGAAGATGCTGCCTGTGCTTGATGACCTAGGAAGTACCATCCTCCTCAGCCCTGCAGCACTGAGGGCAGACAGGGTTTGTTTGGCTGCTGTGATCTGGTTATTGTACCAAAGCAAACAGCGTGGGGCTGGCGAGTCCCAGTCATGACTCTTCCTCCTCTCCAACCTCACCATGCTTACAAGGTGTTACCAATTTACTGCACTGCTGAGAAAGGTTAATTTGTTCCCCTCTTCCTTCCTTGCCATCCCTAGTTCCCATATAGCTGAACAGATTAGTTGGCTGGAAAGCAGGGATGGGGAGAAGTGAGGATGGGGTGCTGCTTGCTGTATGTCTCTGACTGCTGGAGCTGGCTATGGTGTGCGTGCACCCGAAGGCGCCTGCGAGCCCAGGGGCCCATGTCCCAGGGAGCTGTGAGCCGCAGTCAGCTGTGAAGATGAAGAAAATTAATTCCTGTGCTGGCTAGGCAGGAGTGGCTTAAGGGGAAGAAGCTGCTATGTTTTTAGGAGATAACTCTGACGCACTGGAAGGACTCATTAGCACAAGAGCTCAGCTTAGCTCTGGGCTACGCAATAAGTTGTTTCTATTAGCTGCAACCCAAGTCACATCAAAGCTGACATCCAAACCTCAGCTCTGCATGTTGCCGTGTCCAGGGAACCAGCAGCCACCTTCGGGCTGCCCTTCCTCCTCCTACAGCTCCCCTGTGAGTTATGTCAAGGCACCTTTGTCTGTACTGCTCTGATTTGTTTGCAGATGCTTTTATCAATGGCTAATTCTAAGCTGCTACGGAAAGAGCTGTTCTTAGGGGGAAAGAATCTTACCAGAGAAAAGATTGTTGCAAGCAAATTGTTTCATTTTCTAGTTTCTTTTGCTAAGTGGGACAATTTTCTCGCATCTAGCAGAACCACAGTTTCTTCAAGAAGCAAATCCCAAATCTCTGTGCAGATCAACCTTAACAACAATAAGGATGAACTTTGTCCCTGAATTCCCAATATACACAAAAAAAGCACAAAACTGGCACAAATGTTTAAATGCCAAACACACACAATTTCAAACAACTGCAAAAAACTGTGTTCTCTTTCCTTAGCCTTCGGTTACTTGGGGGGGGGGGTGGGGGAGCAGAATAGACAGTGTAATAACTCACAATATAATAATAATATATGCAAAGCTACCCTGCACCAAAATTAAATTAATTTTGGACAGCCTCTGTCACCGAGGGGAGGAGAGGTCTCATCCTCACTCACTCAGGAAAGTGATTTCTCATAGATACAGAAAGATTACTTAATATCTTGCACTCTTAGAAATATCACACAGATATTTCTCAGAATGCATGTAAAATTCTAACTCTATGGTTTGGTGAAAAACTGTGTTGAAGAGTGAGGCTGAATTGGCTGTTCAAACAATTTTTACAGTCACTGCAGGGTTCCTGGTGGCTGACACTTGCTTCATTTGGCAAAAGCCTCAGTGTCTGGATCATGGGTAATTTTCTACATTTTACTCCAAGTCCAGATAGTCTCTCGCAAGTTTGGGGCAAGTGCCCCTAGGCAGGTTTCTTGGATGCTTCAGGTTATGAATATCCACTTTCCTCATGAGATGATAGCAGCTGTGAGTATAGTTAATGTCTTACAGGCACTGTGTCACCACAAAGCACTTGATGGACTTTCATAAAAGTACCTTCCAGGACAAGGGCACAGTATCCAGGTGAAACAACTAGAGGAACTGGGACAGAAAAGGTAACATTATTCAAAAGAATCCTAGACCACTATATTGGAAGTATTACTATTACCGTAGGCGACACTCACGATTAGTTTTTATATTTTTCTGTAACAAATCCAACTGGTCTGGATCTTGGATTAATGTGCTACCAGCACTGCAATATTTTCTGACACCCAACTTCAGTCATTCTTAATACAGGAGTTTCCACCTGAGAGAGTCCCTTCACAGTCAATGGACAGAAACAGTCACATCTCCTCAGTAGGAATGCATGTTCCTCAGAGAACTGTGCTGAGATGACAGGAGGCACTTCCAGGAAGCACCTGATTGTGCCCATTGACTCTAAAAGGACTCCAGAGGAGCAGCTCACCTGGGATGTCTGTATTCTAGGCATGTAAATTTGGGCAGATGAATCTCAGCCTATAAGAAAACTGGCCCAGCAGAAAGAGTTGTTGTTTTTTCCCTTGAATTCCCTTCTCTTCCTGGATTTCCTTTCAATATTCTCACCCAACTCAACAAACAGTTGCACTTGCACATGACACAGAATAGCGTTGCACTGTTATATTTAACTACAGATTCTTTAAAGATGCTAAACATTGACCTGTGCCTAACACTTCACCAAACAAGAATAAATTAGCATTAAGGAAAAGCAAATTAATTTGCTTCTAAGAATCTGTTTTGTTAAATGCCCTGGAGAGGTATTAAAATAAGCTTGCTGTAATGCCAAAGCGATTTCTGTTGGCGCTTTCCCAACGCAGTGCATACAGCCACATAGCTCCACTGCCTGCGTTGTTTCAGTGTCCCAAGATTCATTTGACAGGCTTATTCTTCTTCGCAGGACCAGGGAGACTGTTCACATCTTCTTGTTCAGTGATGTGATCGGAGCTGTCATGAGAACAGTCCTTCATAACGCTGTAGTACACTGGAGCGGTATACGGCGTGGGGTTCTCGGAGCTCCTCCCTTCACACTTGCAAAGCTTCCTAAAGGCAGCCCTGAATTTCTGTGACATGAGGTTGTAGATGATGGGGTTGATGGCACTGTTCAGGTAGATGCACATGCGGCAGAAGAGAAGGAACCAGATGTTCAGGTAAGGAGGGTCCATGAAGGAGTTCACCACCACCAGAGTGCGATAAGGCATCCACAGAAGAGCGAAGAGGACCACCACAACAGCCAGCATTTTGGTCACCTTGCCAAGGGGGATATGCAAAAAGAGAAATAGTCAGATGATAGAGCTTTCCCACCTGGAGAAATGGTGCAGACAGTTAATTCATTCTACATATAGCTAATACCTCTCTTTAAGCCTTAAAAATATGTACGTGAACCACAGGGGTATTGCTCTCTCTGAATCCATTTTGTTGATGAAGCAATCCTGCATAAATAAACCCCTCAAACGACAGGTTTTCACCTATCATCAAAGAGTCTTTAAAGCTCTGCAAGACAAGCATCCACCAGCCTGGAAATGAGCTTTTTTTAATCATGGGAATTCCTGCACCAGAAAGCAAATTTGAAAATTGCTCATTACAGTAAATCAGTGGGGAAACTAACCTAGGCAGAAGTGGGGTCCTAACCTCTGAGGGTGACATGGGTGTATCTCAGCTCCCTACCTAGGATCTTCTCATTTCCTTTGCCATTTATGTTGTTCCCAGGGTAGACCCCTGGTACAGAGCAGCACCGAGAGAATTGGAAACTGCCTGGAGCCTTACGCACATTCCTACTCATGCTGATACGGGAGTTACTTAGCTAATTGGTATGGGTTATTTTAATTTGCAGCGCGCTAGGGAAGTACTACATTAACATATCAGGAACAAGAATATTCTGAGAATTCAGAAGTGAGCAGTAATTGCTCTCAGCTTAACTCAAGCTTGTTTAAGAAAATGGGCTTTTGTGCTGAAACTGCAGTGATGCTAATAATTTAGACAGCTATTTCTGGTAGGTGACAATCATCCTCCAGCAAAAACTTACAGAATACACGCGTCCCCATGGAGGAAAGTATGAGTAAACACTGATGCCACAGGCATACTAGGGCAGTGGTGTTTCAAATGTCAGAAATGGAGTTGTGCAATGACTCCAGTTCTCAGTACGGAAATATGCACTTAGATCACATTCACAGTCTCTCAGCTTTTCTTGGAGTGTTTTTTTTTTTTACTTAGTTACAAGAAACTATGCCTTCCTGTAATGCTTTGAGTAGAAATCAGGGGTGGTTGGTAGTAGCAACAAAACTTTCCCTAGAAGAAAGGGACTATTGTCAAGCTGAGACCAAAACAGGAATGTTTTGCTGTCTGTGGTTTAATGAGAATGTGAGGACACTTCCCAGAAAAAAGTCTTGCAGTAATATTGAAACAGCTGAGGCTGGTGGTAAGACTGCAGCATGTTTCTGCCGCAGTTTGTCACCTTTTGGGAAACATATGAGAGACTGTACAAGATGTGTCAGTGAAAGGTATCTTCAGAGCTTTACCATGCCTTTTATGAGGGCTGGCTGGATGCAGAAGGGCAAGAGCCATCTTAAAAGCTTTCCGTTCCAGGCCACTTTATCTAGTATACAACTGCTAGGGTAATAACCTGGTTTATAAAAAAGCTCCTGAACAGATAGGCTGGGAGTGGAGAGCAGCTGCTTGGTACACAGTTGACCATGGTAAAACCTCGACGTACAAGCATGGCTGTAGCCACAGCCTCCTGCTAAGTTTGGCAGAGCAATCCAGGCTCAAGAACCCCTCTCCAAGAGAAGGAGGGTCCTGACAGCAGCTGTGAGAATATATTACCATGGCCTGTAAGACCTGGGAACAGAAAGCTCCCGTTACCAGATTAGGCCAGAAAGGTGCATATTTTGTTTCAACACTTTGCTCCACATGAGCAGTGTGTTTGCATAGGACCTGAATTTCCTACTTCTGTCTTCTTCTGGGTATGGCTTTAGTAAAGTTTTGTTCACATAGGACTTCTCCTTTGGATAAAACCTAACAGTTTATCCTAAATTCACCCTCATGTATCCATTGCGAGGAACAAAATTTCCAGCAATGTCTGTGTGCATGGCTGAAACCTGTCTCCGTGCCTCCCCTCACTCTACCCTGCTGGGGCAAGTAACAATAGCACACTCAATGTGCTCTGAATTTACTTCTGCTGTTTGTATGAAAACTGAATCATCACTGAGAGCTTGGGACACTTTCCTCCAACTGAAGTAGTTCCAAATTATGGCCCCCCAAAAGCAGCTGCACCCCCAAAACGTTTCCAGTAGCCTCAAAGCATCCCTCAGGGGATGTCCCAGCTCAGGGACAACAATTTTCCCAATAAGTGTTTTGCAATAACTCTGTTGTACATAGTTAGTGTGTGTGCACAACTGGAAGGGATCTATGGGGAGAAGTAAGACAAGGGCTGGTAGGAAGAAGTGGATGTTTTTCTGGAACAATTGATATTTAACTGAAAAACATTTTTGAGCATATAAATCAGTGTTGCTGAATGGCCAAGAATATCTGCTGTACTCACCTGTGACTACATCCTACACAAAGCTAAAGGGTAGCCCTTCTTCTACCTCTGTGGGACAAGCCTGGTGTAACTCCTAAGGCAAACCCACCGTGAGCAACCTTCTCGCTCCGTACAAGATGTTGCATCCCTGCACAGCCCTTCCAACTCATCCTCTCTTGTAGAGCTGTGTCCAGCCTCTACCCCTCTCCTGGAGGCCATAAACGCTTCTCCCCAGCCAGTGACCCCCTCCTCGTCCAGGCAGAGTCATCCTGAGCGGCAGCATCTTTTTCTTTGGAATCACGCTCCCTCTAGTGGTCCCTCTCCAGTAGGTGAAATAGGTGCTTGAAATCGGCTCTCGTTCGGACCTGTGGCCCTTCCTTCTATAGGTGATAAATACAGCACAACTCACCCTTGGGGTGTCCTACTCTGGATTTACATGTTTTCGGGGCACCAGTGAGGCAAAAGCAGCATCTTCATACTCTGAAAAGCAAGAAGTGCAGCACTGGGGCTGCGTAGGATCTCAGCCACAGCAAAATACACACAGCTGTCCAGGTTCTTCAGAGCCAAGGGAGAAAAACGGGTACCTTTGTGGTTCTGAACATCTTCCAAGGGACTTTGGGCAAGGGACCTGGAAAAGCCTGGTTCCTCTATAAAGAGAGGACATAGAAGGAGCACCGGCATGGATGTCTGTGCCCTAGTCAAAGGGACCAACTGAGATACATGCAGCCAATGCACGTGCTCCCAGCCTGCTCTGCTCTCCTAGTCAACAGATTCTCTGGGAGATGACCCACCTTATTGTACCACTGGCTTGTGATGGGAATCATAGAATCACCAGAATGGAAAAGAACCACCAGATCATTGAGTCTAACCATTCCTACCAAGCACTAAACCATGTCCCTCAGCACCTCATCCACCTGTCCCTTAAACCCCTCCAGGGAAGGTGACTCAACTCCCTCCCTGGGCAGCCTGTTCCAGTGTCCAATGACCCTCTCCATGAAATCTGGCACCTTTGCCCCACCAAACTCAAAAGTGCTTGGAGGATTAGAGTCCTGCTTTGCTGCATCACTGGAACACAACACACCATCTACAGGGTCCTGGGAAGCTCTCACTGCACATATGAAGCCTGTCAGACAGCAAGACTATGGCCGGTTTGGATCAAACTTTCAACTATGATTTCTTATGGTGTCTAGTGGTGTAGTCTACGTGGAAGTGGCATTTTAAAGAATCTGCACTCATACACTGATCTTTCCCACTGGTAGCAGATGCATCAATCTTTCAGCCTCTTCATCACCCTGTCAGATTGGAGACCAACAGCATTTGTTATGAGAAGAGTTTCCAATGCTGCAGCCTCACTTCTGGTGCTTGGGACAAGACCTTTTTCCAAGGGGCCCCCTGGAAATTCATGATGACATTTTCACAGGCTGTCAGCACTTCTCAGGAGAACATGAGAGGTAGATGGCTTTACCTGTCAGGCTGCCCTTTCTTTCCACTCTGGTCTTGGGTGATTAATGAGCAAGGAAACCTGTTTATGAGCTCCTCTGTCAGCATCAGGTATTACAGACTAGTGTCTGGTTGTCTGAGTTGAGGTCCATCTATGTTTCTTCTTTCCAGAAGTTTTATCTGGTTTTGAGGGCAGTGATGCCGTGGCTGTTGGAAAATCAGAGAGGAAAAATTTCTTCTGCTGAAGATGACACAGGACAGCAGTGTCCAGGCTGCTGCCTTTTAGGTCTCATACCTGCCCATTGCACAAGAGCTTTTTGTCATTGAGTTCCTTGGAGGTGAATGTTGCCTGGAGAAGACCATTCAGGTTCCTTCTGTGCCTCTCTCCTGCCTTTGCTAACACCAGGTTGGTGCAGTGTTCCATGGATCCAAGTGCTGGGGCTGCTGTGGGTGCCACAGCCCCCCTCCAGGACTTTGCGCTGCCCCTTCACATGGGCACATGAAGCTCTGTCTCATCCCATTGTGGAGCCTCACTGACCATGGGAATGCTCTCCTCTGTCATCACTTTTAAGCCCCTTCTATCCAGCATCTCCATCTGCCAGCTCTGCTGGCATGAATGGATTCACCTTCTTTCCCACATATAACATCAGTTTCTTAACGATCTGCCCATTCCCCAACACTCAGCCTGAAGATCCGCTCTGCTCTGCTCTCTGCCCCTATGGGGTCCTGCACACTGCACCTTCTCCCCAAAAATATCATTCCTGTGGCCCTGGCTGCCCCCACTCAGAGACAAATTGAAGGCAGAATCCAGTGATGAGCCTTTGGGGTCTCTGGAGGCCTCTTTCCTCCCTAGGTGGCTGAGTGTTGGGGTTTACCTCATAACTAGATGCAGAATCATCACTCATTGCAGCTTCTTCTCTTCAATCCATTGCACCACCAACAAAAATCCCTGTCTGGATTTCAGTGCTGAGGTAGATACTCTGACAGGACCTGGGTTTGTTATGCTCGAAGTGCTCCTGTACGCACTGCCTGGAACAATCATCAAAGTAGTTGTAAGGTTTTACTTGGCTTTGGAGCATAGACAACTTTTCTGTACACCAAATGCCCAACAGATCACCCAGCAATAAATACAATGGTTAAAGGCAACTACCAGATCCTGGGCTTACCTCTCCTTATTTTTATGGACAGTCAAATAAATTTTCCCTTGATTATATATGAAGTGAAGAAATTACCTTATGCTATCCCCAACTTAAGAAAGATGTCTATGGAAAAGCTTGGGTTGCAGCCACCTCTAGGGTGCAGCACTGCTTCCTTTTGACAGCCACAAATCCTTCAGCTACCTAACCCACATGCCACCAGTGGCACAGCTGGGCTTTCTTCCTCCATCACTCTCCAAACAGCTTGCTTTGAAGAGCTGCTGGGGTGAAATCAGAAGGAAGCATTCCATAAAATATAGCTGGAACTGCTTTACAGTTTTATTTCATCTCTATTCCGAATAATGCTGTTTCTGTGACCGCAGGCTATCCAGGGGAGGTCTTTGCGTGCTAAGATAGGGAGGTAATGACTATCTCAAGAAAACTCTGTAACAGAAAAGAGATGTTTGCAGGAGCTGGAGCGCTTGTTCAGGACTAGTGTCCTCAGCCACTCGCCCTAATGACACTGGAGCACACTGTGAGCAGCACAGCTACTCCAGCATCTGCAGCAGGTGCTCTGGAAGGAGAGGTCCATCATCTGCACCTTCTGGTACTGCCTTGTAGTATCTAGAGACCTCTCTGTCCAACACCCTACCTGAGGCTCCCATTGCAGCCAGAAACCCTAGGAGAGCAGCAAAGTCAGGACTTGCCTTTCAGAGCTAGAGTAAAAGGGAGAAAAAGCTGAACTAGAAAGACTTAGAAGTTCATGAAGAAATACCCGTTCTCTGGGCTGCTTGCTTCCCCTCCACATGGAGCTTCCCGGGCAAGTCAGGCAAGAATCATAGAATCATAGAACAACCAGGTTGGAAGGGACCCATCAGATCTTCTAGTCCAACCATTCCTATCTAACACTAAACCATGCCCCTCAAGACCTCATCCACCTGTGCCTTAAACACCTCCAGGGAAGGTGAATCAACCACCTCCCTGGGCAGCCTATTCCAATGCCCAATGACCCTTTCTGTGAAAAACCTCCTCCTAATCTCCAGCCTAAATCTCTTGAATGGGAAAAATGAGGATTTCAAGACAGGCTGAAGCTTTTTTTTTTTTTTAGACTGTGTGGAAATCGGGGTCTGCTCACACAAAATCGCAAGAGAACTGGTGATTTCAGGGACTTAAGCCACACTGCCACATTCAGCCCTTTCATTTAAAATAGCCCATGCTTCTGCCTGTACGAAGTCTGAAACCCAAATGGGATAGTCTCCTGCAAACAGTCAGCAAGCAGGCAGGAGTGTCCTGTGTTCGGATGCTGACCTGTCCAAGGAGATGGGGCAAGGGACAGAAATTGTCCATGTAAACAGAGAAAGGAGGAATGAGGGCAGGAGGTGGGAGAAGAAAGAGACGGGGAGCAAGCAGGCAGCTGAACAGCAGAGGAGTCACCAAGATGCAAACACAACACTGTGACACCAAGGGACCTACCTCAGCTGCTAGGTTTGGACTCAGGGGGCGAGGGGTTGTTCCAGCTCTCCCTTCCCTTTGCTCCTCTACATCCAAGACTACCTTCCCAGGACCCTGCCTGGGAAGCAATTCCTGCAGGTGCAATGTGACCCAGCACTCCCCTACTCAGGAAGGCAATTAGTAATTAATTAGCCAGCAAACACCCCTGCCCTCCTGCCTCTCCCAAGTGATGCTAGAGCCCAGTCCTGCTCTGCCAAGCCCAGCCAAAGTAAGGAGAACCTATATCTGCTTCCAGACCCCTGTGGGGCTTCACGGGAACCCTCCATGCAGCAAACAGACCCACTCAGCACCCTCTACAAAGGAAAGCAAAATATTGGGGCACCCAGACCCCTGCCAGAATGCTTCTCAAAGCACTGAGTCCCTGGTAGTGCTGCCTTCAGCCTAGCATGTCCCAACCCGTCGGGGAGCCCCTACCTGCTTGCGGGAGCTCAGGGCCCCTTTGTTGCCCCGGCAGGAGAGCTTGAGGGAGCCGCCCTGGTGCGTGGAGCCCAGGCAGGAGTGCTGCGGGGTGGCGGGCAGGGGATTCATGAAGAGGATACGGGCAATGAGGCCGTAGAGGACGGTTGCCAGCCCCAACGGGATGATGTAGAAGACGGCAAAATCCAAGAAGTAAATTGGCATGTAAAGGCTTCTGGAGACTCGGTAGCCGCAGCTGACCTGCGCCCCGTCCGAGAAGGTGACCTGAGTGGTGTCCACCAGGAAGAACCACATGAGGCAATAGAGGGAGGTGAAGAGCCACAGCGACGAGATGATACGCTTGGCACGGGACACGGTGCACAGGAACTGGGCTTTGATGGCGTGGCAGATGGCGATGTAGCGCTCCACCGTGAAGGCGGTGATGGACCAGGCGGAGATGTTGATGCCCAGGTACTGCAAATAGGTGATGCAGAGGCAGCCGGCGTAGCCGTACACCCAAGAAGCCACCACTTCGGAGATGTTGGGCAGCCCGGCCGCCAGCAGCACGATGAGGTCGGCCACCGCCAGGCTCACCAGGTAGCAGTTGGTGGGGGTCACCATGTGCTTGGTGCGCAGCACCACCAGCACCACCATCGCGTTGCCCGCGATGCCCACCCCGCAGATGAGCAGCACCAGCAGGATGGTGACCACCTGCAGCTCCAGAGGCTGCCGGGGCATCCTGCCCAGGGTCCGGTTGCCCAGCGCGGCTCCCGGGACGCCCGAACCGTTCTCCATCGCTTCCCCGTCGGAGCTCCGTGCGGGGAGATGCGGGAGCGGCTCCGCGGAGCCCCGCTGCCCCCCGCGCCCCCTCCCCGCCCCCCCAACGCCTGCCCCGCCTCCTCCCTCCCCTTTTTCTCCACGATTCACCCCAAGTCTTGCAGCCGCCTTGCTCTTCCCCCACCTCACCTACAAAGTTCCCCGCTCAGCATCCACCGGGAGGAGGTAGAGGGAGGCCAGGACCTCCCCGGGACCCCCGGGACACCCCAGCCCCAGCAACCACCTAGGACCACCCAGGACCCCCAGTTCCCAGGACCTTTCTGGACCCCCCACCCCAGTCCCCGGGAACCCCAACCCCAGAGACCACCCAGGACCCTCAGCTCCCAGGACCTTTCTGGACCTCCCGTAGTCCGCAGGACCCTCAGTCCCAGCAACCACCTGGCACCACCCAGGACCCCCACTTCCCAGGACCTTTCTGGATACCACCACCCCCCTTAGTCCCCGGAAACACCAGCCCCGGCGACCCCTCAGGACCCCCAGCTCGCAGGACCTTTCTGGACCCCCCCTCCCAGTTCCCGGGACCCCTAGCTCCAGCATTCACCTGGGACCACCCAGGACCCCCAGTTCCCAGAACCCTTCAGGACCCCCCCGCCAGCTGCTGGTACTCCTTACAACCACGACCTCCTGCGACCTCCCAGGGCCACCCCAGTCCTTGGAACCCCCCATCCTTCCCCTCCCGCATCCCGCACCTGCACCTGCTGGGTCCTAGCGCAGTGCAGAGCACAAGAGGAGGAGGAAGGAGCACAGGCAAGAAATAGGGATGTCAGATTAGAGAGCCCGAGTGGAAAGGTGCAGGGGCTAAGAACACTTCAGCAGGGGCTGTGGGCGCCTTGTGTCTTCAGCTGAGCCACAGGCTGCACTGTCCCCCGTGGGCAAGGACTGCTGAGGATGAAGGATCCTTCCTTCCTCATCCTCAGGAGGATGGGACGGGAGAAATAGCATGGAAATCCATGGCCTTTCTCATTCGCCTTGGGTTGGGGCAGAGGAATTCCTTCCCTGGGCATCATTAAAGATGAGGTAGAGACCTCCTTGTGTCTTCTTTCCTGCAGCTACCCCTGTCCCAAACAAGAACATCCCTTAGGGAAAGGCTTACCCAGTCCTGGGCTGGGACATCCCCTATCTCCCCAGTGAGGAGGCTGGGAGAGCCAGTATCTCCCTGACGGTCAGCAGAAGCCAGAATTTTCTGTCATCTCCATGCTCGCTCCTGCCATCTCTGCAGTCTGTTAGCAAATGTGTTTTCAAATTGAAAGAGCAATTGCGCTTTCAGAGATAAAGTGCTATGTGTCCCCTAACCTCTGGAGCAGAGAAAAGGATAAGGGCAAAGGCTGCTTTTGTATAAGATTAGATTAGATTTCAATTAGAGGCAGAGCTGCCCTATTAATCCCAGACACTGAAGCGCATACCTAGAACGTGAAGGATCATCCTGATACCGGCTGAGTCAAGTCCAGGGTTTCACGGACAAATTTCTAAGCCTGGACTGTCTGGGTGGATAAAACACCTTTCACCTCGGCATTGCGATCCTCTCTCAGGGAACAGCAGCTGCCCCAAGCTCTGGCTTGCTGTGGCAAATAACACTTTCCCCTTTTTCCTAGGAAACCTTTTACCAGTATTTGGCTCCAGTATTTGGCTTGTAGTTTTTTGCTCCCTCTTGTGGCATTTCATTCTCCTTTGGGTCAGTTATAAAGCTGACACTCCCTGCCCTTTTTTAAATAGATCACTTTAAATCTCCCTAGGAATTACTTAGGCTGAATTCACCTATTTGAGTTGGTAGTCACCTCTTCAGGAGCCAGGCAATGCCCCCTTTAGTCACTCCAACACCCCAAATTCCCCTGCTTTGCTCTCTATATCACCCCACAGCCTCTCACCGGGAGTTTACCACCTGAGTGCTCACACCTCTGACCGCTCCAGCAGGTGTTACAGAAATACCCATCACCTTCCTCTGCATCAGGACCAGTCAGACAGCATCCATAACACACTATTTTGTGAGGCCAGGACAGCTGTCAGGAAAAAAAAGCCATAATAATCAACATTGCCGTCCTCCAGTAAGAACACTGCCTGGTTATTACGAGTGCAACATCCTGGCTGCTTTATCCTGCATCATTAGCAGAGCTGCAGTACGTTATCCTTCTCTGAAACTCCCCCAGACCCAGTATCGATCCCATCTGTCTTGGCCCTTCTCCAAGCTGGAAAAAATTACCTTATTCCTGCATAGTGCTCATTGTGGTCGGCACAAAGCTATGTCAACAGACAATAATGTGCCAGCGCCATCAGCTCCCTGTGCTGGGCTGGCTGTGACAGATACTGCCAGGAAACAACCAGCGCTGAGGATCGTGATGGTCAGAAACCAGCCTGTGCTACTGCATGGCCCTTGGAGTTAGTTGTGAAGCAGTACATAACAGGAGATAAGTGAGTAATGACAAGATTTAATCTTATTGCCTGCATTTGTGGGAAGGAAGAGCACTGTGGGCATGTGGATTTTCTCACATAATTCAAGGGTCTGCATACTCCACTGCTCTGGAGCAACTCGAACAGAGATGGGCTTCCAGCAGTTTGTCAAGCTGCTGCTGTATTGTAGCTGTGCTGCTGGTCTTCGGGAGGCAGAGTGTGGCAGAGGCAGCTGAGGCCTCATAAATACAATCATCAGTGCCTGCTTTTGATGAGTTTATGGAAAAAATAATTATTTCAAATAAGTGGAAAGGGGGTATCTTTCTCCAATTAGTTGCCCTTTCTCTCCTCTTCCCTCCCTCCTTGCTCTTTAGAGAAGACTTGGAATTCTGTGTCCTGTAAATCCTGTCCTCCAACAAGCAGAGATGTTTGCAGAATCTCCCCAAGTAAGAAGACTCCCCTGTCCCTGGGATTTGGCCACTCATTGGCCAAAGCTGCCCTACTCTGCAGGGCTGCAGTGTGACACTCCTGCTTGAGTTCATGCCCAGCAGGATGCTCTGCTTCTAAGTACAATATCACCATGATAAAAGCTCCCACAAGTTTTTGGGAAAACGTGGAAAGAGATACAGAGATATACCTCCCAAGCACAAAAGATGAGCCTGTGTATTTAATAAATATAGCTCTGAGTGGACAAGCAGTTGTCGGACAGTCACGTCCTTGTCTCTCTTTGCATTTCACTGGGATTTGAGACCTTTGGCTCCCTTGAGAACTCTCAGCTGAGCAGAAGCAGAGCTGAAAATGAGACCCAGCTTGCAACTTAGTCTTCTGCTTAAACCATGGGATGTTTTTTTTCCCCTTTCCTTGTCTTTATTTGTCATGTCAAGGCACTAGATGAGGCATTTAACAGCGTGCCATGACCATGCAGTCCCATGGAGCCTCAAACCTGATGCCTGTCCCTTAACAATCCTGCAAGCCTTAAGTTGTTCCAGCCAATGGAGCAACCCAGACGGGCAAAACGCTTATTTCTGCCACATCCCTAACTGCAAAGATGGGCGAGTGAGCTGCCAGCATGATGGCAAAGTGCATGGGAGGGGAGAAGGCAGAAACCCTGTTTAGACATCTTGAGGGGCAGCTCATTTAGTCCCATAAACAGAAAAGACTGCTGAGGTTTCGCATATTTAATGCACAAGGCTAGGAAAAGTGATCATCTTACCCAAACCTGTGATAAACACCTCTCCATTCTCTGGTGTTTCATAACCTACAAATATTAAACCCATAAAACTTCTGCTATTAAAGCTGGGGCATGGAGGCTGCTTCTACACTGTGCTGGTGAATGTGGAGGAGCTGAAGCACAGAGGCTGTAAGTGGGTTTGGGGGGCTGGGTTAGAGGGTTTGGGGCCCTGAGGAACTGCCACATTTTGAGTTGTGAATGACCGTGGGGAAGTGACTGCACCTCTTCAGCTCGGCATGGAGCCAGAAGAAATGTGCTCAGGGGCCCAGCAGAGCACCCTGAGAGCTGACAAGTGCTGTTAGAGACAGGGTATGAGTCAGTCTGTTAGAAGCAACAGTTATTGCTCACTCAGAAAGACAAAGGAAGGAGAACTTCTGTCAAAATTGCCTTCACCTGTTCCAGAGTCACAGCCTAGAAGAAAATCGCTTTTGGGCTTTATGGGTTAATGCCCTCAGAGATGAAACAAGCAAAGAAGCCGCTGTCAAGGATTTAAGAGATGCAAAATTGACCTGGGTAGGTGCTACATGCCTATAAAAACTAAATAGCTGGTGGATTTCTGATGATTCTTGTGAACAGAGAAGCATCCCTGGAGGGATGCATCTCCTGGAAAGCCCCACAGAGACCCTCTCACGAGCCTGGGCTGCATCACATTTGTGTCAGTGATGTGGAAGGAACCAGCACATGGTCCCTCTGGAAAACCTTGTGGATGAAAAGAAAGCTGAAGGAGTGGAAAAAGATTAAGAGGAAGGCAGCGATATAGATTTCTGTGGATGAAAAACACTTCAGGCTTGAAGACAATGAGGAATATCTTTAGGTTCTTAGATGCAGGAATGGGGCAGACACATCTCCCCCCCAGGGGCAGTGGGAGCAGGATGGATGGATGGGAAAACCTTCCTGTTGATGCTAGGCTTAAGGAGCTCCTTCCATTTATTTTAGCACTAAGCTCTGGACAATGCTATCACAGGGAAATGATGTTTCCCCAGCCCTAAATGAGGACAGGAATGGCTTGTCTTCTTTCCAGGCTCACTGAGCACAGGCAGCTCTACAGTCATCTCAGGATCTCATTCTCCTCTCTTCCCTGACTGGCCAGCATAGAGTTTTCTCCTGGCTTTTGGGCACCTTTTTCTCTGGTTTGTTCAATCTCCTCTAAAGATCTGTTGTTAAATCTATAATGCACCCTGTCTTGAAAATGCCTTCAGAAAAACTTGATGATTTCTCTTCAGCTGTAATAAGTACAATTTGAACTTTCATAGGAAGCAAAGAGATGGCACTTCCACAACCTGTGGTAAAAACATCCCGTCTCCCCAACACTGCTTCCCTGCCATGTTCAGAGTCTGAATCCTCAAGGAAAAACCTGCTCACTGCTCAAAGACTAATGAGTGGATGAAAACAGATATCAATCAAGATGAGCTTGGTTAGGACCAGCCATTCCTGAACTTCTCAAAGGCAGCAGATACACACCATGGCTCACACCTGGAACCTGAAGGAAGGAGGTATCTTGCTACTGCTCGGAGCAGTGACTGCGTTGCCATCTCTCAGCTAGCATGATGCAGTTGTTTTTAATCAAAATATTGCATAAATAGACTGATGCAACAATTGCTTGCTGATGCAGAAGAGCATGAGGAGGTCAGCTTTGGGTCACAGGGGTAAATTTTTATTAACAGAAGAGGAATTGGGCTACTTTTCTTGGAGTTGTGTGACGGATATTGCCTCCCTGTGCCCCAGGCTCAGTCCTCCACATTTATCAGCTGCCTTGTACAGCCAGGAGCATCCCAAACCAACTAATTGTTTCTGGATACAGCTTATTTGTGAACTGTTCCTATTAAAATTTTAATAAGTAAATCCTTCAGACTCTGCTCTAAGTAGCTTCTGGAAGGGCTGAGCTCCTAGATATGCAGCCTAAATAATAATGATAATTAAAAAAATAACTCCACAGTAATATGCATTGGACTGATTTCATAAATGCAATTAACGAAACTGTTGGGGACTTACACAGCTCCAGAGAGAACAGCAGCCTGGGAAAAGATGCTTCGTGCAGCTCTGGAGGTGCTACCTTCCCCTCACTCTTGAACCCCCAGTACCACAGGTTTTTGGCTTAAGTGAAGCCAAACTAGCACAGGGCACAAAGTGTCTTTAAAAAGCCTGTGAAAATAAACATTTTCACCTGCATGCCAAGGGATTCCCTCCCCTGCTCCTCATCACCAGCACCACTGGCTCTGGGTTGGCTGCAGAATCCTTTGGCCACGGGAGAAGGAGCTCAAAGTGCCCTTTCCCATCCCATCATCCCAGCATACATGACGTCACCTGCACACCCTATGGGCCTTCCAGGGCTTAAGGCATCATCCACAGCATCAAGTGTGCCCAGTCCATCAGGTATTTTGTCTGGGAGCAAGTGAAGGCATTGGCTTACAGGGCAGCACAATGAGAGGGAATCCCCATGAGGCCAGGTCTTCATCAGATCTCCCACTCAGCACAGAAACTCACAGCTGTAAGGGAAACTTCACAAAAAACCAGCAAGGCTTGAAGCCATGTTGAATGTGAAAAATGGATCATGTTTTGATGTGCCTTTAGGGTCACATCCAACCTGAATCACCCACCCCAGTGCTCATCCTGACAGCAAATCATGGGGTGGGATATGCCTGGGGTGGGGATGGAAAGAGGCAGTTCCCAAAACCAGCAGTAAGTGTGGGTGAGGTGCTGGAGGGGCATCCTGGGAGGATAATAGCAGAGATAACCCTTAGGGGAGACAAAAGCACTGCTTACAATATTATGAAAGAAGAAAACCCTGGCAGAATAATTAGGCTGTAATTACAGATTATTTCAGATTCTGTGACATCTAAATGTCAACCCCATAATGCTGTAACAACAAGCACTTGGTAGAGCACCGTGCTGCATGCCTGATGCGTGCAGCCCCAGGAGAGCTGCAATGGCCTTTATCTCTCCTTCCACCCAGTGCAGAGCCAGGATGTGCATCAGGAAACACGAGGCTGTCCTCACTTGACACGCAGGTCCAGGAGGTCAAGCCGTGACTGGGGTCTCACACCGAGCAGCGAGCCTTTTGCCCAGACAATGAGAATACGCCCACCATTAGGGTAGCAAAATAATCTGAGTCCTTAGTCAGTGTCGATGCAAATATCCAGAAACCCACTATGAACTAGTGTCCATAAATCTTTCCATCACTATTAACCATCACTGAACTCCATCACTTCACCTTGCCTAACCCTCTAGGGCTTGAGAGTGCAGAAAAAACCTCTAGATGAAGCTCACTTCTCTGGCCCTGCTGTCACAGATTCTCTACACACAAAAAAAAAAAAAAGCATCTCTGCCTACCCCCATGCCTTGGTGCTGCCCAGATCATGCCTTACTCACCAATTCTGCCAGTGTGGTTATCCCCAAGGTACAGCAAGTGGAATTACAGCTGATCATGCTACTAGGCAGCCTCCTTCACCAAATTAGTGGCTTAAAAGCATTCAGCTGACTATGGGATTCAATCATTTTCCAATATTTCCTGTGACCACTGCTCATCGCAGTGTCCAGTAAGAGCTCTCCCCACTCTGAGATGAATTTATTTTAACTCCTGAGAATGATCCTTCCTCCAATCAGCCTCATCAGGAGCACCATGCTCACTCTCTATGGAGCCCAGGACCTTGTGTGCAACATCAGATGCTCCTGAAAGAGCAAAATCCACACTGGTTTTAGGCATTTTTTTTTTTAAAGGAAAGGGCTACATGGGACAAAATTCTGCCCTGCAGACCTATGTAGCTGGGTGGTGAACCCATCATTGCCAATGCCCTGGTAGCACAAAGCACGAAGTATTAGGCACATGGAGCAATTTTTTTCTCTCCTCTGGTAAAAGGAAATGTGACTCAGCTCAGCCCAGCCAAGCTTCGGCTGCAACCTACTCCTTCCTGTAATCTGCTGAGTTCCTGCTTCATTGTCTGAACAGCCACAGCATATTTCCAACTAATGCAAGAGGAAGCTTTCAGCCTTTCAACTTGGCCATTTCAGTTTCTCATTCTACTTCAAAGGAAAACCTCCTGTCCAAGCCATGGATCCCCTGCACTAGTCATACCATTGTGCTTTTTTGTAAATCTCTTGGGAAATACATTCACAGACTTGGCTTTTCTCCCTTCTCAAATGCAAAAACTTCTCGTCAGGTATTGCTGGAAGAATTAATTACAGAAGGTTCGACTGGAACAGAATAAAAGGAAGAAATGTGTGAAAATGTGTTCTTTCCCACCTTATGTTTGCATGTTGAAAACATCTCTCCTCATGATTTAATTTCTCTGGTTCCTCATCTGCAAAGAAAATCAGAACTGCTTCTGCCTCGGTCTTTAGCAACAGTTGCAAAGTGATGGAGGCAAACCTCTGAATGCCTCGATTTCCCCAGCATCTCCTCAACACACCGTGACATCTCATGTCCACTGGGAACCACTGGAGGTACTGGCTGAAATAATGCATCTTGGGGCTCCTCTGAGCACCTGAAAAATGATCTGGTGCTCACATCTCACATTGCCTTTACAAACCAGTGATGTGCAGAGAGTCCTGGAAAATTGGGGAGGCTGAGGAAATTGCCCAGAGGATGAGCTTCTGTGTCAGCATCCTGGCTTTTAGCAGTCTTCTGGGATAACCAGCTCTGCTTCTTCCTCATTTCCACTCCTTTTCTTGCAGGCTGGAGGTCTGTTACAACTAAATTGGAAATCTTCTGTTGTAAAATGTGAGGCATTGAGTTCAGAGTGAAACCCTGACACAAGGTACATTCCAAAGAGCTAGGACTGGGGAAACTCTCCCTATGAATTGCAAATCTCTCCCCTTCTCTCTACAGCTATCTCACATCTTCAACTCATTTTGACACATTTTGGTTCCTCCTTGGTTAAAAATTGCTGATTTCTAAGAGAATTTGCCCAAAAGAACAAGGACTAGCTGTGGTGCCATCTCCCGATTTGCGTCACATCTGGCAGTTGCTTCCAGATAGATATCTGGTGTCACGTTAGGAGTGATGGAAGGCCTAGTCCTGGTGGTTCTGGAGTATATCTGCCAGCCCAGTTCAGGTGCCAGACACCACAGGAGTGCAGTGGTCCTGGTGCATTTATGAATTTGTGCTTTCAGCCCCAAGTCATGCAACAGTCACTTTTCACCGGTATCAGACATTGGTTCATAATAATGTGGTGCTGATACCTCTTCCACGTTGCTGCTTGAAATCAGCCTCTGGCTGCCTTTGCACTTAGGCAGTGGGTTGTTTATCACCTCTTACTTCTAAAGATAATCTCGTCTTCTCCCTGTCTCTTGGTTTTGGACCAGCAGCTCACAGCCCTGCCAAGGCCTCACAGAGAAGAGTGCTCCGTGTGTTCACCGATGCCTCCTTGGATATGCTACACGGCACTGTGAGCAAGAACATGAGCAGAGCACGCACAATGCTACGAAATAGCTGTTATTTATGCTCATTAATATTTCCTTTCCTAAAGTTTGGTTCATGTCATTGTTGCTTCTTCACTGCAATGATGGTGCAAATACTATAGATGGGATAAATACAGTAAAAATGGAATTTGCTTAAAAATCAGGAAATACTTCCAGAGAGAAGTATTTGTTTGCTTGGTTGTCTGCTCTAGTAGATGCAGATTTGTGGCGATGGATGAGACCTTTCTTAGAGCACTGTCTCATCTGAATAGTTTACACTTGCTCTTCAGTATATTAAGGCCATTCATTCTTGCCTGCCAGACAGCCATAAGCAGGAACTTAGCATATATTTTATCTATGAAAAATCCACAAAAATATACCACAAACCCCCAGGCGAATCAGAGTCTTCAGGGTGGATCCTGTCCCCTGCGTTAGGGTCTTTCCATCCTCTGGTCTTATTGCAGTAGTGGAGGAAAGGGTAATCCAGCACTCAAATATCTGACCCTGAACTTCCAATGTCATGAATATGCATACCCAGAAGCTAGATGTGATGGAATACTTCCTGCAGAAATCCATTTAGACAGTAAACAAACCCACTGAGCAGCACTGCCCCGCAGGGATTTCACCTGTCGAGGAGGTGGACACGCAGGACCTGCCCTGTGGGTCCCAGGCACAGCATGGGAAGTAAAGCCTCACTCCCTGCTTTCTCCTGCCTGCAAGAGGGGAGGGTACAGATGAGAAAAAGCAAAGACAATGAGAGCCACGATGAGCTGAAGTGAGGACTGGAGTCTGGAAGGGTTCTGAGGGGTGAAAATCCCTGAGCATATAATGAGGCTTGTAAATTAGCCCTACTTAATAAAAACATGTGAATAAATTAACTTTGCCTGCTGGTTACATCTGCTCAGCATTTCTCTGTTGCACCATTAAGCAAACTCTGGCAAGGCAGCTTACCTCTCGAGCACATAATATGACTTTATAATGGGTAATATTTTCTATTTTGTCATGCCTTTATCTTGCTGAGGAACAATGTCTCACAGGAGAGCAAAGCAATTCCAGCAGCTCTGCCTCCTGCCAGCTCCCCTGCCCAGGGAAAGCATCCCAGCCCAATTGGGCACTAGGGACTTCATGACTAATGTGCTGCACAAGATGTTCCTGCCAAACCAGGGCCCATAAGAGCATCCATCCTCCATTACTCAGGGCCTCCTTTCCCATTTCTGTTCCTGTGGTTTTGCTGCCACTCACCCTAGAGAGATGGCAGTTGCTGAAGGAATTAAGTTCCTTTCAGCCATGCTGGCAGGTCCCCTCTGCTCACTCCGTGCAGGCTGCCCCAGGTCTTGCCTCTGCCACTCACTGCTTTAGGTTTAACTCCATACCTGTGGTTTCCCCATCACTCTCCTTGCTGGTCCCAAAGGCTGGAAACCACATGGAGTTCTTCTTCCCTGAGTCTCCCACTCAAGTGTCACACTTGCCACAGTGTCTTGCATTTAGTTTCTCCCATGAAAATCTGGGTTAAGTGGTATAATTGCAAGAAGCCAGCTTTCAGCATTCCTTTTCCTCCTTAGAATAGATTCATCACTTAACTATGTATAATACATATCTATATTTGATGGCATCAATTTAAGCAATGGTTCTCTTGTGTTAACACATTTCCAAGGGCACTAGTTCTTCAGTGGAATTAAAGTGTATCAGCCTTCAGCATACACACATTTTAACATCAGTACAACTTCACCTCTAGAATAACCACAATGGGTATCAGTGACTTTTTCCTTCCTGCTTTTAAAAAAACCTTTGTGAGTCTACTAAGATGACACTTTAGAGCAGAGTGGAACACTTCACAATGTTTATTACCCCCTTTTCTCAATAACAAACCTCAGCATCGGTATTATAAAATACATTTTTTGGCTACTTCCCAACCCTCCTCACTAGCACTTCACAAGGTGTTCACCTTCCAAACCCAAATTCTTCTCTTGTTGATTTCTATGTGGTTATTAAAGCAAAAAAGAAGAAAATTGTGCATATATTGCGCACAAGGCTGAGGAGATAAATGGCACATTGGGCACGATCCCTTCTCTCCTAGGACAGATGGTCAAATGAGAGCAGAAGTCCCCTAGATGCAGGTAGGCAATGAGAGCTCCGCTGCCCATGGTTCCCTGTGACTGAACTCTCTGAGAGTGCTGTGATACCCATCAAAGAAGTTTATAAAAATCTCATCTTTAGCTCTTCTGCAAAATGGAAATGTAAGCACATCTCTGCTTTATAAAGGGTTTATGAAGGCTGTGACTCTGGAGGCAGAGGCAGAGAGGCAGTACCTCAGGCTGATTATTATCCTTTGCCAAAGATGTAATTACACTTGTGTTGTGCTGAATTTTATAATCTAGGAGTGCAAAGTTCCCAGGATTGGTGTTCAGTGGTTAAAATTTAGTGGGAGCCAAAAGAGGCCCTAGAGAAAACAGGAAGAACTGCTCCGGAGTCAGTTTTTTCCTATTAAATATAGGTTTTGAGGTTGAAATGGGCTTTTTCAGGAGCTGCTTCACATACTGCTCAGCTGCCCTGGTTGGGAACTGGGCAGAACCTGCCTGAAGGATGCAATGGGACACTCAGAGGGGTTGTTATTCCTTAGTCCCACCTCTGTGGTCTCATCTGTTCCCAACACTCATGTGAACTTTGAGGGCCCATCTCTCAAACAAATCCATGCCCATACTTGTTACCAGATCTTCACCATTTCAGCCTCCTCTCCCCATGCCCCAGTCTCCTCCCTCAGAATGCAGAGAGAGGAACTGGATGTTGCTCAGTGTGGTGATGATGTCCTAGTGTGTTGCTGGCCATAAAAAAAAAATAAAGACTAATATTTATCTCTTCCCAGAATGATAAACCTTCCCAAGGAAAAACTCATTGGAGATGTGCTTGTTGAGAGGCAAAATGCTGCTGGGATGGTTTGCTAGCTGGAGTCTCCTCTGTTCTCCTCTCACCCATTTTAACCCCTTACTCCAGATAATTTTGGCTATTCAGTGGGCACATGGAAATCTTTTTGCTTTTGCCAAATAGAGCTGCACAGGGAATTTTCCACAGAAACTTTACAACAAAGCCCATAGTTGCTGTAGAGCAAGAAAAGTTTTTGGATTAATCATCAGAACAGCAAGGAATTAAGAAATTTGGGGAGGTGAATGCACCAGGGTTTTGTTAGGTAGATGCTTACAAAAATAATAGTCCAGACCTAATTTGTTTCAAGCATCTCAGAAGCTGAGAGAATTCAGTGCATCTGGCTGCAGCTGCCACTTCACTTCTGTAATTTAATCTCATTGAGGTGCATTATGTCGAATAATTACCTTAATGAAGACTAATGGAGAAGAGAGGAAGATAATAGAGATGCTTTGAGGAAACAAAGCCGCAAAGTTGTTTTGTTTTTAACCTGACGGGGATTTCTCTCTCCCTCTTCTGGCTCTTGACCTTACAGAGGTGTCTCATCTGCCTTTCTTTGAAAAGTAACATGTTTCAGACATTGCCCCAGTGATGGATTTTTGCATTTTGGATATGATACCACAGTTCCTAAGTCTGAAACAATCAACACGTGAAACCGACTCTTGGTTCAGGTAGCTCCAGCCCTCCAAGTCCTGCTGATTTCCTGTTTCCTGCAGAGCATTGACTCAAAGTTTCTGTCTACCACTTCTGATGAGATGTTGGCCTAAATTAGTATCAAAGGATCATAGGATCATAGGTCAGAAAATACCTTCAAGATCATCAAGTCCAACCATAAACCTGACACTGCCCACTCCACCACAAAACCACATTCCTAAGCACCACATCTACACACCTTTTAATTACTCCAGGGATGGTGACTCCACCACTCCCCTGGGGAGACTGTTCTAATGTTTGACAAACCTTTCCGTGAAAATGTGTTTCCTAATATCCAGTATAAACCTCCCCTGGCACAATTTGAGTCTGCTTCCTCTCATCCTGTTGCTTGTTACTTGGAAAAAGAGACTGACACTCAAACTGACCTTTATTGACTGGTCTCATCCCCTTCTGAGGTCCTCCAGCTATTTTATTTGTAACTCATTTTGAAAAGCCTTGTGAAGAGATTTCATAAATTTCGCATTTGCTGTTTTTCACAATCACCCGCATCCATGATGTGTATCTTATGGTCATTTTTGTCTTGAATTTAGTTCAGTGGCTGAAATGACAGTTTCTCGGGTGAAAAAGCTGTTTTCTAAGCACTAATGTTTATCCAATCTACCCAGGTTTCTGTGCACAAAACCCGAAGGAAAAGCTCCCTGAAAATTAAATTAAGCACCTCAAAGGAGTAGCCTTTCTACCAGCCTGAAGGGATAACTTGAGAAAGAAAGGAAGTGTATACTTCTTCCAGCATGGACTCGGTTGGGGAGATAAATAAGTTCTTCCCCACCTGAACTCCCATATACTGCCCTGTTAGCTTAGCCTAATGCTGTGCTTATCCTCCAATCATCGAATCATAGAATCAGAACAACCAGGTTGGAAGAGACCCATCGGATCATCGAGTTCAACCATTCCTATCAAACACTAAACCATGTCCCTCAGGACCTCATCTACCTGTGCCTTAAACACCTCCAGGGAAGGTGACTCAACCACCTCCCTGGGCAGCCTATTCCAATGCCCAATGACCCTCTGTGTTAAAAACTTCCTCCTAATCCATGTGAGCTATATCATATCACTCCTTGAACAGATAAATCTAGACCATCTAGATTACAAAAATTAAAAAAGGAAGAAAATTTAGCCAATTTTTCTCAAATTAATGCAAGATGTGACATTTCACCCTTTTTTTTTTCTTTTTCAATGTTTTCCCCCAAGACTCCAACTACTTCGGTGACTCTGGATAATTAAATGCATGATCCCACTGCAGAAGCTTCTGTCCAGCCACTGTCACAGGTCTTGGGCATTGTCTTCATTTCCAAAATTACCCTTAGATTTCACATATTTTTCTTCCTCCTTGTGCTTCCTTGACAGCTTCTTGTAGAGGTAAAGTGCTCGCTCCTCCTCCCAACTCTCAAAGAAGGAAGCTGCGATGGCTCTGCACAGGCGGCGTGCGTAGGTTTCCAGGAATACGGAGGCGTAGAGGGTGCAGAAGAGCAGCCCCACGACGAGCAGCACGGAGGGGCTGGGAGGCTTCGGGGGGCTGATGCTGCAGTGGGCAGAGCTGGAGATCAAATAATGGTGGTAGCTTTTATCTAAGTCCTGAAGTGGTAATTCTTCATAAAGAAACGGGAAAAGTTTTGAAAGAAAGGGCAAGATTTCTATTTTAGCCTGAAATAAAGAAAGCAAAAAAAGTTAAATGGGGCATGGACAAAGCAAAATCAGCTGGTTACAATAAAAACATCAGGCTAGGGATGTGCAAGCACCATTACAGCTTGCTTGGGTGCACAAAGATGATGACATTGAAGTGCATATACTTGTACACTTCAGGCTGAGTGAGAAAAACATCGTGATGTGTGGGTGCTGAGTACCCGGCACAGTGAGACTCAGCTCAATCCGTCATCACCATCTGCTGTCACAGAAATCGTAACAGGTATTGACTGGGGGATTTGCAATGAAAGACATAATAGAGATGGCAGTATTAGTGGCTGCATATTTGAATATTAGGGTTTTCTAAACCCTGATTATTTTACTGGAAATTCATCATAAACACATATCTGTGTTAAGGAACCCCAGGGCTCAAGAGGGTGGCAGGCTGCAAGGGAGAAAGAGGAAAGCTAAAAAGCTAAACCAGATAAAGGATATTGTAACAGAGAGAAACTGTGGGAAGGGGAGAGGGGAAGAGAATCACAGAGCAAAACCAAAACCAGTGAGCAGGGCTTTCTCTTTAAAGAATGACTTATGCAATAAGATGGGGAGAGGTTCTCACAGCCAAGACACGCATCTGCTTTCCCCTTCCTTTTGTGCTTTACACATTCTATAGTGGGGGGATGGCACCACAGGGAAGCCCGTTCCTCCACCCCACCAAGGAAAGGAAAGTGGAGATATGGGGACACCTGGCTACTGTATGCTAGCAATGTCTTTGCAGTGTGAGGCACTATTTGCTCCCCTCCTTGCTCCCAAAAAGCTGTAACTTGGAGGGGGTATATGCTGTCATTTGAGGTACTGGGAGGAGCAGCTGAGGTTGTGCCTCTACATCTTCCCTCCAAGCCTGTTTCATTGCTTGTCCAACTGGCTGCAAGGGAGGGAGGTGAGGATGATGTAAAGGCTGCAAAGACTGTAGTCCCTACCACGGCCTCCTCTGATGTGACACACAGTGGATGTCCCTGCACTTACTCTGTATTTAATGCTGAGAGTGATGGGCACCACAGAGAACTGAGATGCCTTTTTCACTGCGGTGTCTGCCACACTAAATGCAAAATGGTCCATGGCCACAACCACCAGCATCAGCATCAGAGCCACAGTGAGGAGCATGGTTTGCACAAGGCACAGCATCACTTCTTCCCGGGATAACTTCAAGCCTGTTGGTCGAATGAGGTTTCTGGGTGACCTCACCAGCAGATGAGCTGATTTTCTGTCCACAGCTAAACGTTCCAGTTTCTTGGTGATGTAAAAATTGTCAAAGTGGAGGTTGGTGAGGTAGTTTTTCAAATACCAGGTGGATTCGAAACAGAGATAGAGCATGGAGAAGCCAGCAACCAGCTTGTTGCCTATTCGTGCAGAGTCTTTGACCAGTACTTCAACAGCCAAAAAATCTCTTCCGATTTTCTCACCGGCAAGGTGCATTTGGTGGTAAATCAAGGAGCTGTTATGAAGCAGAGAAAACTGAAAATGTCCATTCATAGGCCTATCAATATTAGCAGAGTCAACATTTTTTAGGATTGCATCCCCAAACTCCCAAGAAGCCTTCCCTATCAGAGCAGTGGAGTTCAAAAGGCTCTCAGAGGAGTTCTTGCAGATGCATTTAATAACCTGCAGTATGGTTTTAATGTTGCTTAAGATGTTGGGTGTTATGTTAACTGCTACTATCATGATGCAGGTTGACAAGAGAAGCTTCCGTCCTTGTTTGGTACCTAATGTAGGCATGATCATACTGAAGACACAACGGGCTGGATGCACCAAGAAAAGGGTCAGAAGAAGGAGCAGACTGAAGGAGATGGACATTGCAATGGAGAAATGCCAGGAGTACTCCAGGGAAGCAAACATCCAGTTGTAAAAGAGGCCTCCGATCAGCACTGTAACACAGGAGCACTGCAGAAACAAGGTCCACAGCTCTCTGCTGTTTGCTGGGACAGGCTTGGAGTAAACCGACCACAGGTCTGCTGCTGTCCTGAGCACCTTTGGAAACAAAAATTCTTCACAGTAAATACGGGCTTTCAATCTGTAAAAAGAACAATTAACCGAGTGTTAGCAGAGGAAGTCTGAACATACAGTAATCAGGGGGCTTCCTCAAGATCATCACTCATGAGTCTTTATAATGTATTTATCTGGTCTCGCTCTTTTCCACTCCTCTGCTAAACTGAGTAGCTGGGACTGAGATCTTCCCTGCAAGTATGCAAGACAGGGAAGTTCAGGGCATTTCTTACAATGTGACTTCTACTCCGCTAATATGCAAGCACAGGAGAGCATTGTGTTAGTCTGTAAGTCAGTCACAGAGGGTCAACTCATTGCCGGTGGCTAAGAGCAGCATTAGTGTTTATTTAGAGGATGCTGGAGAGAGTAACAGGAGGTTCCTGCCTGTGTGAAAATTGTTAGACCAGCTTTGTAACTACAAGTTTTTCAATGGACAGTGAAGCAGGATTTTCTGATCTCCCTGCCTGTTAAGAGGAGAACAAACAAATACCTGCAGGTCTAAGGATGACAAATACAGAACTGATCAGCAAAAACAGTCTTCACCAAAGTTCCAGTGCCAGAGGAAATCTCCAAGGAGAACAATGTGGACACTCCAAACAAAATTAAATGCCCCACAAATCTATTTAAATGTCTAATGAAAACAAACATTATGAAAGGAATATCGTTTCTCAGGCCTCATATCTGGAGTGACTCTCCAGAGACCAGAAAACCTGGTGGGCAGAAAGAGTCTCACCCCAGGTAGGAAATCCTTGTCTCCCTGCTTCTGTTCTCCTGTGAGGGACAATTTTAACTAGCAAAGTAAATTCTTCAGTGGAAAAACTGGCATTCAACAGCTATCAAGGCAGAGGAAAGTCAAGGGATTAAGCAGACAGTACCTACCCTCTTGCAGAGAGGATTTCCAGTCTTGCTCGAAAACTCTCCATGTTCTTTAAAGCAAATCAGATCAGCAACACCGGCAATTCTTGAAGTAAGTGGGCAAATCTGGTATATGAAGCCTGGGGAATAACCCCGCTATACAGCAGAGCCAAGATGCAGAGCACTGCTTGGGCTTTGCACTTCTTCTGGTCCTACTGTTGTTGCAGAGAAGGCTTACTTTCATGATACAGAGCTGAGAAAAAAAATGAGTCAATAACATATGGACTGACGAAGATGGAACAAGCGTCACATGGAGCATAGGGTGTCACCATCCCTTGTGGGGAAATCAGCTGTTTCATCCCAGCTCACTTCCCACTGCCCAGTAGCGAGCAGCAAGGTTGGGATTTCTCTCAGAGAGAAGGGCAGCTTTTCTTCTTTTGGACGTCACTCAGGGCACAATGGACATGGTAGGATGCAGCAAACCATACGCTCATAATTGCTCATTTTTTCTGGCAGGCTGCTGCTCCATCCCGAAAGGCTCATCTCATAGTCCTAGCAGAGGATGATAAAGCTTCAAACTTGAGCCTTTCCCAGTTCCCTATAGCCAGAAAATCCACTGCAAAGAAATCCTTGCCATAGGCAGGATTCCCAAAGCGCTGAGAAGCTTCCAGATGTGCAAGCCAGGATGCACAGTCCCCACGGGATTCACTTGCCTGATCCCTGGGATGTGCAGGGCACAGAGGTCCAGCCACCAAACCCACTTACCAGATGAGGATCAGCCTGTGGTAGTTGCTCCTCAGTTACGTTTCCAAAGAGGAGGATTCCCCTTCCTCTGATCAGCTGGCTCATAACAAACGTGTACCACTGTTGACTCCTCTACTCACAAGGAGCTTGTGTTTTATGTGAGTCACCCCTGGCTCCCACCACACTTGCCCCTTTGCCAGACGCTTTCACACTAAGACACCACCTTGCAAAGGTAACGCATCTAGCTCCAATGCCACTGAGACCGCCCTTTACAAGGACTCACTGTCCCGTGCTGAGCCAAGCCCTCCAATTGGGCAGGAACCACTGGACCCCCAGGATGTTCTCATGCTCCCTTGGGTGGGAGAGGGCAAAGGGCTGGAGGTCAACCCTGTCCCAGCTGCCCCCTAGGACAGAGCACAAAGGTCTCTGCTCTCTGGGAAGCAGTGAGAGAGCAGCCCCTTCCCCAGGGTACGTGGCCAGACCCCATGGTAGCAGCAGTCATTAGAATACGAGAAATAGAATCACCAGGTTGGAAAAGACCCACCAGATCATCAAGTCCAACCATTCCTATCAAAATCACAAGCAGAAGCAAGCAAAGCAAACTTCTGCCTGCCTCCTCAGCCCTTCCTGCAGGTACCAGCAAAGGTTCTTTCTGCCCTTGCTACTCCACTCAACAACTCTGTTTTAGTGGTAGTTTTCCTTTTTCCTACATGGTTGACAGAATAAAGGTTTCCTCGTGGTGACCCAAATGAGAAACCCTCACTGATTCCAGATGAGAAGAGGCACCAGCCACATGGAATTGAAAGAAAGTGCCATCTGTTTAGAGAAATTGCTTGCACAGGCCATGAATTAAGTCTTGAATTCAATTTGCAGACTATAAAGGACTACCCCGAAAGACCCATAGCTGTATTCTGCAAAACTCATCAGATTCTCCTTAAACACTCCTCTGAGACTGAACTTCTTTCTCACTGTATTTCTGAGCTTACTGATTCCATCAGCCCCTAAGACGTCATCCAAGCTAAGTAGGTGTATTTCTGGATGGAAAAAAAATGTTAGAAATAAATAAAAAATAATAATAAAAAAAAAAACAACAACAACAAAAAAAAAAAAAACAGGAGAAACCTCTAGTCCACAATACTTTCTGAGCCTGCTGCATCATCTGACAAAGAGGAGTCAATGCCTGTGGAGGATCTGCACTTGACCAGTAAATCCAGGCAGCACCAAGGAGTGTTTGGATGCAAAGTCAAACCTAGATTTTCCTCTGGCTTTACTCAAAATAGTTCTCTGTGGGCTGGACTACCCTAAATCCAGGATATCTTCTATTTTATACCCTGAACTAAGAAGCTCTAAATTAGCTAGAACCACCAATGTCAAACATCCCCCCAGATAGAATGAACAAGCTTGCTTTGCAAAAAAAAAAAAAAAAAAAAAAAAAAAAAAAAAAAAATCCATCAAAAGTGTGTGTGTTTATACAGATACAGAAAGAACATTAAAGGCTGGGGAGCAGGACATGGAGCGACCATGTATCTCAGCAAAGCAACTGTGACATCTTGCGGTCATATTCTGTTAAAGTGCCTCAAGATCTCTGCTCATTTAATCCCTTAAACCGAAGAAGTCCAAGAGTGAGAGACTTCTGAGGAAAACTGAGTGAGCGAAGGAGAAACTGGAAGCTGACAAACTGCCTTTGAGGATGCATATGCTCAATGCTCTGAAGTGCTTTTTTTCCCACTCTGTATGACTCAGGATCTTGTGGTTCAGCTTCCAAGTGGTCTAAAAGGGCTTTGCTTTCTCAACAAATTCCAGTCTCTATAGAGCTTAAGCTCTAAAATTTTCTAATATCCCTGATTTAGACATTTTAGCACTACGGTAGGTGACAAAGGAGATACACACATGCCTGTAACTGGCTTCCTGTAACTACGAGAAGACAACAGCAGGTTTCATTTGTTTTGTAGCTAGGAAGCATAGCCTGGCTTTGCTCTCACTAGGTATGGGGACTGAGCTTGCACCCACCGGGGCAGAGATTTAAAATCTATTTCTGCTTCGCAGATGGCAGTGCTCACAGCATAGGTCTTGAAGCAATCTGAACAAGAGTCTCTTGCCAAGACACCTGCAAGACTAACCTGTGCACCAGGGTAACCCCTGCAGAAGTGACAGTGCTGGGAGAAGATGCAACATAAGCCAGTACCTGTATCACAGGTGAAGCATGGCATACATGCAATCCACAGCTTAAGAAAATGACTGGGTAAGGAAGCTGAATGGAGAGCTAAAAAACAGCATAATTTAAGGCTGAAGATATTTCTCCATGGAAATATTATCAGCATCTGTTGATCATGTTATTCTGCCAATTCAAAAAATTGAAGGTGTGGGGAAGATCAGCCTATTCATGGTGGTTCTCTGCTTGTTAAAGTCATGTGCAAATGAACAACTTATGATGTTACAGAGCCAGGTTATATCTTGCTAGATTTCTGCTATAGAAATGCAGAAAAATCCCAGCAACAGCATTTCAGTGACTGATGAGGGATAAACATGATTTGGCAACCAAGGCTATCTAGCCTGCAATAGCTGAATTTCCCCTATCAGGCTGGACTTTCATTTGCTTCAGGAATCTTTCCCTTTTTCTCCTGAACTTCCAGCCTCACTGCCGGGTGCAAACAAGCTGTACACAGTCCCAGAATCACTCACCGCTGTGAAGACCCATAGAGCAGCTCTTCTGTGTGAACCGTTTGTAAAGCAACTTGAATGCTTCTGGGATAAAAGACACTACAAAATGCTTTCCTAGTGTAAATAAACCAGGATGATTTTCCTCTGAGTGTCTCAGGAGAACATGTGGATGTTAGTCCTGGATTGGATGGGGAACATCAAAGGAGTAAAGCAGAGATATTCTGGATGTTGAATTTCTATGTGTGAGTGGCATTTCCTGTTAATTAAAATTCACAAGAGAGCTGCTAATGTGAATGGCTTTTGTGACAGTGGCTGGATTTTTACATTCCTAGAGAAACGGTGCACAGGCAGCAAAGTCCCTTTAAAATAACATAGTTGAAGATTCCAAAGGTTAGTACAGCATTTAAAATGCCCTTTCCTGGGAATTTTCATATCTCTACTCACATCATAGATGCTTTGAGAATAACAGGGTTGACTTATCAAAAAAAGCTGCTTTTAGAAAATTTTAGTACTAAGCAGTAACAAACAGAATTAAAAATTGTTCACACAGGCCAGTTCACCCTGGAGTCCTTACAATCTTAAAATCTCTGTTTAAAAAAAAAAAAAATTGAAGTCAAACATGCCAGACTAGTCCTGCTCTCATGGATGCTTTGATATGAAAAAGCAGAATTAAGTAATGCTCTCATCTGCATGCCTTAAACTAGATCTTCTGGGGAGCCCTGGAAAACACAGGCTGCTGGTAGAGCTAGTAGAAGACAGTTTTTTTACTAAAATAGAGACTTAAGATCCAGGTGGTTTTCACACCTTTCCCATTGTGTGACCTTGGGGAGGTTGCTGGCCCCTTCCCTGCCTCAGTTTCCCATGCTGGCACAGGGATGATAAACCATCCCTAGCTGCATTTGTGAAATACCTTCTGATCATTGACAGACGGTGCTACAGACACATCAGGGCACTGAGAATGATTCTTGGAGATTTCAACACAAATTTTGTGGTCTCCTTTCTGATTTCACAATCAAGTAAATCCTTCCTCTTGGATTGAAGTAGGGTGCACCAACCAAGCCAGAGCTGGGACTGCAAGTAAATCTACAACCTTTATAAAATCATAGAATCACCAGGTTGGAAAAGACCCACCGGATCATCGAGTCTAACAATTCCTATCAAACACTAAACCATGTCTCGCAGTACCTCATCCACCCGACCCTTAAACACCTCCAGGGAATGTGACTCAACCCCCTCCCTGGGCAGCCTCTGACAGTGCCCAATGACCCTTTCCATGAATTTTTTTTCCCTAATGTTCAGCCTGAACCTCCCTTGGTGGAGATTGAGGCCATTCGCTCTCATCCTGTCCCCTGTCACTTGGGAGAAGAGCCCAGCTCCCTCCTCCCCACAATCTCCTTTCAGGTAGCTGGAGAGAGCAATGTCTGCAACAGAGCTGGACTGGATGCTGCCCTTTGAGCCTTGACATTAGATGATCCAAAAGGCCTTGCTGCCTGTCTCCAGGGCTGCAGGGACAGAGGCAGCTCTGTTCCAGCAACCAAAGCTGATCTCCTGCAGCAGCAGTAGCTCAAGCCGTGGCAGGGTAGTGGGACAGCAGGGTTCCTTGCTGTGGCTCCCCACCACGCAGAGCACAGCCTGTTCCCTGGCCCCACGACAGCAATGCTGAGCTGCTCGTGGGACGCTCGGTTGGGAAAGGGAACTGCGGGGAACAATTTTCCCTTCGTCAGTCAGCCTAAGGCATGACGAGGAGCACAACTGCGTCCAAACAACAACCCATGCAGAACAACGGTGTCCAAACCCAGCTCACAACCAGCACGGAGCTGACCTGGGGGATGCAGGACAGTGAGACAGGGCATCCCCAGCAAAGGATGAGGCTGTGCCTCTTCATCCCAGCAACCCTGAGATGCTGGGCTAGGGGCCTTCCCAGTCTCATTATTCTTCTACTTAGCAGGGCTCCACTTTGTTCAGATGAGATGCGAGACTTCAGTGTTCTCCTCCTTGTCCTCCTGGGGAACCACTGCACAAATTTAGGGGAGGGGAAGCTCAGGCTTTGCTTTTCTCCTCTCAATCAAACAGGACGACGTGACACACTAACAAATGTGCTTTATTGTATGTTTTCCACAATCATTAAGGATTTTGTTGAACTTGAGGATCTTGTTGAAAGAAGATTTTTTTTTTTAATTTGATTGATCAAAGTTCCACATTCATTTCGTTTTGGCAGTTTCGGTTCAACCCCTGTGAGTCCCCACCTACCATGCTACCTGAGGGTCATCCCCCACAGAGGCAGCTGTGGCCAGTGAGCTTCACCCTGCCAGCTCTCCCACCTGGCCTCAGGACTTAGCAACAGGACAGGGGGGATGTGCCAGATCCCTACCCTGGGCCAGTCTGCCTTGCCAGCTCCAGGGTTTTGCATTGTCAGGGAAATCTGTCCCACCACAGGGTTCCAGTCACTCGCCCTCCCTAAACCAAGTATCATATCCTTCATCTTTCAGTCTACCTATTTCAATGACTGATATTTTAAATTAAATATTTTAGATTCTTACAGAAAATTAAAAAAAAAAAAATCAGATAAAGTGGTGATTAAAATCACAGTTAATTTGCAATGCTTTCATTGAAAGTACCCAAGCAATCTGATTTTAAAAGATGTTAAGAATCAAAGCCTATTTTTCAAAAAAGTCAATAATATTCCAATGCAACCTGTCCACTGACCTGTGACTCAGTGGGTCACTCACGAGTGAGTCAATCTCACAAACCTAAGACTGACCACATTCACCAACAGCGTCGAAAGTTACGTCAGAAATTAATTTGGTTCCAAACCCCGACCTGTGTACTCAGTGCAAAGAACCAGGCAGCAATTACTGTCCCAGGTTTTTAAAACACTAAACATCTTTGGAAACAAACTGTTGCCTTCCTGTTTCCAAAGCGTGGAGTAATGCACCGAGTCCTACTGATACATCTCCTGAATCATCCCTTCACGCACAAACCTGAAGAAATAGTCTTCATCTTCCATGAGAGAATTCCTCATGAGATAGTAATCAGACCCCATCCTTCACATCCTGCTAGAAACATCTAGCCACATTGCCTTCCCCCATACCAGGTTCTGATACACTCACTCACACTGGGTTGCACATAAATAATCCAGTTGCCTCCACCCTGTTCCCAGGGCTCCTCTACAAAATGAGGTAGGGTATCAGAAGCTAGAGCAGCAAAGCTCACTAGCTTTCATGAGGGGAGAGGCATCTACCCAAAGATGCTTTATGCTTACAAGGTTGTCCAGTAAACAACCACTTATGGCAGATGGACTCTGGGAGAGTCCGATTGGTACCTGTGGAAGGTGGAGAAAGATCTCCAGAGAAAATAACAAATGGATGTTGCAATACTGACCAGTACTTCTAAAAATAAAATCAAACCAGAGGGTCCCGTACAGTGTGAACAGCCACATGGCTTTCCTCCTGTGCATACTCTGACAATTCCAGCGCCCAAGTCCTAAGTGAGTGAGTCCTTCCCTGGGGGTGGCTTTGTTCATATTTTATTTAGCGAACTTAAAGTGACATTTTCTACAGCTGTCAAGAGTGCGGTGGCATTTTCTGCATGGATGTTGGCCCATGCAGGGAAGGTCCCCAGCTGGAAGATGCTCTTGGCCCATGTGTTCATAGCCAAGCTAAGAAGCAGAACTCCCATAAGATTCATGAGCAACCCAGTTCTCGCCTACAAGAGAAATACAGAGACAGCTGTTGAGTTTAGACTGGAAATCTACAGTATGTGAAGCATGAAGCTATTAGAATATAAACATTATAAAAATGGAAGGCTTAATCGCTGTTAATATTAGCAACATCTTAAGCAGGCTTTCTTAAGCTACAAAGGCCATTCTGCAGATGCTTTCCAAGCTTTGATCCACCAAAAACATTAACATCCGTTTAACCTCAGGAATTTGAGCAGGAACTGGGTCTGAGCCTAATTTTACTCATAAGCTTTATCACTTTGCACTGGGGGAACTTTTCCTGTGCCCAGAAACCTATGAAAGTTGAGCTGCTGACACTGGCAGGAAACAGGAGCAGGAGCAAGGTCTGGGAGATGCTGGGCACACTCAAACCCAGCTTTGTCACCATTTGGAGCCCCAGTGGCTTCAAATTTCACAGGGACAAACTTTATACAGGCTCTTTTTCATATACCTGTGCCTTCCAGCATTGCTGAGTAGAGTATTAGGCTCCTGTCTTTCACATAGTACACGCTGAACCAGTAACACTCCTGAAAACTCCACTCTGTTTCAAATACTTTCTGTACCTAAAAGAACTTACCATATCCTTGACCATTAAGTGCCCAGAAGAAAATGCAATTGAGTTAGGAGGTGTTGAGACTGGTAGCATGAACGCGTAGGAGCATCCTATTGTTCCTGGTATCATTAAATAGAGGGGATTTACTTTCAGACGAATGGCCTTGAAAGACAGAAAGGATCAGAAATTGTACTTTGAGGATTTGAAGTCATAGGCAAACATATTAAAGAATCCAAACAGCTAATGCACTGTGCAGAGCCCTATCCTACACTCTGTGATAAATAATCACATATCTTACTAACAACAAGTGAAGGATTATTATCCTTCTGTGTCCACATTATGCTACAGGCACTTGTTTTGTTACTCCCAAGTATTTCAAAGTGCCTGAAGCCCGGGAGAACTGTACAGTGCCTGTCCCAGCACAGACACAACCCAGAACTGTCCATCCAAGGGGCAGAATGAGTCAGGGAGCAGAGGAGAAGCTGCTCTTGCCACAGGGCTACCTTACCAGCTCTGCCAAGACAGGCAGAAAGATGATGATAGTGGCTGTGTTGCTGGCAAACTCTGTGAATAAGGCGATGACAATTGTGACGAGGATGACAGCCACAGGTGGTGGCACACCCTCCAATGGATGCAGACGGCCTCCTATCCACACAGACAAACCAGACTCCTGCAGAAGGGGAGAGAAAACAAGCTGGTGAGAGGAGATCCTTTGTCATGGCCTGCAAATTACATACAACCTTCACTGACTCTCACAAGCACTTATGCGCAGTGTCCTCAGGGTTATTTATCAAGCAAGAAGTTTGGAAGGAGTTGCAAGTTCTCTTAACATCCTTAGTTATCTGCTGTGCATTGTTGTCACTTGGAGCTCAGAAACCCATCCTTCAAATGTCACCCCACAGATCCAAATTTCTCAGAGTGAAATGAGAACCTAAGTGTCATTTTGATAAAATCCAACTCTGTTAGGTAGGATGACTGCAATGTGGCATCTCCAGAGGGTCTCACCTCGCAGCCCTTTGCCATGGCAAAGCCTCCTCCAAGCAGCAAGATGATGTTCCAGGGCACTGTCTCTTGGGCCTTCTTCCAAGTCAGCAAGGGCTGCGTCTCAGTGTTTGGTGCTAAATGAAGACATAATCCCGTGTCAAGCACCCACCCAGAGAGGAACACATCAGTCATCATATGACAGAATGATACCATGAGCCTGACACCAGTGCTGAGTCTCACCAACAGCAGAGTTGCTGATGGTTAAAATATGCATATGGAGTTTCTTAAGCTAGATGATTAAAAGATCGTTTAACTTAATATCAAATCTTAAAAAAAAAACCCACAACAAAACAAAAAAAACAAAAAAGAAAATAAATTCTAGTACTTAAAGTTTTCTCTGAGGCTTTCTGGAGGGAATATTTAATATCAGGTTAATTTTCTCTCTGTACATTGTCCTCAACAAATGAGTCTATGGAAGGAAGACATTTTTCTACCATTTGACTTATTAATGTTATTACTTTTCCACTTGCCATTCAACAGGCAGCGAGTTTTATAGCAAAGAGCTCATCAACCCTAGAGGCTCACTCTTAATATATGATGAAGTGAGCTGTGTCATATGGAAGGATGCACTAATGGGACTGTAATTTTCTGTTGAACAAGGGCACACATATCCAGAGGAGAGCTGACTAAATATCTTTCTGTTTATGGACAACACAACAAATGTGCAAGTCTCAGAACAGCTGGTATTCTGTTCCCATAGACCCCAGGTGATGCTGCACCATCCAGGAAGGGCCTTCATCAGCTGCATCTCCACAATAAAACCATCTCTTATGCCAAGTGGCAGATGAATTAAAATTTGTATCACATTGCTACTCAAGAAAAAGGAGCTCAAGGAAAAAATTTTTCGTGGAAAGGGTCACTGGACACTGGCAGAGGCTGCCCAGTGAGGGGTTTGAGTCACCTTCCCTGGAGACATTTGAGGGACAGGTGGACAAGGTGCTGAGGGACATGGTTTAGTGTTTGATATAAACGGTTGGACTCAATGATTCGGTGTGTCTTTTCCAATCTGGCGATTCTATGATTCTAAGCTGACAGACTCAAGATCTCAAAAGACTGCTGGTATCAAAACGTGCTGGAGAGTTTGGGCTTTGGGAGTTTAATCCTAAATTACTTTGGCAACTGAGAAAGAGACACTATTTTTGAGTACGGACAACTTGTCCACCTGTGCCCACTCAGAGGTTCATGCTTCCTCTGAGTCTGCTTGGGAGTCAGCAACCAAACCTCTGTTTCCCAATCAGGTCTGCTATGGTAAATCAACACCAAATTCTGCGGGCAACTGAGTCACTCCTGCAACTGGCAGCAAGGCAGTGACTGCTAAACCTCTCTAGCACTTCAGAAAAAAAGCCTCTGTATGTTCAAATTGTGCTTTCAAATCACACTGCTCCAGGCAGCCAGTGCACCTGCTGTGGGCTGGTGCAGGTTTATGGGGAGAAAGTCTTGGCTTTCGCTCTGTGCTTGCCCTGCCAGAGCACAGGCAAGAGCAGAGTCCCTGCACAGAAAGGACCCCTACTCACCTTTTAAGTCAAACCACCACCTGAAGGAAGGCTTTTGTGAAGGGAAGAAGAACAATATAATCACAATGGTGATTCCTGTAACCGCATCTGTGATAAACCTGTCCAAAGCAGCAGAAACATTTGTAAGAAGCACAAGTTTGTAGGAGTACAAAGGTTATGAGAACAGGGATTTACCAAAGAAGATTACAAGTTTCCATCAGGTTTGAACAGTGCACATTGTTCACAGTTCTTTCCTTTTTAATTCTCCGACAACCTACATTTTTTCAACAAAAAAATAAAAAACCTATGAAATTCTCTTCTGCTAAGAAATAACAACACCCTCTCTAATCTTTAGCATTCATCGACTTCTATATCAGTTCTTCTCAAGGGATGGATGTCATAGGGGAGATAAATCTGCCACACAGAGAGGATAGCAGTGAGGGTCAGCTCCTGCCATCTCTCTTCAGTTTCCAGACATTCACTGAAATCAATGGATTGCATTAAAAAATCAGTATTTCGCTGTAAGTGTACCTATAAAAACCATTCCCAATATTGAAATCCTAGGGATAGATTCAGACATATGCCAACTTCCCACCAGGTTTCATGTACCTCCTCTGGGAGACAGAAACAACAAAGCTGTCTCTGGTACTTGAAGCTCAGTTTAATTATACCAGGAAACCTGAGTAATAGTGTTAAGAAATGCAATCAGGAACCCAGGAATCTCAATGAGTTGGAAATACTTTGGAAAAACGTGACGATGGAATGAAAATAAAATCTTACCCTGGTGCAAACAAGCTCGCCCAACCTGGAATGAATTTGGGATCCCTGGAGAAAAGCATGATTGCAAACATGCAGAAGAAGAAAAAAATTGCCTGTTCTGCAAACCTAAAATGAAAAGAAATGCAGTTAAAATGCTGATGTGGCAACGGGGTGGATCCAAGCTAGGACAAGTATTGAGCTTAGGCTGCAGCAGCTCAGGTGAGAAGTCAGGCTGGTTTTCTGCAGTGAAATGTTGGCATAGATTGTAAATCTATTTGAAAATATTGATATTCACTGACAATTATATCTCATTGGAAGACATTAAGGAGAGGCAAGATGGGCAACAGGAATGCCCAGACCAGATGTCACAATGAGCGTACGCAAGGTCAGCAGTGGCAGAAAGGAAGGGCCAAGCAGCTTCTTATGAACATCCCCTCCCACTGCTCTCTGGGGTGTCCCTGAGGCACAGTCAGCTAGGGATGGTTTCACTCCAGTTCAAGTAGTGTAAAAGGACAGCTAATATTCAGATATGACACAGCAGGAACAAACTTCAAGATTAAAACCTAAACAGTATTCCTTAGACACATGACAAACAGCAGGATAAAAAGAAATATCATTCACTAAATGAATCTAGTGGAGTCAAGATTTAACCAGGACCATGCCTCACAAAACACCATTTAAAATCTTTCTGAGCACAAGGAAGGGCACTGAAACCATTGGGAAGAGGCCACTTGCATTGATTTTAAGTTATGGGGTTGCTAATCAGATTGGTGGAGCACAGCTTAATGCACTTTCTCACTCCTAGACCTCAAAGGAGGACTTTGATTCTTTCAGAGACATGTTGCAGGCTGCTCGATAATGTACTGAATGGAACAAGTAAACCAATTTCTTTAATTTACAACACAGGCACAGACAACTGTCTTTGAAGAACCACTCTATTTTCTACACAACAGCAATAATTACAATGTCAATAGCATGACACAAACATCACTGAACCTTCACAGCATTGCCATGAGTATGACAATATTATTTTACAGATGGAGAAACACAGAGCATTTCACAGTAAGATCTACAGTTTCAAAAACCTTCACTTGCCCTCATAGCCCAGAATATCTGGCTGTTTGGACATACCTAGGGTTTGATTATACTTTGATTATACTTTTCCTGCTTCCCCCTTTTTTGGCATTTCTCACAAGCCTAAAACTCCTGTTTCTTTCTGCTGGTTCCTTTCTCCAAAACACAACTCCCATCACTGCAATCCACACTAGTCTTTTCCCAGAAGATAAGTTCTTTGAGAAACTACAGTGAGTAACCAATAGAGTCTTGTTCTTTCTTCACCTGACTGGTAAGGTTGGAGTAGTTAGCAAAAATAAAGTATTCCGTGGCATGGACCTGACTTCTTTCCACATGCTTTTATTGAGTGGCTATTAAGCTTTTCTAAAGCATACCCACAATCCATATGATTTACATCTTTCAGATGATGTATCAGTATCCTCAACAAATGCTCCCTGTTTCGCACAACAGGTATGCACAAACCTTCAAAATTCAGCCTGTGCTGGTTAGTACATAATGCTCACAGGACTGTTTTTGTTCCTGCAGTAGAAATATTACAAACAGTAATTAAACAACCCAGCATGAATCCACTCCATAGCACCAACTTTGTTCTTTAGAAGATTTGAATACAAGCTGCTATTTGCAATTATTCCCACTAGAGAAGGTGGTGGAGAGGCTGGAGTGTGCAAAAGCAAACTTCAGCAGGTTACAAACACTCCGAGTGGAAACATCTGTTTTTCTTCTAAAAAATTCTATTTCCCTCAGTCATCGCTCTTAAGACATTTGCAACCCAATTGATTTCTTTTTCATTTCAGTCCCCGTTTTCTGACTTACTTTGTTGGACCCAGTTTCTGATAGTCTTCCTTTATCACTTCTCTGGCTCGGGCTTCTGCATCCACTCTTATATTTGACTTTTTTGTTTTCCAGCCCCTGCCAGGAAACACAGTTATATCTTTACATGCCTCTAACATAACTGATACACAGTTAAATGCTGACATGGCATAGTAAACGATGCATTTTCTAATGCAGTATATGCATAACACTGTACTTCTCCAGTGCCCACTCTGCGAGTTTCAAAGAATCCCATATCTCTGGTCCGCATTATCTTTGAATCATGAAGACTGATGATGAAAGTCTCTGGTGCAGACAGAGGCAAGAAGGACCTATTTTATATACCCTTGCCCTCTGCATTCATACAAAAGAGACCCTGCAGAGGTTAGGAAGTTTCCTCCAGTTTATACTCTGAACTGTTCCCTCCAGCTTCGTCTGTGACTGCCAAAAGGAAGTCCTAACGTTGCAGGATTTCCTCATCTCCAGCAATTACCTACTTAGGCAGAACAACTAGTAAGAGGATGACATGGAAAATCAGTCTGTTTCTTCAATTCTCAAGTCACTTTTAATTTCCTGGGTGATCCTAGGATGCTGCTGAGGATCAACAAAAATGTGAGGAATTTCTAACTGGCCAGGAATGTTAATGTGCTCCTGGCTAAGCCTCTTACCCAGCCACACTGACCGCACTCACTGTTTGATCCGCTGCAGTATGTGCATACAAATGATATATTCATATCTTGCGCCTCATCTCCTATCACATCCCAAGCCATTGAACCCTATTTCTAACTCTGCCTGTGACCTGGATTAAAACCTAAACACCCCAACTTTCTGCATCAGATGCATCCATCTAGCTCTGTGACGCCTGTGCTTCCTTAATTCATTCACTGTTGCAAAGCAACATCGTGGCTTGATCTTCTATGCGGATGAATGATTCAGAAATTTGTGAACCTCAACTAGATACACTTGGGTCTTTCATTTCTTATTTTTAGGGGTGCTGTTATTGACAGCAGCATTATGCCAGCTCAGTCAGCCAATATGTAAGCTTTCTAACGTCTTTTGGATTCAAGCAAAGCCAACCTTCTATTGAAACGATTTCCATCTGCCTGTACTCTGATGCAGACACCAAGGATTTTCTTAAACAGAAAGTCCTGCCACTATCCTTGAGTTGCTAGAGTCAAAGCAGCCCAACAAACTCCTGCAGAGCCTCGGCTGGACTTGTCCAGCTTTGCAGTGTCTCTTCCAAGGCTCCTCACCACTGGGGAATACTGGTATCAGTGCTGGCCCAGCTATCCCAATAAAGCCAGACTTTGTGCAGACAGGGATGAGCCAAACAAAACAAAAAGCATCACGTTCTCCGAGCACAAGAGCAATTTTGCATTTCACACGAGGCTTTCACCAGCACAGCTTCCCTCACCTGATCATCCAGAGCCATCCAGCAGGATGCCAGAGCCGTGCCCCAGCCCTCCCTGCAGGACACAGGAATTCAGGCTCCGTATCACGCAAGCCCCAGGCACAAGATGCCAAGCGGTGCAGCTGTGAGCTGGCAGAGCATCTCACAGCAGCACAACGAGCCTCTCCTGAAGCTCCATGAGCAATTTAAGCACCAGAATTTGGCATTTTCTGAATTGAAACTTTCCCATTGACTTATTTTCCCCAGTGTCTGAGACAATGTAAATATTTGGACACCTGGTCTTCCTCCTCCCCCCAGCATCTATTTGTATTTTTAACTCAAAATAACAATTAAAGACTTTTCTAAATACTAGAAATTTTGTCTGCTCTGCTCCCTGGAGGAAGTAAGACCAGTTTGTTACTATCACATATGAGTGTGTGCAGCGGGGAAAGAAAGACTCCAAATGAACCAGTATGGCAATGCTGCAGCCATCTTAAGGGCTTGCACACATCCAGCAAAGATTTATGGGAAAACATGTTATTCTCAGTTACAGATTAACACATTGTTGTAAAATTAAGCCCTGTAGTGGAGTACTCTGTTCCAAATACAAGTTTCTGCCCCAGGAACAGATCCTGGTTCTTTTATATTCTAGGAGATTTTTGCTACTAGTTCCAAGGGAATCACAATTTCAGGGATGGTCTTCAAAGTTTGATCCTGCTTTCCCTTTTGTCAATGGAAATCTGCCACTGATCTCCACAGGTCTAGGTCAGGCAGTAAAAAAAACTTTAAAAATTACATGTTCAACTGAATTAATGCATAAAACGAGCAGCGTACCTATAGGTATCACAGTTAGATGAAGTGTATGTAACTATGGAATATCAGCTTCCTAAAAACAGATAACTTGCTATAACAGGAGAATTCTGAAGTTAGTTGTGAAACCCTCCACCATCCAGGAGATGATCCTGGGGGACAGCATAAATTGAGTAAGAGAAAAGTCATGAACAGGTATTTCACAATGCTGGTATAGCTGGACTGCATATATGTATAGTGGATATAAACATACCTCAGGTTAATTCCTCCATACAGGATGGAGATCCAGAGCCATCCCAGGAGAAGAAAAATCAGCATTAAAGGAAATGCAAACATAAACCAAGAACCAAAGTTCACCACATCACATTCTGGAAAATAACTAAGCAAACGGGAAAAATCAAGTTAATGCAAGAAGGGAAAACAACCCTTCAATTTAAGGGTACATACACATCTGAAATCAGCAGCAAAATGTCCCACAGACCTGCCAGTGTGCATTTAAAGTCTATTCCTCTGTGTGTGTGTGCGTGTGTGTGTGTTAGCAGTTATCTGGGCAGCAGGAGATCTGGGGATTGTGGACAACCCCCCAGCTCACCCAACTCACCCACCCAGCCATGCAAGCCTGCAAGGGAAGACCTGAAAACGTCTCTCTAGATGGGCTGATACTTTCATACAATTATATTCCTGAACCTCCAGGATTAAACCCTGCTACAAGAACTGCTGGAGAATCTAAACATGAACCTCACAAAGGTGCTGTAAAGCTTACGAGAGCCTGACTATACTACTTACAGAGGCCAGTAAAGTTAAGAAATACCTGTGGGCACATAGGATGGTACAAATCTCTGCTCCTACACACACAGGAGGCATCTTTTATGACTAAGAAAACAGGCCAGAAGTAGTGGGTTCCTTACTTTTCTTTCTACCATACAGCAGCAAATATAATTGTTCACAAAACACTACATGGCCTGTTTCATCAAAACATTTACAAGATCAGTTGTGTGTAGTCAAATCCCTTTAAGTTCAGTGGAATTAAGAGTATCAGTAAGGTGAAGTACACATCACCAGTATGGCTGACAACTTGGCTGGGTAGGCTGGGAACCTGCTTATTACAGTGAAACTTGATGCAACTGCTCTCTGCTTTCGTCTGCTCACCAAGTTTCCCAAAACATTCTAGAAGGGCATGAATTCTTCAAATTATATGTCGGTACAGAAGGGAATTTCCTACAGGGATGGAGAACACACCTCTGTTTTCTAGGATTTACAAGGCTTTCCAGGATAGCCTCCCATACCTCTTCAGCTGTCCCAGAAGGATAAGGTTCGGTGCAGTTCCAGTCAGCGTTGCTGTACCTCCGATACTGGCTGCATATGGGATTGAGATGAGGAAACCTTTCCAAATATTTGTTTTGTACTCCTCCTCCTTCTTTAAGTCTGACAAAGCATCACCAGTAACCTCCTTCTCCTCCGTCAGATCTTTGCTTTAAAATAGTCCAAAAGAGAATCCGGTGAAAGCCCTGGTTTAAATACAGTGCAACCACTTCAGAGCCTTGACAGAAGGAAAATTCCCAGTTTTTAGAAATCCAAGCTAACACTGTCCTCAAGGACACCTAAGCAGCCCTGTGCAGCAAAGGGGTCTGCTCAGTGAACTGCCACGTGGGACCAGCAGCTTTGCAAAGGGCAGAGCACTCTCAGCACCTCCCTGTAGGAGCTGAGAGTGCACACGCCTTGCCTAGACCCTCAGAAACTTGTAACACCTAGCATGAAGTCCACAGGACTGCTAAAAGTAAAAAAAAAAAAAAAAAAAAACTAAAAAACCAAAAAACATAACATTTGATAGCACCAAGAAGAAAGAAACATCAGTTCCTGAAAAGATGCTCCCTCCCCATCTTTGTTATCAAAGCAGGACCATCACCAGTGTGTAAATCCTGGTGGGTTTTACATCACTGGCTTCACACATTTGATGATCCCAAGAAAGCTAAGGCACAATTCCCCTGCAGGAGACACCCCTGGCTACCATTTCGGAGCGGTGGAAAATCTCTGCAACAATTTAGACACACAGAGGGCCAGTGAACACACAGAAGAGGGCTTCTATCATCAGGTTGCTAGTGATTGGGACACTTGGTATAATCAAAACATTTCAATGATTGAATTTCAAATTCCTGTAACTTGGTCTAGCTCAGGGGATAAGTTTCTCTCTCAACTCTCTAATACAAACTTTATAGTTAAACTTACTCCTCAGTACTCGCCAGAAACTGCATCTCAGTTGGTACAGTGTAAAGTTTATTCTGCTGTAAAGATGCTGAAAAAGAAAGATTAGGACTTTAAAACAGTTCAAAGCATCTAGAAAATTCTCCTTGAACCAAACAGAGGAATGGAGGGAACAACTGCAATTTACAGAGGCCTGTGCAAACAAAGGGGGTAAACAAGCTCAGCTCCTCCTGCCACCAAAACCATTGGACCTGTAAGGCACAGCTCTCCCTGCTACAGATCTCTGTTCCCAAGGGATGAGAATTTCACCCCCTGCAGACACTTAGCGCAAAGTCAACATAAAGCCATAATTCACTCCTTAAAGATGAGAGTGGGGCACCTTTGGGGATTAGGCTTCATACCAGGTCCTCTGCAATCCACCCTGACAGCAAGGAGCTTTCCCAAGCCCATCATCCCCTCCACTGGTGACAGACTTTTTGAGCTGAGAGACAGGTTCCCAACACAAGTTTAGGGCCACCCTTGGGGAAACCCAGTTCCCAGGGACCCTCCTGCGTATTTCATATGGGCTCTACCTCTGTGTCCTCCTTATCACCACAGAATGAACACAAGGAGGACTCAAAAGCACTAGGGGAAAGGGTATATTTTGGCCAGAACAACTGGTGCTGCCTTTGGCAGTAAACTGGGAGGTGCACACCACTGAACGACACACATAGACATGGGAGAATTCAGGTATCAGAAACCAGACATACAATGCAATCACTGTTTTTTATCAGATCTCATGCTAAGGCTTGTTGCATTTCTAGGTCTGGCTCATGCATGGCTTGATGTCCTGAAACTGGGAGTAGAGGTGTGCCATCAAATCCCATTTTCCATAGTCCTCCTCAGGACTGGAGGACTTGTGAGTTTTTTCCACCTTCAGCCCAGGTGGTCCTTTCCACTCCCACTGGCTCTGCTGCCTTTCCTAGGTCTCTTTTTACAGTTTTGGGTCCCTGCACCTCCCTGGGCACTGCAGATCACTGCATGCAAAGCCCTTTTCCTGCCACTGCCACCCCAAATTTCCTTGAACCCCTCTTCAGTCTGAACCACAATCCTCTTCTACCCATATATGCACTAGAGACCCAGAGCAGCTCATGGAGAGGGGCCAGTGGTCAAAGTCACTAAACTCATTCACGTGTGCACTGAAAACACAGACCTCGTTCCAGCTCAGTGAGCTAAGCAGTTTTGCAAAGTCATGTTTTACACATCACTAATTTACCGAATTGGAGTTAATTGGCTTGGACACACACATGCTGAGCTTTCATCCCAATGAAGACGCGATCAAGGGATGTAATTAGAAGTACAAACAGTAACCCTGGCTAACTGTTGATCCCCCAACTCCTTCAGCCCAAGGCTTGTTACCACTGCCATCCTACTCAAGCCTAGTGCTGGCTTTGAATCACATATTTCATTCTGCTTCTTAATGTTCTTCAGGTTTTTTGCCCCTGCCAAGCCCAAACCTCCAACCCATGTCACCAGGACTATCTGTGAGTTACCTCTCAAGGAAGGTCTGCAAAAGGCAACTGCAGAAAGGAAAGCCAGAGCTGCTGCAGAGCAAACTCTTCCTACGAAACTTGAAAAAAAAAAAAGCCAAAAATTGTTACAGGTCCATATGTCAGAAGACCACTGAGGTAGGACCTGGCTGTACACACCTCTCACGTATTATGAGAATAATTCAGTGGCCATTTCACCTATATACTTCATATACTCTAGAAGCAGAAAGACTTGTCCTAGAAAGGTTTGGCTTTAATGATATTTTTGTTATTTCTAAAAAGCTGAAAAACCCTGAGAAGGAATATTTCCACCACTAAGCATTGCAGGCAACAGCTCTGTGGCCACACCCTGTCAGCATGGGCTGAGGTTAAGCTTCCAAACCAGGTAGCAGTGTCCAAAAATGCACATTTCCCACCTGCCCCTTTAGAGGCATCATTTCTAGGTCTGCAACCCAATGAACACCTCAAGCCCTGGCTGCAGTTTATCTTGAATTTGCAGAGAACATTCTTTATGCAGGAAAAAACAAGGTTTGGAAATATTTTCTTGTGATGATCAGCTGGAGATACTGAAGTTGCTCAAAAAAATGAAACATTGTTGATGATGGGTTAGTGGGCAGAGCACAAGAGAGATGGTCAGGCTCACTAGCACAGTGGTTTCCAGCTCGTGACACACCTATTGCTGGAGATGGCAGGGACTGCAGGGAATTTATAATCTACTTCTACAAGAAAGATTCTGGATGAGGAAATGAAGCCTGTGGGTGTTCAGTTTACAACCCTGCTTCAATGAACCAGAACCAGCTGGGACTTAGAGCCACTAAAGTTCTTCAAACTGCACACTTGTGCCAGTTGCCAATAACGTCAAAATGAATGAAATGCTACACCAAATTTTAGCCACACAAACACACAAATATTTACTCTGCTATAACTTGCTGCCCACACGGTTGAGCACAGACATAGCGATTGTATCCTTGAGGTTCCCTCACCAGCAAAAAAGTGTCACCAACTGATTAGAGACATCACGTCACTTCTGGCACTGTGTATGTAAGCAAAGCCCTTCACAAAGCTGTTTTTACACACTTGTTGAGATTTCTTCAGAAAATAAAATGCTTTTACATGCTACATATTCTTTAATATGTGTTTATACATATGTGTGTGTATATATAAGTGTATATATATATATATATACACACACACACATTATAGTTTATGTACATATTCAGCCATTTGAGTATTTTTCAGCATCCTAGACACTACTACAGAGTTATTAATGCATATCCAATCAGATTTGCAAATCAACCTCATCACAATGCACTGCAAAAGTTTGTTTCCACATACAGTCCCTTCACAAATAAATCTGCCTGTCTTATTTTTTGAACAGATTACAATTCAGATTGATTGTAAAAGTTAAGTAAACTATAAAATAAGTACACTTTTATCTCAAATATAAGTTTCTTACAGTCAGTCAGGTTTCATCAGGTCTGTGCAAAAAACTGCAAAAGCCCTGTTGGAGAAGAGCAACCAGCCCTGACTACACATGACACCTGACCAACAGGAATCCCCTGCAGAAATCTCACCTTCATTATCTCCGCTCCTAGCGTAACATCAGATTTGTTACTTTTGACTGACTTCAGGTTTAGGGCTTCCTTCGAGGAAGTCGGCTTTTTTCATCCATTCAGAAAGATCTTAGAAAAGGATGAGTCTACCTTGGGATACATGTTCAAATAAAAAGTCTACAAAATACCCTGCATTTTTATGTGTTATGTTTTATACATGATTCCTCCTTCACTTGCATTTATCACTTTTATAAGTCTCTAGGTCAAAAGAAAAATACATCAACACTCCTACACATGATATTTGCAAAGCATCACTTTATTCATCCTTCTACTTGAATGGCTCTCCCTTTGTCTTTTCTGGCTTTCTCATCACTGTAACCATTGTGAACCAAAGATGTTAATTTTGTGCTTGCAAATGTCTAGAACAATGAGGGTCTTGATTTTATGTGTTCCCAAACTCTACCGTATTTGCAGCCCAAACTACACATTCAAATCATTTCAGAGGATGGGGTCAAGAAGGCTAAAAGCAGACTGACAAAGCACAATGCTTCTACAAAATGAGAAATTATAGCAAGAAGGTGAATGGGCTCGATTGTAATAGATGTGAACAGTCAAAAATTCATAAAGCAAATATGATAAAGCAACCTGGAGTGCAAATATCTCATGATTACTAGACATTAATGATGAATGTTTAATTATATCTTTATTAGAATATGAACATTTAAGTCTTCTTCTGGGGATTCATTTTTCTGCCTTAGGACTCAGTGGGAACCAAAAAGCCATTGCTTTTAAATCACAGTGGCAGAAGAATTACTAATTAGTGCAAGAAAGAAGTCACAAACTACTGTTCCAACTATCAGTAACAGCTACAAAGGGGACTTGATGGCTTCATTTCTGTTTTGCTATTTCTCATCACTGTCTATGAGAAGTCTAAATTCCTGGTAAATGACTTCTGAAAAGAGTGCTGGAGGAAGACATTATTGGACTGCATACCCCGACCCAGCCTGATCACAGCCTGCTCAGGAACTACATCAAGCCATAGCATCAAGCTAGGGAATCAAAAAGCACAGGCATTTAACCTACCAGCCTTTCCTTTCACCCTCCCTTTCTCCCCAGCTCAGGCTCCAGTTTCATGGGAGAATAAATGGTAAAATGAGAAGAAAACCCACCTGTCCCCAAGCATGTGGCAGCCCCCCCTGTCTATGGAGGAGCTGTTGCCCTAACGCTTACCCTTCTCTCACTGCCTGGCCAGTCCCTTACCTGTCCCTGCAGCAATCAGGGGACTCATCATAGCACTCATCTGGCCAGGTGTTACTCTCCACAGCCCTCCTATGCTCCAGCTACGTCCAGAGCAAGGCATCCCTATCAATCCCCCCACCATCACATCCATAGAGCTGGACTTTAACTTGTGCCAGAGCCAGGTTTAGGGAGTAGGTTGGTCAGGCATCATCACCTCTTCTTAGATCCACAGAACTCAAAAACATTGCCTCCCGTATGACACGAGGAAGTAGAACCATAGAAACATACAATCACCAGGTTGGAAGAGATCCACCGGACCACCGAATCCAACCATTCCTATTGATCACTAAACCATGTCACTAAGTACCTCGTCCACCCATCCCTTAAACACCTTCAGGGAAGGCAACCCAACCACCTCCCTGGGCAGCCTCTGACAGTGCCAAATGACCCTTTCCATGAAAAATTTTTTTTCTAATGTTCAGCCTAAACCTCCCCTGGCGGAGCTTGAGGCCATTCCCTCTTGTCCTGTCCCCTGTCACTTGGGAGAAGAGCCCAGCTCCCTCCTCTCCACAATCTCCTTTCAGGTAGTTGCGGAGAGCAATGAGGTCTCCCCTCAGCATCCTCCAGGCTAAAGACCCCCAGCTCTCTCAGCTGTTCCTCATAAGGCCTGTTCTTCAGCCCCTTCATCAGCTTTGTCACTGGTGACGTTCAGTATAAAAGGGAGTTTTATGCCAATATTCTTCCATTGCAGCAATTAAGCCGCTGAGATCAAGATACTGCTAAGAAACTTGGTGCTTGTGCCACTGAAGTCAATAAAATGGGGTATATTTGACAGCAGTAGGGCAAACTTCAGCTGGCTTATACTACTGCCCTATCTCAATTACCTTGGTTTTCTTCATTTCCCCTGTTCATATCCTTAGATGTGTCTTTCTCCCCAAAGAGGCTTTTTAAAATTGCATTTGCAATTGGAAGCATCATAGCAGTGGAGGCAGTGTTACTTAACCACATGGACAGGAAAGACGTTGTCAACATCATCCCTAAAATTAGTCTGGAAAAGAGAAAAAAAGGGAAAAGCTGAATTTCTTCACTTCGGCGCATTCTGAGATATATTATAGCTATAGGAAGAAAAATTCATATGCAGGGATAACAAAACTAATAGCAAAAAAACACTTCTGCAACTATCCTGTAACTGGGTGGAGTAAATATATGGGGCTGAACCAAATTATTCTCCTCAAGCTTCACTGGCATCTGAGCAAAGGTTGACTAAATTCAATAAGCTGGAGAAAAGGCACATGGACAGCCCCCAGTATGGGGAACAATCACATCATGTCCCACTACCTAAGCACCTGCAGCTTATGCCCCCTTGGAGATCTCCCTGCTCTCATAGTCACCTGGCTGGCTGGACTCCCACCAACATAAGGACCCGGAGCGCAATCCTTCGGTGTAAATTCCACTCCTCAATAGCTGAGGCCATGATTAAACCACTGAGGAAGAGGAAATTGGTGTCTAAAAAATACTGTGGGCAAACTTTGTTAGACGGGAGGATCCCCAGGAAGGGAAAGAGGACGATGGGCAGCAGAGCTGTCACAGCCAAGGGTAGGGCCTCTGTGCACCAGTACAGGGCCATCAGCAGGATCACATACAGACATCTTCCTTCCTGCAAAAGAAAGAGAGAGGAAAAGTAAGACATGAGGCATTACAGAGACGTCTTTTCCTTTGGAGACACTTAGACAGGAATATACTCAATAACTCCTTCAAGGATAGAGTATTTCTCCCAGATGATTTCCATCAAGTGTATCATCTTCCCCTCTACAGTGTGTAGGAGTTCAGGACTTATATTGAACCTCTGAGACCACAGCAAAGCCTCCTTGATTGCCTAAAATTCTTATGTGCTGCAGGGTGGCAATGCACTGGGGCACCATCAAGAAACCCTAGAGAGCAGGAACTGCCCCTCCACACTGAATCGATGCTGCTAGCATCCTTAGGTGACCCAACTACACTTAGTATCTGTGCTTTCTCTCCAGTTTCCACAGACAGTGCTTTGCATGCCTATGGAAAAACAGCTTTGAGATGGATGCAATGAGTCCCTCATTTGCAACAGAAGTAACATAGAAAGGTTTCTTGTCTTGGATCAGAGTCTCCCAAGAGATCTGTGAGAAACCATTCTGTAACAATTCACCCTAGTCCCTACGGAAATCAGTAAATCAAGTGCCGTGGGGTCATGCTGCTTCCTGAGAGCTAGGAGTTCACCCATGCCCAGCATCGCCCCAGCCTCAGTTGAGGTTGGCAGGAACCCAGTGCCCCCCCAGTGCAGCACAAATTCATTCATCCACCCAGAAGCCACAAACTAGACCAAAGCCATTTGTCCTAACAGCCACGGTCAATATAATAAGTGACAGGAAGAAGTTAGGAGAACAGCTCCAAGTTAGGAAGAGAGAGCCCAGGGGAAGCCGCAAGGAGGCCAGTGTGGAGCTGGGCTTGGCCACAGCACAGCTGAACAGGGATATTGTCAGTAACTATAGGGCAGAGTGCCCACAGCACTATAAATAACAGCTAGGAGTCATTTAGAAGCCACAGAGCTATTTGTTTTACCACTCTTTTCCAGTTTGTTGAACAGGTTGAATTGTTACTCAAAGGCACCTCTGTCCTTCTGCTTGGACCTTCCTCTCCAGCACCCAGGTCTGGGCTTGCTGGGGCTTTTGTAAGGAGATGACGGCTCTTCTCCCTGCCACCCCTGGGCTGGGAACTCAGTGGAGCTGCATTTTGGGGATAACATGGTCTCAGCTGCAGTGTCTGAGGGTGCTACAAGGGACCAGAGCAGGTACGGCGGAGCCCAGACTTGCCTGGCCACCCGCAAAAAAGCCGCCCTAGGCCTCAGCTCAACATGGTCGTCCCCAAGTTCCTAGAGCAGACTCCAGCCCAGTAACACAGCCACAAACTGGAGATAAAGAATAACCACGGCTGTTGAGCAAGGCAAAAAACCAGAATCCACTACAAGAACCAGACAGCCTGCTGAGTATATAAAGCCAAGTGAATTTAAATTAATATGGACTTATCATTCAACATATCTGTAGTAAGTGTTTGAATAGTGGCTAGAATGACAGAATTTCTGATTTGCTTTTAGCACTCAAGTTTTGTACTTTACAAGCAGTTCTGCTAGTAAAGCTCCTGTGCTTCAGTGCAGTGGAAACACGAATATTGGAGAACTGAGAGTAATTTGCTTTGATTTTTAACACATAATCATAGAGGAGCCACCACTTCATGTGAGGTTCCCAAGATCTGCCTTTAAAGATCATGTGCAGTCCTAGTTTTAGATCCTGGTAAAATGACTTGATACGAGATACTGGGAAGTAAACCCATTACGTACCCAGGGCTCAGCCCTGGTACCTGGCAGTTCCCATGAGCTCCCCACAGCTTCGTTTACTCCAAACAAGCACAGCAACAAACCTGGCACTGCTAAATTTTGTAAAAATAAAGAATCATGCTTTAAAATGTTTGCACACTAGATTAGTGACTCCATTCCCATAGCAACTAATAATTTTTCTTCATTCCGATTCTTTTTAAACACCAAGGAAATAGCTTTGCTTTCATTAAGTCCTTTCCCATTTGATTAAAGGCTGTGTAAATAATTTTTTTCTCCCACTGGCAAAATATTCTTCAGTTTTCTGCAAGAAAAGCTGCACCACAGTCAACTTCAACATACACACACTTTGCTTTACCCAGGCAAAGCAACTGAAAACATTTAAGGACACCTTGATGCATGAGCATATCAGGAAAGGGTTTAATTGACTTGATGAAACAGACAGAGTAAGATTTAGAAAACTAATTATAAGTAAGGGATATTTATTCTCTGGTGTTTGGAAGGTGTTCTGGAAAACATTGCATTGAAACACAGCACGAATCTAATAACTAATCTTCATTGCAAGATCAAAAGCCAAAACTGTAAGGTAAACTGTAAAGTAAAACCGAAACAGGGCACAAAACTACTGCCTGGAGGGTTTTCCCAAAACTTTGAAATCTATATGGATCAACAGTGAACGGCTTTAAAAAGCAAGCTGTAGCATTGTTTATCCAACTTATTCTACCCTAAAAAAAGACAAATTACACCTGTATTACACAAGTTTTTCATTCAAGATAGGAGAAGCACTTAACAAGAAAATACCACTTAAAAGAGATTTAGATCTGGAGCAAGCACAACCCAGGGATGATCTGGGCTGTGTGCACTGTTGCACACAGCATCATCCCCCCTCCACATGATATTTATCCTTCAATCCCCTGCTGTGTCCCTGTCAGACTCCTACGTCCCCTACCTCCATGCAATCTTGGGGTATTTTTTTTTCCCCAAAATCAGTCTTATCAAAGTTCGGTGGGGAAAATGGTAGCACATACGAACTTTAAAATGGGTCTTGTGATTGGGTTAATTTTATAACCATTTAATGATTTCCAGGGAAGTGCTCCATGGCTCTGCACTGCAGCAGCTCATCTTCCTGTTGCTCAAGAGCCTCGGGAACAACCTCTGCCCCTCCAGACACAGATCTTGTCTTTGCTGTATTGAAAGGGCTGGGGATTTTCCATGCTGGGGACCTACGGCAGAGGAAGCCAAGACACAGGGTAGTCTCCTGTGGGCAGGAGAGCTGGAGGGAGCAGGAGGGTTCCTGGAAGGGCAGATGAGGTGCCTCACGGAAAGGAGGTGCTGGCAGGGCACGCAGGTCAGATAAGGTAAAGTGGCTCACCCAGGTAAGCACTGGGGCATAGGCACGCACGTGCCACCAGCCCCCACTGCCAACCTGGAAAGGGACATCAGGGGCTTCAGCTGGACTTTGCACTCCACCACCTCCAGGCAAGCCCAGCATCACAGCCTCCCCACCAGACTAACCCGGCACTCAAAGAATCCTTACCCAGAGACACTGCCAAGCTTTGGTTTTGATCCATCAGCCTTTGCATTTTCCGTGGTCATCACAGCCTCACCACCCACACCCAGGCTCCCCATCACCTTTCCACACTACACAAACGAGCAGCAGACAGGCGACACGACTCCTCCAGGACCTCAATCCCAATATCAAGAGACATTTTGCCTGAAACTAGAGCTTTCCAAGTCCTTCCATCCCACTACCATCACATAGGAACATCCTGTCTGTGACACTGAGAACAAAAAAGCACCAGTGTCTTTTCCCATCTCATTCACACACTGTTCTGACTTTGTAGCTCTGACTGTGCTATTAGCTATCTTGCTCACACTGCCTCTTCTCCAATGCAACAGATAAGTGAATCTGATTTCTACCAACCCAGCTCCTGCAAACATTATGTAATCTGGACATAAACCAAACCTTGTTTACCAGCCTTCCTGCCAGCAGAGTTGTTTTTCTCCCACTGGATATTTGCAGAGTGGCTAGAAGGGAGCCAGTAACACAGCCACACAATCTGTAAGAGATGCACGGAAGACATTTTGCTCTGGAATTATGCTAAAAAGACATAAAGCTTATTAAATGCTTTTATTTAAAATTCCTTAAGTATTTTGTAGTTGGCAGAAAATAATTTTCTCTACTTTACAAATGGGACAGGTAAAGCTCAGAGAAAGTGGGCAAATTGACCAAGATCACATAGAAAATGAATGACAAATGAAATGGGCATCTTGGAGAAAACTCTGGCTTGGAGATCTGAGGCTTATGCCTTCTCTTGGAAGCAACAACAGCTCCTACAACTTCAAACATTTGTGGGCTGTGAAGCTAAAACACATCATTTCAGCATCAAGCTTTGGGTTTGGTTTTAAGATAGACTGACCATATTTGATTAGAAAGAAAGAAATGCTTTCAGTCATGGTGAACCCACCACAAGTTTAGCAAGCTGTTCTTGTACTTAGTTAACCTCACTGTTAAATATACATTGTAATATCTGAATCTGCCAGCTTCAGCACTCTGCATCTCCTTATATGCCCCCCCTTTACGCTTTAACCTGGACCATCCCCATCCAAATTCTGCTTGTGATGGTTGTGGCTTTGAGGTAGCGATGAAGTCACTCCTTGCCTTCCTATTCTTTAAAACATATAGGCTGTGCTCCCACAGTCTTTCACCACATGATCTGTTTTCTACTCGTTTACTCATTCTGAGACTTCTCCAATTTATCAAATCCATTGCTGAGCTGTGGAAGCCAGACTGGAAGGGTGTTCTGGTGAAAACCACAATCTCAGCAAAAAGCAGCCTGGTGGATCCCCACTACTGTCCAACTTCCATATGTCCATATACACAAATATCACACTAACCCTCTTGGCTGTGAGTAGCCATCTCAAGCTCTTCTTTGGAATCTGCTTCCCAAGAGAGACTCTAGATCAGTCTGACTTGCAGCCAGCATTTCCAGCTCTTATAAAATTCTTGTATGGAAATTGTTTTAACCTGTAGATTTTCAAGTAGCCACGGTTGGATTCAAGTATTTCAATTTCCCTTTAGCTCATATTACAATAAAAAAATTTCATTATCAGACAAGTTCTTATGACATAGGACTGTGCTACAAGCGCTTTCCCGAGTACAGAACAAAAATGCTTAATGGAATAATGCTTTTCCTGTGTTGTCCATCTGAAAACAGAATACGATGAGTCAGATTCCTTTTGTGCCACACTCCTGAAACACCACTCATCACCCGTCAACACCCTGCCCAAGGATTTCCTCCTAAATTCCTTCACATTCCTTTATCATGTTTTCTATGGTTCTTAGTTTCCAGTTAATATTGGCTCTTGTCAGGTTTTCTGTTCCCTCAAGTATTGCTGCTCTCGCTTCCTCCCTGTGCCAGCCTTCTCTTTGCCAGGCTTACTGTCTTTCCAGACTGAAGCTTACAGTGCACGTGGTAAAATGTAATCACCCTACTTCCAGTTATTGCTCCTCTTTCCCCACTGAAGTTCTGCCTCTCATCTCTTTTAACCAATTACTGCTTCCAGTTTTGTAAAACTGGCCTTTTGAAATCACCATGTGTGTACACAGCGGAGATGGGCTTCATGCATGAAATGTATAATCAAGCTACGATCACTTATTTCAGCAGCCAGGATGCTCTCCTGACTGTACTCTGGCTGTGCTCTTCAGCCCAGGACCCCTCCACTTCCCAGGGCACCCTGCTCCCAGCCCAACATCCCACTTGCTTGTGTTTCCATCACCCCTTTCCCCCGCAATGCCTTTGTTCCTGTTCTTTGCTTTCGAGTGCAAGCAATGTCATTTTTCTTCTGGATGTTCTTACAGTCTCCTTGTTCTAACTGGAAGGACTCGTTACATCCAAGTTAATTTTAAATTGCTCTATGGCCACTGAGGAAGTCAAGTCTGTTTTCTGAAGGCACTGGGCCCCAGTTCGCCTGCTCAGAGCTCCTTTTAGCAGATTTGGCTGCCTCAGCTGTTACCAAGCCAAGAGGCTGTAGACATTGAGTTCATTAGAAGCTGTTGGAACAAGCTCTTTGCACAGCTCATTAAAAGTGCCCCCCATGCCCCTTCCAGCAGAACAGTTCCTCCAGCCCCTCCTGCCCTGTCCGAGCTCTTTGCAATCATTCACAGCCCTTCGAGCAGGAAGGGGTCACAGGCATTTCTACTCACGGGACAAACATTCAGCCATTTCAGCAACAACCAAAGCAGGAGGTGACCCACAAACCCTTGTGCATAAACCTGTTTACTGGCAAGCGGCTCCACTAGAGCATTTCCTTCTGTTGTTTCATATGATGGACAGACCTCACTGTTCAGATAGTTTGGGGAACACACCCTAAGGTCTCAGCAAACCCACTCCCAAAACAGAAATTTCATTTCTCTATTTAAGAGAAAGGAGATTGCATTCAAAACCACTTACGCAAGTCTCCCTCTCCACAATTGCAGCCTACAAGGGCATGAAATGAAACCAAGGGCTATCAATGTAATATCAGAACCAGTGCCTGCCCTGACATTGAACCTCTGTGAAGGGACCCTCCAGAGACCTGGAGAACCACTGTAGGGTGGCCACTGACAAAAGCCTTAATGCCAGCTTGCAGATATGGATGCTGGAGTTCACCAGCAACAAGCAAGGTCAGACTTGATGGATAATTTTTCTCGAAGGGCTTTTTTTCTCCAGGAAGATGTCACCTAGGTGCAAGTTTCACTGGTATACCCACTGCACCCAAACCACAGGCTATCCCTCAGAAGTATACATTAATCCAGGAAGCCACATCCTATTTGTGGTTCTCTGTCATATCAACTTTAGGTCATGATTTCCTTGGTCTCCAGAACCAAATGAAATGCTGCCCTTGTAGTCAAATCTCAGGTGGGTCCTTACGGCTTCAATCCCATGGGAGATTAAAATTGTTTAGCAGCTCAGTGGGGAGACGGTAAATGACCAGTGAACAGATTTTTAGTGTCCCCAGAGCAATAAGGTACTGAAGAGGTGCCTGTAAGACACCTTTTCACAAGAGAAGCCTCATCCTGAGAGTAGCAAGGGCTGAGCCTCACTCCTCATCTCCTCCCAGTTTCTATAATACTCTGCAGGGTAGCACACTGACCATCCCAGCAGGAACACAGGACTCTCCAGCCAATTCAACTCTCCTGTGTTCCAGATGTACAAGTACTTAGTAGCATCAAAGATGCTACAACACCTGCACCACACCTAGGAGCACCTCCTGCCCTAGCCTGCTTTCCACAGGTGCCCTGGCTGGGACAGCAGGAGCCCAGTCAGTTGAATTCCTTCCTTGCTGAACATTCACAGCAGCTCTTGCAACCGGGCTGCTCAGGAGAGCGTGAGGCTGGACTCAAGTCCCCTGTTACGATAAACCATCTGACCCAAGCGGTACAGCTGAGGGCACACATTCCCATCACGCGCCAGGATAACTTCCAAACTCCAACACCACCAGGTCCCCTGCCTGCTGAGCCCTTACTTGTTCCCCTGTGGTGTTTTTACACCATGGTTAAAAGCGTAACCCGTTCCCTTCCTCTCCTGCCGTCCCCTGCAGTTCAGGTTGTAGTGGGCAGTCCAAGCAAGCTCCAGACGTCAGAACTTAATCCCTTGTTGATGCAACAGCAAGTTTTCTTTCTTGCTGAGCAAGTGAGAGACAACTTTGTGTTGAAACTGCAGATGAATCAGTGACCCCTAAACATGAACGGATACGATTCTCTATGATAGCTCACAGCTACAGTTTATCCCTGTGCCAAACCGGGAAGAACTTGGTGAAGCTGCAGTTGGGCTTGCTGGAAACATTTTGCTAGTTAACAGCCACACCAGCATCAGGATTTTGACAGCGATCACTGCAGGTACTGGCCAGCCTCACTGCTACCAATTATAATTCATTTATTGACCAGGTAAAATGAACAGATCAGTAACACGAGCGGGCCAGTTCTCTCTGCCAGCACCTCTCTTTCCCTGCCTGCAACTTCCGCTCTGCCCCTTCACGCTCTCAGCTGCAAAGAGTTCCAGTTTCTCATCACTAGTTTTGGTTTAATAAAGCAGCATTGACCAGACTGGACTGTGCACAAGGTCCTTTAAGGGTTGTAGCCCAGAACATGCTACCAGTACATTGCAAGAGTGGGGCAGGAGTGAACAGCACCGTTACACCAGCAGAGCCTTCATCTTCTGTACCCGTGGATAAATCCTTTTCCTGAATATCTAAATCTTTATGCAGCCTGCATAATGTTATACACTTCCTAGGAGTACATAGAGTACCTGGAATGAGGTCTTTCCCGCAGCACCAGATTCAGCTGAGATTATTCTCCCAACTAACCCCTGTGTGGTTCAAGCACAAGCTTGCACTGAGCACACAGTGCACCTCCTTCACCTTCTAACCATACCTCATGATTTTACAAGTGCCACAGTCAAAGAGGGTGCTATTAAATATAATTGAAGTCACTTAGCTAGCATAAATGAATGTACCAATGTAATTATTATGTACTGATATAATTATTATTATCTACTTACGAATTTGCAAAGGAATTAAGTACCTGCTGTGCAAGGTGCTTTCTGCTCTTCAAACAAACTTCTAGTATATTCCTATTTAGAACTTACCCAAAAAGGCAAAAGGGAAAAAATGGAAATGGAATCCAAAGACTTTTCTCTTTTAACATATTCTGCAACTAAAAAGAAGCAGCGGTCATTCCTCTTTTTTTTGTTGTTGTTGTTGTTTTGGGGTTTTTAAGGAAGTTTATTTTGCTATCTTGAATATAAAGGTTTCACCTGACAAACACCATACAGAGAGAGGTAAATGCCACCTTTGCATCCTTACAGCAACTGAATCATTCCATAATCACTACTGAACATCACTTATTTTCTGATGTGAACAAAGTCATTCTCAAATGGATCTGAGTCAGAATAGGAGTGAAATCCTGCCCGTACTGAAGTCAATGGCACAAAATTCCCAGTGAGCTCACTGCCCCGTGGACTTCCACCCAAGGCTCAGACCTCCTGGTGCACAAGAGCTGTTTACGCAGGACAGCTGCGAAAATCCTCCGGTCTCCAAAACTTCGCCACAGTTTGCTTAATGTGCAGCGTGACACAAAAGCCAAAGCCCAAAACTTACCAGGAGACTCATTTACTTTATGTCTACAGAGCAACACAAATATCTCAGACACAAAGCCTTTACAGATACAGCACCAAAGGTCCCTCCTGAGAATCCCACGCAGTGGTGCAGGTGGAACTTGTGGCTCCCCTGCATTTCCCAGCTCTGCAGCATGAACCCCTCTGCACGGCCACCTTCAGCCCTGCAGCATCGCTTCCTCCCTGCCCACAGCACTGCCCAGCACAATTCCCATAGCAAAAGGAGTGGGATTGAACACTCAGGTCACCACAGAACGCAGCCAAGTACTGGATAATTGCCTCCCAGCTCAGCTCTGCGAACACCTCACTGAGCAATGCTGGCCATGGACCTCCTCTGCCTCAGTTTGCTCAGCTCTCCTTTGAGAGCTATTGATAAAAACTACAATAAGTAGTGATAAAAACTACAGTAAGGCAGCTAAGCACCATCAAGAAGTAGTAGTTAGTGCAACTTAGTTTGAGCTAATTCTGAACCATAGGTTCTTTACACCTTCCAATGTTTATAGAAGGAACAAATAAAGCTCATGCTATCTATACCCTCTTCCCTCTAAAAAGTTAAGAAAACCCCATGATGCACTCGAAGGTGCCTGCAGAAGAGTGAGGAGCTGTGGCACACCACAAGCTTTGGCAGTTTTCTCCCTCAGTGGGGAAACCCTGGCAGGTAGCAGAGCAACCCTCATGACGGCCAAACACAGCTGGGGTAAGAGATGAGGAGTGAGGCAAGACAGAGCATCCAAGCTCTGACCTTAAGAGCTGTGCTGGGGAGTTCACAGTATGGAACAATCATAGAATCATAGAACAACCAGGTTGGAAGGAACCCATCGGATCTTCTAGTCCAACCATTCCTATCAAACGCTAAACCATGTCGCTCAAGACCTCATCCACCTGTGCCTTAAACACGTCCAGGGAAGGCAACCCAACCACCTCCCTGGGCAGCCTATTCCAATGCCCAATGACCCTCTGTGTGAAGAACTTCCTCCTAATGTCCAGCCTAAATCTCCCCTGGAGGAGCTTGAAGCCATTCCCTCTTGCCCTGTCCCCTGTCACTTGGGAGAAGAGCCCAGCTCCCTCCTCTCCACAACCTCCCTTCAGGTAGTTGTAGAGAGTAATGAGGTCTCCTCTCAGCCTCCTCTTCTCCAGGCTAAACAACCCCAGCTCTCTCAGCCGCTCCTCATAGGTTCTGCTCTCCAGCCCCTTCACCAGCTTCGTCGCTCTTCTCTGGACTCGCTCCAGAGCCTCAACATCCTTCTTGTGGTGAGGGACCCAGAACTGAACACAGGATTCAAGGAGCGGCCTCACCAGTGCTGAGTACAGCGGGGAAATCACCTCCCTGGCCCTGCTGGTCACACCATTTCTGATCCAAGCCTGTCCCGAGTCAGCACCTACTACACTTCACATCCACTTTATAGAACTCCGATCCATAAACTCGGTCCATGCGCCGAGTCAGCATCTCCAGCTGGTGCCACTGCCCCGTGTGCCTGGTTGCAACTCCCATCCCAGGTCAGTGTCACTGCCCCCCGTCCCTATCCGATGCCCCCATTCTTTGCCTCGCTGTCACCCCCATCGGCTGCCCCAGCGTCACCCCTGTCCCAGTGTCACCCCCATCCCCTGTCCCGCTGGTGCCCGGTGCGGGTACCTTGGGGGGCAGGCTGAGCAGCACGGGCACGAGCGCCAGGGGCGCGCACAGCAGCACCACGAGCCGCCGCACGCTCCACGCCTTCTTCACCAGCGCCCCCAGCGCCGCCATCCCCGACACCGGCCCCGCCGCCGCCGCCACCCGCCTTTATCCCGCGGCAGAGCGGCGCCACCGCCCCCCCAGCGCCGGGAGGAGCCCCGCGGGACCGCCCCGCAGCCCGGCACGGCCGCCTTGGGGCCGCTACATCACCCTTTGGGCCACCGCACCGCCCTGCGCTCTCTACATCGCTCTGCTACATCGCACCCGCATCACACCACACGGCTCTTCGCTCATCCATATCGCCCTGCATCCCACCTCACCGCCCTTTGCTTGGCTATATTGCCCCACAGCCCACCTCACCACCCTTCACTCCTTTATATTGCCCCACATCCCACCTCACCGCCCTTTGTTTGGCTATATTGCCCCACATCCCACCTCACTGCCCTTTGCTTGGCTATATCACCCCACATCCCACCTCACCACCCTTCACTCCTTTATATTGCCCCACATCCCACCTCACCGCCCTTTGCTTGGCTATATCGCCCCGCATCACACCTCACCACCCTTCACTCCTCTAATATTGCCCCACATCCCACCTCACTGCCCTTTGCTTGGCTATATCACCCCGCATCCCACCTCACCACCCTTCACTCCACTAATATTGCCCCACATCCCACCTCACCGCCCTTTGCTTGGCTATATCACCCCACATCCCACCTCACCACCCTTCACTCCTTTATATTGCCCCACATCCCACCTCACCGCCCTTTGCTTGGCTATATGGCCCTGCATCACACCTCACCACCCTTCACTCCTCTATATTGCCCCACATCCCACCTCACCGCCCTTTGCTTGGCTATATTACCCCACATCCCACCTCACCACCCTTCACTCCTTTATATTGCCCCACATCCCACCTCACCGCCCTTTGCTTGGCTATATCGCCCCGCATCACACCTCACCACCCTTCACTCCTTTATATTGCCCCACATCCCACCTCACCGCCCTTTGCTTGGCTATATCACCCCGCATCACACCTCACCACCCTTCACTCGGCTAATATTGCCCCACGTCCCACCTCACCGCCCTTTGCTCCACTATATCACCCTGCATCCCACCACATCGCCCTTCACTCATCTATATTGCCTCGCATCCCAGCTCACCACCCTGCATCCCACCACACAGCCCTTCGCTTGTCTATATGGCCCCGCATCCCACACCACCTTTCGTTCTGCTATATCACCCCACATCCTGCCACACCACCTTTTGCTCCGCTATATCACCCCACATCCCACCACCCTGCTCTTTGCTCATCTATATCACCCTGCATCCCACCACACTGCCCGCCCTTTGCTTGTCTATATGGCCCTGCATCCCACCACACCACCTTTCACTCTGCTATATGGCCCCACATCCCACCACATTGCCCTTCACTCATCTATATTGCCTTGTATCCCACCACACTGCCCTTCGCTTGTCTATATGGCCCCACATCCCACCCCACCACCCTTCACTCCTCTGTATCACCCCACATCCCACCACATCGACCTCATCTCCTGTAATGCCACCTCCCCTCACCACTTTCCATAGGGGTTCAGCAGTGGAGACATCTCGAAACTGGCTCAAAACTCCTGGCACCACAAGAGCTCGTTCAGTTTAACTGTCCGTGTGCTGCAGGCCATAAACCAGCAGCTGGTTGTGCTAATAACGCAGACTCTAAATACAAAGAAATACTGAGTGCAAGGGATTCCTAGGGGAATCTCCTCACTTCAAATATCTGGTTTAGTGCTTACACATACAAGGGAGTGGAGGGATAGGACAAGGGGTAATGGTTTTAGCTGAAAGACAGGAGATTTAGATTAAATATTAGGAAGAAATGTTTTCCTGTGAGGGAGGGGAGGCCCTGGCCCAGGTTGCCCAGGGAAGTCGTGGCTGCCCCCCATCCCTGGAGGTTTTCAAGACCAGGCTGGATGGGGCTTGGAGCAACCTGCTCCAGTGGGAGGTGTCCCTGCCCATGGCAGCAAGGGGTGAAACTGGGTGATCTTTAAGGTCCCTTCCAACCCAAACCATTCTGATTCTGTGATGAATTCTCCTCCACAGACAGAAACAGTACACAGACAAGCGACATTAAAAACTCAAAAGCCCAAGAAAAACAGGAATCTGCAATGGCTTTGACAATTCAGTTTAACCAGTGACTTGGAGATTTGACAAGTTGTTTGCAATGCCATGTGAAACACTTCTTTTTTTCACTGAAAATAAGTGACCACAGACAAACAAAAGGCCAGTGGTGCGGAGCCGGATAGAGTCCTGGGAAATACAGGAAAAGCAGGAGGCAAAGTTTTGGCTTGCACAAGTGTCAGCCCCAGCAAGCAAGACAGTGGCCTATGACTATACCCTGGCTGGCCTTAACATAACCAGGCCAGACCCACACAGTTAAGGATGATTCAGTCTCGAGTCAGAAACATAAAAGCTGCCCAGTTCTAACTCTGAGGGCAGATTTTCCTTCCCTGCATCAGTGTCATCAGAAAGAAAATGGAGGAGTAAGTAGAGGTGGATAGGTTCCCCTCCCCTGGACCACAGTAAATCTCTGCGAGCACTGCAGAGGTTGCTGCTCTTTGCCTGGCTGCAGGGAGCCCAAGCGAGAGGCACATATCACAGGGGACCGAGCTGAAGCAATATTGAGTTTAACAAAGATCAAAGTCAAGGGAGCTGGATTTTATGTCTGCTTTGTGCATCGCCTGGATTCTTACAATTGGAGGCTAAATGAAGCCAAGTAGTGAGGAGGAAAAAAAGGAAAGCAAAATAACACCCTTAGTACTTCACTAGCATCCTTTGAGTGCTCTAAAACATATTCAAAACCCAGGTGAGTTCATATATACGAAAGAGGTATAAAAATCATGTTGAGCAGAGAAAGCCTTCCCTTTTCACAATCAATCAGCTCTCTGGAGAGAGAGCTACCTCCAGACAGGTCACTCCTAGAGCACCAAAGAAGGTGGAGTCAAATGCATTGGATAAAAAAACAGACTCTGAGGAAAGCTCTCTCCACCTTATAAAAACCATGAATTAATGACACATAGGGAACTAGAAATCAGAGAGGAAAAGCGGTGATTCAATCAGTGTTAGACACAGGACTGTAACCCTGTCAGAACAGGCTCTACTCCAGGTCTACTCCACCTCCTCTGCTCCACTCTCTCTGTCCTTAAGGGTATATTTATAACCTTGCAGAAATAGTAACAAATCAGTTAATCCCCACACCCATCCTGGGCAGAGGCTAAAGGATGATGGCATCGCTGCCACAGCTCAAGTAGAACGGACACAAAAGCTTTTGCTGGGCACTGCCAGGGGCCGCTGGCAAAAAGTGAGAACCCAGCATCAGCCAGGCTCCCGGCTCCACGGCTGCCCAGCCACACTGGCAAATGCACCTTCTCTTAGGGTCCAAAACACAGCACAGAGCTGGCTGAGATAAACCTAATAGAGGTTTATATCTCGCTTTTCTTTAACAGTTCAATAACATGAATAAAAACTTATAAAAAAAAAAGAGTAGGAGATCCTGTGCTACTTTAATGCCACATTGGTCAGATATGGTAGCACAAGTAGCTTCATCACTTGGGTAACAGTAGAGATGGAGAGGAGGGGCAGGTGGATAGCTGAAGACCTGAAAGCAAAATTCAGGCAACCTAAAGAACACAACTGCTTAAACCAGGCCCAGCTCACCCTATAACATACCCATCAGCCAGGGATTGGGTGCATATAGATAAGTGTGCACCACATGCTGGACCAAAGGAGCTCTACAAAGCTTTTTCTCTCAAGATTAACCTCGTAAGTAAAAAAGCTTTGAAAGAATAACAAGCTATCAGTACCACAGTCTGTTCTTTCTCTTACTAGGCGACAGACTTCTGCCAATGGGGAGGGCAAAGGGAACACTCTCCCTTCAAGATGAGAGTCACGTCCCTGCCTGGACAGCCTTTTCTCCACTCCCGCTCAGCAGGGCAGATGCTGAGCTCAGCCTTCAGCACTTCCCAGCTGAGCACATTGAGCCAGGGCTACATGCTGGTTCTTTCAGCCTTCCGGGTCTTCAGCAGGGAATTATCATTTAAATAATTTGCTTCCTTGTAAACCCTGTCTCTACCACCCTCATTTCCAGTGCCAGCAGCTGCCGCATCTGCTCTCATTATGGCCTCCCTGTGCCCTGCAGCTATCACTGGGATCAGACCTCACTCCACTCCTGAGATATTACTCTTTGTTGCTTACAGAGTAATTTTAGTTTGCTGTAAAAGAGATGCCTGGTAGTGCCCAAAGGGATCGCTGTGAGAGACTTGAGCTAGGGAGAGGCTTTATTTATGAGTGACCCTCACATAGTGAACTCTGGGTTACAAATGACCTTTTATGCTTTTATTGCGCTAACTTGGTTTCCTATCAGCACTGATGGGAGAGGAGGGTTACAAAAGGTTATCAGTGTTTTGCATCAATTTCCTGCAGACATAAAAGCCTGAACTAAAAAAAAAGTTCTCTTGAAAAATCCACATCATATAGCTTGTATGCACAGATTTTACATACATACATAGTAACTGCCAGCACAGAGCAGCCACTGTCCAAAAGTCACGGTAACACCATATGCAGATTGTGCAACCATATTTTCATTCCTGTTTCATACCATACTTGTATGTGTTGTCTTTCACATCTGTTTTTCTGCTTAGTACTCTTAGAGTTCTACAACTCCTCTCTAGCTCAAAAAATCCTCACATTTCAGTTCTGCACACACCAATGAGCAACCCAGAACTTGTCATTATTTATTGCAAACTAACATCAAAGCTGGTGACCCTGAGCTCACAAGTTGGCTCATCACTCCCACAAGAGAAACCACTGACAATGGTCAGACACAAAAATAAAAAAATATCAGCTCCATCAAAATAACAGCAATTCCCTTCAAAATACTAATGCTGCAAAGTCTGCTGATGAAACATATCTATTTCCTTTTATTTCTCTTTTCATAGCTTATTTGTGAACTCCTTGTCTTCATGGCACTTTGGATGATACTCAGATGTGGAGTGAGATTGGGCTGGTACCAGGAAGCCCCTGGAAACAAAGCTCTTTCTGGCAGGCCCAGAGCTGGTCCCTTGAGACAACAATTCATTCTTAGAAGGAGGAAGATTCAAGCAATAAAAACACACTGAGCAATCAACAGCACACCGTTATAAACATCTTCTGTTGAAAAAACATTTTCCCCAAATATAAAGATTTTTGTCTTGCTAGTGATGGTGGCAGAGAGACCTCCAGTGGCTGTGGGCAACATAAGCCTTCATATGCCCACCGACTCCTGGTGCCCCAGGAAGGGTTCTGGGAGGATGAAGGCCAGCACAGCCTTTGAGGCTGGTGGGTAAACTGAGGCAGGATATCACTGATTCTGGTGTTGGACAGAGCTGTGACTATCCTCAGTGCCCAGAGCCCTACTCTAAAGAGGGTGAGACTGATCACTGGGCTGCTTTGGCCAAAGGTGGAGATAAAAACCCAAACAGAGAGTTGCTCTGAGTTTATGATTCTTGCCTAAGAGATAATTTACCTCTTTCCAAAGACAATAGTTTTATTTTCACTTGAAAAACTAGTTATTAATCTATTGGTTTTCCATCTAAACTTGATGGAGTTAAACTTGATTGCAAAATATATATGACTTTTTTTTACTAATTCAAGCCACACTGAAAAAATATTGGTAGCTTGATGATATATTTGCAGCTGATAAACTATTCATTTCAAAAATAAAAAAAGAACACGGGAGTCTTATTTTCCTTATGAGACTGGAGATAAAGCCCAAGTATTAATAATGCAGTGAATAATAATTATATATTAATACATACTATTTGGGTGCTGCTTATGACCACGAAGATGCACTGAAAGCTAACACAGCAGTACACCAAGGTCTCTTTGGTCAAACCAAGACTGGTAACTCCACCTGCTTTGTGAACCAGCTAGGGAATTACTGGTTTTACCCAAGAAGCTGCTCCCACAGGCACAACTAGTGATACAGATGAGGCTGCAAGAAGATGTGGAGTGGATACTTTGCAAGCCCAGAGATCTCCTTCGCTGAACATGCACCCACTGTGATTTTTCCACCCTCAAAGAGCAATAGCTCAGCATTTACTATAGCAATCCATATAGACACATCAGGATGACTGAGAGGAAATATCAACAAGCCATAACCCAGATGTGCAAAAAGTAACACTTACATAAGGAGGAGTTTTATCATGCAGTGAAAAAGCAAAACATTTTGCTTTTCATTACCAGTAATGTCCCACTTCATTCTGATGCACCATCACAGGGCAGATTTCAGCAGAGGCCAATTCAGGCGTCCCTGCTAGAAGGTCAGTCCCACGCACCAGCACCCCGAGAGGGCTGGCCTCGCTGCAGGCTGTTGACCCCAGCTCCGCTGCGGGGCTTCATCTCAGAGCACCGCGTCAGCCATAAAAACTCGCAGTTGATCAGTTTTGTTTCTCCTCCATGGTCCCACAGGGAGAGCTGCATTTTAATAAACACGCTGATAGTTAGAAACAGACGTCTTCAAAGGGCTTTACAAACATAACTCAATCCTGGCATCACCAGGAGGTGTTTGCACAGATGGGGAATGGTAGGCAGGGCAGTTGGGCGTGCTGCCTCCCTTCAGTGGGTCTGGGGCTCAGATAAGGCTCAGTTAGGGGACTCGTAGCTCTCATCCACCTGCTCCCACCACACCATGAAGTCCCACTCCAGCAGCCTGCAAGCCACCCAAGGAGCACTGCTTTAAGCAAGCATGGGTTGCTTGAACTGTTGCATTTGCTCTCCACGCACACAGGAGAACATGCAGCAGTTCCTAAGGCCCCCACTGCTCCCTGCTGCATGGAAACAGGGCTGCTTCTTCCTCCTCACAGCCCTGACTGCTGCGTGCTCCATGCAGGGTGAGCACAAATAGGGCACACAAGCAATAAAACAACTCAGAGGAGTAACATCTTGTTGTTCTGCGGGCAACAAGGGCTGCTGGGGCCGCGCCGCCAAAGCTGTGGCTGGGCGGTGGAACCCGGGACCCCACGCCGGGGCCGGGCACTCGCCCAGCGGCTCCTCTGGCAAGAGGTGAATGCGCCCCGGGCACGGGGCAGCCCGCAGCGCTAGGACACTTGCAGCGGCCGCGAACCAGCGACCTTGTCGGTAAAGAACGACTGCCTTGCAGCAGCGCCACCGCATGGAGTGAGACTCACCGCGCCGCAGCGCCTTGGGAGCCTTCTAAAAGGGACAGGACCACGAAAAGGTGAAAAACGCTGTGCAAAAGAGAGGTCCTGCAGGGTTTTGCAAGTAGCTCTCGATGTGGTTTCCTTGAAATCATTATCATAGAATCACCAGGTTGGAAAAGACCCACCGGATCATCGAGTCCAACCGTTCCCATCAAACACTAAACCATGGCCCTCAGTGCCTCGTCCACCCGTCCCTTAAACACCTCCAGCAAACACGAACTCAACCACCTCCCTGGGCAACCTGTTCCAATGCCCAATGACCCTTTCTGGGAAAAACTTCCTCCTAATCTCTAGCCTAAACCTCCCCTGGTAGAGGTTGAGGCCATTCCCTCTTCTCCTGTCCCCTGTCACCTGGGAGAAGAGCCCAGCTCCCTCCTCTCCACAACCTCCTTGCAGGTAGTTGGAGAGCAAATGAGGTCTCCCCTCAGCCTCCTCTTCTCCAGGCTAAACAGATAAAGCAGATAAAAAGACAGAGCTCATGCACTCACCTCACACCTTAGTCTTATAACAACAAGGATCATTTCCTACCCATCCACTGTGGGGTTTCTCCAAAACCAGAAATTTACAGACCTCTTGTTTAAAGTGGAAGTTTATCAGCAGAAAACTGCTACATTATGTATATATACATGCTTAAAGAAAGGCTATCATCTGCAAGCTAAAAAAGCCAAAATTACTTCTAAAAATTATAAATGTACCTGTTTTACAGTTAGTACTCTGATGCAAGTGTAGCATAGTGTAGTATTTCAGCTATTGCCTGCATCCTGGAACTCAGGCCACCTAAAAATTTCAGGTACGCAGAGCCACTTATAATGGATTTAAACACTTCATAGTAAGTCATCTGATAAAAAAATAACAATGTGGGTTTAATTACCTTTTGCCAATGCCATGGTTTTCCTACACCACCCTAAATCTCACAAATCATAGAATAGAATCATAGAACAACCAGGTTGGAAGGGACCCATCAGATCTTCTAGTCCAACCATTCCCTTGGGCTGGGAAAGATTACTCAGTACATCTCCAAGAGAAGTGTACATGAAGAGAGCAGGCAGAATGGCACTCTAAACTACTTTTGGAAGAAATATTGCACATTTATACAAAAATTCAGATATTTCATCTATGGTCACATCCCTCAATGACTTTGGTCAGTTTATTACACAAACTCAAATTTATTTTTTTAAGGACATAGTTATCAAAATAGTCATCTGTTAAATAAAACCAACTAGAAGCACAAATAACCATATTTGCAAAATCTAAGTATGAATATTCATTCATCCATCCCGAAGTCTTTCACCCAATCATGGATCTCTTCCTTCCCCTTAGACGTACTTCATCCAACTTTTTGATCACAGGACCAGATTTTTTTGATTTAGCTGCATAGCTCTTTAGCAGAACCTTAAACATAGTCTCATTATCCGGATGAGTGCTAAGGAAGGCTTTTTCCAGAACATACAAATCAACTCCCTTATCCTCTGCAAGGCTTGAAATAAAACTGAGTCCAAAGTCTATCAGAACCAAGTCCAGCTTCTCCATGGGCGGTCGCAGAAGCATATTGGAAGTTGTGAGATCCCCATGAATAAGATCTTCATCATGCATTCTTGCTAACAGCTCACCCATCTTCTCTGCTAAGACAAGCAGGCCACTTGTGTCATGCCCACTTTGTTGTACAGAATTAACATGATCCTGAACAGTAACAGAGTCCACAATATCTTCAAGATATATGGAGTTAGTGGCGTAATCCACAAAGTAGACCACTGGAGCTGAAATACCTGTTTAAATGAGGAAAAAAAAATGAAATTATATCAGTTAGTTTACAAGGCTTTCCAATTCTATTTTAACAACAAAACACAAACAACACGAGCCTTATGCAGAAATACCAGATGATATCACCCCTGGCTGCTGACAGCTTACATCTAGGAATACTCCTTGCTAAGACATATTTTCCAACCCATGCTGCACTGACCTCCAGCCTTAAATCGAGCTGGCAGCTTAGGAATGGTGACAGCATCACCCCTGCCTGTGGTGTGAGCCTCCCCAGCAAGACATCCACTGGGGCTTTTGGCAGAGCACAAGCATCCTTTTAGGAGGGCGACTTGACAAAGCAGGTCACCTCAGGAGATCACCCGCATTCCTCAGGATCATAAAATCATAAAATCACTAGGTTGGAAGAGACCCACCGGATCATTGAGTCCAACCATTCCTATCAAACCATGACCCTCAGGACCTTGTCTACCAGTCCCTTAAACACCTCCAGGGAAGGTGAATCAATCCCATCCCTGGGAAGCCTGTTCCAATACCCAATGACCCTTTCTGTGAAAAACTTCCTCCTAACGTCTAGCCTAAACCTCCCCTGGCAAAGCTTGAGGCCATTCCCTCTTCTCCTGTCCCCTGTCACTTGGGAGAAGAGCCCAGCTCCCTCCTCTCCACAATCTCCTTTCAGGTAGTTATAGAGAGCAATGAGGTCTCCCCTCAGCCTCCTCTTCTCCAGGATAAACACCCCCAGCTCTCTCAGCCGTTCCTCATAAGGCCTGTTCTCCAGCCTCTTCACCAGCTTCGTTTCTCTTCTCTGGACTCACTCCAGAGCCTCAACATCCTTCTTGTGGTGAGGGGAGGATGAGGCACGAAGCCCGTCAAGCGCCCACTGTTTGCCCCGAGGGACGCGCAGAGCCGCGAGCAGCAAGGGGCCGGAGACAGCTGGTCCCAGTAGGCCCCTCTCCCCTCCCGCCGGGCCCGGGCCCACCTGCCCGCCGGCACCGCAGCAGCGACCGCGCCTCCTGCGCCGTGCGCCGCCGGCTCAGCCGCTCCTCCAGCGTCGGATGCCGGTACCGCTTCGGGATGCGCACCTTGGCCACGGCCGCCCGCCCCAAGAACAGGCCCCGGTACACGCAGGCCTCGGCGCCCTGCCGCACCAGCTGCAGCCCGGGCAGCGCCGGCACCGGCACCTCCGCCTCCACCGGGCCCGCGGCCTGCGCCTCGCCCCCGGCAGAGCCCACAGCCCCGGCCTCGTCCATCGCGGCGGCCCCGACCCCCTCCTCGCCCCCAGCGGGGCCCACAGCCGCCGCTTCGTCCATCGCGGCGGCCCCGGGGCCCGCCTCGCCCCCGGCGGGGCCCACAGCGCCGGCCATGCCACAGCGTAACCCGGCCTCAGCCGCCGCCATACTATGCCTCTGCCGTCTCAAGGCGCATGCGCGCGGAGCCCCCCCCCCCTTCCCCCCCCCCAATCCCTTCGGCAATCTTCGGAAGTCGCTGACGGAAACTCACGAACTCGCCAAGCCCCGCCCCTCCCGCTGGTACCGTTGCGCGGCGCCGGCCTCACGCGCGCGTTGTGCTCCCTTTTGCTTTGGTGTGTCCAGCGCTGCCTCTCCCCAAGCCCCTCTTTGTGCTCCCCCCCACATAAGTTCTGCTGTCCTGTGCCGTGCTGGGGGGTGAATAGTGGCTGGGGGAGCTGTGGCTGGTTAGCCTAGAGATGAGGAGGCGGGGGGAGACCTCGTCGCTCTCTGCAGCTCCCCAAGTCACAGAATCATAGAATCACTAGGTAGGAATAGACCTCTTAGATCATCGAGTCTAACCATTCCTATCAAGCACTAAACCGTGTCCTTAAGTACTTTGTCTACTCGTCTTTTAAATACTTCTAGGCATGGTGACTCAACTCCCTCCCTGGTCAGCCTCTGCCAGTGCCCAATCACCCTTTCTGGGAAAATTTTTTTCCAGAAGTCCAGCCTGAACCTCCCCTGGCGGAGCTTGAGGTCATTCCCTCTCATCCTGTCCCCTCTCCCTTGGGAGAAGAGCCCAGTCCCCTCCTCTCTACAACCTCCTTGCAGGTAGTCGGAGAGAGCACTGAGGTCTCCTCTCAGCCTCCTCTTCTCCAGGCTAAATACTCCCAGCTCTCTCAATTCCTCATAAGGCCTGTTCTCCAGCCCCTTCATCAGCTTCATTGCTCTTCTCTGGACTCGCTCCAGAGCCTCCACATCCTTCTTGTGCTGAGGGGCCCAGAACTGAACACAGGATTCAAGGAGCAGTCTCACCAGTGCTGAGTACAGGGATCAGAATAACATCCTGCCAAAAGGAAAGCAAAGTGAGGCAGGTGCTGATCTCTTCTCCCATGCAACAGGAGATAGGATGAGAGGAAGAAATTGCGCCAGGGGAGGTTTAGATTGGATATTAGAAAAAAAAAATAACATACCAAGAGAGTGGTGAAGCACTGGCAGAGGCTGCCCAAGGAAGTGGTGGAATATGCATCCCTGGGGGTGGTCAACAAGCATGTAGACATGGCACTTCAGGATGTGGTTTAGCCGGCATGGTGGTGTTGGACGGACTATTAGACTGACCATTGGACTAGATGATCTTAGAAGTTTTTTCCAACATAAATAGGGGTGATGTGTATAAAAAGGAGATTGACTGATTTAGACTAGATATAAGGGGGAAATTTCTTCACCATGAGAGTGGTGAGGCACTGGAATAGGTTGCCCAGGGAAGTTGTGGATGCCCTATCCCTGGAGGTGTTCAAGGCCAGGTTGGACAGGGGTTTGGGCCGCCTGACCTAGTGGGAGGTGTCCCTGCCCATCACCGGTAGGACTGGAACTAGATGATCCCTTCCAACCCAAACTATTCTATGATGCTGTGATGGTAGGACTTGTGTCCAAGCCTTCCCTAGCACCATTGCTAAGAGTCCACCACTGAGGCACCACCACAAGGACATCACCACCAGAGCCTGACCTTCACTGGAGCTCATATAGATCCACATACTGCAGTGGATGTTTCTCAGCAGATACATGGGACCAAGTGAAAAAAAGAACCCAGTCCATGTAAATATGTTTTCAATTATTGCCTTTGGATGTGCCACAAGTCCATTTTGTCCTTGTTTTCTCATCCACAGCATTTGTTTCCTTTTCCAAACTGTTATATTTTATTAACACATTCCATACAGCTTACTTGTCACTACATGGTGGGATCACGCCTGGCAAATATTTATCTTGCTTTAATAACAACTTTTAAACAACCTTCCCAAGTTTTCAGTAATACGAGTAATCCATCCCACAATTCTGCCCACTCCTGGCACCCTCCTTCAGCTGCCCTTGCGGTGACAGGGTTGCAGGAGCCCAACAGTTTGGCCAGGGAAAGAAATGCATTCCTGGATGAAATTTGCAAGTACCACAATCAATCATAAAAACAAAGAGGTTTCCCTGTGTTGTGGGCAGATTTTATCTAAGCATCCATGTACAGACCCCACAGACATACCTAGTTAACCTATAAGCAAGTGCATACAGATGTCCTTGGTTCATTATTCTGGTAAATATGACAGTTTCCTCTCATGCTGGCCAAAACCATCCTCTGGAGCTTTCAAAATACAAATGGAAATATTTTTGCTTTATTTTTCCCATTATTTTATTTATTTAAATTTTGTCTTCCCTTTGATTTCACTTATTCTTTCCTTTTTGAATGCAATACACAGTTGACATAGCCCTTGGAAACCATCTAGAGCCATTTACAATATTTATGGTATCACCCAGTATTTTTATTGGAATATCAAATCACCCCAGAGAATTGCACTGAAGCTGCAGATTCTCTGGTAAATTGTTTAATTATGTAACTTTGTTCTCCTGGTGACAAGCATTTATAAACTCTCCTTTTACAAACAATGTCATTGAAAAAATAAAATGGCAGAGCAGCAAAGCAAGGCAGATCCCATGGGTTCCTGCCTGCTGTCCTGCCAATCCCTCAGCACCAGGCAGGCTGCAGGAAAGCTCTCCCACCACACTCCAGCATATTTAAGGATGGAGACTGACATCCTCAGCACTGGACAGACCACAAAAGCACTGAATTTGGGCTACATCAGGGGTCAGGTGGCTTCTTGTTCCCAGCTAAGATGATTGTTGGCTTTGAGGTTGCAGAGATAAACCCTCCTGTGTGTGAATTCACAGCTTTAACTCCCACCACAGCTCAGAATTATGGATCTTGGCCACTTCTCCTAGCAAGAGGATGCTAGGGGCAAGGCAGGCAGTGGGAGGAGAGCTGTGGGGAGCAGCCACCTACAGAAGGGGTGCAGGGACACAGGGGAGCACTCTGGGTCACCGCAGGCTGACATACTGGAGGCATTGCTACGATGTACAATAAGTGGTACCTATATCAGGCAACCACCAGTACTGACTGGCATTGCTAGTGAACCTCCTCCTGGGTCAAGATAACAGAAAACTCGTGCAGCCTGGTGTAATAAGAAAAATACCCTCTGGGCTGTAAGTGAACAGGTGCCTGGCGAGCTGGGTGTGTCCCAGACAGCTATAAAACTGGCACCTGCTCTTGGATTATAATTCTCATCAATAACTGAATTGAGCTTAGTCATTTTGGTCCCCTAAATCTTTCCCTAAGGGTCAATTGGAATTAGAGAATGGGATGAGGGTTGCTGAACACTGTGTCATCTTTTTTTCTGGCACAGGCTTCTTTCTCCTCTTACATTAGTATTTTAATTTGTGATTTTGAAGCCTCTTAGCTGCTCCAGCCCTGAGGTAGAGAGTAACTTTTTCAGCAGTTGTGTTAGCAAACACAGGCAGCTGTTTCAAACACAGAGCTCTTCAGGAAGCGCATTCCTGTGGCTGAGCCCTGGAGATGTGTTGTTGGGCTGCAAAGCAGGAACACACCTCACGCCCCACAAGTCCAGCAACCAAGAGCAAGATAAGGATCAGATGGTGAAATGGCATTGGCAAAACACACATTCTCAACAGGAGGAGGAAAGCACTGCAGGAGGGAGCAAGGCTAGAAACATGCTGGTAGATTTGAAGCATGGGCCAGTCCTGGTGGATCCAAACACTCCAGACTTTCTCATGCAGAGCTTCGAGGCAAAGCTACTGACTTCAACAGGCCCAAAATATGCATTAACTACAAATTGTATAAGATGTACTTTAAAAAATCTCAAAAGAAGACTTTTCCCCCAAACTATCCCTGCTTTACATCATAGCAGGTTTTTGCCTTTTTCCTTCAAAGCACTGTAGACCCTAGACACGCACAGCATCGACACCACAGCTGCATTTCTGTACACACTGATATCATCTTTTTGTCCACCTTTTATAAACATACCATAATGCTCTGCCTATACTCCCTAGCGCTCGCCTCCTTGCTGTGTGTGCTAATAATGTTTATTGCCGTGCCAGAGAACAGGAAGCCTCCAGAAGGTGGTGGGGTGGCAGATAAACAAATGCGGAGTGACTATGGAGAAAAATATCATTTCTTTCTTCTCACACTAAAAGTCATTTGAGAAGGAAGGAATCGCTCAGGCAAACTGCAGCCCATATAGCCAAGAGTGGGTTTGCCCAGCAGTTGCTGAGAGCTACATCTCCCCTCTGGCTCTCAGCCTGATGTGGTGGGGAGCCACAGGTGGATCACATCTCCTCCAGTTCATAACACAGGACACCCAAAATGTAAAGGCTTGAGCTCCAGGGAGAAGCGGTGGGGGACAGAGATCACAGGCAAGATCACACTGCATTCCCAGCATCCCCTTCTGTTCCCAAAACATGGAACATGAGCCCAGACACAGGGCTGTAGTGCCTGCTGCCCACTGTGAGCTGGCCTCATACGCAGGGTCTTGGGGAAAGGAGAAAATTGCAGTCATTTCTCCCTCTGTCATTAGAGCTGGTTGCGATTTCAGGGTTGTTTAAATTACATTAACATTAATTACTTTAACATGCATTACAAGTCCTACTGTAATGTTCCTCCCATGAACACCATCCATTTCTATTAGTTGGTGCTCATGTTTGAAGCCATTCTTCCCCAAGCATGTGATCTCTATGAAGGCATGTGTCTGTATCACATACAAGGTTTTAGAAGAACTACTTTTAAATACTGTCTTTCCATTTAAATTAGAACAGGAAGCATTTATTTAATCTATAAATGAGGTAGATGATTTGAAACAATATTCACTGTGACTTTGAGAAGAAACAAAATCACCTGCTGTCCATGTTGCTGGCCAGATATCCAACAGACTAAAGCTGAAAGGACATGCATGATCCATGATTGCCCATCTCAAGCATCCTAAAACTGTGATTTGGAGCAAAAAAAAAAAAAAAAAAAAAGAGTTGGCACCACTGGTCTCCAGAGAAGAGACATGATATATAATCCCCTACACAGAATAATGATTCTTTAACTATTTCTCTCAAATGCCCCATTAAGTTAACAAGTGGAATGACTGAAAATGCTCTTTGAAAAATCTATCACGTGTTCCTCATTCTTCACCCAACTTGCTTACTTTGGCCTGTGTCGCAGGGGCGTGTCGGCACCACAGGCACCATGGTCATTGATGCAGAACTCCCCCACATCAACCCTGTCCTGTAGCAATCAGTTTACTAGCATGGGCCCCAAAGAGCGCTAGGCTGGAACTTGTGTTGTTATAACTGTGTGATTACATGGAATATTACCTGCTCATCTGCATGTTCCATCAGCAGTCCTGTTGCATGGCTCTGGGAAAGCTGTGCCAGCCCAGCCCCAAGCCAGTCGCACCACATCTTCCTCGGCTTGGTCCCTGCACCAACTGGCTTACAGCAAACTTCTGAACATAGCGTATGTTTTGCTGCAAACACATATACCTCACCACAGAGCAACTTGCTCAGGAACCACGGCTGGTATGAACAGCACAAAGAGAGAATGCTTACACTGTGTTAAAGAGTTTTTAAAGCACTTCTAGGCATATCAGGTTCTGTAAAATCATTGTTTTGTGAACTGGACTTTGGGATACATGAATCTAGCCTCAAACTCAGAAAAAAAATCTTCCATCCAAGTGCAAATCCCAGCATCTTTTATACAGGAGCCAGCAGGAAGGTTTCTGTTCCACTGAGCAGAAAAAGAATGTTAATTGCAAGGGAAGTTGGATACTGAAATGCTTTGCCTAATGGACTGCTGTGCTGGGGGAAGGAGATAAGCTTGAGAGACCAATTCTTATTTTACCATAAAAGAGGAAGGTAAGAGTGCAAACTCAGTCATGCTGCTCCCTTTCTTCCTGGCTTTGAAGTGGTCACTTCTTTCCTAGTAGGCTTTCTTTGGCTTTCCGGCTGAGCTACCTAAAAACTATAATAAACTCTCAGTCTCTTGGGGGCTTTCCAGAGGAGTGAAGCTCTGCACTCAGCAAGGAGAGATCCCTTTCCTGCCTCAAGTGAGACAGAACTGTCATTCCAGCAATGTAAGCCATACCCTGCCACATCCTCATGCCCAGAACAATCAGGTAGAACGTCCCCAGCCACCTTGTGTAGGCAAACCTGAGCTGGGCAGAGTGTTCTCATGTCTAGGCCTGGTTACAGCATGGGGATCGTGTCCCTCCACAGCCCATGTGTACCCTGGCACCGTTTATTAAAATGTTACCTGCTTAGTAATCAAATTGGTATTGATTATTGAGTTTGGCATTTCACAGCATAAATTTTGGTGATCCAGGTGGGGTAGATGAGGTGCTTAAGGATTTGGTTTAGTGGCAGAGAGGTATGGTTGGACTTGATGATCTCGGAGGCCTTTTCCAACCTGGTGATTCTATGATTCAAAGGCAAAGTCAAGCAAAGAGCTGGAGCCAGCTCCAAATTAGCAAGAGTTTTGACTGTTGTGAAGCTTATAATGATACCATGAAAAAGGCCAAACTCAATAATCAATACTAATTTGATTACTAAGCAGGCATTGTTTTAGTACATAAGATGATATCAGACACACAGGGAATCATTTCTCCTAATGTGTGTGTGTGTTGAGGCTGGTTACAGGACTTTTATACTTGTTAAACATACATATTCATATAGATTCCGGGAAACACTGATTACATATTCAGGAAATATTAGTTAAACATACATAGAATTCATTATCATATCACCCACTCTCAAGTGTACATCACGATGCCTTTGCATCTCCAGAATCTCTTGCTGGTCTTTATCTTATTTTCTTCCTCATTGTGAGCTCAGGTCTACCTTTTGCTCCTGCTGAGGGACTGTTCTTGTTTTGACTAGTAAACAAGCTAAACTGCCATTACAATCACATTCTTTCTTACTGCAAGCTGGCCACAATTCTTATGATTCTTATTATTCTTAATGATTTAGTCCTTCCTTCAATTATAACATTAAAATTAGACCTTGGAAAGTAACAGAATGTGTAAGATCTCTCAGAAAAAATATATGCATGTATGTAAGTGGGATATTTATTCCGTAAGTTGGAATAAATATATATGAAAGCGTAACTGGTGAGACTGCTCCTTAAATCCTGTGTTCAGTTCTGGGCCCCTCAGCACAAGAAGGATGTGGAGGCTCTGGAGCGAGTCCAGAGAAGAGCAACAAAGCTGGTGAAGGGGCTGGAGAACAGGCCTTATGAGGAACAGCTGAGAGAGCTGGGGGTGTTTAGCCTGGAGAAGAGGAGGCTGAGGGGAGACCTCATTGCTCTCTACAACTACCTGAAAGGAGATTGTGGAGAGGAGGGAGCTGGGCTCTTCACCCAAGTGACAGGGGACAGGACCATAGAATCATAGAATAACCAGGTTGGAAGAGACCCACTGGATCTTTGAGTCCAACCATTCCTATCAAACTCTAAACCATGCCTCTTAGCACCTAGTCCGTTCGTGCCTTAAACACCTCCAGGGAAGGTGACTCAAACACCTCCCTGGGCAGCTTGTTCCAGTGCCCAATGACCCTTTCTGAGAAAATTTTGTTCCTAATGTCCAGCTCCCTGGAGGAGCTTGAGGCCGTTTCCTCTTGTACTGTCCCCTGTCACTTGGACTAGAGGGAACGGCCTCAAGCTCTGCCAGGGGAGGTTCAGGCTGAACATTAGGAAAAACTTTTTCCCAGAAAGGGTCATTGGGCATTGGAACAGGTTGCCCAGGGAGGAGGTTGAGTCACCTTCCCTGGAGGTGTTTAAGGGGTGGGTGGATGAGGTGCTGAGGATTATGGTTTAGTGTTTGATAGGAATGGTTGGGCTCGATGATCTGGTGTAAGAAGAAAGAAAGAAAAAAAAAGAGAAGAGTCTTAGGGAGATCTCCAGCAGCTTTTTGGGGTGGGGATCCCCCCGCGGGCCCCCGCCTCCCGAGGGGCGGGCAGGGTGACTAGGGGAGGCAGGACGGGGCGCGACGTGGCGCTGGGCGGCTCCGCTCCGGCCCCGGACCCGCTCCGCCGAGCCATGGGTGAGTGCCGGGGTCACACACACACACACCGCAGGGCGGGGGAACGAGCCCCTGGCGGGACGGGAAAAAAAGTTTTCCGAGCGGTTTTCAACTTTTCCTAAAGGCGGAGGCTGCGCCCACCCCTTCCTTTCTGCTCCTTTAGCGCTCCCAGCAGCTGATGGAGCGAACACAAAGAGGCGGTTTAGTGTAGCACAGCCCTTAGGGCCAGTCCGGGAGCACAGCCGGAGTCTTCCCTTCACTCTTTGCCCTTCTCTTTCCGAGGAATGTGGAGGGGGCAACTCGGTTTTGCTAGAGGCAGCAAAGCCTTTTGCAGCGCTTCTTGGCGCTGGGCTGGGCAAAGAGGGACTCCAGCAGCTCAAAAGTCCCCCCAGTCGCGGTCAAAAGTCAATCCCAGTCTCAGCCAGGACAGGGGCACCGGTTACTGCCCAGTCCAACAGCACAGCCCTTCCACCAGTCTGCTATGGGCAGGGGATCGCCTGGGGCAGCTCCTTGGGACACCCACTAGGCTTTCTGTCCTCATATAAGCGTCTTGAGAGTCCTCTAGTTTTCCAGCTGCATCAGAATAGGCTGTACACAAAGCTGGACTTCAAACAAAGCTGCCTGGAGGAGAAGGACCTGGGGGTGTTAGTTGACAGTGACTGAACATGAGCCAGCAGTGTGCCCAGGTGGCCAAGAAGGCCAATGGCATCCTGGCTTGGATCAGAAATGGTGTGACCAGCAGGTCCGGGGAGGTTATTCTCCCTCTGTACTTGGCACTGGTGAGACCGCTCCTCAAATCCTGTGTTCAGTTCTGGGCCCCTCACCGCAAGAAAGACGTTGAGGCTCTGGAGCAAGTCCAGAAAAGAGCAATGAAGCTGGGGAAGGGGCTGGAGAACAGGCCTTATGAGGTGCGGCTGAGAGAGCTGGGGGTGTTTAGCCTGGAGAAGGCTGAGGGTAGACCTCATTGCTCTCTACAACTACCTGAAAGGAGGTTGCGGAGAGGAGAGAGCTGTGCTCTTCTCCCCAGTGACAGGGGACAGGATGAGAGGGAATGGCCACAAGTTCCTCCAGGGGAGGTTTAGGCTGAACATTAGGAAAAAAAATGTATGGAAAGGGTCATTGGGCACTGGCAGAGGCTGCCCAGGGAGAGGGTTGAGTCACCCTCCCTGGAAGTGTTTAAAACATGAGGTGCTGAGGGACATGCCTTAGTGATTGGTAAGAATGGTAGGACTTGATGGTCCAGTTGATCTTTTCCAACCTAGTGATTCTGTGAAAGTTCATAAACTATTACTACTCATTCAGGTAACAAGAAGTACAGAAAAATCTGGTGGAATCAGCTGTGGTACTTACCATGGGGCTGTCTGTGTCTAATAGAGTTTATGGCTTGAAACTAATGGCATGCCCACTTCGTGCCAAGTTTTTTGTTCTCAGTGAGCAAATATTTTTTGCTAATTATCTGCATAATGTGTACAAGGAGTGATAAAAGCAGTGCAGAAGCATAGTGGGAGGCACTGGTACATATCTGAGATTGTGCAAGTTACACAAATAAACACAGAGGGTTACAGAATAAATACAAATATAAATATCGCCATCTCTGGGAAATAACCTTTGTTGCTACCTGCAGTTAAATGTCAAATAGAGAGAAATACTTCCTATTAAAAGCAGTTTATGAGGGGAAAAAAGCCCTTAGACAGGGAGAGGAAAGTTTTCCATGGTCTTCTGGTTGTGTCCCCATTCTTTCTACATAGTCTACTGAAATTCTGAATATTTCTAATTAAACAAAACCAATTTGAGAGTGCAGATAGTATTATATACTGGAAATGAACACAAACCTCTAAGGTCATAAACTACCCATGCTTCAAAAAGCAGCAGGGAGGTCACTGTCACTGCTTTTCCCCAGAGATCCCTACATCAGTGATGGCTCTCACAGCATGTGCAATCGCCCCTACCATTAACATGACTAATAGTTTGTACATGGTCACCCTTTCACCTTCTCACCAAGGCAAGAAGTGTGTACAGCAAGCCCTTTTTGTTTATAGGGTTGTTTGAGGTGGGTGGGTTGGTTTGGGTTTGATTTGCTTTTGCGGTTGGTTTTTTTTTTTTTTCTTGTTTTAACTAAACTTACGTACTTATTAAACTTGCATGCTCAGCTATATGGGAAAGGCAAGGTGAAAGAATTGCTTATTGTGAACTTTTCAGCTCATAACATTTGTTCTGTAGTCCTGGACCAGCCTGAGAAAGTTGTACCTGGCTCAGGAATTCTGGATGCTCAGTGCTGGAGAAGGAGAGATGAAGAAATCGGGGCCACCCCCACAACGTCAGGTTGAGAGCGCAAGATTAACTAGGAGAAATAGACTTTGTGAGCAGTGCTTCTAGAGACAAAGTACGGAGTGAGAATGCAGAGCCTGCAGTGAGAGCTGATAGTACCACAGGCACTGAAACATGAAAATGATAGCGCAGAACAATTCAGTACCAGAAAGGAGAAGCTGCGTTTCCTGCCAGAACGGGTTTTGAAATTAAAATCACAGGAGACCACAGAGGATCCTCCCATGCAACTCCAGGCAGTACAAATCACTGTCTCCCACTTAAATACAAGTCTTACCTTTGTTAATGAAGTTCTGTTTTCACAATTTTGCAGCCCAAATGAGTGTCTCTGCAGTCAGTAGATGTGTGCAGGCCTGGTAGGTGTTGTGAGTACACATAACCTTGTGCCTTTTGGGGAAATTCAGCATCATGGTTTTGTAGATGGAAAACTTTTGGTGTCCTGGGAGAGTTTTTTTCCAGCCAGTAGCTTGCCTACTAGAGCTAGAGAACTGCATCTAGTGTTGCTTGCTTGTTTTCCAGGTCGTGCACTGCTGGTCCTCCTCTTGTCTGCAACTGTCTCTCTCCTGGGTGGGCTGATATTTGGATACGAGCTGGGAATTATCTCTGGTGCATTGCTGCAATTGCAGATAGACTTTCAACTCAGCTGCTTTAAGCAAGAAGTTCTCGTGAGCGCCCTCCTTATCGGAGCTCTGCTCGCCTCTCTGATTGGGGGGATCCTCATTGACCGCCATGGACGGAGGAGAGCAATCCTGGTCAGCAACTTGGTCCTGTTGGTTGGCAGCCTTATTCTCACACTAGCAAGATCATTTATTGGACTCGTCATTGGGCGCATCACTGTGGGCTTTGCCATCTCTGTCTCATCCATGGCCTGCTGCATCTACGTCTCGGAAATGGTGGCTGCTCATCAGCGAGGGCTGCTGGTGTCTCTCTATGAAGCAGGGATCACCATAGGCATCCTGCTGTCCTATGCACTGAATTACATCTTTGCAGATGTGGATGAGGGATGGAGGTACATGTTTGGACTGGCCATCGCCCTGACGGTCATGCAGTTCCTCAGCATCCTCTTTCTCCCAGTGAACCCTGTTAAATTAAGCTCATGGGACTCAGACTGCCAGAAGGGCCTCATTCAATTGCAGAACACCAAAGACAGAGAGACAGCAAAGCAAGAGCCTTATAAGGAGAAGCATTACTCCCTTCTTGATCTTTTTAGGACCAGAGACAACATGAGAAGGCGGACTCTGGTGGGCCTGGGACTCGTGCTCTTCCAGCAGTTCACTGGGCAGCCCAATGTGCTGGGCTATGCTTCAAAAATCTTCCACTCAGTGGGGTTCCAAAGCAACTCCTCGGCGATACTGGCTTCTGTTGGGCTGGGGGCGATCAAGGTGGTGGCCACACTCATTGCAATGGCCTTTGCAGACAAGGCTGGCAGGAGAGTGCTACTCCTGGCTGGCTGTGTGGTGATGGCCATTTCTGTCACCACCATTGGCCTCACCAGCCGCAATGCTCCGCTGGCCATGGCCAGGGACTGCAGGTCAGCCTTAGATTCCAATGCATCCCACAGCCTCACCCAGTACCTCCTGACACCTGTATCCTCCCAGCCTACTGTGTCACCCATCCCCCCAGCACTGGGTGCTATGAAAAGTCAGGCAGACCTTGATTTTGCTGCTACAAGGAGCCTTACAAAAGTTTTTGCCAGTACTCAAAATAGAGAGGTTGTTCCTGATACTTCCCTCACTCAGCAGAGGGGCTTGACAGGTCAGTCTAATAAAGAGACAGTGAAAAGCACTGGCCCTCCTTTCCATGGTGCTTCTTGGACGGAACATACGGTTTTAAATTGGATTACACTGCTGAGCATGATGGCTTTTGTGAGCGCCTTCTCAATTGGATTTGGACCAAGTGAGTATAGTGTTTATATATCCTCACACTAACCCAGAGAATAAAACTAGGGCTGATCTTTATAGTCTGCTTGAAACATTCATAATGCAGCTGCTTTACCAAGCAGCTCAGTTTCTGGAAACTGGAAATATTTCCTTTTCAGCCCACTGAATCATTTTCTAGCATTGCAGATCTATCAGTTATCAGGCTGTAACAGCACTAGAATAATTTCTTTTCCATGTTATCTCTACCCTTGTAGTGATTGGTTGTTTTTTTCCTGTCATGCTTATTACAAAATCCAAGCTTCCCACAAGCACTACCTAAACTTCACAGCACCCTGATGAAGAGGAAAGTAGAGGGCTGAGGGGCTGCTTCTCTGTGGTGAAGAAAGCCAATGACAGAACTGGAAGAGAAGCCTCCTCCAAATTTCTCAGTATCACTTGGTCTTTTCCTGAAATTGTTATTTATTCATCAGATGAGAGTAGGAATTAGTTCCTGCTTTCATTTGAGCTCTACTCTTTTCTGGCAGTTATTGCTTTAAATACTTTAATGGGAGAAAACACCCAACTCAAGGAAAAGCAGAAGTGCACAGCAAGCCTCACGGGTTCAACAGTGACCCTGTAAATTATTTCAGGTGAAGTAAACCTGCGACAGGAGAGTCTACTTGAGCTCTGATTTTAGCTAAAACGCCACATGGTCTCCCTAATACTGTCCCTTTCCCAATTCTCTACAAAAACATCTCCACTAAATGGAATGACCAAGTTGCTGACTTTCTCCTTTGCTCTCTGGGTCCTTTCATTGGTGTTTCATTCCTCTGTGGAGAGCTGAACGTAAGAGTTTTGAAATGTTGTGCTGTGATCTGACTGAGATTGACGAATGCTTGACACCATCAGCAGCAGGTGCTTGGTTAAGCCAGAGCTTAAAACCCTGCTGAAATCATCCTTGCCCATTTCTCAAAGAAATTGCTTAACCCCTACAACCGTCTTTCTGATCTCTCTAATCCATACAGTGACCTGGTTGGTCCTCAGTGAGATCTACCCTGCTGGGATAAGAGGAAGGGCCTTTGCATTCTGTAACAGCTTTAACTGGGCTGCCAATTTACTGATCAGCGTCTCCTTCCTGGACCTTATTGGTAAGTGTCTGTCCCTTATCCCTCTATCTCCCCCAGTGAGTGAAGGCACTCACCACAAACTGTTTGGAGGTAAGTGTATCTTGAACTTGACACTGGAAGTGACCCTGATGCTTCTGACAACAGGAAAAACAGGCACTGGCAACACTGCTCCGTGCCCCTCCACCACTGATTTCACAAAAATCATCCATCGTGCACTGGGCTGTATTAGAATACTGCAGCTTCGGGAACTATGGAGTTTATACCTTTCATGCCAGTAGCTTTACAATGTTTCTTGCTAGCAAAGCTCGTGGCTGAGGCACTCAGTGGGTACTGCTGGGTCCTGGAGCTTGGCTGCCTTCTCCTTTCCTCTGTGGTGCTCCTGGCAATGCCTGGTGTGGACCATCCTTCTCCCTTGCTGATTCATGGTCCAGACCTTGCAGATAAGGACCTTCCCTTCCCTTTTTAGCTTTTGTCAAAATAAGATGCCTCTGTCAGGCACCTGTGACCGCCTAGCAGTAAGCAACCAGCTCTGTTTGTATCCCATGGTGTGACCTAACTCCAACAGATCCTTCACACGCTTGAATCTCTCTGCAGATGCCATTGGTTTCTCCTGGATGTTTCTTCTCTATGGACTGATGGGAGTGATGGCTGTTATATTTATTTACCTTTTTGTTCCGGAAACGAAAGGACAGTCTCTAGAGGAGATAGACCAGCAGTTCTCCAGGAAACGGTATGTGTGCTGCTGAGCGTTGGTCTTGGATGTTTCCCACCAGTAGGCCTTGAGGTCTATTGCACCGAGTAGCTCAGGACCATAGCAAAGGCTGGTCAGTGCTGCTGAGAATACCTCAGTTTGCAGCAGTGTGGTTCAGCAGCAGGTCACTGCCCTGAGCCCTGCAGCCATGCTGCTTGAAGGCAGTAGTGACTTTCAGGAGGAAAAAGGCTAAAACCCAGGGTTTGTGGGTGGGAGGAGGAGAGCAGGACCAGACCATGACATAGACATGTCAGGACAGTGATAGGTCCTTAGACTAATCCTGGACTGATCCTTCTCCTCTGGGGCAAAGACATTGCCTGGTGTAACACATGCCATAGGCTCTCACCCTGTAATTTCCATCCAAAGCCTGTAATTCTGGCTGGGCTAGGGAAGATTGAGTGGTATTTGTGCAGTTCTAGTTGTGAAGGAGGTGTTAGGGCAAGGATTGCTGGAGCAGAGAGAAGTGGTGCAGCTACCCAATGACAAGGGGCAGGAGCACCCACCACATGGGGAGTGGCTGGAGAGGGCTAAGTGCTGTAACCCCCTACCTGGCTCCTGGCTTGCTCCAAGCAGCAGCTGCTCCAGCTGACCCTCCCCATTTTCCTGGCAGGGTTTGGGAAGGAAACGTGTTTAGGAAGAGACACGGAAGAGGAGCCAGCTGCACACATGCCCAGTACCAGAGAGTAGAGCACAACAGCAGCACGTGAAACCAATGACAAACCTGCAGCATCGTCCTGAGATGAGGAGCAGGTTGGGCCATCTGGACAAATTCTTTTCCACAGCCTTTAACTGGTGACCTCTGCCTGGAGATGGATCTCACCACAGTGCCTTAGATCGTGGACACACTCGTAACTGTCCTTTGGGTCCTTGGAGGGTCGTAGGTCCCAGGCAGGGAAGATGTCTTTCCTGTGGTATCTTTTATTTTCATGGTTTGTATTTTCTGTCATGTAAAAGATACTTGGTTTTGTGCACAGGAATTAAAGCACTTTTGTCAACAGCACTTTCCATCCAGGCAGTTCTTTTGTGAGCAAGGGGTGTAATTTTCTACTTCTTTGAAATACTTGGTGCTTTACAGAGGAGACAAGTAGTGCAGGAGGAATGTGTCAAGTGCACATCCGTGTCCATTGACACTGTCACCCTTTCCCAGCTGTGCCCATTTGCATGTACCCCAACCCCATAGCAGCCGGGGCCGCGGCTCCTAAAAACTTAGGAGGAAGTTTTTCACACAAAGGGTCATTGGGCATTGGAATAGGCTGCCCAGGGAGGTGGTTGATTCACCTTCCTTGAAGGTGTTTAAGGCACAGGTGGATGAGGTCTTGAGGGACTTGGTTTAGTGTTTAGTAGGAATGGTTAGACTAGAAGATCCCATGGGTCCCTTCCAACCTGGTTGTTCTGTGCTTCTGTGGGATCACCGCGAGAGGGCGCCCCAACACCGCCGCCTCGGCTGCTCCGCTGAGATTCTCCCCCCCCCCGCCGCAAGCTGACAGACGGACAGACAGCGACGGCCGCAGCCTCAGCCCTCGGACACAGCGTCTGAGCCTGAGGGACAGCCGCCCCCTCCGCCCCATGCTAAACCTCTAGAATTGATAGAATCATAGAATCACCAGGTTGGAAAAGACCCACCCATCGAGCCCAACCATTCCCATCAAACACTAAACCATGTCCCTCAGGACCTCGTCCATCCATCCCTTAAACACCTCCAGGGAAGGTGACTCAACCACCTCCCTGGGCAGCCTATTCCAATGCCCAATGACCCTCTGTGTGAAAAACTTCCTCCTAATCTCCAGCCTAAATCTTCCCTGGCGGAGCTTGAGGCCATTCCCTCTTGTCCTCTCCCCTGTCACTTGGGAGAAGAGCCCAGCTCCCTCCTCTCCACAACCTCCTTTCAGGTAGTTATAGAGAGCAATGAGGTCTCCCCTCAGCCTCCTCTTCTCCAGGCTAAACACCCCCAGCTCTCTCAGCTGTTCCTCATAAGACCTGTTCTCCAGCCCCTTCACCAGCTTCATTGCTCTTCTCTGGACTCACTCCAGAGCCTCAACATCCTTCTTGGGATGAGAGGCCCAGACCTGATCTAGTGGGATGTCCCTGCCCATGGCAGGGGACTCCGAACTAGATGATCTTTAAGGTCCCTTCCAACTCAAACTGTTCTATGATTCTATGGAGCCCCTGGAAGAGGAATTCAGGGGTTACTGCTGCCTCCCGTCCCCATGCTGCACACCTCTGGGGTTGATGGAGCCCCTAGGAGAGGAGATAGGAATGGGAATTAATGAGTTTTGCTGCCTCCCACACCCATGCTACACCTCTGGGGTTGATGAAGCCCCTGGAAAAGAAGGGGATGGGAATGGGACTTGAGGGACAGCCCTGTGAGGGGGTGGACAGACAGATGGGGTTGCCCTGGAGGAGAGGGGAGGCCCTTGGGTCTCATGATGAGGGGGTGTGAGCCCAGGCTGGGGAGGCTGCAAACAGAGTGGGTAGGGTTGAGGGGGTCAACTGAGTTTTGGGGGCAGCAAACAGGGGTGCTGGCATTGCCAGGCTCTGCGGGTGATAATGCAGAAAGCTGTGATCCAGCCTGTGGTAACGGGGACTCATAAACCCAGGCTGAGAGGGCTGTCTTCCCTACCTTCTTCAGAAAAAAACTCATAATGCAGGTTTTCAACCCCAATAGTTTGAAGGGGCCATGGGCTGAAGCTGCCCATGAGGCAGGAGAGACCTGCCAGGGGCTGCCCGGCTCAGTCACACCGAGCACACTGTGTTCCTCCATCTGTTCTTGCAGACAGTGCAAGGGGATAGTAGAGGAGGTGCTGGGAGAGCCTGGGGATGCTGCAGAGCAGAGTTCACCTCTGTTCCTCTAGCCCTTGCACTGAGGGGGTGTACGCACCCAGGAACAGCTTTTTGCTGGAGAGACCACTCAGAACCTGTCAGTGTCACAACATCCTCCATCTCCATTGCAGCAGGGTTAGGCTGATGGGACCGAAAAGTGGAAAAGCGAAAGAGAATTGTTTAAATGAGGAGCTGAAGGAAACTCAGAGGGTATAGAAGTTCAGACTTGCACAACTTGTGAGGAGGATGTGGCCACCAGGGAAAGGGCAGCAGGGAAATAAGTGATGCAGCTGCAATAAATAAGGTGAGTTTGACTGTGTACAGTACTGGCAGCCCCACAGGAATATTATTAAGCAACAAAGCAAGGGCAAAACTTAGAGGTGGTTCTGTCCCTATACCAGAAGCTTAAAAAAAAAATAAGATAATACCAGGCTTTCACATTGCCCTGAATGACAAGCCCAGTGCCACTACAGGTTTCTAGAAATGAGAGGTCCTAGATTCCATTAAGAAAAACATAGAGCCAGGACTGTGTTAGTGACTTTGATAAGGGTAAAAGTAATGATCAGCAAATATAAAATGAGTTTAGAGAAGATAGTAAGCTCAGTGATCCATCAGGGAGTGAAAAAAAGATTATGTTTGGATACAATAACAAGTCTCCTGGCCCAAACAGTGCTGGAAAAGGTGAGAAGAGCTGCTGCTGCGGGTTTGATAGAAAAAAATGCACAGGACTTGCTCCACAAGGTGTTTGTGGGAGAGCTGCTCTCTGCTAGAGACCACAAAGCAACCAGCTTAATGCTGTAGCAGGAGAGAGCACACCAAATAAATCCAGTGTGTGGCTCTGCAGTTTCAAGAAAAGGAACTATGAAAAAATAAGGTGATTAGTCAATAACAACAAAACAGAAAGGAACAGACAGAAAGCAAGGAGCCTGCAAGCAGTCTGGAGGTGATTAAAAAACACTCTATTAAAGCCCAAGTAGATCACATGCCGCAACTCAAAAAAGAACTAAGCCCTAAAAAACACCCTGCCTGACTCACTGTTAAGGTTAAGGAGGTACCATAGGAAAAAGGTCAGCATTTTAAAAGTGGAAAGGTTTCCCACATGAGGAGTCAAGGAAAGCCCATAAAACAGCAAGGAAAGTGTAGACAAAAAATTAAAAGAGCTAAAAAAGGAGTATGAACATTTCCTTGAAAAACATTTTTTTAAAGTTTCTTTAAATATATCAGAAGTAAGAAGGTGGCTAGGGAGCCCTTGCTCAATACAAAGGTGCAAAGGGTACCAGTAGGATAAGGCAGCTCAGGTACGACTTTGTGTTAATCGTCACTGCTGCAAGTATTTGAGAGATTCTTATACCCAGTTCATCCTATGTAGCCTGTAAGCAAGAGGAATTAGATCAATGTGAGTTTAGAAATGGCTATAACAGAGGACTGGCAGGTTGCTAAAGTAGCTCCCACCTATGAATCAAGCTCCGTAAGGGAACCCTGGGAGCTCGAAGTGTGTGTCACCTGTATCCCTGCTGGGTTGGTCAGGTCTGCACTAGCAGCGAGCACATGGGCAGACAGAGGGGTGGGAAAGAGCCAGTAGACAGCTGCCAAAGAGGGAAAACCTGCCTTGCCAGTGGGCTGGGGCTCTAGGAAAATATCAGTATGCACACAGGTCGGGAGAACTCCACAGGCAGAACAGATGGACATTTTCAAAGAAGAAATTGGCAAAATTATTTTTCAAAATTTACGTTGGCACAGAGTAGAAACAAAGGTCTCCCTTTAGGGATAGAAACCTAGTTAAAAGATATCCCTTGCAGGTAGCAAAGAACAGGGTTCAACAGACAGTTTTGGAGGACAAATGAGATTCAGCAATTGAGCTGCCCAAGAATCTCTGCTGGGTCTGTGTTTACTCAACAATTTCATTTATGGTGTTGGGATGGGAATAGACAGTAAAATCTCCAGGTTTGTGGATGATACTAAGCTCCTTCGGGGACTGAAATGTTTTGCCACTGACAAAGGGTTCCAGAAGAACCTTGCAAAGGTGAGTGGACAAAAAGGGCAGGTGAGGTGGATGTTTCAGGGAAAACTGCAGGCTCATGTCAGAGGCCTCTGAAAGCTGTCTGGGGTTAGCATGGACTGGAGGAATCCTTGGATGGCTCCCTCCGTCATCATCTAACTGGACAAAAGTATCCTCATTCTAAAGTTGCGGACCATTAATGTAGCAACAGGCTGTTTCTCTTTTTCTCTCCCCTGAGGCTGAGACCTCATAAGACCAGAGGATACAGAAATGCTTGAGGCAGTGATAAATCTTCTTTAGTGGGCTTTTATTTCCTTTTCTTTCACAATATTTTCTTTAGTTTCCTAGCCAAATTTTTTCTAAGGAAAGATTTCTAACTTCCTTTGAGCCACAGCTCAACATCTGTCCACATTGGGGGCTGAAGTAATACACTGTTAAGGGGTTTTGATGTCAAGCCCAAAACCCCATCAGGGATTTATGCAGCTCTCCCCTTTCCTCCCTCCTCCTCTTCAAACAGCCTTTCATTTGCTCTCACTAATTGTGCTGTCATGCCTTTCTTTTTTCCCCCGGTTGTGCAGACAGCCTTTCATGCAGACAGGTTTCGGTGACAGATGCCTGTGCCATGAGCTTTTTAGAAGGCAGGTTGCACTGCAGAGCATGCGCATCATTTGATCGTGCCGAATCACACTGAAATGATCCAGGCACCCATCCAGCCCAAGGGACAGATTAGGCAGTGACTTGCCTTGCCCTCCCCAGAGCTGCTGCTGGATAATCGCTGCCGGTTGGGAGAGCCCCGCCAGCCCACCCACAGACACCACTTGCTCCTCTAAGTGGGCAGGAAAAGATTAGCTGAGCATCTCTTGGAAAAGTGGAAGGGGAGAATCTTCAGGAGGAGTTGGGCTGGGGACAAGGACATTGCAAATCTGTGTCCCAGGTGAGGCAGCTGTGGGTAAGGGGAGCACAGCCAGGATTGTGGGGGGATTGCACGGGGTTGAACAGAGTTGTTCTGGACTGTGCCCCCTTCCTTGGGCACTCACACAGCCAGATCCATATGGTGGATGTGAAGATCAATGCTTTTGATGGCTTGTATGAAATTGTGAAGCAGGGCTTCGGACCGTGTAAATCAACACGCTCAAATGGAAACCTGCTCTCGGGCCTTGTGAACAGAAGGAGAACAGCACTTTTGAGCAGCTACCAGATCTCAAAGCATCTGGGACACAACCAGAAGCTATTCCTGGAGAGGTTCAAAGTTCAAATTTCCTCAAAGCTGGGAATACTTTTTTGTTGGTGGGGAGGCTTGGATATAGAAATGAGGTAATGTACAACTCGAGTGTGTAGGTGATCCTTATCCTGTTATCTCTGTTTTCCAGCTCTTCTCTTGGTCAGAAGACATCAAGAACAGTAAGGGAGTAGCACTGATTATCAGCCAGCTCAATAAGGGTTTTTTAGAGGGGCTGAATGTCCTATTGTAGGACCTCTGCAGACCTGCCTGGGTCCTCTGCTGCCCCTTCTCCACCTTCTCTGGGTGCCTGCTGGATGCTGCCATTGGCAGGAGGAGCCCCAGCATCCCCATACCCCCTGTACCCCTCCTTGTGCTCCCCTAGGTCTCCATCTCCTCCCTGTTGCAAAGGAAATAGCTGCAAAAGTCACTGCCCTGGGGTCTGTGCCAAGGGGTCAATACTAAGACAGAGCTAAAAAGGGAAGTGAACTACATGTTTATCCTCTTTTTATCTGATTAGGTTTTTTTTTTTCTTGTGTTTTGAATGCCTGTCTGCAAAGATTTCTAAGAGAGACAGAGAAGCATGTTATTTGTCCCAGGTTCTACAGGCCTGCACAGGGATGGGATGGGAGGTGGCAGAGCTAGGGGCACTCACCACTGAGTGGAAGGAGGTTTTAAGTTAAGTTGCAGTGCAGTGGCAGGGTGGACTTTTAAAAAGCACTAACACCTCCTCATGCCTCCCACTGACACACGCTTGTGCTCCTGTAGTGTGCCATATTAAAAATCTGAATAATATAAAAGTAATTACAAACCTTGTCTTCTTGTCCAGACTGACCTCACAAACCAGCTTGTGTACAATCGATGTGAAGTTTGAGGTGCAGCATGTACCAGCATCAAGTCCTCAAGCCCCAGCTGCAGTAATGTGATCTAGGTGACAGACTGAAAACAGAAGGAAGCGTCAGTCCTTGCTACACATGCTCCCTCAACTCAGCAGAGAAATGTGGGGATGGCTGTCCGTGTTGCTCTTGTGCATGTGAAGGCAGCAGTCTCAAGGACTGGATCCTGCTTACTATCTGCTTGGGGGGATACAGGGCTGGATGAAAGGAGCCAGGATATATGAAATACGATAACTGGAAAAAATATAAACCAGAAGATGGGCTGTTTAATGCACTACAGACCCAGAAAAACAGCCAGAGCTGAACAAAAACCATTCCTTTTACAAAAGCAAAAATACCAGCATGACCTGGGGAGAACCTGGAAGGAGAAAGGTGTGTTGAGATGTGCCTTGTTAACTTGTGTGTCTCCAGGCGCTGCATGGATCAGACCCAAGCCCAGTGCATGGCACAGACTTTCTCCTTTCACATCTTTCCTGTCCTCTCTGAAATGATCCTTGCAGCACAAGCACTTCCACAGGCTTCCCATGTTTGGTGCCTGTTGCTTGTAACCTTGTTATTCTCGGCCTTCTTTCTACTGCTTCTATCTCTGCCCCCAGCTTCCCAAGCCCAGACTTCTTCCCTCTACTTGTTAAATCAGTTGGAGTGTTACAGTCACTTTTAGCTGTGGGAGTAAAGAAGGGACAGAAAAGCCAGTATGGAGACAAGGAATGGTTGGACTCAATGATCCAGTGGGTCTTTTCCAACCTGGTGATTCTATGATACCTTGCCATGATGGGCTGGGAGTGAGACTTCAGGTGCACTAGTAGCCATGCAGTAATCACCACTCTGCCCCTGGGCCTACCAGGACAAATTCAGCCTCTGCATAAGCAGGAATCACATAATTACCTTTGCTGGGGAGTTTTCCTGTTGTATCTAGGTACTTCTCAGCTGCTGAGTTGAGCCCTCCCCACTGGGAATAATTTTCTCCTTGCAACAGTGGCAGGAGTGGGAAGGAGCTGCCAGTTGTCAGGATCCATTTCCCCTTGGAAAGATCCTTTACGAGGGGCTGAGGGAAATCACCAGGCTTGGGCACCATGGTTCCACCGTGACAATCCTGACACCACGCCTGTGATGGTGACTGTGCTCAATGACAGGTCCTAGGAGTAACAACCGTCCTTTGTTTTTCAGTCAAACTCACAGCTGAGACCCAGTGCATGTTGTGACCTCCTGCAGCAATACAAATAAAAATGTCAGTCCTATGACTATTAATAGTGTTTCTATTCCTGCTGCCACTATGATTGCTTTTGCTACTATTAATAATAATATTTACATATGCAAAACCACAGATGCAAAACAGATGGTTTGGTTGGGACCTCTGAAAAAACTTGTCTCTGCCACATATATTTATGACAAATACAGAGGGTTAACCACACAGACTGCTGTACCAAGAACAAATAGATGGGGAAAAAGAATGAAATAATTCCTTCCATATTCCCAACAGAGGCCAAAACTCATCCATTCCCTCTCTCTGCTTCTCTCCTTTCTAGCATTTGACAGTCTTTTCCAATACCAGGTCAGGGATGGTTTCCATATTTGTTCAGACTTGTCTAATTTTATTTTCCAGTTCAGCTATTATTTTTTCAGATGCAGCTTTTCCTGATGGATGGAAAATACAAAAGAAATCGCTCATCTGCTCCCTGCAAGTTTTTTCTGACCACTGGGAAGCTCGGGCATTATTCCAGGCCTGGAGTAAACCTTGCCTTGTGGAGAAAACCTGATCCTTGTTTGCTGAGTTCACACGTCTGGGAATAATTTAGGTTAAGGGGAAAAGTAAAAGCGATAAAAACTACCACCATCTCTGAGCCCATCTCATTCCCTTCACTGAGCAGCCCTGCCTGCGAGGATGGCTGTGGTCATGCAAGACGAACAATCACATCTCCACAACCAGCCAGTTCCATAAAGTGAGACAGAGGCAGCACAGAGCAAGAGTTTTGGTGGTTTCACCCAGGCTTGTTTCACAGAAACAGAAAGCCAGCAACACAGCATCTCCCTCTGCTTTCGGCGGTGGCTGCTGTAGGGCTGGGCTCTCTCAGCAGCAGAGAGCGGAAGCTTGAGTAGCCACCTTGCTTCTTGCTCCTGGTTTTCCTGCAAGGATGAGGAGAAGGAGAGGGACCAGGCTGAAATGAGGACCTCTCTTGCTGCATTGATAAGTAGCTTTGAACAGGAGTTATAAAAGAGTCCCACCAGCATGAATATCTTCATTGTGAGCACTCTTTGGTCTCTTGTCCATATATATAGTTATGTGAACACCAGAGGCTGCCCTGCACCCACGGGTGTCGTGTTTGTGGCCAGTGGGACTCCCCAGTCCTTTTCTGCTGACAAACATCTTTGAGGACACCCAGATCTCCCTAAGCAACCTCAGGCCCAGCTGCTCCTTCCATGAGCAGGAGGAGGAAGTGTCTATATGCTCTGGCACAACACACCAAAGCTTTAACAGAGAAAGCCACTGGACAGCATGCTAACAAGTACAGCACGGTGTCCGCAAGCACTAACGTGTAATAAAGTGCCCCATGAACTAAAGAGCCCCCAAGTACTACTGAGGACTAAGTAGTCCCCAAATGCTCACATCTCTCTCATGTCAAATTCCACTCTTTAAACCAATCCCCATTACATTTTACACATCAGGCTGTAGAAGGCCTCAGAGGGGTTGTTAGGGTCTGTTGTAGGAGAATAAAGCAAGTGACAAAAAGTCTTTTAATGCCCACTTAAAAATGGCCAAAATGCAGCCTGCAGTTACCTGATAAGCTGCAAGTTCTCTACTGGGAGAAATATTTTGGTTTTTAAATTGTCTCAGCCCTTGAACACTTACAAGATGCTGGTCTTGGCTCCAAAGTAAAGCTTTGTTAGGTCCATTAAAACAGTATTAAAAGCCTGGCTTTTGTTCCATAAAGACTTTTAATGCCTGTTGGTTGTGGTTTATTTTCTTATAATGGTTATGACCAGTAATTATTGAACTTACCAGAGCACTGCAGATCTCTTCAGGTCCGTGTGGTTTACAGCATCAGTCCTCCTCCCAGCACTGTGGCTGTGCCATCACTGCCATCCCCACCATGCAGGGGTGGGAACCAAAGAGCTCAAGAGGGAATTAACATCTCCAGAGATGCATAAAAGGGCAGTGCCAGAGGACAACATTCAAGTTCTATGTCCATGGGCTCTGCTCATTGCAAGAGAAAATAGTACTGATCTACTCTCAGTGCAAATTACCCTCTTACTCTTTACAGAGAAACTTGAGAGATTGAAGCTTTGCTGGTTCAATTAACTTTTTTTGTGAACAACTACCTCATGACTATGGACTATGCCTGATCCATCACCAGGGTTCTTTTGGTATTTTATATTTGGACATCAAAACCTTGGATATTTGAAGAGTTGGACTTTTTTTTTTCAAAGCAGCACTGTAATTCATTCAAAGATTCAATCTCAGAGTGTCAACAGCCAAGGAAGCCAGAGTTCAAGCTGCAGCAGGGTGTTTCTTACTGTCCTGCATGTGCTTTAAGGACTCTCTGGGGCAGATCAGCCTCGTGGTGCTGGTTTGCTGCTATCGCTGTGTGACGAGAAGTGTGTTTGCATAGTAGCAGAGGCCAACACACAAAATAAATGGCATTTAAAGCTCAGTGTGAGTCTTAACTGTCAGGAATGCAGCATTAAAAACAAAACTTAAAGCTTCCATATTGCAAAACCTATTAGCTGCTTTACCGTTTTTGCAGTCATGCCAGTTCACTCGTACTGAAGATTTTACCAAAGCATGACAGATCATGTGTTTAGCTTGGGCCAGGCTTAAAGTTCCAATGAAGCCTAATCTTGTGACCTGTATTTACTTTGGCAAGGGATGCCTTTTGGGCAGACGACTTCCTATCCTTCCTAATCTTTCCCGCAGGAAAGAAGCTGGGAGTTACGAGTCAGGGGAGGAAGGCAAAGCCAACCAGACATGGAGCAAAAGAGAAACAAGCGCTGCATGTGTCGGTGAAGTGGGCCAGGTTCAGGGACCTTGTCTGTTAAGGGAAGAAATTAAAGGGGAAGTCAGCACCTCTGCTGTCATCATATGAGATGCATCAAATCCATCATTCTTTCTCTGGAATTTTACCCATCTGGAAATACGTCTGGCTGCAACTGCAACAGATTCACAGCTTAAAGATGGAAAAGTCTCTGCTTGGCTCAAATTTGTCAAAGCTCCCACTGAAACAGAGAAGAATTTTGTGGGCATAAAGCCCTGGCAGCCGCCTAGGATTTGTCACTGCTGCTCACAGGTCTCAGCCATCCATTCCCCACGGAGCAAGCTGACTCTTCACAATGGAAGGAGCTGCTCTCTCCTATGTGACAACAGAGGGAGCATGGACCCTTTGCTAGGCAGCCTAGCTGGATGCCAACAAGCAGGTAACTCACTTGGCTCCTTACCTCCCCATTTCCAAATTGTAAATCTAACTCACGAACAGCACGTGTAAATACCAGCCCTGGGCATCATACCAGCCCTTTGTCATCCTTCTAAAATCTACATCTTCTCTTCCCCTACAATCACAGGCCACTTTTAACACTACAGTTCGATTTGCTGCAAATTGTTTGAAAGAAATCAGGGAATCTGGAATCTGTTCCAGTCTTCACCTGCTGCTTTAATACACAGGGCAGTACCAAGTGTCTGTATAGGGACCCTTTTTGTGTAATTACTGCTTGATCTGCACACAGGAAATACCCAACATTCCCCTTGGCCTCACCTTCAATTTACTTCACAGCTTCTAAACAGTAGCTGCAAGATTAAAGACAGAGAAAAAAAACCAAACCGAGAGAAATACCCAGCACACACACTGATTGCTTTCTAAGAGAAAGTCAGGACCCCATGGTGGCACTTAGCCAACTCTGGAGTCACAAGTCACCCGGGACATGACATGGTTAAGCCAGATGCATGAAGTACCAAATGGCTTTCTAAAAATGTCTTTCTCATAATGTTTTGAAGCAAAGTGCTAAGCACAAACCTACCTTTCTAGTTCAGCAGTTAGACGCAGTTAGACACTACATATCAGCCTGGTACTGGAACTGCTGATGAGCTTCATAAAATCCTTATTTTTTATTCAGAAAGAAGGCTGCGAATACAGAGACAAAACATGGTGGAGGATGTCTTCAGAAGACAAAAGGCTAGTCAGGTTTTGACTCTTGTTTGGTATCTTGGGTTTGACCAATTCCCATGAGTTGAAATAAAAAATTCTGAACACTTGGAAATATTCCACAGTTTTATTCCCACGGAAGAGAAAGAGCTTAAAAGCATTCTAAGGTTAATGGGGACGTGATGAAAGAGCCTTTTCTGTAAAGCAGCGTTTTGAGTAAATGCCTCCTTTAAATGCATTTTCCAAGCATTATGGCAGAGAAATTTAGGATACAGTTCAAATCTCTTTCAAACTTCTGGAAGCACTGCTGCAGAGATGCTTCAGTTCATGGCTCAAGGGTTCTACAGTGGCCAAGGTGGGGCTGCCAGGAGCCAGTACACACGTGAGCAAATCACCTGTATTGGCTCTGATAAAAGCCCCAAAACCCTGCACAGCCACCCAAAAGGCACATGCACACTGCCTGCAGGGCTTTGTCCCAGAATGACATTTTTCCAAAGCAGACTGGTACTTTTGGCCTCAGAAAGGAAAGCTGTATCCTAAAACCTAAAGGCCAAGGACAGCGGTTTGGAAATACAGCAAGTTTGATCCATGGAGGGCACACCTGATGTAAAACAGTATATCCCAGGTTTGCTTTAAAAACACAGAAGTGCACTAGAGCGACGTGTGGTACCCCACAGCAGCTCAGAAACCATTAATTACTGAATAGGTGACAGGGGTGAGTCTCTCTCACCACCAGTGTGTGGTTACTTGCTCCAAAGGGGAGTAGGATTTGCAGAGGGGTTGCACATGCTCATCAGGTGCTTTCTCTACCTGCAACCCTACCCAGTCTGCATATGCCAACACCTGTGCAGAAGTTGGTTAATGCAATTACACGCATACTGTGTTGATTAATTGGTACCACTACTCTTTTTTTACAAAAGATAGAAACTCCCCAGCATCATAAATAGTCTAATTATTATTATTTCACTATTATTGTATTTTTTGTTGGTTGCAAATACTTGGGCCAAAGTAGTTGCAAAGATTTCAATAAGAATGTCATGCCTACCAGCAAAAAAAAAAAGAAAGTCTGCAATGGTTACTGGTTTTAAACCACTTAAGAACAGCTTAATGTGCACTGTGTATTGAGTTTAGTTCTAGAATAACTGCTTTGGAGGGTTACCTCTGAGAAAAACAGCGATCAGTAATGATAAATCTTAAAAAGGCTTTAGCACAGGTATACACGACAAACCCGATGGCTCCAGAGCAGGGAGGGATATGCTTTATGGAGAAGACATGCAGAAGTCTTGCAGGTGACTTGCTGAATCAGGACTTTAAAGTGAGAGCTATTTTCTACCACTGTGGTGCTTTGGTAAGATGTCGAATTTTAAGTGATCCTGCTTAAAAAGGCTGATCTTGCCATTGGTGTGCCCTTGTCCCCTCTGCTCCTGTCCCACCCTGTCTGCATATGTCCAAGCCTAGAGGCGAGGGCACAGCAGATCAAATCGATTGCACACTCCCATGCTATGGATGTTAGCGAACAAGCTCCTCGTGACCCCTCACCTTTCTGCCATGGGAAAATGATGAGAGACTCATTTCCCCCTGTTTGCAGGAACAAACAGCAGAAGCCTTACATCACAGAAAAGCGTTGTATTAATGAGTACACTTCATGACATAAAATACTCTTTGCAGTGTAGTTAAGCAGTTATGCAAACCACTGAGCTACCCCAGCAACGTTCTCAAGATTCATCAGATGGCTGAGGAAACAAGAAGTTTTGCATTTCTGTTGACTTTGTTTTAGTGCCACAGAGGGCTGTGTGGAAAATGGATGGAAAGAAAGGTTCTGGTGATAGACTGATCCAGCTGAGTTAGGGAGAAGTAATCAGACCAAAGCAAAGCAAATAAGAAGGCTGCCTCCAGGCAGCCTGGCCAGGAGGCTGTGCTTGCCTTTCTGTTTGTGTTTACCAGGACATAGCTCCTGCCATTAACTGCATTGTGCTTGCAGGGAGCAGCAGCTCCAGTGATGGATGGCTTCTGTGGAGATCTTTTGTACCTGCCAACAGGGCTGAGCAATAAACAGCCTCAGGCAGCATCCACTTCATTTCCTTAACACGTAATTGCGCTGTGCCCAGCTTTCAGATCAGGCACAGGAGCCAGCTTGCAGTTGCAAAGTAAGTGTACGTGCGTCCAGACAGTTACACACCAACAAGTTCCTGCAGCTCTCTCTGTCTTGGGAGAGAGGTGACATACTAAGAGCTGAAAGCCAAAAGGAGAAGGCAGTGGGTGCTTTATCAATTACCTGTGGACCGCTGACCATTTGTCAGCACAGGGAGCATGTGGGGAAAGAAAAGCCTCATCTGGCATCTTAGCAGCATTCCCAGCACGTACTTGCGCTCAGTTAGGAAGCTGTGTTGATGTTCAGGGCTTGGATCATCTCTCCTGTGCTGGAGCACTGAGCATTGCTGGTGCTGGAAGAGTCTCTCAGAGCCAGACACCACCTCGCAGCATCATGATCTGTGCAGCTCCACGAGCAGTGTATCAGAGAAAGAGCAGGAATATGATTTCTATTTAGCTGCACTCAAGCATTTAGAACCAAGCCATCTTAATCCAGCAAAGGAAGGAGGCAGTGTAGCTCTGATCCTGGCATCTGCAGCCACCTTACCTGTGAGAACCAGCCCCCAGTTTGCCCAGGCTGACAAGAAGGCTCTCTACACTCAGTCTCCTACTGGTTGCCAGCATGGCTGGCTCTACGCAGAGGTCCATGATCTTTCATTTAGGATTGACCTTGGCCTGCATAACATCTAGCAGAGAGTCTGGAGGTGTGTGACCTCAGCCTGTCCCAATCCCTCAGCCACTCCAGCCCTGGGACTCCTGCCGATGGTAGTGGGAGCTCCCAGCACCAAGCAGCTCCAGCCCCAGCCCTGAGCACTCCAACTTGCCAGCGTGTTTGCAGGGCAGACTGTGTCATACTTCTAAAGAGTGACAAATTACCAGGAAGAGCTCCCCCCGCACCCCAGCTCCGCTGTGCGCAGCCAAATTCCCCCGTGCCGCATTAACAGCTAATAAAACAATACAGCTTTTAGTGGTGGACTTCAAAGGGATCTCAGGCAGAAGAATGAATTTAGCATTTCTTCACTTACTGTCAGCACTGGGGGAGAGAAGGGCAGACTGAGGTCGAAGGCTTCAGCAGGCAGCGGCAAACAAATACAGCCTGGTATTCAAGCTACTGCAGAAAAATGAGTGGTAAATCAGCTAAGCTGTTGGTAAGAATGAGGTTTTTCTTCTGCTTTATCGCTGCTCATCCAGATGCTCTGTTCTCTTTTTTGTTGTTGTTTTCCTTCTCTACATGAACACTACAGTGAAATTACCATCAAAATTAAGGAAAGAAATAGTTATACCTAAACCACAACAGCTCAATACAGCATGGAGAATCTTTAGGCAACCTGCCCAAAACTGAAGCAAATGTAATTATTTTCAGACGTAACAACACAATTGTATTTGTTAATGTGCCTTGAGGTCCCACAGCTGACTTACAATTATGTGTCCATCTTCTAAATGATTTCTGCAAACCATTAGTTCATTGTCCTGTGCAGTCACAGTAAGCATCTATATTAACTAAGTTTTGAATTGGGCACTTAAGAGTGGATTAATATTAGTTAACAGGTACCTTCCTTTTAGGAGCTGGAGAAGGAAGTACAAGACAGAAAGGCAATTGAGGAGAATACTATTTGTCTCAGATGGCCAAGGAAGTATAATTTGAGCTGTGCTATGTAGATAAAGACCCCCCAGAAGCCTCCTCCTGCATGGAGTGAGGGAAACACAGCACTGGCCTACATAATCTGTAACTACAACAGAGATGCTTGCTGGTGGAGAAGACAGTGAGAACTTCACAGCTCTCACCAATAAGGCTGTACTTCATGAGGGCTGGAGCCTACAGGGCAGTTTGGAAGGGATTAGAGATGGAAGAGATCTTAAACTGTTCATTTAGCATCATTTTGTAAAATTGCCACAAACAACATAGCTTAGCTGCTTTCTTATATTTCTCCGCCCTTTTTTGACTGACTCTTGTTAAGTCACAGTCTTTACTCCCACACAGTATCTGAGAAAGAAAGAAAAATATCTCTGATTGTTCTGTGCATGTTTCTTTTTATCCTTATGCAGTACATGATACCCAAAACAACAGGAATAAATTATCCCAGTTTTTAGAGCTGGCATGATTTACCCTCTTGAATACCATCATCAATATTCTACGTTGTTTCCAAGTCCAGCCCAAATGGCTTGCTCTGGAAAATGACTTTAAAGTTTGCAATCATTTATGTCGCATTTACATCTGCTGCCAAATTTTCAAAGCGTTCTCCATTTGGCTGTCCTACAAAACACTTCTGCAGAAGACACTTTCCAAGCATTCACTACCACTGTGCAGTGGCAGCATTTGCATGCAAGTCAGCTCATGGGGAGCTGTGGCACTGCTCAAAAGCAGCAGGCTCACAATCAGGGAGGGAGACGGCCTCCTGATAACTGAGCTGACAACTTCTATATTCTCTAAAACCAGACCCTGCCAAGAATGCCCTTTGTTCAGCAGTTGCTCCATTCAGTCTCTCTCCCTGTTTGCTTGTAATTTATTCCTTCTAAAAGTCTTGCCCTAGGCTAGTAGAAAATTAAAACAAGGAGCCAGATATTCTTTTTTTTTTTCCTCACTTTTGCTCTTTCATCAAGAACAGTGAAAATTTGGCACAGTTGAATATTTTGTTCAGCTCTTTCTTTCAGTCTTTGAAGTCCCCTAAAGCTTTGGTAGGAGTCTAGGCTTCCACTCACATCTGCTTTCCATGAAACCATTTACCGCACTTTATTTGTGCCATATTAGATTTTTTTCAGGACAGGGACAGAACTAACGAAGCATTTACATTCCTGGGAAAGTGGCATATATGCAACTACCACATTACTCTGATAGAAACAAACTACAACTGACATATTTTGAGTTCTCAAGCAAGCAGCCAATGCGGCACTTGGTACAGCAAATGGTTACTTCTTTTCGTTTTAATGCTCACTTAAAATCAAATGCCCTCAGTGCAGTTTTAGTTTACACAGTTATCAAGAGGTGCTCTAGCACCTATAAAAATAAAATAAGGAAAAGATTTTATAAAAGGGAGAGCTTAAATGAAAACTTAATGAAAAGGAATTGTGGTTGAACAGAAGCTGCATAGGAGACAGTATCAATGACACAGAGCACTGTCAACAAGATAATGGCATCATGCTGCTAACTAATTGCTAAGGCACTTCTTTTACAAGCGGAAGACTAATCTCATGACAATGTTCCATTTCAAGGACTTTATTGTTATCAAAGGAGGAAAGGGTGTTAAATGAATCTCTTTATCACATACATCCTGGTGAGCCATAGGGACTATTGATTATCCCACTGCTTTCTATTTTGTATTTCTCTCTTTAATAATAATACCCTCCCTGGAATATTTGCCCACCTCTCATATTGAGAATGTCATTGAGATTGTTCTAAGACAAAGGCAGTAAAGTACCAAATGAGAAAAGATGCCTTGGAGTCAACATCAAAAGCCCAGCATGCTCATTGTTTGAGCGTGATCTCCAATGGTCTTCTGAGCTTAAAGAGGGGATATTTGTTAAAGAGTCAACTGGAACGTGGAAAGCTCATCAGAGGACTATCTATCCAAGCTCAGCGCATCTCCAATCACTGAAGCTCATGAAAGAAACATTTTTTTTTTGGAATCTAGCCCTTTGCCATCCAGACAAAACACCAAATCACAACCAAATGACAGAGAGAAATGCTTGCATTCATTCAGATTTGTAAGGAAAAAGTCACTGACTGAGCTTGATCAGAGCAATGTGCATCAGACAGCAGGCAAAAGTCTTTGTAATATTGTTTCACATTACTTAAGGCAGAAATGACCAAATCAAGCTTTTATATGCTGTTTTGAGTAACCAAATACCAGACTTCCATGTCTAAATGTACGTGAAAATCATGCCCAATGTACGGTCAGGAACAGCTGCAAGGAAGGGGATAGCATACCTCCTACCTCAGTTTCTCTCATGATTTGAAAGTGAGAGAATAATATGTCCATAATGGAAGTTATTTACTACATCCTGTGACTGAGAGGTAGGATCACAGTAGGATTATTCTGGATTTGGTGGAAAGCCTGAAGAGGGAGCGTACGTCTTATCTCTAAAGCTTTTTATTTTCCCCATCCCCAAGCTGGACAGTGCTGGTTCATCTTCTGGTTCCCGTGGTCCCCTCCCTTTTTTCTGATACTTATTTCTTCCTAACAGTCTCTGTTTCTCTATGTGTTTCCGTGGAAAGCATTTCCATGTCTGGAGGGTATTGAAATAACCCATGAAATAATCAATACAGTCCCCAAAAGATGACCAACCCCATGTCTCTTAGGTTACAAGAGGTATCGTGGACCTATACAACATCTCTGCTACTATCAGGTATCTTTACTATCAAATTGCACATCTGCTATAGAAATACTAAGCCTTGAATAGGGTGTTTAAAATTAGTGTGAATCCCAAAACATTCCTTAACCTGGGAGGGCATCAGGTGCCCCAATAATGTTCAGGTCTCCCCTGCCCACAGAGGCAAAGCTCTTGCTGGGAAGCTCTGCAATCACTGGAACAGGGACTGTGGTGGATGTTAAGGAGTATGGGGGCCCAGAAAGGGGTGTTTTTTTCCTGCTGCTCTAGCAATTTGAATTATTTCATGATGGTAAAAACTAGGAGGGGAAAAAAACCACAGTGCTATGTTAAAAAAAGAAAAACATGATTTTAAAAAGTGCTGTGCCAGGTAAAACTCCTCTGCTTTGTTATTATGAGAGTTCCCAGTATTGATAATTTCTCCTAGTTGCTGGTTTGTAAGTTACTTCTGAGTAGAAAATTCAATTACATGGGCCAAGTCAACAATAATGTTTTTCCTGGCACCAGTTCATTTTGCCAGTGGAAACATTTTTTCCCCCTTCTTTTCTGGATTCAGGTCTGCAAAGTTGCTAAATTCTTCCAGATCTCTGGTCTGATGTGATCATAAATATCTTGATTGTATTCCACTGATTGACAGACTGGGGATGGATTAAGTAGGGATTACAGACTGGAATGATCAAAATGTGCTTTCATGGTCAGTAACTCTGCAATAAGTCATAGTTCCAATGTACATTAACTATATAATCTAATTAACATGGCTGTTTATGTATTTAATACTATTCTTAAAACTTTTTAATAAAAGAGGCTTTAAGGAGAATTATATGTTGTTTAAAATATAAGAACCTGTTCCTTGAATGTACAGTAGTTCGGGGTTTGCACTGTCATTAATACTAATATGACTAATAAAACCATCTCTTGCTATCAAAATGTGACTTGAGCAGTATAATGGGCCTAATTCTGCCCTCATTCATAGGCAGGTAAACTAAACTTTTCCATGTTCTATTTTAAATTGCTTTGGGTTTACATTTTGGTAATTTGGGGCAGAATTAATTCATTAGGATTAAAACCCAACTTTTTTTTAATAAACTGGGACTATTAAATCCATATAGGCACATAACTAAAAGCATCTGAGTTTCCTAAGGTCCTCAGGAGTCGCAGGTCTCAAGGCTGTCATTATTTACTGCGTGGGAGCTGCAGGAATGGGTCTTCTGGGTACAAAACTTAAATGTTTTACTGCACAGGTTTACACACACACAATACATACCTAATGATATCAAACCAAATGAAAGAATTAATCAAGGCAAAACTCCAAACTACATCAATGTGTTCAGCAGCTGCACTTGTGAACATAAAAAAGAGTTTGCCGTTGGACTGCAAGGTCAAGGAATCATAGTAAAGATGCTATATCGTTGTCCATAAAAAACTGAAATCTGAAACGAGTAAATATTTTGCCTGACTGTGGATTCTCTGCTGTCTCCTCCATCTGGCCTTGAAGTCATCATCTCAGAGCTGTCACTCATATTGCTCTGCAGCAAAGCCTCTATTCCAAGACTGCTCTTTAGCTCCTAGAAGATTCTGCGTTTTTGAATTGCTGGAACTGCAGCTGAGTGTCCCTGGACCTGCAGCATTCTCTGGGCCGTGCTCCTACAGTGGATAGAGGTGTCACAAACTATGCACAGCAAAGTTAGGGGCTACAGCTTCTACTTAAAGGGTTCAGGTAGGTATTCAAGGTCCATCAGGTATCTTAGGACTCTGCACTTGGTGGTCCACGTGTTGCAATATAAGAAAGTTTAATGTGGTGCATAAGTACTGGTGAGCAATACAGAGGAGAGCCAGGATGAGAGGCTGTAAGGATGAACATCCTGCCATGGTCTCTCGCTCATGTTAGTCTCCTCCTTCCACCATCTTCTGGACTACATTCTTACACCTCATACTGACCTAGGACCATTTAAAATAAAAAGAAGCTGAAAAGTTTCAGGATTTTCATATGTCAGCTTCTGATGTCCCTGCCGGTGACTTGATTAGGAAATATAACCAAGGGACTGCCTGTTCTGGTGCGCAGACATCACTAAACAAGGATCAAGATAGACACCACCTGACTTGGATTTAGGATCTGATCAGGGGATCAGAGGAGGGTTCATCCCTCTGTTTACCCAACACCTGGTGGCCTGGCACAGACCACAGCTCTGGGCTGTCACCAGAGATCCAGTGGCAACGGCTTTCCTCAAGGCTGACCTCGTGCAGGAGTCAATCCATCAACCCCAGGATGAAACGCACTCCATCGTATTGCCATTCCTCCAAGCCACACAGAAAGTCCTAACCAAAGCCCCTTGAATGAAGCAGGAATGTTTCAATTTAAAGGAATTAGAAGCATCTTTAAAATGTGACAGTTCCCATCATATGAAGTCCCTCCACAGTGCACTGCCCAACAAGCCTGATTATTCCCCAGCCGGCCAGAGGCTTAGAAAATATGTCGAGCACTCAAATAATTTTAGATCCTGCTGCACTGTACATACCCAGAATCTGAGCAGGGTTCACATTTGAGGGCTTATGAAAACTTGAATACGCTCCAATAACTTAAATCACTCAGTGAGGTTTATAGTGATTTAAAGCCATTGGAACTCTCCACGTTTGGTGCACAAGGGCTCCAGCTTGGAAGGGAATCAAGGCATGTTCCAGCATGGCAGCTCCAGGCATATTGAATCAATTTTAGCATGTAAAAATAATTAGCAGTGATAAAAATACATTAATAATACTGTAATTATAAGGCCAGACCAAAGTTTCAGCCTGAAGAAAAAAAAAAAACGCTGCAGAAATTCAGCAAGGTTCATGAACAGCTTAAACAGGGAGTAAGGAAGGATTGCAGTGACAGGAAAACAAATGGAGGCAAATCAAGAGCAAGGAGCAAAGGAAGATCACATTTGTCAGTAGTTTAACAATTTTACTGGTTTGAGCTACAGGACTTGCTAAATTCTGCCCTGGAGCCACGCCAGCACAGCATTGCTAGGCCAAGGGATCAGAAACAATTCAGGGTCCAAGATCCTGCAAGCCATCGGGACTAAGATCAAATGCTATATATCATGGAGCTGGCTCATAAATCTCTGCTTTCTAGTAGCATATAGTAGGAAGGCCAAATTTACCACCTGTCTGGAAAGGATGCAACACTGTCTGAAGGATGTTTTTCCAGAGCTTCCCAGAATCCATTCCATCTCCACAGGGTGATGTCAAGCGCCAGGGGACAACAGGGCTTTGGCTATTTCTACATGAGCTTTCCAGAAACAGGTACACCAGCTTCCAGCCTGGACCAGCACCAGGAAATGCCTGAGGCTGCAGGAGCAAACACTGACAGGGAAAATGATAAACCACTGAACGGCTTGGTCACATCAGGGGACTGAGTTTTGTTTTGGTCAGCAGTTCAGGATGATTCTTATTTCTTCCAGGCTGATTCACCCATCCTGGTTTGCTCTGTACTCAGCCATCATGCAGGTGTCTCCCTGAGCTTTACAATAATACCATCTCGGCCTTCAGAAAAGTGTGTAAAATAAACTAATAGCACAAGACCTGTCCAAAGGCTGTGGGGAAAGAACATGCAAAATGTAACAAAATTTCCAGTGTACACGGTGGAAAGAAGAGAGGTGAACACAGACAGGTGATGTCCCTATTTTTAGGGGCCAGGCAGATTTAATTTAATTTAATTCCCCTAGCAGAAGAAGGAGAGGTGTTTTCTCATTGTTTGGGTTAAGGCAAGTTTCTGAGCACAGAAGATGGGGGTTCTGCTTCCAGAGCTACCAGCAGAAAAATAAAGCCTAGTCTTATGCCATTATATTCACAATTCTACTGTGGTTTTGAAATGAACCCTTTGTTTTGGCATGAATCCCCGTCTCATTTTCTGTGAAATACAACAGAGCTCAGGACAACTGCAACCAAGAGAGATTTCTATGAAAAAAAGCCTGTAAACCCTTTACTATCTTTAATCATGAAAACAATTCAGTTGCTGCAAACCTGATATTCGTGGCTGAGGCCCAAGGACCTTGCAATTCACAAAAGCTCTGAAGGGATCCATAAAATGTGGCTGGCCATGAGGAATTTACACTTGTTTTTTAAAGGGAGTAAAAATGTGGCTATAGTAATTTAGAGGAGTTTATGTATTCAGGCCTTAGAGAGATTTAAATCTCACTTAAGAAAGATGCATTGGTGCATTAGTGAGCCTTCAGGCAATGCAAAGACCCAGAAGAAATGATATGACAGAAGTATTTTTGGGCAGAGGAAAGGACTTGGAAGCTTTCTCTGCCCATAAAAAGGGTCCCTGACTCGGGTGTGTGGTAGACTCCAGCTCATCATGACTTAGGTTCAAAATATCCTTCCAACTCCATTCATGCCTCTTCCAACCCACTCTGCACTGGTTGGGGCCCTTTGTGGCCCATGCTCGGATCCTCCAGTTCCCCTTGAGCAGCCCCTTGCACTGTCCACCCTCTCTCAGCACCAGGAAGGTCCCTTGCCCAGTGCAGTTGTGGCTCCCTGGGACAACCAGGGGCCTTTGGCCAACAGAAACTTCCAGGATGGGGAAGCCTGGGAGGAAAAGCACTTTCAAAGGGCTCAAGATAAGACCTGGTCTTCTAGAGATAATGACAAGCCCCAGTCTCACAGCGTACAAGCCTAATTGCAAAGCCCATCTCCCTGACCTGGATTTCCCACCCTAAGCCCTTCTCTGCTTACCATACTCACTTGCTAATTCTGTGCAAGCATTTTAACCCCACCTACTACCAGGACAGAAGAGTAAGAACTTCAGTTTTGGAAATAAAGCTAGTACAAGCACACAGTGAGGGAAGAGCTGCTGGTGTGCAAGAGCTGCGATCTCTAGTTTTAGGTCTCATGGCCTCTGACCTGGACTCTCCACGTTGCCCTGAGGTTCCTGGGGGAGATCCTGTCCCTCTCTGCAGTGTGGGGTCAACACTATGACTGTTCGAGCTGTCTTCCAGTGTCACACATCTTGTGTCAGACAGCTGGAAAGGAGTTGCTGGCATACAGCAAGAATCCAAGGCACTAGATTTCTCCTGCTTGCAGGGGACACAGGTACCACACCACCACAGTGCTCCTCACTGCTGCAGTACAGAATTGAAAGTAAGAGGGGCTGAGAAAGATTGGCTGATGCCAAGACCATGAACCAGGGACAACACAACATTAACAGAAGCAGCTGGCTCTCAAGTGTCACGCAGTTCACTGCTCAAAAGGCAATAGCTCCATCTCTGCATCTCCTAACACTGCAATCCCAGGAAAAGCCCAGTTGGTTTTGATGGTTGGTCATGTTCCCAGTCTTGGGAGCAAGCATGGGGAAAGACACTTTTCTTACTTGAGCTTACTTTAGGGTGTGTGTTTTATTTTCCTTGCCTTGGTACCCTCAGGGTGGTTGTTGGCTGCAGTGGATGGTGGGTTTTATTTTTCTAGCCTGTTGTACCCCTCTTGGGAGAAGTTGTTACAGTTGTAGTTGTATTTTTCCAGCTTTTCCAAGCTTACCAACTCCCCAGGGTGCTGTTTGCCTGAGTGGTTTGGTACAGTTTTATTTTTACAAAAACTATTACACTTTTAAATTTTATTTTTGTATGTTAATTAAATACTTTTTAATCACAATGCAGACGCAGTTGCAGAGGCCAAGAAAAATACATAAACAAGAAGAGAATCCAAACATATATCTGCCCAGCATGGTACAGAAGAACTTTCCAAGCCCAAGTTCAAGCTAGCCCAGCATTGGATCTCTGCATTAAAAAATTAACAACACAACTCAATCACCAGCAGCCTACTCTTCAGTTCCCTGCAAATCTTCTACTTGGATTATCAAGGAGGAAGGTAAAATGCCCAGGCAGATGGAAGAGAAATGTTGAGCTGTGGCACCACTTCTGCCCACCCCAGATGCACAGCAGTCCTTGAATCAGAGAAAAACATCCTGAAGCTATCTTTAGTGTTTGTCACATTGTGCTGAAGACATGCTGAAATTCTACAGCAAAGATGCAACTCGTTCCTCACTCCGGGAGCTGGACAACAGCTAGAGTTGCCAGGTCAGCCTGCTGCCCCACAGTTTCTCTTAGCCCAGGGAATCAGCTTGTCCACCTATGAACTCACATCAGAAAGGAAGGAGAGAGCCTGCAGACATCTGGAGAGGCATGTCCTTGCCTAGCGTGGTCAAAGCCACCTCCAAGTGCCAGCACTGTAAAATTCTTGCCATGCTTGAGAAATAAAATGTGAAATTTAATTTAAGATGAGAGATATTAGAAAGGATTGCTGCAGGTGATGAGGTGATGGCATTTCTTGGGCTCACGGCCAGGAGGGTAGGAAAAGAAAACAAGCTAGATGCGTTATATCCTACATACCTTGGCAGCTCAACAAAGTAACACTCACGTCGAGCTCATGAATGAGGCAGTTAATGACAGGGTAGTGACTTTAGCTGCAGCATAAGGAGCACTATAAGAAATCAGGCCTGAAGTTCATTCAAAGCACAGAAGAGACAAGTCCAAAAGAAAAAAAATAATCCTAGCAGTGGTGTGTATGTGAAAAGTCAGTGCACTAGGTATGCAATGGAAGTGAAGACGATATATCTTCTTAGAACTTGTGTGCGATACTTGCATACCTGTCATCCTTACTTTTCATGTGTTTGACGAAGTGGTGATTTCTTCATTATCTCCATGTGTCTGAGTCGTGTTAGTTCAAGGCTGAGAATGGTGCAGAGTGGAACAGCTACATATGAGGACACCTTGTCCTGAAAAAAAAAAAAAAGGGTGTCTTCTATAATACGCTCAAAAATTACATGATGAAAATAGCAGCAATGGAGTTATTTACATGCATGCAAAAGTTAAATAATATTCTTTGAGATATATCCCTGCCTTTCTGTGGCAAGTAATGCTGAACAACTAACCACACCACCTCAATGATGAGTCGACCCTACTGGACACAAGCACTGGGTGACTCTTAACCCATTTTGAATTCACTGTCATGAACTGTGGCTCAGGTAGCCCCTGGGCTGTGCAGCTGCAGGTCATCCTCAGCAAGAGCCTTACTAAAGCTATTTTACTGCTTTTTACGTCTGTTGCAGGTCCAAGAAACTGTCCAGTCACTTGGAGAACTTTAGGATTTGGCCATGTTAGGTAGGGTGTGTTTCTGTTATGAATTATTACCACCAAACCCACTTCTGTTGTTTGGTCTGAAAAGGTAACTAACAAATGTGTCCCATCTCTCAGTTTAAACCTGGACAGAAAAATCAAAGCAGTTTAACTTCATAAAACATATTTTGATGAAAATAGATTGTTTCATGGTATTTCAAAGAATATTCAGAGAACATTTGAAAGACAAGATTTTCTTGAAAATGTCTATTTTTAGAGTTTCCCCACAATAAAGTTTTATTCAACATTTGTGCTTATTTTCATATCGTGGGGAAAAATACATCTGTGCTTGCCCCTTCAGCAGAAACTCTGAAGTCTGGCTAGCAAGTGATGAACTCACCAAGTTTGTTGTAAATACTATTTTAGTAATTTATAGCAATTTGATTAGAGCATTTCTGAGCAGGCAGTAGCTCTTCTGTTCTTGTAATTTGTCCAAAAAGACAACAACAAGGCTCAGCTGCTTGGCTGCCAAGCAGAAAGGTCAAATTACTGACCTCCGTTTTGGGGTATCAGTTACAGCCACCTCAGCACTCCCCGTCGCCTGCTGCAGTTGTCTGTCTTCTAAATATAGCTGCTCTTAGTTGCAAGATATTCTCTCCTTGTATACAATGGCAATATGCTTCATCACTCCCCACCAAAAAAAGCATATCACAGTATTTATCATTAAAAGTTACAGCCTGTGTGCTCTCTTATTTATGGAGTGTTGACAGAGACTTTGATGCTGCTGGTACACCCAAGTAAGGACAGCGCTTTTGGAATTGTTTAAGCTTAAAGCAGCAAAGTTAGGCCGTGTAAGTTGGCCCAAATAAGGCTGGATCAGCAGCTTGACATAAAATCTCAAGTCATTTTGAGTAGAAAATTTAGGTTCAGAGATGCCTGCTTCACTGAAGATTGTTTTACCATCATCTCAGTCACAAGAGAGCAAGCTGACCTGAAATGCATGGTGTAGACAGGCAAGGAAAAGAAGTTCAGGGCTAGGAAATAGGATCTAGACAACAACCCATGGAAGTAAGTCAGGTCCCTTTGAGCTTTCCTTCTTCTCCAGTGCAGTGGATGGTGGGGACAAAGACAACCCTAGAGCTGTATTCTGTCTTGTCCTATTTTTAGACACAAACATGCTATTTATAAGAAAGTCTTGGGGTGTCTATTGATTTGGGAAGTCACAACGGAACAGCAGGAGAGACTGATCCATCTTTCTTCAGGGAAAATATATTGGTCTTTGCCAGCATCCACAGCCTGGGCCAAACACGGTCTGAGCATCATCTTCCTTCCCAGTGCCCTCTGTTTCTCTCCTGCTACAGTCACATAAATATATAACACTTCTGTCCTTAGAGGATCCCTATCCTTGACCAATAACTAGAGGGACCCCTTAGTACCAATACTTATCTACACAGCTCACCCTGCAAGAATAAACACAAACCAATTTCACTAAGCATCGTCTGAGACCATGGCTGGACTTGGGGGACCAAGATAAAAGTCTTTCAAAATATGCAAGGGATAAGTGAGAAAGTTTGGCTTGGACAAAGCATTTTTGACATTCCCACATGTCTCAAATGTCCACAGCTTAAACACAAACAAAATCAGTGGAGATTAAAAGAACTTTGACCCTATATTCTTCTTGTTATTCATTTAAAATAAAAAAATAAAATCCAGAAGCTCCTTATGCACACTTGCAAGCACACATACTCATCCAGCGCCCTGGCTTAGTCCCATTTTTAATCTCTTCCAGGGGCTGAGACTTCCCCTGGAGCATGGCCAGGCTGCCCAGGGCAGATGGCGCTTGTTTCCATATCTGCAGTTTCAGCAGAGCAGTGAATAAGTGCTGTCAGGAGTGTTGAACAAACACCATGCTTGTCTTTTCGCTGGGCTCCTGTGGGCCCAGAACAAAAGCCTGGATCCCAATATGTTGAAACTTTGGGGCATTTCAAATCTGGACCCAGATCTGAAGCTTGTGGTTGGACTTATATCTCTAGGGTTTCAGTTAGGAGTTTGGTTCATAAACACTTCTGCCACGGCCTTTTACTTCTTTACTCTGCCATGAATTAGGAGTTACTGCTATGAAATTAACTTATATAGGATCACAAGTGGGAATAGAACAGATTTTACTTTTGTAACAGGCCACACCTTTTCACTTTTTAATTTCTGGATAAAATACACAGTGAGAGACAGCAGCTCATATATACGTAACGTGGTGCACGCAGTCCTAGGATAAATGTGTGATAAAAAGTGTAATGGTAGGAGGAGGTAAAATTAAGCAAAGACTCAACAGAAGCACACAAACAGAAAGGGCTCAAAACTGGATTTAAAGATTCATCTGCCTCTTCTGCAGTTGATCATTACCAACATCAGTGCAGCAAGTACACACTGCAGGGTCCACAGCCTGTTACAAGCCCTACACGCATCTCCCTTAAAACATTCTCACTCATGAGATCCTCATGAGAATTCAGCTCCTGAGCTGCTTGTCACTCAGAGCAAGCAGGAGTCACACATGTGAGATTTCACCATCCAAAGTTCTTTCATGCTGTCAATGAAATAACGAACATTTTAACATAAATTAAGAAAAGCTGCCATGGGTTTGTAATAGTAGAGCTCCAAACCTGCACTACCCAGTTACAAGCATATTGCTTTGAAAACTAATGTAAAGCGTTCCTGGTGCTCCAACACCATGGAGGAAAGAATCTGAACTGCGCGATTCTCCCCAGGCTGACACTAAACCATCATGAAATGCTTAGTTCAGAGTACCAGTGCCTTCTGGAACAGAGGGAGCCAAGAGAAACCAGTGATGTTTTGCCACAGGTTTAGGGAGGTGATGCTATCCCACTTCTTCCTCCCCCTGACTTTTTGCAGCTGATGGCCCCATTTCTGCATTACAAATTCCCCAGTGACTGAGGACTCCCTGGCAGAAGGTCGAACAAGGACTTCATTCTTTGCTCACTGTTTTCATAGTATGACATCTATTTAAGGTTAAAACCTGTCACGTGTATGATTCCTAAAATTAACGTGACCAGCTTGTGACATTCCTCTACGACCCAAGATGTTCACTGCATGCTTCAGAATGACTGTTAATTACTGCAAATGCAGAGTATTATTTTCTATTTGCAGAGGGAAAAAGGAAAAGGAAATGGTAGGAGGGGATATAAACCATCACCCAGTTCATCAGCAAACCTTTCACTAACCCTTTGCGTATTCAGTGCTTTAGGGGTTAATAAAGTCTCGTAGAAAGCAAAAGGTTTCCATCTGTAATTGGATCCCTTGTATGTGCTTTCCGCTATAGGAATCAACTTAGCATTGACATACTCGTAAAAATTTCCATTAGATTGAAGACTGAATGCCCACTAAGGCTCTGTGTGGTTTTCCAATTGATTCACTGAATGAAATCTTATCTAAAATCTTTTTATTTTATGCTATTATGGGCACAGGGGAAAATAGTGATGTAAAAATTTTCACTGCTTAGTTAATGCACAGTGCCTCTTGGAAATGGCCTTCAGGTTACCTAAAAAGATTGCCATTTCTATTTCCCACTATTTTGTTTCACATTACCCGTAATTGAAAAATGTTTCATTTGTTACAAAGTTACATATTGACACTTTGAATTCAATTCAGAGACTTTATCTTTAATCTTATTAGATAACTTCAGACAGTGGTTCATGCTATTGGGAGGGGGAGGAACATCAGCTGGCATTTTTTTTTCAGCAAGATATCATTTTCACAAGACATAGTTAAAACTGTTCCTGTGCTTTAAAAACGTGAAAAGCAGCCTGGTCATCTGGTAACTACATATCAAACTTTGTATTGCTAATGTCCCTGTAGTGATGGTCTGCTCAGTGGTCTCCAGAAAGAACACAGGGGTAGGTCAAAATATCACTTACAAAAATATAAACTCTTTCTTCTTTAAAGCAATGTCCAATCATGAATGGGGAGAACTGGAGAGTAAGAGCATTTTGTCTTTGCTTAAGATCCACAGGTATGTATGGATTAACTACTACGTCTTTTCCTTCTTCACGTGCTGTGAAAAATAATCTCCTAAACTAAATTCAGAAGTTGAAGCCAGAAAGAAGGCTGAGCTGAGGAATTATCAGAATTCTTTGCAAATATTTTTATGTCCTCACAGGCATACAGATTGGACAATCTATCCACTGCAGCCACAAAGAGAACCATGTACTTACACCACATACTTACAGTGTGCAAAGCCATAACCTCATAAACAACTGCACAGACCCAGGACAGAAGCACGTGTACAACACCTGCACACTCATGCACTGCACACAAGCACTTGGAGATATGCTAAGTGCAGGCACATGGGTTGCACACAAATATATGAGCTCAGATATAGCACATGCACATATGGTATGCATGTGGTTCATACTCACAAAATATGTATCAGAAACTAACAGATTTGTTTATTCTCCTGTTCTCTTTACTGGTCCTGGCCTGGGAACTTCAAGTCCCAGCAGCAGTTGCCACATCTCTTACTCCAAACTAAGACATTTGGACCACTGGGTAATGCCATCCATTTAAACAGTGGATCCTCATCGTCTGCTCTTGTGCACATCACAAAGCAGAAGGCAATAATAATAACCAAGTTCATCTTTAATTTCATACCTCTCATTTTGCTTGAGGGAGGTCTTTAGAGTGCATAGGAACAAAAAAAAAAACCAAAAAAAAAAAATGCAAACCCTTACCCTATTGCTAGAGGGAAGGTAGCACAGGGCTAGAGAAGCTGGGAGCAGGGTAAGGTTGTGCCAGCTTGGAGAGCACCACATATCCCAGGATGCAGAACGTGCCCCATCCCTTGGGCTGCAGGCACTCGAAAGAAAAAGAGCACAAGCCCCAAGCTGTGTTCACTATGCCTGGATGATCCCTGCCTGCCTAAGCTTCTCCACAGGAGGAATCTCGCTCTCTGTGATGAGTGGTTCTCTACGCAATGCTCAACAATAATCTGGAAATATCAACCCCGTATAGCCTAGCTTTGTTCTATTGTCAGCTTTCCAAGCATTTATTTCAAGCTGAGTTGGCTGGCAATTTCCTAAATGTCTCTTTCTGAGAAAGTTGTTCTCCCAATATTTTCTAGATAATGTTAAATTTTTATTAAAAATGAAATAATCCCAGATTTCAAAAATTAAAATGCAGCTTTTATTCTGAGTGTGGCAAGTGTGCTACCCTTTCCTCTGCCTTTCCTCACCTTTTCAGTGCAAAAAACCACAAGAAAGTAGAAAAGCAATATAGACTGAAAGAACGGACACAAATTCAACCAAAAATATAATTTCAAAATAATTTTTCTTATTTTGATGTATTTCCTACTGAAGGTGCCGAAACAATTCTTTTTCTCAAAAAAAAAAAAAAAAAAAAAAAAAAAAAAAAAAAGAGTAATATTAATGAAAACAGTCATTTTTCCTAACAAACCACATCTGGCCTGGCTAATCCTGAAGGCACCTGACATTAGATGAGCCATGGGACCATTGGCTCAGCAGTGATATTTGTCATTAGTCCAGGAAGAAACCTCGAACTGGCAGAATTTATATTTTCTGCATACGCGAACACACACAGTGTGACCACAGCCTGGAAACTCCCCAAGACGACAAATGAGCTGAATCCCAGATTTCATTTCAAAGCCAACCTCAGAATTTCCATGGTGCATTGAACCCTCCAGCCTTATATCCAGAAATCAATGAGGTGACACTGGCATAGAATAGAAATAATGTAGTGACAAAATACGGCCCTGAAGTGCTTAGCAATGACATTTCAAAAGACATTTCAAAAACAAAATACCATGTGAAAAAAAAATTGAAGCTAAATGCCCTTTAATTTCCATGACTCTGTAGTGTCATAGTCTAATAAAGCCTTCGGCCTTCTGCTGAGCGAGGGTTTCTCTGAAAATGAATGCCCTGTGATAGACATTATGAGGTGACCTCTCCTGTCCCAACATCTGTATAACTGCCCCTGGTCCTAATGAATGTGCATTCTGGAAGAATGATGGGATTTCCTACAAGCTCAAATTCAGCCCATAAACTGCAAGGCATTGCTAATGTTTCTCTCTGTCCTGCTAAAAATCCTGTCCCTGGATCAGAAACGCAGGAGAAATGAGCTAGATCCCTCGACAGAAGTTCCTTGCAGCTCCCTTAATATAAATCTAACGCAGAAATAAAGGCAATTTATAACCCAGGCAGCCAGAAAACAGTGAAATGAAGCAAGCAGCCAGTTTATAGCCTCAGCAGTGCTTCTGAGACTGAAATTCAATTTCTGGCCCCAGAGGGTGGCTTTGGGAGAGCAATACCACCCTATGCACATTCCTGCTTTGCACCGTTCCCAGCCCCAGCACTCAGACCTGCTGAGATTCACACTCTGAGCATGAAACTCTCTCCTTTGGCCATGGGCTCTTTATCATCCACCTGCACAAACTCTTTGTGCATATTCACAGAGCCTCCTTTGCTGGGACACCAGTGACAGCACAATCTGGTTGCAGAGAGGTGCTCAGGAGAGCTGCATATAGCAGGTACCAGACTGCTAAAATTCCTGCAGCAGCTTCATCCAGTGCCCTTTCCCCTGCCCCAGGATCCAGCACATTTGGGGACATGCTTCTCACACAACTCAACATCATTTCCCCTCTGTCCTCATCCATGTCTCTGTGCAGTTTAAGAGCTACACAATACCACATTCTAACAGACCAGTAACACTAAGGAGCTTATGATGAAAATTACCATCTGTCTCCTAAAGAACCCTTTGCCAGTCTTACTGTACCACTAGGAAACAACCATGCTTGTTTCAGACAGGAGAATGAAAAAAAAAGGATAGATTAGATGTATTTACCATTGAACATTTCTATAACTACGTTCTTATGTCACATTCAGACCTCAAATGACCCAATTCGTGCCAGACATCATTCAAATACTTTGCCTCAAGACCTTCAAAAGAATAAACGGTGATAAAAGCATGTTAAAACACACTACCACTTCAGTAAAGATGTGCAATCACACACCACCCCAAACAAAGATCTTGCAATCCAGTTTGACACATTTCTCAGGTCATATAGCAATTTGAGGATGGACTGCAGGAGATTTGTGCCCTTCAGGTCAGTCCTACTACAGCGTCTGCCCCTTCCTGAGGCCAAGCTGCCTCTCCCAGCATGTGAATACACCCAGTCAGCCCATGTTGCTGACAGTTGTCAAAAAGTCAGATTCTTTGCACCTTTTTGAGGAAAAACTAGTCTTCAACCAAGGAAAGACACTGCAACAAGAGAGCAAAGAGGAAGGTGGGAGTGAAAGGTGGCTGGAGCATTCGCACACACATATGAGATGGTCAATAGGATCATTCACTAAGGGCACAGCAAATGGATCTCTATCCTGTGAACAGTTTTGAGTACAGACAGATTTTCAATGCTGTGTTGGAGGCTCGAGCCCCAAGTCCCCTATTTAAGGTAAACATCCACACCTAGTGCAGCAAAACAAGTATGCGTTTCACAGGTAGGAGCCCCTGGCTTCCTTCTGTGTGCATCTCTTGGGGAAAGGGGGCACTGAGGGGGCTGCAAAAGGAAACAGCAGCCCCTAGCCAGGTCATCTTATTACCAGGAATGAGGCACTGGGAAGGTGCCCTGTGGATGGCCAGGTGGGAACCTGCAGCAGAAAAACAGCAAAGAGCATCCAGCTTCCATGCTGGCTCTACTCAAGCAGGAAGAGAACACGTGTTCACAGCCCACATTGCTCATGATTTACACTGACATGAATAAGATCAGAACCAGGCCCTTGTGCTTTGTTACAACAGTAAACACGACAGGGAGCTTAGCCTCTCCTCCTCAGGGTATATGCCTTCCCTATCCCTTTGTGGTACCAGCACAATAAATAATGCATTCCTGGAAAAGGAGATCCGAGGAGGTTTCCATAAACAATTCAGGACTTCTTCTCTGAAAACCTCTGAAATATTTTCTTAGTGGCTGAGCCATGTAAGTCATTAGGTTTCTGTCAGTGTGTTCAATACATATGTATGTGCCAGCGACCAGAATCCTGGTGGAGTCTGTACTGCAGGACATCTATAAAAGAAAATTACAGTTTAAGTGTCCAAAACAATGATCTGCGGGTGGTCCTCTGGTTAGCAGATGGATTACTACAGTGCACATATAGCTATTGATAACAAACACCTCCTTGTCTTTGTCTCAGTAGCCTCTGCGTATGGAGAAGAGTTAGAATTCACTGCCTATAGATAAGCAGTTCATATCTCTTTGCTGTATAGAGAGTGCAATCCTGCCTAGGCAGGTCTGATCAGTCTAATAGTATCTTCACTCAAAATGGAGCTACTTGTAGGACTTTATCAGCATAAAATAGCAAACAAAAACTGACCCACTGCTCTCACATGGCATCATGTCTTCCAGGTGAAGACAAACCAGAACAGAGTAGGGCAGAAAAAGTAATTAAAACTTGGTTTCCTTTCATATATTAAGACACTTGTATAACCAGTTGGATGTTGCCCACTTGACTTACCAGTTTTGGCCACAGACACAGAATCACAGAACAACCAGGTTGGAAGGGACCCATCGGATCTTCTAGTCCAACCATTCCTATCTAACACTAAGCCAAGTCCCTCAAGACCTCATCCACCCGTGCCTTAAACACAGTGCAGAACCTCTTCAGTTTAAAGTTTCCTTCAAAACGGCCATGAAATATCACCTTGGACTTCCCAGTTTCAGTTTTACCTGAACCATGTTAACCTTTCAATGTGGGGTGCAGCCCAAAGAACTGTTGCATTCAGGTAGAAAGAAACTGAAATTATGGGGCTGAATACAGGGAAAGAGCTATCAGGAAGGTCAGAAACCTTTTAAAGCAGCTTTGCATCTGCAGAAATTGCATCAAGGAACCATGACCTGATGGTAGCCAGGTGCCCTTGTCTTTCCACATCTGTGGGGAATCAGAAATCTGACTTCCCCACCTTGTTAATCAAAGTACTAACTCAAAACCTTCTCACAAGTGTTCAGACTATCAGGAGCAGCCCAGTAATTTAAGAACACCATATACTGTTGGGATGAGTAGCGATGTATGTGTATGTTATGTTTAATACAGACAACTAGAGAAACTAAAAGTAAACAAAAGTGTGGTTCAGGATATGCTACTTCCTGGAAAACATTTGGGAGCTGTTAAGAGACAAGGTCAAGATAAGGAAAGACCTGCAGCCACAGGAGTGCATCAGTTTTAAGGAAGCCACTGTAACTCTTGGTCCCAGGCTCTAAGAGGCAAGAGCCACCCACAGCAACAGTAGTCATAGAAGAAAGTTTAGAGTTTTGGGATCCTGAGACGAGACCTTGCCCCATGAGTTGGGGGGAAACCCCTGCATCCTCAAAAAAAGGTGTGGGGGGGAAAGGATTCTAAGGCAATAAAGGCTGAGGGGATGCCCACAGCCTGGCCAGAGGGAGCAGATGCACAAATGGCACTTTGACCAGAAGCAAGATAATCTGTTAGCATCAATTATTTTGCCCAGGATCCCTCCTATAGACACCCATGGAACAGCGAAGGAGTTGGAAGTAATAAAGTTATAAGGGTGTACTCTTAGGGGAGATTAGTTAATGTGGTCCAAGGCAAACAGAGGCAGTGTCTATGCACCAGATGGCCAGACGGTGCAAGGATACCCACTCACTTCAAATGAGCAAGCTCAGATTTCAGCAACGGGTTCACCATCACCAGCACTGTGCTCAGCAGGGGCTGATGGATAAGCTGAAAGCCAGGATAAATTAGCCTCCACTGAGCTCTCTGTTGCACTAGCTAGACCACTACCAGCATCTGCATGGTTAACTGCCTACATTACGCTGCCAGCTCTGCTCTTACTGCAGTATGGACATGTTTACACCACAAAAAAATCACTAGGCAGTGCAAAGAGTTTGGTGCTGAAGCTCTGCAACCCCCCTGAGAAAGCACTGCTGTTTTATAGCTCTTACCTGACTGTGTCAAAGCCTGAATAAATCAGCTCTGACCAATTCATCAAAAGCCGGGCATCTCCGGATTCAGGAGCTGGCTGTGCTGTATCACTTTTCTGACCGTAATTACACATTAAAGAGAATATAATGAAAGATACTTTACAAAAGCTTAAAAAATCAATTGGATTACATACTCCTGGAGGAAGTGGAGCTGCTTGCCTATGGAGGCTCACACCTGCTGGGGAGATCAAGGAGGGAAGGGGAAGACTTTGACCTATACTTGCTCTCAGCTGTGTCCAACAAGTAGCACAGCATCTCCCAAATCCACTGCATGCTAGGATACAGCCTGGACTTTTCTGTGTCTGAACAGGACCGTGATGAAAAAAAGGGGCAGAGGAACACCAAGTAGTGTTGTTCGGTGTTTCCACAAAGAAACGTTGCCATTCAGAGAGCTTACAAAATCAGTTGAAATGACCAGCTGTCCACTTGACACTTACTTTCATGACTCCATGACTCTTTGAAGGGTGAAAATCATCTGATTCTAGTGTATAGTTCATTGGATGCACTATCAGAGATTACTCCATCTCTCCTGTCTTTAATCATTAACTAAGCCACAAGGACTGTGGCTGGAATAGGACATTTTGGCCAAAAATGTACTGAAATTATGAATGTCATAAAATACTTGCTCCAAAGTGAATCAGTTCATAGGAATTTCAGGGCACACGATGTTTCATTGTGCAGAGCATTTCATAAATATTCCTACTGGGAGTAAATCCTAGAAGAAGATGTCACAGTCGGTTCTGAGACAGTGAGGGTGTCATTAGCATGTTGCTTTAATTGTGTTTTAAATATTATATTAAACAATTTTTTGTACATTTCCTAAGAAGAGTCTTCTTTCACGAGGTGTCCCAAGTCTCATGTCAACTTACTGTGGCTCAGATGTGTATGTGAAATACAATTAGCACATTCCAAACTTCATTTCCACTGAAACACAATCAATTGTAACTTATTTTTGATCACGCTGCTTTCTCTAATTGTTAGCTTCAGCCTCTGCTGAATAGGTGGTTAAGCAAATTATTCTATCTCACATATGAAAATTGTGCTATTTATGCTGGCAGCTTTCATGGTTACTGATGAGGTTTCTTGAGCTAATGAAATAATGAAAACACAAAACAGATTTACCTTTCTTAATAAGGAAAAAGATAATGAACTAAAATTAAAATTTAAACTCTTGCTATACAGAGTTACTGTAATATCAGTTTTGTTTTAAATTAATGCCTGTGCTTTTTTATTTTATTTTTTTACATGCCAGTGACGAAGCATTGTAAGGATGCTTTTACTTTATTGCATTTTTATAACAGAATTATAGGACATACAGTTTTGGTGACTTTTCTCTTCTGTTTGGTTCGACACACGTGAAAGGGCAACACTTTGATTAGACTTTGTTCCTGCTTCAGGGAAATCCATCATTGGAGAGGAAAGGATAGGATGGATGAATGCGTCTTTTAGTCACCTTTGCACCCTTCTGTCTAAGCCTGGCATCTTCCTGGTGCAAATCTGCTGGAATTTGCATTGCTGAAGCAAACAAAGCCACTCTTCTCACTTGCCTACAGCCCTGCTCCACTTCTCAGCCTGTACCAGTGGTAACAGCTCACGAGTCAGCTTTGCCAAGGAAAAAACACAATCGTATTGTGCTTAAAATGCCCATCCTGCCACCTCAGGGCCAAAGTGGGGAAGAAAACCTCAGTATGCTTGTGTCATCTCTCTGGCAAAGCCTTCTTGCTTCCTCTAGTTTGCACACACTGAGTTTGAAATGCTCTAGCTGTATTTGTTGCTCATTCACTTGCGGACTAATGGGGAGGCTGAGGAGTGTGTCTGTGGGACTCCAGCTAACGCCGAGCCTGTGCCTGATGCCATGCTGGGTCGTGCTGGGAAGGAGCCCAGTCCCAGCCAGATGGGCTGTAATGGGAAATAATCCCCTGGCACCACTTCAGAGATGGGATCCCAAAAGTATGCGGCCCCTCCGTTTTTTAAATACATATTTCCAGAGCTAAGAGTCATCAGTTTTCAATGTGGAGAGACCTTGGCTGGGAATATAAAACTCAAGATATTCAGTATAGGGCAACTGTCAGAATGTGTTGCTGTATCTGTGATATAACCAGGGTGACAGGTCCAAGAGATGTTGTGTGTGTCCGTAACATGTGGACTGGAATTTCATAGGATTACCTGAAGTTAATCCTCAAACTCCTCTCAAAAGCAGTGAAATTTGCTGGAGGAAGGACAACAAAGAAGAATAACAGCAGAACCCGGTGCTGAGGGACCTGGGTACGCCCAGGGGTACCAGTGTTGGCACAGCACTGCTTTGCTGGATTAGGAAAATGCTGCAAACCCCACCCAGGCTTCCCCTCTCTCACTGAGCTCTCAGCTCACGTGTCCCTTTCCCATGCTGCAGCACCCACAGTTTTCTCCTTAAATATAAAACAATAATGCATTTCTGTCAATAAATACCATGCCATAAATTATCAGCCTTGCTGGCTCTCTGCCTGCCACTGGGGGAGGAAATGGCCCCATAAATATTTGTGCAAGACATCAATAAATTTGAAGTGTTGACTTGAGTACTCAGCTTCCCTATCTGAGACCTGGAGCAGAGCTTCCGGAGTTCACGTGTTTCTGCTGCCAGAGGCCAGGGCTGGAGACTAGCGATATCCCCAGGATGCTGAAACTGGAGATGGAGAGAGAAAACCCTTATAAGCCCCTTTGCAAGGTCCCTTCATATTACTGATTCAGGTGGAAAAGCTCCTTGTAATTCAGGGAAGGTTTTAGGAAGGGAAGTGTTCCTCTGGCCCACTGTTGCTCTTAGTTTTTACTGACTCTTTTGATTTATCAGTTTAAACTTGTTCTTTCTACAGAACCAGCATTACTGTAGTGCTTCATGTGTCTGGACAGCTGGACAACACCCTCCAGCAAAGCTGCATTTGGCTTTGCATAAGATCTAGGGTAAGATGAGTCAATGTGATCCTGCCTTGTGCCACAGGACATGGGGACATCAGCGTCTGGAGCCCCCATGCGCTTCTGAGATCAGTGCAATTTAATCTAGGTTAAAAATATTATTGTGAACTGGCTCTATGTTCATACTGTTTGAATGGCATCACTTTACACCAGAGGCTGTTTTGCCGGCGCTGCTGTATTATTCCCTCTCTAGGCACATTTAGAAGCTTTTTGACTTCAGTACTGACTTCTTCAGGTTTGCAAACTTTCTTTGGGGAACAATAACTCCATTCTGTGATGCTCACACACTTACATTAGTACTGGATGACCTTCTCCAACTGAACTGTTTTCATCAAGAGCAGAAAGTGAGTCCCCATCATTGTATATTTTTTATCACTCTTGCAGCTTTGTGTTGATGCAATGGATGCACACATATGGACCAGTCCAGGGACTGCACACTGGGGAACAGATCCACTCCATCCTTGGGAGATGGTCCAAGTGGTTTACTAAGTCTTTCCCTTCTTGTAAATTAAATGTTTAGGAGACTTGTCTAGAAGTACTTTCTTGTTATCTATGTCAAAATGAAGAGTCTGAGGATCTGAGGAGAAAGCCAGGAGGTTAACCCAGCTAGAGTGGGACTCTCTTACCCCAGAAGATGGGCAGCAGCCAACAGTACCATTCAAAAGGTATTGATTGTGAAGACAATTGATTGTGAAGACAAGAGGGGTATTTTTGTTCCAAACAAACTCTCCTAGTTCTCAGTGTAGGAGGCCTCAAGTTGTGAAAACTAATTAGAAATAGTTGTAAGTAAAGCATATTTGCAAAAGTTGGACTATAGAGTGAGGCAGATGTACTTGGAAGGTACTCGCTCTCTGCCTCTCTGTCTCTCATGTTCCCAGCTCACCGTCTAGACTCAGTTCTCCTGGGAAGAGAGAAGGCAAGAAGGGTTGAGGGGGAAAAAAAAAGAGAGAAATCAAGAAACCCAAGCTAGCAATTGTCAGATTTGTGATAATGCTAAATTCCTTAATTATTATCCAGACTACTCAGGAAACCATTTTACAAGGCTTAGTAGACATCTGGGAGTGAAGGAAAAGAGATATTTATTAAGCCACTTATGTTTCCAGGTTTGTTAAACCAATTACTTTATCTCTTAATTTCCTATGTATTAGGACACCGTTACTGAAACACAAACCTGGAGACACTCCCCATCAGCACCCCATCACAGCGAGGACCACAGGCGAGCAGTTGCACAGCACAGACATCTTTCAAGACATCATTTGCTGCCATCCAGGGTGGTCCATGGACCATCCCACTCCCCACAGTGCCACACAGCTTGCTCCCAACAACACGCAACTGCTCCTCCTGCCAACAGAAAATTCCTAGGGGGCCTGGGTATTCACTGGGTCTGTGGTCACAGATTGTTCACGGTTTGATGTTTTCCCCAGTCCAGCCTGGCATCCCCGGCTTCTGCACTGGAATTTGCCATTTCACTGCAGCCAGGAGCTCAGCATTGGGTTCCCTTTTCCCTGTTGGGACCTGGCTGCAGATTATTCTTTCCGTGTTGTTTTCAACACAAGAAAGAGCAATTTTTCCCTACCCTACTGCCCATAAGAGAGGAAATCAGGAAGAAGGACAAGAATTCTTCTAAGTTTGGAGGAGCATTTTGTTATTATTCAGCACATGGAAATGGCTGGCATGCAGCAATTTGGTTTGTTCCCCAAGTTATGTTTCATTTCCTAGAGAAAACACAAAGCACTGCTAAGGAAGCGAAACCACTGAAGAGATTGTAGAGCTGCTGTTTGCATCAATGTGTGCACATCAGTTGGGTTCAAAGCCAGGGTTTCACCATCAGTAACATCATTCTCAGCATTCCCCACTTTCATCAACTAGAGATTCCAGCTCAACCCCACCAGTCAGTCTTTCTGTCTGTTAGAACATGAATATTTATCACCCTTGCCCAGGTAAATGTTAAAACGAACTGGAAAGCTACCTTGAAATTACAGTTGTACTAAAGTCAACCTAATTTGAGTACTGACACGTGGCTGCGGGAAAGGGAGAGGAATGAAAACTCCCATAACCCATTTGTTTAAATCTGCTTACAGTCATCAAGCATCATCAAACTGTTCAGAGAAGATGGCATTTGTTTTGTTTACAATCACATCACATGTCCTAGTTACCTTCCACTACCCTCCTCACACGGGGTTTCTATCTCTTGTTAATCATTTTAATTTTATTATCTTTGGAAAAGCAGTGGAGAAGAACAGTAAAATGAATGTACAGAGGAAGAATTGTTGGCTTAAAAGGGTTTAATCTGTCCACATTACACATGGAAGCTATTTTTCAGGGGAAAAATTTTTGTCACACTTCCTTTGCCATCAGAGATAACCCATTTGAAAGAGAATTTTTTTTTCAACTAGGCTGATGGGGAAGATTCTCCTTATCAGCTCCTTGGAAGAGGTACTGGCAGTGCACCTGAGCAACTTCAGTTCACAACATGGAGCTGAGCTCCAGACCATAGAAAAAAAAAAAAAACCCAGAAAAGGTCAAGAGCATCCAGATGCTGTGTCTAATTCTCTTGACTCTCTAGGGCTCCTATTCTCAATTCACTGTGACCTTTTAGAACAGTAGAGTTGATACTGAGCAAACAATACAGCCCCATCCTCTCTGTGAAGCCCCTGTCCTGCCCTTTGCCTCTCTCCAAGCGGTTTGCTCAGCACTGCCAGCCTCACATGCCACTCAGCCTGGCTGGAGGAGCAGGGATGATGCACCAAGTCATTTTGATTTGTGGTGTCTCCCTGAGTAGGACGTGAAAAATAAAGACAGATGGCAACTGATGAACTCCAGTGACTGTGAAGCTGCCGTTAGCAACAGCTTTCATGCTGTGCAGAGCACCCTCAAATGAACTTCCCGATGGCCCAAAGTCCCTGGTGACACAGAGAGACACTGCAGCCCATCTTTCAGTGAGAACTGCTGTGTCTCTTACCATTTTACCATTTGGTTTTTCTTTTTTTAAAAAAAAAAATCAGCCTTCTGATCTTCCTCTTAAAAGCTACAGTTTTCACATGGTTTTTCCACAACCGTCCTTTCCAAATTGACAGTGGTACCCTGGCAAAGCAAAGAGACCTTTCATGGGAAAACTTCCAAATCAGAGCTTCAAAATGCTCTGGGAGCTGTGATGTTTTCATGTTTTTCCATCACCAACCTAATTCTTTAACACCCGTTTCTCCTGGGATTTCTGCAGGGTTACCACACCATGCTGAACCTCAGCAGAAGGACTTAGGTGATAATCTAGGCACCATTCTGGCACAGGGGCAGTTTGGTTTCTTTCTTTCTTCTTCATGTTATCTCCAAGTTCAGATATTTGAAGTTTGCAGCTGACTTGTATGTTACGTCATTTCATCCAAAGTCAATGCAGGCACCTTAAGTGTTTTCTGATATATTTTTCCTTATGCATATGAATAGATATAGGTTGCTGATAGTTTTTTTCCAGGAATGAATATAAGTGAAAAATAACAAAAAAGCAAAAACTTTTTTGGGATAACATTTGTACAAGCCATGTGTGTGCTTTCAGAGTCTAGTCTCCATTTTCAAAATTATTTTTTCCACTACGGATTCACATCAGTTTAGAAGAAAAATCCTACCTCATTTATATGCTTTTGCAATTGTTGCCTTCAGCTTTCAAAGGTTGGCTTACTCTGCCTCCTGCACTACGCTCTTGGCTGCAGACAGCCAGAACCAGCTGAAAAACCACTGCTGAACATACATTAGGGATTTACAAGCAGCATTTGCTGGTGAGGCCATTCTGCGAGCAAGGATCGATATTATCTCACAGCAAATGTGTTCTGTGTTTGGTCAAATCTATACATGTGGTAGCACAGGTACATGGTGTGAAGAAAACTGTGGGATGGTTTTGCATAAATTATAAAATATCAATCTTTTATGAAAAAAAATGCAAAAGCAAATGACACAATGAGCATAATAACCTTTGTGGGTTATTATATAGTCTGATTATTATTAGCATGAAAGAGATGATAAAGGACATCCCACACATCTTCTTCAAAGTCCAACAAAGAATAAACCAGTTCTCCACAAGTCAAGCTCCCCAGTCCACTAGGGGCTCAAAGTTACAGCCTCTCGGAGTCTGAATAGCAGATCTCCAAGCCTCTCTAGTTAAAGCAAAGAATTTTCTCATATGTGCAAACATACCTGATGATTGGCATAATCCCAACGAACACACATTAGGTCAGTTAAAATATTCCAGCGTATTGACATTAATTCCACAGCTCAGGCCCAAGATCATGTTCTCATTTGTCCGAATAACAGAGCATTTAAATATTTAGTTAAATATAAAGACTTTGAGCTTATATATAGGGGGTGGGGGAGTAATTCAGGGGACAAAAGTTCTCCTTGTAACATGCCCTCTGCTGATTTCTAAACCTCGGCAGCTGTGGGTACATCACAGCAATGGCAAATATCTAGCCAAGACAAATCTATAAAATTTACACTGTACGTACACCCCCTTTATGCATGAAGGTCTAATAAGCCCAGATACTTTCTACTTTTCTAAACAGTTGAGTTACAGAGGTTTCCCCATGGATTCTAGTGGGGCCAAGAGCATGAAGAGTTTATTATGTAACAACCCACGTTATTTAGTGAAAATCTGGAATACACTTTATTAGCTGGGCCTTTGTTTGGTCAGGAAATACCTCCAGACAAATGTGATGACACAGACATTTTTAATTTGCCACTTCACATTCATAGCAAATTAGGTGATTTTACTTCTTATTCCCTCCATTAAAATCGACAGGCTGCAAGGTTAGCAGTTTCCCTCAGAAGCTCTTGATGACATTACAGACACACATAGAAAGCACGAGCACATCAGAACGAATTAAGATCACCTCCCTTGCCTATAATCTGAAACACTCCACACTTAATATCAGTCCCAAATGCCAATGCACTGGAACAGCATGTGCAAGTGGTTGGAGGCAAGGGAAGCAGAGGTCAAATTCTGTGTGCTCTGTACGATCAAATTTGTGGTAGAAAACCAACAATTACCAGCAAAGCGGTGAGTGAAAAACAAACGTCCTATCTATTACCCAATTTCAAATGCCAACGCGATGTCTCCAGGACTCTCGCTCCTCAGTTATTTTTTTGACGTATTTGGTAATGCGTCAAGTCTTAATACCTGCTCTCAAACGGAGTTGGGTTTTTCCATTTGTGAGCTCAAAGTAATTTTCTTTTCAGAACAGACGTAGAAAAAGTTCAGCTAGGCTGCTGCCGAAGTATAATTTAAGAATGTATTCCTCTGTGAATTACACTTCTGCTTAGGATAAATAGGAAAAAAATGCAGCAGAAATTATGTTAAGTGTAAAATATTTAATCTTGACTGAATATCTCTGAAGCAGCTCAGTGCAGACCCAAAGGAAACATTGATAAAAAAGAGGGGGAAAAAAGCAGCCTTAGCTTTCTGTGCAGTGAGGATTAGGAACTGAAATGCAGCCAGCATAGGAACATGCACTTTTGCTGGACTTCAGTCCAGATAATATAAAAAAAAAAAAAAAAAAAAAAAGAGAAATACAGATTATGTAGAGCTGGGTAATAAAAGAGGTAGCCGTGGTGAGTCTGCAACTGCACGTTTTTTGGCTGGAGGTTTAATGAATGAGGCTGAAGGTCTGCCAAACGGCTCTGAACGAGACTGACGCAGCTCCTGGGGTTTGCTTAAAGAGGGGAAGCATCAGTGGAGGTCTGCGGGCCAGCCGTGGCAAGTGGGTGGGAGTTTTACAGAGGATCTGCTGCTCGATCCATTAGCAGTGTGGGACACTTCACCTGCACACCAACGTCTTCTTGGGGAGCACCAGAGTTACGGCTGTTTGTGTAGGCTGGAAGATACTGTGTGATCCCTCCTCAGTTACACGGAGCTATTTTATGGCCAGGCAATGAGGTACGGCTGGGATTTTGAGGAATACCAGGTGTGTGCTGAAGAAACCAGTTTCCACATCAGGAAAACGTCCTGCACTTGAGCCCCTAAACCTGGCCAACTGGGTGGGCGTCTGCCTGCTCTCAGCATCCCCAGGAGAACACAAATACTCACCTGACTGCTCAACAGAGCCAAGTGCCACCAAAATGCTTTGTTGTGATGGTGCAGGGAGTGAGGAGGAGGAGAAGAATTGCACAGCTCCATACGGAAGTTGTCTCCCAGGGCCAGAAGTTACAGACTTTCTTCTCTTCCCACCTCATAATAGGGCTCAGAGCCCAATTATTACTCCCTCCCACCCCCCCATGCTCTGAAAGTAGGCACCTAAAACTGTCAGTGAAAGTCAGACTTCAATGCACAAGGAATAATCAGGCTGCTCTCTACACACGTACATTTGAGAAGTACTTCCATGGTCAGTGCTGGGTGCATTTCTACACAATGGTTTTGTATACTGGAATCACAGACATCACAGTGTGTGACCAGTCAGAGGAGAAAAGTTAGATAGAACTTTCTTTCCTTCAAGTCAACTGAATTTAGGCCATTTTTGTAATCACTACATGGAGTTTTCAGTTGCTGAAAAGTTACTTGCCTTAGCAAGAAAAGGCCCCTTTCAGAATTTATTCCAATCCCCAAAAAATTAATACCAAGATGAAAACATCATCTCACTAGCAGGACACGCTTCCTTGGAAGCCACATCAGCAGAAGAGACATGGGTGGTTTGCAGATACTTTTCGGTTCTTGGAGGTGTCTGGTCTGCAGGTCAGTGAGGTGTGAGCGCAGCAGCGAGCAGTCACTCCTCTTGCTTCTGCTAGACAAGAATAAAATGCAGGAAATCCTATTCTTGCAAATTTTTTCCACCTCCAGATGAATAACCTTTATCTTTAAGGCAAGAAGCGCCAGATGAATTTTCAGACATACCTGCCTTGCTGTGGCCAATCCTCACCCTCTTGCCACCTCCACTCTGCTCCCCAGCGTGCTGTAAGCATTCTCTGTTGACTTTGTTTGCCCTGCAGTGTTTTAAGCCTGTGTATAATTGCCAAGAAACCCTCTTTACCTAAGAGTCAGAGGAGACTCTTTCTTTGTGTACCTTTTTTGCTCAGAAGGGGCTGAAGCAGCAATCTTGACTTAAAGGCTGACTCTGATTGGAAAATAAACAACTATAAAGTACAATAAATCCCATTGAAGAGTCCAGTCAAAACATCCCAATGAACAGCTAATGCTCTACTAACCAAATCCAGATGTCCCTGCCTTGTCTGGCACTAATTGGTTGACTGGAGAGTAAGTTAGCTGTGTAACCTGAAGGAAATCTCTACTTCTTGCACTTGGGATGAGTTGCTAAGGCAGAAAACAGTTTGGGTTTGTTGTGTTTCTTAATTTCCTAACTACAGAGGAGTCACAGGCACCTGCACTCGTTAGAACCTCTGCTAACGTCCTCCCTCTGGCAGGACACACTCCTATTTTAGGCACCTTAAGGCATCTCACAAAAAGTTTCTCCAGAGCATGAAGCTGCCTTTGACATTTGATGTCCCTTCATTCCCAAACATTTCTAGGTTTATTTGTTTAACCAGAGGAAGCACCCCACCAGATTGCAGCTAAATTCTTAGATAAAGGTAGTCGCAAATTCCAGCTGGAAGTGCTTGAAACACCAAAGAAGACAGCAAAAAAAAAAAAAAATCATTTTCAAATGTGATAAAAAAATTTAAGATGACCGGAAACAGAAAATTAATTTTCAAAATAATGTTAGCCTAGTGCACCTCAGTTCCTATAGCCTGGAAATTCTCTATCTGACTGCATAACTCCACATTGTCAGAGAACCCACAAAATGGCTAGCCAGGATTTTTCCAGTGATTTTTTTAAGTATATTTGACAGGATCATATTATATATTCACATTTTAGAAACAGTTCTGCATAATACTACAAAACAATTTAAGTGTCCGGAAGAATCTTTTCTGTTTTACCAGAATACATCCCATGACATTTACTTGTGCTGTTTAACTCTGAGCAAAGATCACAGAATCATAGAATAACCAGGTTGGAAGAGACCTACCAGATCATTGAGTCCAACCATAAGATATCTGATTGGCTTCAGTAACTTCTGTGACAATAAGAATTTGTATTCATAATTCTTTCCTGGGGATCTAGTCATATGCTGAGCACACAGAAGGAGGTTCTGTGAAACACCTTGCTAGAAAGTTAGTTAATAGGATCCTGCTAAAAAAAACACCACTGTTTGCATTCTTTAGCATTTTAGATTAGTCAGTAGTATTAATTTTATCTTTAATTAACTTTATCTTTAATTTTTATCAATTAACTTACTAACATGAATTTTAATACACATTTCCCTTAGCACCACTGAAGTTGTTTGTACTTTATGAAAGCATTTTAGAACTATGTAAATTTACACACCAAAGCCTAATGTTGAACTTCTGCTTATGTGCATGTAACTGATTGTTTAGTGCTTGTAAAAAAACCTCAAGCCTACAACCTGACCCTCAACTGTCAAAGCCATTTTTTCAGTGGAGCGCTGTGCAGTGGAGCATCTGTCTCAACACATCCAGCCATATCCTTTACTCATGATCTCCAAATGGATAACACAGCATTTGAAATACAGTAGACAGTTGTGCAAAGCAGGAACAATGAAAATTATATCCAGCCTTTAATCCAGGGGATTCTGGGCTGAGCTCAGCCTCTGTGGATATACATATCCACACTGCATCTAGTTCCACGTACTCCAAAACTGAACGTTTCCCTGGAAGAGTCACATGGGATCAAAAGTAGGATTAAGTAGGTTTCTCTCCATGTTTGGTTATTAGTATTACACATGTAATATGCAGTCACATAAGCAACCGTGCTGCACAACCATCAGCAAAGAAACTCATTTCTTCCCAGATACCAGAAGGTTTCACATTTCAAGTATCGTCTTTATTTTGTTCCTGGCCTTGGGAGAGAAGGGATGGAAAAGAAGCAGGAGGTTATTCATACACCATACATTTGGAATCAGAAAAATTTTGATAAATCCTCCTCCTTCTAGTCTGAGTGAAGGACTGTTTCCTGCCAACAGGATTCTGAATGCAAAACCAGCTCCTTCACCAAACTTCTCTTTCCGTGCTTGTAAAACTGCCAGAAGTCAACCTGGCTTTGGCAATGGTGACACAATAGAGGATCCCTCCTGTAGGTGCTGGATGTACATCAACATAAACAAAGCTACCACCCTGGTGGTACAAAGTGGCACCTGTTAGCACCCTCACAAAAAGGCTAAGAACAAAGTAGGGTCCTCCAAGGGCCGTCTCCTCTATGTGTTTATTAACATTTGGCTTCTCAAAAGTATCTCTCACCAGCAGGAATTAGATGTGTAGATTCGACACCAACAGAAATTTTAAAAATGTGTAATGCGTGAAAGTACCAGATTCACATAGGCAGGTATTGAATTGCTCACCATAGGAGAAGGCAATTGAATTTTCTGTTTGAAGTTCTTAAAAAGAAACCGTGGATGTTAGGAAGAAAACACCTACAGGAGTTAAATTCCTGTTTCCAATGAGCTGAGTTAATTAGATTAAATGGATACATTCTGAAACAGGGGTTTTTTACAGCAGTGGAGTGCATTGATGCTTACAGTCATTTAACATTGTGTCTCTTTTTATCACTAACTGCTTTAGAGCACTGAAACATATCTTTAAAAACCAACCTTAGACTTTGGCAGCAAAGTTGGCTGCTAAAAGAAACTGTTAACATTCAGTTGAGTGGCATGTGGAAGAAAACTGGCAAAGTAAACTCAAGGGTTAATGAACGTAAATGAGATAATCCTCATTGATCCCCCATAATCCCCATGGTCTGAGTACAACTGTCAATCACTGGGAGTGACTTTTTTCCTAATCTATCCCTCTGTGAATAGGTCATTCCAAACTGAATATATATACGTACATGTATTCAAAGACACACACACTGTACATATAGCAAAAGTCTTGGCAAGGTCAGTTGCAAAATGAAGGAGGAAAATAAAGCATAGCTAGAAGTATGGTGTCTAAATTTAAAAAAAACAAAGTTTATTTTGTAGTAGAAATACATTCAAGCTGTCTGTTCATACTAACTCCCTGCCTCCCATATAAGCTGGTAGCAGTTAATGAATCTGTTAAACCCCTTGTCCATAAAGGAGGAAAGACTGTTCCCATAAAATTAAAACTTACTGTTCAACAGATTGACCTAAGCAAAATATGGTCTGGAACATAAAAGAAATTATTTTATTCCTTTTCAGACAACTACAGACATACGAAATACATTAAATCAATCGATGGCATGTCTGAGGCTTACAGGACCCCTGCATGCTGCTTTTTCTTCAGACAGCTGAGCTGGATTCACAGGCAATCTGTGGCACCAGTCTCTTTCACTCTTTTTTTGACTTGGGTCCTTTGCTACTTAAGCAGTCCTGGCACAGCCAGGGAGGGATACGTGCAGCCAGACACCAGATGTGCAGTCAGAGATGGGGAAGGAGCTGGCTAGGATGCAGCATGATCCAGGGAAGTGAACACATTTGGATCACAAAGGCATCAGCTCCATAGTCCAGATTTGCCACGAAAGCTCAGTTCTAAACTCATGCTCAGTTTTGTGAGAAATTAATCCAAGACACCCAGCGCACAGAGACTCTTATTTACATCATTTATGGGTACCTGCATATTCTGAGAAATTTCCATCTAATATTTTGCTTCTGGAATTCTAGATATAATAGCAAACACTTATGGAGAAAGTCTATAGGATTTAAGAGAAAGGTAATCTTTCTACAGAACCACCTGTAATAATGTTATTGCATTCTGCAGCGGAAAAGGAAATTGTCTGTCAAAGGTATGGGGCAGAAATGCTTCACACCACCCAAAGGACCCTCTTGATAACCCAGTGCAACAGCCATTTTCCTCCTGTAAACATCCAGAGCAAACTTTGCTGTCTCAGCCACTACTTCTAACCTGAGGCTCAGTTGGAAATAAACGCCCCACTCTCAGGTTTAAAGAAAAACCGGCTTGGTAGCCATTTGGCCTGCAGCCAGGATTAAAGTGTTAACTCCACGTCTGTCAACCTGTCACTTAAACATTTACCGAACTACTGACCACTTCTATTAAAAGACCATTAAACCAGGATTAAGCTTTTCCAGGGTTAAGCCAATGTAAAAATGCAAGGAATGTCACACCAAAGGTAGCTCATTTCACGTGTATTGTAAACAGGCAGAAGATGGAGAACAAAATGTTACATGTTTATTAAACATGAGGATATGTCCTTGCTTTGCATTTTGCCTTCCTTCAGCTTCCTAAACCCAGATCCCATTACTCTGTGCTCCAGCATCTGCAGAGCATCACACAGTGAACACAGAAACCTCCAACCGTCTCAAAACCAGCTGGATGTTTTACAACAGGTCAGGGCTGAGGACAGTCTCATTGAACTCAAGAGCCTGTTTTCAAGATGCCAAGGACATAAGGTGTGTGCACAAGCAGATAATGGGTGCTGCTGCTCCTTTCAAATTGTGTTATCTTAGATAAAATAAGACCTACAGGAAAAGGCACAAAGCTCTGTACATCATTTCATCAAGTAGGAGAGAGTATTACTTGTGAGAAAGGTCAAACGAAGATAAAAACAACCTGTAAATGAATCATACTGTCTCATTTTTAGCTTTTCAGTTCCCAGCAATTCAATGATGTATCACCTAAGCAAAACATTCTGGAAGACACCACCAGAGACAATCTGTGCTTACAGTCGAAACGGACCATCCAGCCTTTCTGTCTTTGATATCTGGGTTCACATGATGCTGTTCAACACTGTTGTAGGCTCAGTTACTACATTCAGGTCAAATACAACTATCTGTGTAGTACCAGAAAGCGACTTTCGGACTATGCAAATCTAGTGGATCTGTAGATGCTGCTTTCTTGAGAAACACACAAACTCCTAAGAGCTCCCCAAAGATATCACGGGAGCTAAATAACTAGAGCTATAGATAACTACAAAGTCAAAACCTTAACAAGGAAAATGGGAAGTAATGTTATTTATCCTTCTACTTACTGCAAACAATGTTTCTTGTGACTTATCACTTATTTAATGCTCTGATTTCCATACAGTACTATATGTGAACATACTAAAGAAGCCTGCCAGTGGCTACCAAGCCCCTCAGTTGAAGCCCCTCCAGTTTAGCTTGCCAGGTGCTGTGACAAGGATACATGAGGTTACTCCTGTTGTCTTATATTTACCCACTATCAGCTCTTGGTGCAAGGCTAGATGGACCTGTGGCCTGATTAGCTCTAGGTGTTCACGTCTGCCACCTAATTAGTTTTTAACTAAAGCACACGACTCACGGAACTGTTGATCTCTGCATTTACTATCATGCAGATTTTCAAAATATGTCACTGACCAATTCCACCTACATGAAGACCACAGAACTGGCCATCCCTCAACAGGGAGGGTGCATATATTTAATGAGATTCCTTCCATTCCTCTTACGCCTCCCCCCTTCTTTACCCCATTATCTATGTTAAATATAATTTTGCTTTCAGGAAGTATCTATGACACTTCCATCTGAAGCAGGTCTTCCAGTATTTACAGATGTCAAAGAGCTGGTCTTAATTTCATCTGATGCTTTAAGAAGCCTTTTATTCTAAAATAAATTATTGAAATGTGGTGTTGGTAAAATGGTTGCTCCAGTAATGGATTTACTGTGATGGTGCAATCAATTTCAGAGATTGGATTTCAGGATAGAAACTATTCATCACTCTCCATGTCAATGCAAGGTTTACCTTCACACTGCGGTCACCCACTGCAGCTGATGGATACCAAGGGCAGAGGAGGGTCTATCGGAGGAAAATTCTTTCTGTCACTTTTTTTCATCATTGCTGAGGTCCAAGCCTTGGGAGATCGTATAGTTATAGCAGCTCCACATCGCAGTGCCATCTGGGGAGATGCAGAGGGACTCACCTTAGGTAATAGCAGGAGTGCTTCGATATCCTGTTTGCCTACTATGCAGTAATCCAAATGTAGGTTTTGTTACATGTGTTTTCCCACTTCTTTGTTTTATTTCAGGGTCAGTGGAGCCCTTCAGTAGGTAAAGACCTTCAGGATAGGGACTACAATAGTTTTAACAGGAATGACGGGGAGAAACCTTGGAGCAGTACATTTCTTCCCATCCTGTAACATAAAGCAGCTGGCACAGAAGTGGTGCTAATGGGGAAAAGTGGAGATCATAGAATCATAGAATCACCAGGTTGGAAAAGACCCACCGGATCATCAAGTCCAACCATTCCTATCAAACACTAAACCATGTCTCTCAGTGCCTTGTCCATCTGTCCCTTAAATACCTCCAGGTAAGGTGACTCAACCCCCTCCCTAGGCAGCCTGTTCTAATGCCCAGTGACCCTTTTTGTGAAATTTTTTTTTCCTAATGTCCAGCCTGAACCTCCCCTGGTGGAGCTTTGAGGCCATTCCCTCTCATCCTGTCACCTGTCACTCAGGAGAAAAGCCCAGCTCCCTCCTCTCCACGACTTCCTTTCAGGTATTTGTAGAGAGCAATGTATATATACACATACGTATGTATGTATGTATGTGTGTATATATATATTAATTCCCAGACTCGTTAGTCCCTCTTTCTTCTTGCACTCCTTCAGTCCTTCCAGGGCCATAACCTATGGAGGCTCCATGAACCACTAGGAAACACAGCTCGTCTGTGGCATCCTGATCTATCAGTGGCAGGAACAAATGGCACCTCTCAACCTTATGACATGGAAAACATGAAGTTACTTTTCCATTCTCATCTCTAATGAATCTTACTCTTCATTCTTAGAAAGCAAAGTCAACTCCATAAATCAAGAAGTCCGTGGATTCGGGGTTTTACATTAACACTTGCATTCATGCTTTGCTGTGACCTGTTGGATTGGGGTGAACTATTCTACTCGGCTGGGAAACAGCAGCTCTAGCGCCAAATTTAGCACCTAGAAAATTTCCGCTCACTCTTAGGTACCATAATTCTAAATCTGACTCCTCGCTTAAAGCCAAAGTCATGCCTACATTTGATTTTTAAGCATTACATACAATAATTCAAGAAGTTAAATGGGGATCTGGCAAGTCTCTGACTATGGAACAGGTTGGAAAATATGATTTGGAGCCAGAAAACCAGCTTTCTTGGCTATGGTCTGTACTCTGTCTACTAACCTCATCTCTGCATTTAATCTTTCACAGAATTTCTCAAGTACTACAAATACTATAGTTTCGCTTAGCTACAGAATCGCCATCAATAAATACAGCTGGATTGGGATAGCTAATGAAGAAGGAAGACGGGGCTTGTGATAGTTATTCATAATGCCTCTTAAGACAGCTAAAAGTAACTGAAAGGCCTTTGGAGTTTTATTATTTTCTTCTCATTCCACTCCACTGCTTCCACTCCTTCCTTAGCACTGATTCTTTCATATGAAATATGGTATATCCTGGAAATTTATTTTAAAAAATACAAACTCTGAAGGTCACAAGAGGCACTTTGCCATGGTTAAGACACAACAAGCCACAGCAAGAAAACTACTGATGATGCCATCATGATGCCTGCCAAGGAAGGTCTCCTGAAAGGGCACAGTCTACCAGAGGCAGCTAACACTAACTTGCTCACAGCAAGTGGGTGCTTAAGGTTCCTCTTAATGCTCTATTTATATACTCAAATCCTGCATTTAAATGTGCAGATCCTTCCAGTCATCAAATGTGGAGCTCACACATTACTGTTAGACCTATCCAGAGCCTCAGCGAGTCAATAAGAAAGGTAACTCAGCTCTCATCTCCTTAGTATCTGTTCAGAGCTTTTGATTTTGCTCAAGGACAAGATCAGGCTGCTGTATTTGTGCCACAGACTCAATATTTTCCACCTGTGGTAACCACACTTGAAACACTACAACAAATGAGCTCTTGGAATGTGTCACCTTCTGCAATGTGGTGATGACCAGAGCAGATCTATATAATTCAGCAGTCACAAATATAAGTATGTCTACCTCAGCAGTGCCTTTGGGATGGGAGGTGCTGGAAGGGTTTGGGAAGAGGCAACACTGTGAAGGGGATATTAAACTATATCATAAATTAGCCTTTTACTCAGAATTTGCAATCTCTGAATTTTGTGTTTTCAAAACAACAGTGATTACAGTGATGAATGAAGAAGGGATTTCTTTATTAACGATCCAACACTCTTCATTGCTCAGATAAGATGTAAGGACTCCAAGTACTCTAAGTTTAAAAAAAAAAATCTATACTCAAGTCTGATCATCAAGCCGTAAAGGTCTGTTCCAGCAATTGGTTTGTGTTTCTTGACTTAGAAATATCAATGGAGAGAAAATAAATTAAATTCAGAATACTTTTGAAGCCTTCTTATCAACTGTAAAAGGAAAAAGTAAACAAAACAAAAAAACCCCACTCAGATACAACCACATTCAGTAACCTGTAGAATCATAATTAAAGTCAGCTGGATTGCAGTATAGTATGAAGTTATCAATGCTATAACGTTAGATTTACACATTCCTAGGCAGAATCAAGCACTACCCAAGGTAGTTTTAAGAGCCATGAATAAAGGCTTACTATGTAACCCCAGTCTAGCACCATAAACATATTCCTTACTGTCTCACACACCATATACCTGGTTCATTTATAGAGATGAGATCTCAGACCTCAGATCTTCCCTCAATGAAACAGCAGTGCCTCCTGCTGTACTCCAGGCTGCAGTTATTCCCAGATTTCCAGCTCTGTCTGGTTCCTTTAGTAATGAAACTATGGTTGGCATTTTGAGAAGAAGTGGGATGAGTCATGGAAGATGCGTCTAACTGATCTCAGCACCTTTGGAAACATCAGCCCGTGTCACAGAAACACACACCCTGTACAGCGTGAGACAACAGGGGTCACGTGCAGTTTGTGAGGCAGCCTGAAGTATCCAAGAGATGTTCTGTTCATAAAGCAACTTTTAATACATTTCTGAGTATGTCTGAGAACCACAGAACATCAGAGCTGATCAGCGGCACCCACAGACTTTCAACCTACTCAAACTCCCTCCCATCCTCTTGCTTTAACACATTTCAGTACTAATCTGCAGGACGCTTTGCTGCAGCCCCTCGACCCTCTGCTGAACAGACTTTCCCTTGCGCTGACCCATGACAAACTCTCACAGTTGGGGAGTGCTGGTTGTATCACAGTCCACATCAATGCCGAGTCTGGATTAATTCAAAAACATCAGAAAAAGGAACTTGGGGTCAATCTTCCTTAAGAAATGTGCCAAACTTCCCGGAGGTCACAGCAAGAGAACAAGCCCAATGTTTCATCTCTGAAATGGAGAGAGAGAGGTTTTAAATCCTCTTGAGTCTTCAGGCTGTAAAGCAGGTAGACTAGCAAAATAAAAGAGGGGTTTGTCTCTGCTCTGGGCTGTTACTGGGAGCCTTTCACTGGAGAAGGTTCTTCCTCCCCCTCAGGGTTGTTCTCTGAGTATCAGGTAGAAAATCTCTGTGAAAAATAGCAAGTCAAATCTTTCCAAACAATCATTAAGATAACAAAGAATAATAACGACATTAAAGACTGCCACCACCCTCTACCCAAAAAGTTTCTGAAGGCTTTGCAGGCATTATTTATCAAACCTTGGCACAGAGCAGCCAGCTCCAGGGGAGAACATCAATAACAAGCACCTCCACAACTTGATGTGGTTGTTTCTCACTGCAGTAAGAAGAATTTTACTGTTGGGGCTGCTTGAGCTGGATGATGAGGCTCAGGGCCGTTCTCGAAGCACGCTGAGAGGCACTGGCAGCCCTTCACCTTTCCCTCTCCAGGCTATGCTTATGTCAACAACACACCATCAGTACCTATCATCTAGCTCAGGTGATGGTACAGCTGAGATGGACATATCTGTTCCACACCCACACCATTTAAATGGATCTTGTTTGTCTGACTTCCAGGCACTGGGACTATGTAATATCTGCAAAGCAATCACACCTTTGACTCGAAAGATGCCATGGTTGAGAAAGGCAGACTTTTCATATCTAGGTAAATTTTAGATAACCATTAGGTTTCAAGGCATATTTGGGAGACATTTTATACTTGGAGAAACTGAGGCAGGAGGTTACAGAGTTTCTAAAGATCAGCAAATGAAACTGTAGGACTGCCAAAAACTATCTACAAATAACTAAAGCTCTCCAAATGACCTGTTCTGTTAGATAAACTTCTTTTCGATTCCTTTTCTATTACAGATCCAGAAATATCCCCAAACTCCTTCAACAGAAGGCAGAGGACAACATTTATACCCAAAACAAGTTTGATCAGGGAACAGAGATCCCAAACAACTTCTTGATGCAGGTCCTGGTTCAGTGATAGGATAGGAGGGATTGGTGGACCTGGAAGCTGTGACATCTCCCTTGCCAGGGCCACTTGCAACTGCAGTGCTCCTGCCAGCTGTGCTCTGGAGGCTTGTGCCAAGTCCAGTTCTGCTGCAGTGACCCCCTATTGTCAGGGAAGCCAGGAAAAATGTAGTCTAGAAGATGTGATGCCAGCATTGCTACAATGACGAGCCCTAGGAAGAAGAGCCAGAGTGAACATTAACTAGAAGATGCAGAAGCGGCAGCTAAAGTCCTAACCAAGCTGCAGTGCAAAACCCTGTGAAGATGGTCCCAGCTGAGGAGAAGGTCAAAAAAGAAGGGACTTGTTGGGAGGCAAGTCAGTATCTGTGAATACTGGTTGAGCCACTCCAGACTTACTCTGGGAAAAATGACAGAAAAAACTTGGTCTCGTGCATGTACACCCAAAAGGGAATGTATACAAAACCTGACTAACATAGGGGAAGTATTTCTCCTCACCTCTTTACCCTTTTAACTGTCTCATACTTCTTTTCTTCCTCATTCCAGAGGAAAAGCCAGATCCATCAGCTGACACACAATCCACATATGATTTCAAATTTTCCTGAAACGCTCTTCAGAAACACATTTCCTTAGAAAATTACCTGCTCCCTCTGCAGACCAAAAAGAGAGCATCATCTTCTGAAGTACCTATGCTAACCAAGCCAAACTTCTAAATCTTCAGCAGTTCAAAAATTGCAGCATACAACTGGCAGATTTCAGGACTGAGCAACCACTGCATTTGGGCTTGCAAATATTAATTTGCATTATTGAGACAGCTTTCTTCAGCTTAATTTTCTATCTTCTTTCCAAAACTGCCATTGAGAGTAAGAAGAAGTATTCAAAAAAGTAACCCCTCAGACATCAATAGGAACGTGAGCATGTGCTGCCCTTTCTGCAGTGAAATAGTTGACATGCATTGTCAGTCAGAGGAAGGAATGTGTGACCACAGCATCTATCTGCATTCTTATCACAGATATTTTGTGTGCAGTAGCAAGAAATGTTCGAAGTGAAAGGTTTTTCAGGGGAAGGGGGAGAGGCTTCTCTACTTCACACCCTAAGATCTGTCAAAGAATATTTGCAGAAAAGTAATTCTGAATTAACTCAGGCAGATGTTGAAAAGAAAATCTAATGCTAAACATTGAGCTCAAGAAGAGTGATCCTGTGCCAAACACCTAGTACTAAAAACAGTAAATTCATAAATGAACTGCATCAAGTAATGAAAGCAATGAGCATCAGGCTGCTGCAAGACAGCTCAAGAGTATGGCTTGGAATACGTTAATTGCTGTTTATTTTGTGATCTGCTTTACGTGTTCCACTATCTTTTTACTTAACCGTTTTTTACTTGCTTAACTGTTGAAATTCAGCATCCCAGTGCCATTTGCCAGGTAACCAGTTAAAGGGACTTACCAGAGTAGGTTTCTTAATTTTGAACAGTAAGACAGGTTCAGGTATGACAGCAGAACTTCATTTATCCTGCCCAGCCAGTAATTACATCTGATGGATTTTCTGGCTGCACAAGTTTTCTAGAGCCTCCTCATCTCAGCAGAGCAGAAGCTTCCATGCTAACCTGAAAAAGCTTGGCCAAACAGCCAAGAACTCATACTTTCTACCATGTCTTGCATTTTTCTTAGCTGAAATAGCCCTGTTCCATCTTTCTCTGCTGAAAAAAAATACTTTGAAAATGTCTTTTTTTTTCCATGCATATCCACAGCTTTGTGCCAGGATCTAATGAGAATCTGAACCAAAGCTGACACAGTCTCAGACAGAATAATCTCTTCTCATAGTGCACATAAGTACTTTTTGGACTGTTTTCCTTTCTCTCAGGCAAATATAGGTGACTTTAAACAGACAGATGTTAGCATATTCCTTCTATGTCTGACAGGCTTTTTTTCCCCCTTTTTTTACTTTCCCCTTGTCTCTCTTTTTTCTGAATAATAATTAAGTTGGTATTTTAGGGGGACTTCCCAAATTTCTAACCACACTCACCACAGGGCTGCATTCCAGCAGAAAATCCCAGCCGTTTCCTGTTTGCTGTCTCGATTAGTAAACAAGGACCCCAGAAGATCAGCATTTATAGGGAAAAGCTGTGGTTAGTCTGCTCGCAAATGTCTGCAGTTAAGTAAAATTTTATATTTATGAACTCTCTTCTCATGATAAAAGACAAAGGCATTTTTCTCATTTACTATACACTTAAGAACAACATCTAGCTGAGCATTTTATTACAATCTGATTGCCAGAAATATCCTTGGAGGGATAAAATTACCTGTTACAATCCCTATGAAGAGCCTGGCAAACAGAAGCAATTAAGATCTCCATTAGCATTTCGCAGCTCCCTCCCAGCTGCTTCCTCCAGCATCCTGACCATCTCAGTGGCCCTTCACTGGACTCCCTTTAGTTTATTAGTATCTTAAACTGGGAGGCCCAGAACCAGTGTTTCATTCCAGGAGGGCTCACACAGCTGTGGAGCAGAGGCAAATGGTGATTTTCCTCTTATTTCAACCTACTAGTTGAGCTTTTATTAACAGAACCCCGTGTGCCTTCATCACCTTTGCATTCGTTGTTCCTTCCTTCTTCTTACATTCCTTGTTAGGAGATAAACAGATTCTTTCAATCAATGTGTTCTTTATTCTTGCATTGTGAAAAAATATATCAATAAAATGAGGGGTTCTTGATTTTGCAATAACTTCACAGTTTTTTTTTTAGAATTTCACTCTAATTTAGCCTACTTTGCAGATATGCTCTGCTTCTAGGAAAGCCTGAATGAATTGAAATGGGGCCCAAAATTAAGGGCTTGAGCAAATGTTGGACAGCTGCATGCATCTTTCCAAAGTAAAACAGATACTGAATGTAGCTGCTTGGAAATGAGGATTTTCTGCTTCTGCTATGCTTGTCATTTTGCAAGTTCTTATTGTTTTATTTATCAGTTTGGATGCACCTGACCTTGTCTATTCCATCTTGAAAACCTCTTTGTGAAGTGCCAGCAGCTGGGCAACCGTTCTGCTCATAGTCCCAAGCAAAGCAATAAAATAACCCAATGAGTTTGCAGATATGTTTGTTTCAGACACTACAAAAAGACAAGGGAAGGGGATAGAACTTAGTGAGGTTCACCAGCCATCACCAGAAAAGAGATAAAACACCAGTGCAGATGTAAACGACTCTGGGTTGCTGAGCTCACTGTTGCTGCTGTCCCATGGCACTTTCTGACCTGACCACCCAGTCTCCTTCCTCCCAGCTCCCAGTGCAGCTCCAGCCCTGCACCTTACGTTAATCTCATTTCTGTCACCATTTGCCGGGGCCAGTTCTCAGCTGCACTGCAGTGAGGACAGACTTTTACACTAGGGAAAAGTGCTTGCAAAAAGCCTTTAAATCAGATCAACAAATGTTCACATTCACTTCCCAACAGGTAAATGAAAATATAAGTATCGAGGTAACCGATGATCAGTTCTGTTACACACTGTAAACAACTTCTCAACCCCCAGGATCATTTCTTGGCTCCTCTCTCTTTAAATCATCAGTGTTGCAGTGAAAAAAAAAGAAAAAGAAAAAAAAAAAACCAAACCAGAAGGACTCAGTCCCTTAAAGCTCTTTCCTCTTTTTGCCTGTCGTTTAATTAAATTATCCTATAATGAAATCTTTCCCTAATGAGTTAGTGTTTAATAATTTATTAGACACTGAAGCCCTGCTTGGAGTCTCATCAATTATGTATCACAGCACCAGGCACTTTCAATCTCTCTTTTTTCATTTCTCATTCACTTCATTAAAAGCCCCAGCCTTGCCTAGGCTTCGATTCACTTGCCCAGACTTAGAGGTCAGTCCACTGGTACCAATTTTGCCTGGTGCTCGCCAGCAGATGTGTGTGTGCCTGTCACCTGGTCTAGAATTACAGGCAGCATCTGTGCACATGTCTGTGCACACATGTATCAGAGCACGGGCAACTGCCTGTCTGCCTGTGAGCAAGAATATGCATTTATCCCAGGTTTATATAGATTGTCATGTAGGTGTATGAGTGTTTATCTTCACAGATTTATAAAATGTAAGTGTAGGTGTGTTTCTGTTCTACACTTGCACATCTGTATCTATGAGGTTATGTTCACTTCTGCATCCATGCAAGTATTTCTCAACACTGGCATTCCTGCCCATGTCAGTGTGCCAGCACACTCTTCTAGCTGCAGTGAACAAATTTACCTTATTCCCCTTATCTTTATCATTTTTCATCTCATTAAAACAATAGCCCATACAACCTATAGAAATCAGTGAGGAAATACTGTACATGATCTCTAATGATAATGAGTTTGTACCTACAGAAGCAATCAGGAAAGGACTATCAAGAACATAGAATCATAGAATCATAGAACAACCAGGTTGGAAGGGACCCATCGGATCTTCTAGTCCAACCGTTCCTATCAAACACTAAACCAAGTCCCTCAAGACCTCATCCACCCGTCCCTTAAACACCTCCAGGGAAGGGGAATCAACCACCTCCCTGGGTAGCCTATTCCAATGCCCAATGACCCTCTGTGTGAAAAACTTCCTCCTAATCTCCAGCCTAAATCTTCCCTGGCAGAGCTTGAGGCCATTCCCTCTTGTCCTCTCCCCTGTCACTTGGGAGAAGAGCCCAGCTCCCTCCTCTCTACAACCTCCTCTCAGGGAGTTGCAGAGAGCAATGAGGTCTCCTCTCAGCCTCCTCTTCTCTAGGCTAAACACCCCCAGCTCTCTCAGCCGTTCCTCATAGGTTCTGTTCTCCAGCCCCTTCACCAGCTTTGTGGCTCTTCTCTGGCCTCACTCCAGAGCCTCAACATCCTTCTTGTGGTGAGGGGCCCAGAACTGAACACAGGATTCAAGGAGCGGCCTCACCAGTGCTGAGTACACTCCTGACCATCACCCACAAAGTCATTTTGGGAAGGATCTGAATTTTCCATGAGGTTTCCCATCTCATTCCCCATCAGCCCTCTGCAGCCTGTAAAGCAGGAAGCCTGCAAACAGACCAAGCTCCTTGGAGGCAGTTCTGGAGTCAGTAACTCCACTGACTGCTTACCTGGGAGCATTTTTCTATGACTGTTGGTGTAAAGTACACTGCTATTAAAAGAAGAGCCTAGGGGAACAGTTTCCCCAAAGAATTGTTGACCTTGAAAGAGTTTTACTAAAGTTTCACCCATATGCTCTAGCTTGTTTCATTAAGTTTGTTCAATTACCATAAAAATATAATTATTTTAGTCTCCACCTTGGGAGCAGAGAGTCAAGCTCCATTGTTTCTAACTCACATAGTGTCCTTGGTAATCTCAGTGTGCAGGTGCTCAGGAGAGCTGAGAGGTTTGGAGCAGGCAAAGCTCTTGGCCCTACACACCTGCAACAGGAGCCTAGCTCAGTGTGATAACACTGGCAGGTCCAGAGCAGATCTGATGCTGAGCCGATGCTGTCTAGTAGAGTTGCAGAGGTTTACGGTTTCTTCTGCTGAGCAAAGCCATGCTTTGTCCATACCTAAATCTGAGCACACTGAAGCACCACTGGTTTATCATAACAGCTTAAGGTGTATTCCAAGAGAGAAACAGACCCACAGCACACGCACTGCTCATCACATGTGCCCATTATCAGATTCTGACCAGCCAAGAGGAACCTAGGGCAGACATAATCCCTTCTCCTTAGAATAACCAGCACAGTCTTAGTACAGCCTGGGGCTGCTCCATCTGATCCCTGCCTCTGTTAGATTAGGGCTCCCATCCCCAGTGACACAGGGTGGGGACAGTGTTGGTCCACTCTGCTGCTCCTGCTCACTGATACTTCCAAGGATGGGAAAACCACAGTCACTCCCAAGTACGCGCATTTGCATTTTGAATACTTAACTAGACAGCTGTGCATGGGAAAGATTTTTTGATCAATTTATACCCCAAAGCACAAAATTTTATTTTCCCCTTAATTATCTTATCAAGCTTTTCTAAAAGAGCTGTTAGCCATAACAATCTCATCAGGCATTTCAAAAAAATCTACTGTGATTTTAGAGGGTCTTTCTTTACTGCAAATTGTCTCTTTCAAACTGAACAATTCCCCACAACCGTAGTAAAAGAATCTGTAACAGATATTGATAAAGTACATATTATTAATTAAATTATGATATTTTTTTTTAAAAAAAAGGATGCAACTTTCCAAAACAACACTGTATAGGTGTCGCTGGAACCTTCTATTGCTCATCAATAAATATTCCATGTCAATAGGCCATTAACTATTAATCCCAGTGCTGGCCATTTGAGAACTTTACATCAACACTCTTGTTATTTTACACATTGCTTCTCATCTTATTAAGTGGCTTGCACATATGGACAAGAGCACAGCCTCGCAAATGAGCCACGTCAATAACACACGGGACACCCCTCCAATAAGGCAGGGGAAGAATCACAAGAAAATTAATACGTCTGGAGCTATGAGTATTTATTTACACTGTGAAGAATGAGAATCCACTCTTGAAGAACTTATTATATTACCTAAGCTGAACTTCCAACATGTGTTCACTCTAAACCATGTTCTGGCTTTGTTTTCTTGTCCTTAAAGCAAATTTGGTGTTAGTGAAAGATGCCAGACTGACGAGCAGAGTTCACTACTCACTGTGCAGGCTGCTGCCTAAATGAGCACCTCTTCAGGCTCAGCTCCCTGCTGCTGCCTGATAGTCACATAAGATTTTCAGGGTGAGAACGGAGCTCACTGACTCAGCCTTATAATATTATCAAAGCGTATTAGCTCCTGGAATGCATTCTCCAGAATAAAGAGAGACAATAAGGGGAAAGTTTAATAGTTTCAGTTCTCACCCTTTTTTTTCAACAGTACCTTGCAGCTAAAATGCATGAAATGCAAAAAGCAGGAGTGACATTTTATTTCAACGATGAAAAATGGTGCATCAATAAACAGTGGTTTTTCAAATGAATTCAATACGCTGAACATAGTTCCTCCTAACAAATTCTCTCCAGGCACCTGATTTACAATCTCAAATCAAACCCTGACCTGTTGATTTTAACCTGATTCTCCTGTAAGTCACCCTAGAAATATTTAGATTCCCAAAATGGCTTTTTTTTTCCTTCCAAGTAACTATTGTGCAAGTCCACAAACCTACTCCAAGCAATTACTCAACTGGACAAACCAAGAAATACAATATCCTGTATCCAGCTACTAGACATGTCCCTGCAGTATTTCCTCAGGTTGTTACAGAAAGTGACTGACAAAGTTTTGAAAAGTCCTATTAGTGACGTATATGGTGAGACTGAAGAGGAAAAAATACTCACTTCTTGTTTTAACTCTAACAGAGAAATAGAAGCAAGAGAGTAAGCAAAGAACAGAGGTTTATAGTAGGTGTCAAGAGCATGTGGCAACACAGTAGCCAAACATGCACACACAGAGATAGAACTGAAGTGACAATTAATGTTCTGATATTGCATTGCTCTAATCGCTAGCATTTAACTGACCAGAGTTCAGCAGGAATGGCTGTGTCTTCGACAGAGAGAAATGATGACAGTGTGACAGCTGTGCTCTCTAGTAAACTGCATAATGATATTCAGGTTTCATGGCTCTTTGGTTCGATTCCCAATAGCAACTATCCTATTATCCATGGTCAAGACAGGTTAGCACCTGCTAAAAGCAATTTCTCATAAATTAGTTCATGTCAGTTCTTGAATGGCTGCTACTTAAGCCTAAGGTCTGTCTGTAGCCCAGCGCAGCAGCTCTGCCCGTGCAGATGGCTGTGTCCCCGCAGCTGTGAGCCAGAGCAGGACAGCCCGAGAGAACAATTGGGGCAGTGTGCGAGCTCTGCCAGGTTGTGCATGGAGTTTGCGTGGGGACCCACACCTGTGCTGTGCAGATGGTACATGTGCTCTCTCCCTCTGGAGGATTGCAGAGAAGGAGCCCACGGAGTTTCTGTTTGCAGACGACACTAAATTGGGTGGAAGTGTGGATCTGCTGGAGGGTAGGGAGGCTCCGCAAAGGGATCTGAACAGGCTGGACCGCTGGGCAGAGACCAATGGCATGGGGTTTAACAAGGCCAAGTGCTGGGTCCTGCACTTGGGGCATAACAACCCTGTGCAGCTACAGACTAGGAGAAATCTGTCTAGAAAGCTGCCTGGAGGAGAGGGACCTGGGGGTGTTGGTAGGCAGAGACTGAACACGAGTCAGCAGTGGTCCAGGTGGCCAAGAAGGCCAATGGCCTCTTGGCCTGTATCAGAAATGGTGTGACCAGCAGGTCCAGGGAGGTTCTTCTCCCTCTGTACTCCACACTGGTGAGACTGCTCCTTGAATACTGTGTTCAGTTCTGGGCCCCTCACCACAAGAAAGATGTTGAGGCTCTGGAGAGAGTCCAGAGAAGAGCAATGAAGCTGGTGAAGGGGTTGGAGTGCAGGCCTTATGGGGAACGGCTGAGAGAGCTGGGGGTGTTTAGCCTGGAGAAGAGGAGGCTGAGGGGAGACCTCATTACTCTCTACAACTACCTGAAAGGAGCCTCTTCTCCCAAGTGACAGGAGACAGGATGAGAGGGAATGACCTCAAGCTCCACCAGGGGAGATTTAGGCTGGACATTAGGAAAAAAAATTTCACAGAAAGGGTCATTGGGCACTGGAACAGGCTACCCAGGGAGGTGGTTGATTCACCTTCCCTAGAGGTGTTTAAGGCACAGGTGGATGAGGTGCTAAGGGGTATGGTTTAGTGTTTGATAGAAATGGTCGGATTCGATGATCCGGTGGGTCTCCTCCAACCTGGTGATTCTATGATTCTACAAGTGCTTTATTCTCTCTGCATAGGCCCACACGTGTCTATTTGTGCCCACTTTGCATCTAGCTCAGAGACTGCATCACACAATGAGACCCACAAGCAACAGCTTTGCAGGCTGAGCTGCCGGCGTTGACCTTGACGTGGCTGAGTCGTTTGCAGGACAGTGCACACAGATGGAACATTTCCTCGACATGGACAGTCCTTATGTTACACAGAGTCCAGCAGGTCACTGTAAGTGCTTTGAATCAATGAGGCATCTCACAAGAGCCCATGCAGGCCCCCAGACTGGGATGAAACCTGATCACGCAGCTCAATGTGTTACAACAATTTTTGAACTGCGGTGAAAACAAGGAGGCTACAGGGCAAGCAGTTGTGTCTCTTGAGGAAATAGCCAGAAAAAGAGGAGGTTTACGCAAAGCAGGTTCAGGATCATCATATTAGGATTTGAAGAGACCAAAACGAAAAGTAGCAGTTGTGAATAGGGTGAAGCAACAAAACTTGATGCCTGTCAGTTGACTGGCAGTGGACAAAGCAGGAGTGATCAATGCAACACATTTGCCAGTTGTGGGGATTTCATTGGCCTTTTGTTATAGAGCAGCATTTCCTGCAGATGCCACAATTACCACAGTGCAGACCAAGGAGCTTTGTTTCCACGTGTGCTCTTGGGCTCCAGTCTGCTGCTTCTCTGGCGGCAAGTCCCATCCCAAGCAGTGACAGCTGCAAGAAGCCTGTGCAGGAGGCACAAGGGCTACATGGTACCTTTTCCCTGCCTCCATTACCACACCTGTTATACTCATTTTATAACTCTAGACTTCCTTTTCTATTCCATTTTTTGTTACTGCCTTTGTTTTCATTTCCAGAGGATATTTTCCTCTACATTTTTCTCCTGCATCTGTTCTTCCTGCCTCTTCTTCTGTCTCGTTTTTCTTTTCCACTCAGTCTTACCACCTCCTATACTCTAGAAACCATACATTTCCCTAACTCTTTCTTCCTCTTTCTTTGTAGACAGCTTCTATTTTTAATACAGCAATTTCTTCAGCTGTTGTGCAATATACTACACACTGCTCAAAGACTTAGGTTTCTGCCTAACAGGAGGCTGAGCAGAGTTTTTATACTTCCTTGGGGGTAATGAAAATGCAACATGCTTTTGAAGAAAAACATGGATGACTCACTAAGCCCTTTCAAATTCATGTTTGCTAACAACCAAACTGGACTGACACACCTTAATCCACACAAAATGGTGATGACTCATGAAAAAGATTAAATGTCATACTTTACCTGGGAAAAAGTGACCATCAGAGCAGATACTGGGTGCTGTTAAGACGATGTGGATGCACATAGAATCATAGAACAACCAGGTTGGAAGAGACCCATCGGATCATCGAGTCAAACCATTCCTATCAAACACTAAACCATGTCCCTCAGGGCCTCATCTACCCGTGCCTTAAACACCTCCAGGGAAGGTGAATCAAGCACCTCCCTGGGCAGCCTATTCCAATGCCCAATGACCCCTTCTGTGAAAAACTTCCTCCTAATCTCTAGCCTACATGGATACAGAGCCCCAGGCATCACGTCTACAAAATGGTATTTTCACCATATGCAATTTCTCAACAGTTGAACCCCAGCAAGAGCAGATTCTAGCAAGCATACAGCACAGAAGCTCAGGAGTGAAAACAGACACAGGACTAGGTGCAGGAATCATGCAGGACAGCACTTGCCATCCAACAGACTCATCTGCCTAAGCAACAAGAAGTAACCTAGAAAGGTGGAAAAGGGTATGAGAGTCCATGCAGGAAAGTCATGGTCATCAACAGCATAAAGATCTCCATTTATGGAACCAGACAGGGAATAAATAAATAAATAATGAGATCCAACTTCATCTGTCATAGGCAAGCTGATAACAATCAATAGACACTTAACGGTCTCTCAGCGTCCCATCTGGGCAATTAGCAATAGCATTAAGCCCATGGAGACATTTTCCAAGTCTGTTTCTTCAGTGGTAGTGACAGAAAAGAGAAATAAGAAACCAAATTACATTTTTAGATCCAAATTCTTCTCTCATTAATACTGTATGAAAACTACTGTTACTAGTAAAAATGGAACAAATAGTAAAGTGTTGCTTTTTCTTGCTTGCTTTTCTGACTCATTTTCTTGCGTTAAATTTTGAAAATTTAATCTCAGTTTCAAACTGTAATAAAACCTACTGGAGTCAGGAGGTAAATATAAGTGCCAGTGAAGGAAAGAGTGGCCTTTGGGGTATTTGTTTTACAATCAAATAAATCAAAAATAATGATTCTGCATGCCCCTGACTTCATTAAAATCAAAGATCAGTATTCACATTTTCACTTTCTCAGTCCTAAAAATCAGGACATTACCCCAGGATTTCTGCAAACAGAAAATAGCACTAAAATTATTGAAACGAGGAAAGTTTTCTGTTTATCTTCCATTTCGTTCATGAGAGACACTGAAGAACAATGTATTGTTCAGGCAAAGTACTTAATGCTCCTTCTGTTTTATTAAATATGACGCTGCTGTACTACGAGTGACAAAATTCTGTATCTACAAGTCAACTAAATTACTGTCTCCACTGTGATCTCAGAACACTTTTCTTGAGAAATGAAGTCGATTCAGTACTTCCACAAATATATATTTGATTGTTCAAATTTTTTCTCCTGCAACTCAGCTGACCCACTATTGTGCAAATTTGACCTATGATTTCATAGAAAATAAAGACTAGAGTTGTTGTGGAATTAGAATTTTTTTTTTCTTATGAGTTGTGCTATTTTAGTGCCTACCAAATCGGATCTTCCAAAAACAACAGAGAAAGTAAATTTTGCGTATAGGAAGTTCCTGTGTGAGATGTGCTTAATTATTGTCACCGAAGCAAAACAGGAATCTGTGCACACAGCTGACAAATGGGGTTTACTCTTGCAATAAGAGCAATTACCTCTTTCTTGTGCTATCAGTGAACTTACACAGATGAGGCAAATTCTCATCTATTTCATAATGGGTTTTTATCAGCTCAAGACTTCAGGGAGTCTGTCAGAGAGTACAGTGTCAGGCTTCATAAATTTAGGCAAGTTATTAGCACCTTTCTATATCCAAGTGGATCTACTAGAATCAAATTTGCAACAGATGCTTTTAACTTAATCCATGGGATTTTGGAGACAAAACAGACAAATTGCATACACATATGTCAATTTGCCAATGGAAAGCCATACCCTGCCCATATGTGGGTTACGTTGAACAATTAAAAATAAGTGGTGAAATACGCATTCCTTATGTTTTTGCTGTGTGGCATATCTATAAATTGAAAATGATAACCTCAAAATGATAAAGCAAGAAAACACCACAGCTCTGAGCATGCCAAATCTGTATTATGGTAACTTACTGCATCACTTACCAATGTAACAGAAACTCCTTTGAGCTTGCTGTTGCCCTGCTAAGAATCAAATTACGTTTTAAACCTGCAGCACTACTGTTTTTCTTATCCTTGATCTACTGTACGAAGCAATTACCAATCTGTCCTGAGTGGACCTGTTTCCAACAAACTTTTTAATTATTGTGCGGGTGGTGAGCTCTGAACGCCAGGAGCAGCAACTCATTTGTAAAGACTCGGTAAGTCGCTTTATCTGAAATAGTAGTCAGTGAGATGGAGACTGTATTTCTTTACAAAATCTTAGCTAAGAAAGAGGCCTGTATAATGGCTTTGTTAAATACTCTAGAAGTCTGACAGTTTTCCAAACCAACAGCCATAACAACTGAGCCACAGCCAGATGCCAAGAGTCAGGCCGCTGTAGCAATTATATTTGGCAGGATAGGTTGCTGAAATGCTTCTAGTCATTGAATTTCTTCTTTAAAACCTCTTCCTTTCCTCTGCCATAATGAGTTTTGCAAACATATATAAAAGATGGCACTGAGACAGCTTGTAACATATTGACTGGGTTAACCAGGCTGCCTAGAAGGGTTTTAGGTATGAAAGTGATACTGAAAGCGATCCTGAATGTTGGCTGCTCACTCCTAATTGATTTACATAAATGTTTATGCGACTCTGATTTGATAAACATTGCATACAATGTTAAGGGATTCGTAGGACAGATTTTTACAGCTTTCCATTTGGTCCCCATTTATCAGCAGAGACAGGGATCTGTCAGAAAAAGGTCAGAAGGAGAGGCAGAGAGATCTAGCAGGAGATCTAGCATCAGTAGTACTAAACATCAAAGTAAGTTTATGAATTCTGATGGGTTAAAGATCTCTGGGCGCCCTGGTAAAACAGAGATGTGGACATACTGGAGCAAGCCAGCAAAAGGCAGTAAAGATGATTAAGGGACTGGAGCATCTGACATGAAAAGAGGCTTAGAGCAGGGACTGTTCTCTCTGGAGAAGAGCAGCCTCCTGGGGGAAAATGTACACAGATAGCTGACAGGATCAGAGGAGAAGATGGATCAGAGGTATCCAGCGACAGAACACGAGGCAATGTGCACAAAACCCAACACAAAAAAAATCCACTAAAACACATGAAAAGGCATTTTTACAGAGAGGGTGGTCAGGCACTGGACCAGGTTGCCCAGAGAGGTTGTGGAAGTTGCTGGACATGGCCCTAAGCAACCTGCTCTGGATGACCCTGTTTTGAGCAGGGGGCTAGACTGGATGATCTCCAGATACCTCTCCCACCCTCAGCACTTTGGTGGTTCTGCTGTACAGGTGGGGTCTGAATAGCAATAAACACCAATGTCATCTTGACTTACACCATCTGAAAGGTTGGATCTATAACAAGATACTTGAGGCAAAGGTAATTTTTGTTACATTCTTGATTCTGCAGACTGATTTGGTGACATGCAGAAAATTGATAAGTTAACATTTATCACTGTCAAGCACAGTGGCAGCACAATAGAGAACCATTTTTTTAATGAATATAGTGTGGGTGTCTATATGCTAATGACAACATCTTACACCTGGGTATAATTGTCATTATTAATACTGATGTAAATGAAATGTTAATTCTTGCTAATACATTAAACTGTGAAATGCTTTAAGAGCAGAATTGCTACAGTAAAAGCAACTGGATTGTTTCTTTGTAATTTGATGGCCCACAGAAGTGCAGAAACATATCTTATGGCTTTACAAATCTGTGATAATTTCCTTCAACTTTTACTTTTATTGCCTTGTCATTAAATTCACATTGAGTTCTTAAAACAAAAATGTTTAAAACAGATGTTGCTGTTAAAGTTACAATATGAATTTTACAACCCTAAATTTTATGACACTGAAAGAAATTTCAGCCACCAAAGTCAGAGACAAGAATGGAAGCAGAAGGCAGCCCTAACGGTGACAGATTTCCGTAACTACCAAAAACTTAAGCTAAATATATTGCATAGATTGTATACTAGTTCTGTAAGCTGGTATTCAGAAAGAAAATAATCCAAAACCTTGTGAATCGTCAGGATAGAGTAGCAATCAAAAAGAAAAGAAAAAAAAAAGGAGGTAAAGCTTTAATGTCCTAGTTCCACATCTGTCCTTTATGAGATTCTTCTACAGACCTAATTTACAGGAACTAAATAGTTCTCTGTACATTGATCCACACAGTGTCTTTCAAGCAGTCCTAAGGCAAATATTCATTCTAACAAAAATCATAATTCTCATGCTATTTTGGAGAGGAAATTCTACTTCCATTGAATCTGACTATAAAAAATCTGATATCCAGTTTCACCAGAAGTTCCACTACGGGTAGGCAGACAGACAGAAATGTAGACATGGTCTCTTTATGTCATAAAATAATGCATAACAAGTGCAGGAATGACCTCTTGCAGTATATTATCCCACACAATATGTTTTCTGATCTTTCATGTGAATGGCTCCATGCTAATTCCTCATTTCCTGGATTTGAGTATGTGTGCCATAACCCTTCCCCAGCTTGTGCACGTTTCCTTCACTCCTTTTCAGCAAGAAACATCTTCTCATCTTGAATATGATTCCAGGTCAGCTACAGCAGGATTACATCATAATTATCCCAAGTGTGAAAGGTAAAATATTGATGTCAGCCCTACTACTTGTTTTCTCTTTCTTTCAATTTTTATTGCATTTCCAGCTCAACAGATCTCTAAAGCTTTGATCCTCTTAGAATCTCTATTTCTACATACCTCAGATCTGAACTGGTTGTCTCTCTTTACAACAAAAATATCCATAAATCGGTTTAAAACTGTCGAATTTTGGTTGTTTACTCTGCTCTGCACACCTGAACTTTGTAATTTTTCCTGGGAGTGTTTAAGGGATAGGTGGAAAAGGTGCTGAGGGGCATGGTTTAGTGCTTGATAGGAATGGTTGGACTTGATGATCTAGTGGATCTCTTCCAACCTGGTGATTCTATGATTTAAGCAGTTTTAGTGATGGTTTGAATTTTATGCTCAGGGAAAGTGGAAATTTCAGATCAAAATAATCATGAGTGAGACTGTATCATCTCACTGTGTTGTGAGCCACTGCCTGCAAGAGTGCACTGGAAAATTTTCCTGTTGGGTTTCAGTGGGTGTATATTTAAATAAAGAGCGGTATCTCCTAATTAACCCATGCAATCAAGTTACCACAAAGATTTTTTGTCCTATATTTATATTAGTACCAATTTTTCATTGCCTCCATGGTGTTCTTTGATTTGTTCTCTCCCAGAGGAGCACCTCAGCAATGCTCTTGTCATCAGAGGCGGCCATGCACGACACTGCTCTGTGTCCCTTCTTTCCTCTAACTCTCCAGCAAGTGAGCTCCTGTGGATTTTTTCCTGTTCCCCAATTTCTTGTTCTTTCTCAGATTTTGCTAAGGACTGAGCACAGACTTTCCATCCTTGGGCTGGTCCTTGATTTACTGCTTTTCCTCCCATGCACTTCACAGTCAAAATTCCATAACTTCCTCATTGTTGTTGTTCCCATAATATCAAGCACATCCTAGAAAATGCAGCTCTGTCAGTCAGCCATGTTATGACGTACGTTTTTGGCTTCAGCAGAGAAAACTTTTTCCTTTTCTCTTCCAGTCCTCCTGAGCTCAGGCTCCTCTTCACCAGCAGCCACATTACCTCATGATTTCAAGAGCTCTGCCTCTGATCTCCCCCTTCCCTCATGACTGATCTCAACGCTGGCCAGGTAACTTTCCATATTAGCAGCTAATCTCTCTGCTCCCATATGGTGGGGGTCAGTCATCATTTCCATGACTTATTTGTTTCAATATCCGTAAAAAGTGAGGAAGTCCTTGGCATCAAATAGCTTTAAATGATGTCAGGGGTCAACCGCGTCTTTGTTCCAGCACCATAAATGTTCCCCCGTGCCTGTGCTCACCTCCAAATGCTGCCCAGTAGTGAGCACAGGGGTAACACAGGTGTCCTTCCTTCTCCTTTAATTTACTGCAGACATTATTATATCCGTAGCGGTTCACTTGAAAATAATACAGTCTCTTTTCTGTCGGCCAAGTTGTAGGTGCCTGAGAAACGTCTGTGTTAGGAGGGCAAGTCTGGGGCTTGTAGGGAAATCTGATAAAATACTGCCTGCATTTCCAGTAACACATTGTCAGCAAGTCTCAAATCTCTCTCAAAATCTGTATCATCCATGTGAGGTCAAAAAAGCAAAAGAAGGAGAAATACATATATAAAGTGATCTTTAAAAAAACAGCAATGATCTCAGTTGGCAGGAAGTAGAAGCTCCATCCTTTAAGGGAGGCACGTAGCTCTGTTTGACAGCTATCAGTCCATTTTCCTCAGGTCTATTAAACCTCACCTGTTTTTAAATTTTCTTATAATTCCTCCACCGTTGCTGAGTAAGCTCTACAAGTAATGATGCTTTCAGAAGAAAAGCATATATATCAGCCAGTATCTTGGCTCCTCTGTCATCTAGATACGTTCAGAGTAGGATCGAATATCTCTTTGATGAACACTAATGCTTAATTAGTGTAATAATGCTCTCACGAATGGCAGTAAGCTATCACACAGGAGAAAGCGTTATATGAAACACTTAGAGACTGGCAAGAGAGGATGATCTAAGGGGCCCCTTAACATTTTAATTTTTATAATTTATTGTAGCTAATTTATGTGCAATTTGCATGCTATAGTATGGTGTTAACATCATTTCAAAAGTCAGGAATCTCTGATATTAAGACTCATGCACATATATAGTCTCATATATACTGACATTCTTACATAGCCTCCCAACAGTCACAAGTCTAGCTATTGCATATGTAGCTTCAGAAAAGGGATTTATTCACTGAAAGTGTCACCAACAGTTCCCATTCACAAACAGTTTGGGCGTGATATAACAGCAACACTGCTTCAAACCAGGCAGCCCCTGATTTCACAGATGTGCTGCATAACTGGCTGCCACCCAGATAGTGATATACCCCAGTCAGTGTAGTGCAAAAAGATTTCACACACAAAGCCAGATCAGCTCCTCCCTAGGACTGCAGAACGCAGAGTATGAGTTGTGTTCGTCAGCACTGACCTGCATGTTTTCACCAGCAACAGAAATAGATGGGGCATCATCCACAAATAACACCAGCTGGGGCTCCTCTGAGACAGCACTAGGTTTCCTTTTGTGCTTAGTTAAAAAAGGAATGCACAAAAGAATGATGGAAATAAATTCCACCTGCTGTTTCAGGACATGTTCAAGAGCTAATTAAGGCTCCTCTGGTCACAAACCCACTATACAAGGAGGCAAAACAGGAGGAGGAGCAGGGTGTCTGCATAAGGTTTTCAGCACATTAGGCAGCTTGAAGTGCTGCTATTCAGATCCTGACATCCTGACCCACCTGGGTGATGTCTCTGAAGCTTAGAAATACTGTAAAAATAACAATCTTACATACATTTTACTGAGAAGTTCTTGACTCTTTCCTTCTTTTTTGTAAGGGCTGGACATTTGGTGTGGGAATCAGCACAGCATCTGGATCTTTTGCAGTCCTAGATTTTTGTCCGTAACTAAATCTTTGCCTGTGTCTGACTAACTCATGCAGTTCAGAAATTCTATTCTGCAAATACTCATCAGAGTCTCATGGAACTTATCTTCTCCACACAGTTGAAAAGGGGGGCAAGTAATAAGATTGACTATTGCATCATTGATGCAAAGGCAAAGTAATTGATTTTGAGAAGCATTCAGGTATGATGGTGATACTGCCACGGAAATGTACACAAGAAAATTAACTTTCATATGCCAGCAGCAGCTGAATAATGTGCAGTACAAAACGTCTGGGGCCACATATTAAAATGAGATACAAAAATCCTGAATAGCCAGTGAGCATCCAGTGGTTGAAGCAATACAGGATAATGCAATTCTGATTTAACTGAATCAAGCGTGAGAAAAAAAAAAAGGCTTCATGTGACTTACAACATTAATTCTTGACTATCCTAAGTTTTGAGTGCTTGAATTAATTTCAGTGTATTAGGGAAAAGTAATATAAATATATTTTGTGTATACCTTAATGATTTCAATGGAAGTGTACGTAGCTATACTAGGCAGTATAACATTTGCCTGATGCTTTATACCTGGGTCTGGCACATGAAAGAGCACAGATCACGAGGAACAGAGAGACAATCAAGCACACATTTCTTGTAGCAGCTACAGTGTTGAGGAACACTGTGGACCTCAGTTTTGCTTCAAAGTTCCTGTTAAACAGCTTTCCAGCTTTTCACAGTTTCCCTGATGAATGTACTCACAAAAAATGGTGGTAGGAAAACTTGATATTTCATGAAACTAATCTGGTTTCACATTCTGTCATAGCCTCCAAACCAAGTACCTCCCTGCTGAAAGATTTGTGTACCTGTAGCCCATTCTTGTGTTGCTCTGAAAACTGAGCAAAGACAGGAACAGATGGTTTAGACACACAAATGAGTTGACAACAGTTTAAACTAAGCTTAACCCCTGGATTTGGACCTCCTTGTACTCTGCAGCTGAGTGATAACTGGAGCAGACACTCTCTCACACCTAAATACTGGGAAATATTTTTGCAAAGTTGTGGGAAGTGAAATATCAGAGCTGTAAATGGAGTCTTCCCAAATCTTTCCCAATACAGAGTTAACATCCCCAGTGCAAAAACAGTCAAAGCTCTGCCTGCACAAAGACTATCAAACTGTGCTTTGGGATGCAGCCCACCGAACCAACTCCATAAGCTGTTGAAATGGTTCTGCCTTTGCTATGGTCGTGCAAAAATGAAGTTGCAATTGCAGAAATTCCACTCTCGCTCATTCTTCCTGCTCCACACATCCATGAAGGTGGGCACTGACACCTGTGCAGCCCTTTCCTCATGAGCAGCTCAGCAGGTAATGAGGATAGTTACCAAAGTTACCATTTGCTGATGCACACATGGCAGCACCACCAAACAATGTTCTTGTAATTCATTCCTGGCTTGAGCAGAAAAACCATCTCCCTGGTGCAATGTCCCTTCTCCTGCTATCTTGTGGCAGAGCTGGAGACAAACACACCACAGGGACTGTAGTTCGCTTTCACATATGAAGCAGCTCAGCCTGGGCCAGGGCTGAAGCACTTTGATGGGAAAGAGCAATTTTTAAATTAATTTTCACTTGCAGTGGGATGTGCAAGTGAAAACACAACAGAGCTGCAATGGAGGCAAAAATTATAGTTTGACTCTGAAGAGCACCCTTGTAAAAATCCGTCATGGAGTATTTACTCCTTCTCACTTTGATTTCCATATAAAAATATATGTATATTACAAATACAAATTGGTTAGAAAGAGTTAGATTACCGAGATCAAAGTCTATTTTGTGTGTGAGAGTTCTTTCAGCCCTGTATCTTCTCATCGTGCATTATTCTGTAGCTCAAATTAGAATTTCACCAATGTTCACAGTATTCCATGGCCTTAATGAGTTTAAACAATTGAATTTAGTGAACTGAGATTTGTATAACTGAATCGTCAGTTTGCTGATCCTCCATTGTTTTGGTTCTTTTAAGCAAACAGAAGTAAAAATCAGTAAAAACTTTTTTTTGGCATGGGAGACAGTGATTCTGACTGAATACAGAAAAACAGCAAATCAACTGAAACGGTTCCATTATTACATGATCATTCTGAATGTTGAACTTCACTTCAGGCCAAAGAACATGCTAAAGAAAATAAAGCTTGAATATATTGTTCCCACATTTGCAAACCACTAACATAAGAAAATTTTTGAGCATCCTAAATTATTCACTATTTTTGGCTATAACATTATCTCAGTCACCATCTCCAATGCCAAGTTTATTTTTAAAGAGCAGTCTAGTTCCTGCTCCTTCAGGTTTATGCAGACAGATGTTTTGTTTTGCTCTTCCCATGCTATGAAAAATCTGTCATTCAGTATTTAATTCTAGCACCTAACTGGCTCTCTTGAGACAACAGAGGAGCCTCCAATAAATATGAACCCATCATGATCCCCAAGTAGGATAAAAAACCCAACGTGAAGGCTAAAGCAAAACAGCAGGTCAGGAAGCTCAAAGGCTTGTAGTGTTGATTTTTTTGGCACAAAAACCACTGGGTTAGTCCCGTCCATACTCTGATTTAAATGGAATTATCCTGAGGTAAAAATAAAGGAATGCAGTGGTGAATCAGGCTCATTGTGTAGGTTAAGTACAAAGCTGAGATGAAGGCACTGAATTGCGTGTGATGCAAGGTGTAAATGAACAACACACGCAAGCAAGGACTGATCTATTCCTTACGGCACCCACTAAACTCTAAGTCAGGTATTTGTCTGTACAGCTCCTTAAGCCACGCAAGACTCATCTGTTCTATAACAAAAAGATTTGGTTGCTACCTCAAGATCTTAAAAATGATTGGAGTCAACCAGTACATAAGACTCCTCCATTCCTCTGTCAAAAGAAACTTTTAACTGGAGAGTGCTTAAGGCTGCAAGCTCATGTTTGTCAATATTTTGGGAACACTTTGCTCTCCTTGCTTCTAAACCTTTCTTGTGGATGCCCAACCAGTGCATTTAATCTTTTCACTCCTTGTAATGTTGTCAGGCTGCTCCTGCTGCTTCTCCTTCCTTCCTCCTTGTTATCCAAAGCAATAGCTCTTCCCTGCCCTGAATAAACTGAAGAAAACAGAGGTTTGGCTGGCTACTCACACAGACTGCAACATTCCAGGTGGGAAGGGGCTGTGGGGAGAAATCAGGCTGGGGAAGAGTGGAATATCAGTAACTCATCAAGCCCTCCACAAGACTTACAGCAAATATTGCTCTACTGTGCATCATATCCCTAGGAAAACCAGCAGCAGGTGAATGAGCTTGACGTCAGGCTGCTTCTAACACTGCCCTGTGTGCATCAAATATTAGCATGAGCAAGGGGCTCATCGGACCTTCTGTGTGCACTGAAACAGGACAGTTGCACGCTCACAGTAACAAGACTTGTCAATTAGACTCGTACTTTTGTGAAACACAATGGACATTGAGCATTTTTTAAGAGAGGTCCATAAGAAAAAAATAATCAGAAATGTACCCATAGGAATATGCAGAGCTTTTGCCGCATATTGCAGCATTTGCAGCATTTGAGGTTTTCTTTAAAGCAACAGCCCTAGTATTATGTTGATAATGAGATACGACTTCATTTGAAATACATGAAGTATCTTAAAAATCACAGGTACAAAGACAATCTAAACCCTTAAAAGCTCAAAGAGCACATTGCGATTGTTTTAAGCATCAACTGACTTTTTCTTACATCAGTGACAGAACCTCCCCATAATGCTGGAGCTACAGGATTAGCAGCGCTGTCAGATTCGCAGGGACTACATTATGACCTGGGTATACACGAGACTCCCAGAGAGGCGAGAAACACTTCTTGAAGCAGCTTCCTGCCTTTACAGGATACCTCTTCTGGAGATTTTCATATCTCACTATAATCTGGCTGAATTTTAAACAGAAACTTAGCTGAAAAGGGGCTTCTCACTGTGTTTCACAATACCTGGCACTGACTGCTCGTACAGTAAGCACAAACGCCCTAAGAAAAACACTAGTTCAGCCATAATTTCCTGTCTTTCTCTTTCTGCTTTTCGAGGTTACGCATACCATTACCTACAGCTTAGCAGTGTTGTGAAAGACACTAACCAAGTGTAATGGCTTGGGGAATTCAGCACTCTTCAGAGTTTCCAGAAATTTTTCTCTCCCAAGAAGTTTTCCAGCTATTTTATAGGCACCAGAAGTAAAAACAGTTTACCCAGACACCAGTAGCATCTGCTATCTTTGGATTTGCACTTAAATGCAGAAGGCATGCCACAAGATTTAATAAATGAAATTCTAGTTCATGTCTTGTTTTGCAAGAGGTATGTTCCCCAAAAGGGCTGGTCACACCTCCAGAGAAAACTCATCACCGCTGTGGAGCAACACTGAGAAGGCAAATGCCTTAAGGTTGGAAACATCCCCAGGCTCCTGCACTGCCTGGTGCCCACTTGCCTTCCAAGCTGGGACCATTGTCTGTGCCTGGGCATTTGCAAACTGTGGGATACTTCAATGGGGCACTGGTGCTGCTCTAAGCACTACATGCCTGGCATAGCCCCTTCGTGGATCTCCTAAAAATCCAAGAATCATAGAATCACCAGGTTGGAAAAGACCCACCAGATCATTGAGTCCAACCATTACTATCAAACACTAAACTATGTCCCTCAGTACCTCGTCCACTTGTCCCTTTAAACCCCTCCAGGGAAGGTGATTCAACCACCTCCTGGGCAGCCTGTTCCAGTGCCAAATGACCCTTTCTGTGAAAAGCTTTTCCTAATGTTCAGCCTGAACCTCTCCTGGTGGATCTTGAGGCCATTCCCTCAAGTCCTGTCCCCTGTCACCTGGGAGAAGAGGCCAGCTCCCTCCTCTCCATAACCTCCTTTTAGGTAGTTGTAGAGAAGGTCCCTCATAGTTGTCAAAAGTTGTATAGGTCTTCATAGGATTTTTGTTCTTTTGTTAGACAGATAACTTTGATTTAGAAATGTCTGACTAGAAGGCAAACTAACTTGGGAAGCACATTCTGTTCCATAAATTGCACTAAGGTTATACCAGCCCAACTAGAAAAACTATCAACAGGTAAGGCAGAGAAGAAAAAAATCCTGTTATCTTTGCTCATCAAAACTAGGACTTCTGTAAAAATAATCCAATGGAAGCTGACAGTTGTTGAATGAGAAAATGATCAGCATTAAAATAATATTCAAGTAGCATAAGAATCCCTCTTTTTGTAGTAAGAAAAATTAATGTCAAGGGTGATGGTGATCAACACCAATAAGGAGCAAAGTATGTTTCTTTTTAAAGGGAAAACAACTGCTTTGTTTGGGGGATTTTTCCTGAACACTATAAAAATAGTTTTGCCTCAGGAGGTCGAAAAGGTTTCACTCCTCTAGTAATGCCTTCATTTTGATTCTGACCCCTTCGATCACTAAATTGGGCTCCTTTTAAAGCCAGTACGTAGGTAAACTGCACGCAGAATTAGCCAGCTGGGTCCCCTGCCAAGACTGTGTCATTTAGTATCTGTGAGTGCCAGCAGGGTCAGGCATGTCACATGGTGCAGTTCTGAAAAGCAAACAACCATAAGGTCTTGTCCATAAAACATGGAACACGCTGAGGGCTGTATTGGGCACTTTCAGCAGTTTCTCATGCGTGACCAGAGGTGTAGATTTTTATGTACAACTCATAAAGAAAACTCTCCAATTTGCACAAGCACTAGCAGGTGATGGCTCAGGGTAGCAGAGGAGGTGGAAAAACTTCAGCATTGAACTGCACCTGTATTTAAAGAACCCCCTTCCTCATTTAGTGCAGGTATCAGTTGCCATGGGATGGCTTAAGGAGCTAAGCAGCAAGTTTGAAACATGGTTGAGAGTCTTGCTTCATATTCCAGCAGGACAAGCTCAGCCCCTTTGGGAGGTGAAATTCTAGGAACTTAATTGTAAGTGCATTTTAATTTGCATGAAATTCTCTGCCAGGTTCCACTCTTCACTTTCAGTGTGAACATTGTGCTTTGCACAGCCGCCCAAGAGTTGATGGTGCCCTGGCCGTGAGGTCACTGGCACAAAATCTTTAATGGATTTTGCAGGAGGGTGTGTGTAAATAAACTCTAGGCATCTCTGTAGTCACTTGAAAAGCACTTGTAAAAAAACCTGCTATCTTCCTGCTTTTTGCCTGAAGTTTTGCCTGATGATAGGGGCTGTAGCAATGAGACACACAGAGATTTATCCAGTTACCTGCTTGCACACGGAGAGGAATCATCAGACAGCATCTGCTTCAAGAGACTCCCATTTCTATCAGTTATCTTTGCTCTTCCTCTGGGTCATCTGTGACTCTGTCACTAGAGAGTTATCTGCTCATTTGAGGGTGCACTGCCAGATGGTTGTTAAATAAATGCTTGTTTTGATGAGGAGGACATTCACACTTCATGTGGGAAACAGAACATGGAAACATTCATGAAACCAGTAATTAATATATAAAGTGACATTCACACCCTGGTCATGACAGACCCAAAGCCAAGACCCAGACATGCACCCCAAGCAGTTCTGTACTCAGCAAGCACTGACATGGTACCTCCTCAGTGCCTCACAACCAGCTATGTAAAACACACACTAAACATATATGTATTTTCAAAGAGCTACAGGCAAACATGAGCAGGGAACGTTCGAAGGATGTCAGTATCCCAGGATGCCCACACCACCTCCTATCACCGACATTTCTTTACTACGGACACTTCATAGGTCACTGCTTTTATTTGTTGAGGCATGAGCAAACTTGCAGGTTTAAAATGTAGAGGCCTGCCAGAACTGCAAAATCAAGAACTTCTCAATATTTCTTAGTATTTCAATCTTTCAGAGTCTTGCTTCCAAGCTTTTCTCCACAAGTAGGAAAACCAGTAGCTCACCGTGTGTGCTTGTGTATGTAAGGTATGTAGAAATGTTGACAAATTCATCAGTTCCAGGAGCTGGAGATCTAAGAAAAACACGCGGTACTGTGAGACTCGTAATAGTCATAAGACTTTGATCTTTTGAATGATGGAGTTTCCACCACTTCCACTGGAGACTGCTCCATAACAGGTCCCTGTATGCTCATGTTGCTGTTACTCAGCAGTTTTGTATTTTCACTACAAAACCACTCCTTTCATATCATTCTTGACATCCGGTACAGAGGGAAGCCAAAGCATGGAGGTTTCTCCATTTTTCATAACACTTAGGGTTATGAGATTACTACATTTATGTGGTCCACTTAAGGTTATCACATGGTTGTCTTCAGGAAATGAAAGGGGCCAGAACTTTTACGCATTTTTAAGGATATACCAAAAACATTTTTTTTAAAAAAAAAACCTCTCTCCAATCTTCTTATTAACAAAGAAGATATTGTTTGGAAGATAGAAAATAAATTAATTTTCTACTATGACCTCATTAAAATTGGATTTAAGTCCCAACCCAAAATAATTTTAGAACAACATTAGTCCCTCGCCCTTAAATCTCCATCTATTGAAGCAGGTCTGTTTATTAATTTCCCTGCCAGAAAGCATATTTTGACTGGCCTGAGAGCTGAGCAGACAGTCTCTCCCCAGAAGCTCACACATGAGGGCCATTTCCTTATTCATTTCTTCTCAGTAAAGAGGGTGTTTCCAACCATATCATTTTTAATCAAAGCACTCTCGACTCAGACACAATTGTTCACATTGACAGACAGATGGGGATTTGATCCCGACCCAAGAAAACAAAAAAGCTGAAGGGGCAGTGCCTCTCTTATCTTCAACAAATGAACAAGATAAGCTATAACCTGTTTTCTTCTCACCATACAACAAACCCAGTGTGTGCTCCCAGCACAGCCATAGATTCTCATCTTGTAATTTTTAATACAAGACATATACAGCCTGAGGGAACAAATTGCTCTTCTGTATTCAACATGCTTCAGTGCCTTCAGAGGATGGCGCTTGAGAAACACAGTTACTTTGCTTGGCAGGAAAAGCCTTGGAAAACAAAGGAGCAGACTCTGCAATGAAAGTCAAGTTCATCCCAAAAGCAACAAAAGCAGTTGAGGAAGTTGGACATGCTTTGGTGGAAAATCGTTAAGACAAAAGTTTACTTTTTAAGTGGTACCGTGCATCAAGTTGTTTTCCTGTGCAGCCCCAAAGTATGATAGTCTTAAAAAAACCTCAACAGTTTGAAATCGGCCAGACTCTGTATCCTGAGCAGGAACTTTCCTGCTGGGAACCTGGAGCTGAGCAGATCGAATAGGGGAGCCCCTCTCTCCCCTCTCCCCTTCTCCTCTGCTGTTGAAATCTCAGCTCCTCAGGACATATGCTATTTTCTCATGTGAATGTGCAGGAAAATGGGATCTCAAATGCTACTGAAATAAACACATGAATGTGAGATGAAAAACATGGGGGGCTCTATAAACAAGACAGAGTGGGCTCACTGTCTGATACCCTCCGGCAGCTGTGCCAGCCACGTGTGCACTAAATCATAACAGTGCAGTCCTCTACCCTCTAAATACTGACATTGATTTAAGAATCATGAGATTTTTAAAGTTACGAGGTTTGAGAGATCTTATTTGTTTCTTTCTGCATGAGTGGATTTTGAGCCTAGGAAAGCAATACAAACTGGAAACTTATGGAATCGCAAAAAAGATGCAAAGAAAGAAAGAACGAAAAGAACTTTTCATGCAATTTCCTGTCTTTACAAACAAGTGAATTTATTTTTACTGAGCTAGGAAGTGGGGGTCTTTTTTATATTGAATATTTGACAAATCACATTGAAAGTTCCCTTTGAATTTCCTTTCCCCATGCTTTGCTACATAGAGGTTTCTATATGACTGCAAACACTAAATACAGAACATGTTTCTAGTTCTCTGACTCCAGTACTTCACACTAGCCATATTACAGAACTTTGCTTTTTTTTTTTTTTTGCCTAAGTGCTCCTTGTAAGAACCTTTCTCAAGAAAAATCCATCTACAAAAACTGCCATTGTTTTTATTTTCCAGAAATGTATATAATTCTATCTCCATTTTAAATGGTTCAAATGAAAATCTCAAAATATTGTTGCTTTATATCACACCCATTCAGAACATCATTTCAGGTTTTGGCAACTGAACATTTTTTGGTTTCTGCCTCTGCTGGCAGGGCACAGGATTTCCACTTTCGTAACATTCACCCTCTATAAAAAAAATATGGCTCATAAGGAGCATGAAAACAGAAAAAATAATATTTTTTTAAAAGGCTGTTGCTTTGCCTAGGGGATATAAATAGTGTTTATTTACCCCCTTTCCCTCTTGAAAACATTTAATTACAATGCAGTTTTCAGATATGGATTAATTTCTTTAAAACAGAATAAAGATTTTCCTATGCATTAAATCAAACACTCAAGTCCAAACTATAGTCCTGTTTTCTCTTAGAAATGTAACCTCATTCTAGATGCCTCTTCCTAAACATTTATGGAGGTTTGGGAACAATGCAGGCTGTCTTTTCCAGTTTACAAGTTAAAAAAATGTTACTTCCAGAAAGGAAACCTGAAATAAAGTATCCTGACATCTTTCCATACAGTGACTGGTGTAGTAGTTTGCTGAAATAAGAATGCAAAAATATATACAGACATTAAATATCATTTTAGTGCACATACAATTGTATGGGCAATGTTGGCACTTTTGTTTGTTAGTTTGTGGATATTCTTCTCCAAGTGCAATGTTTTTCAGTCTGTTCTGAAAAACCTGAATTTACATACAGACAAATTCTATCTATTAGTTTCCTCACTAACTGTTGTCATAACATAAAGAAAAAAATATATACAAAAGTTTACAAATGTAGTGCCTATCAACACAGTCTCAAAAAAAATCTTGCAAAACCACTTGCCTACACTCCCTGAGGTGAATTTGATTTTGCCTGGTCTGTAACTAAAATCCCTCGATACTCTAGTTTTTATGACAGTGTGATGTAGTGGTAAATTAGGGCCCTATGGATGATCTAAATCAGAATAACTAGCATGTTTTCCATTGCAGAAGCAAAAAAAAAAGTCTGAGAGAGAAAGTTTGCCAGTTTCAGCACTTCCTGCCCGCCAAGAACATTTACTGAAAATCAATGGTCTGTCCAAAACCTAATGTGAGCAGGAGTCGTAGTGCAGCTGTTCAGAATCTATACAGCTTCCTAGGCAGAGTTTCTAAGCCCTTTCAGTCCTTTAGAATAATAAAAATGATTAATGGTCTTGAACACTGTGAACCAAGTGTTTTGAAGTGTAACTTGCTACTTGTAATGCACTCAATATTTTTGATCTGTATTGTGCTGGCACATAAGGCTGCTCAAAGTTGATGTTAAAACGGGCAACATTTGAAATGAATGAAGAGAGGCTCATAAAATCTGACAGCAAAATCATTTTCTCCCAAACCAAGACATTATTTTCCATCAGTTCATAAAGGCAAAAAAGAAGTGGCTGTGAAGATATATAAATATATATCATTTTCTATAAATACATATTCTGAGGAAGCACTGCGGATACCACGCAATATTTTATCAGCAAAATGATCCATCTCATTCAGTGCACGAGTTTGCTATTAAGGGACCTCAACTTGCCTTGGAGAAATGTAAATGTGTTTGCTTTTCTCAGAGACTGTATGCAGCAGAAAGAGGCTTGGAAACCTCATGGATAACTTCTTCTACCTGTGTCTTCCATATTCCTGCCTTTTTCAGATGTAGTCCCAGCCATCGGCACAACCCTTAGAGTCAGATTGATCTATGTCAAAGATCGGTAGATTCACCTAAATCATAAAACCCAGTGAGGCACAGTAGAACGCTGGTGACCAGACACCCCTGTGTCCAATCATACGGGTCACCATGGGGCACTGTGGTTTGCACCGTGCCTGCCTCCAGCTGCCACACATCTGATCCCTGGGTCTGCTCACGCTGAGGCTGCAGTTGCACAACCACTGACTTCTCAAAAACTGGTCTCAAGCCAAAGCTGTCAGTTGGCTCCCTGTTTACCCCAACTTGTTTGCTCATGCCCTGTACCGGACTCAAGCAAACAATCCAATGAATTTGGACTTCATCTATATTTACAGGAGGGATCAGGGCCCCGAATGTACCCAGAGGCCTTCATTGCCCCAACCAGCTTCACCTGGGACCCTCATCAATAGTTCCTGCTCATGGCCCAGGAGCTCTATTTAAGCTCAGCCCCGGAACAGCTTACCTCTCCATAGGCTGCAGGTGTTTGCATCTCTAGTGTGGACCTTGTCCCTGTGCTGTAGGTGGCTCATTTTTTGTCTTCTCTTCATACCTGACTGTTCTCCTTGGATGGATCCTGGTTCTGATTCTTTGTGTCTGGGGCCCCTCACCACAAGAAGGATGTTGAGGCTCTGGAGTGAGTCCAGAGAAGAGCAATGAAGTTTAGTGAAGGGGCTGGAGTACAGGCCTAATGAGGAATGGCTGAGGGAGCTGGGCATGTTTAGCCTGGAGAAGAGGAGGCTGAGGGGAGACCTCATTGCTCTCTACAGCTACCTGAAGGGAGGTTGTGGAGAGGAGGGAGTTGGGCTCTTCTTCCAAGTGACAGGGGACAGGATGAGAGGGAATGGCCTCAAGGTCCTCCAGGGGAGGTTCAGGCTGAACATTAGGGAAAAAATTCACAGAAAGGGTCATTGGGCATTGGACCAGGCTGCCCAGGGAGGGGGTTGAGTCACCTTCCCTGGAGGTGTTTAAGGGACAGGTGGATGAGGTTCTGAGGGACATGGTTTAGTGTTTGATAGGAAAGTTGGACTCAATGCTCTGGTGGGTCTCTTCCAACCTGGTGATTCTATGAATAGGCCCCATTGCCGGCATCAATCACAGCCTGCACTGGAGTCATACTTTGCTTCCAGGTGTGGAACAAAAAAATGAAGCTTTTTGGCTTTTGCAACTCCATGAAAAGCAAACTTAGTGAAAAGTTGTTCTTGTGGGTGGAAAAACAGCAACAAACTACAATGGAACAGAAGAAAGCTTGACCACTGGATTGGATCTCCACTGCTGCTTGAACACCCCTGTTGCCTATTCTTCCCTGTCTGCTTATCATGCCTAATAGAAACTCAGAAAAGTGTTGTAAGGAACGCTCAACTAATGTTTATAGACAGGTAATGTGCAAGGTTCTCTTACAAAACTTTTTATTCTAAACTTACAGGCCTTACATGAGATATTATTTTGAGGACAGCATATTGTATTCATTAGATAATTCAAATGGTATAAACAAGGCAGTAGAAGTACTCAAATTGCTGCAAGCCAGATGGAGATCTTATCACACTACCTCCCACAACTTAGAATAACTTATTTTTCAAAGCTCTGAGTTATTATGCTTATAGTGTAGCAGATGAGGGAATCTCCTGGGTCTGTGCTGAACTGTGCCATGTAGAAGACTGTTCGTCCTTTCTCTTTCCTGAGGATGGATGCAAAGTGCAGCCTCCTGCCTGAGCACTCACTGCAGCAGAGAATGGTAGTAAAATGTGTGTGTATGCTTAACAAAGTAATAATTAGATCATGAGAAATCACATTTTTGGAGCATAAGGGAACATTTTAGTCTAATTATCATCTTGAGCAGAGAAAGAAAAGGAAACATTTTACCAGAGTCAGATTTTTTTCTTAAAGAATTATCCTAGGTAAATTGATCTGCAGAGAATTGCTCCCCAAACCATAAATCATATTGATTTACTTGCTTTACACTTCTAAAGGGTGACCAATGTGTTATTGGAAGAGTGCACAGAGCCCTCAGCCTCACAGATTGAGGATGTGCCCCATTCCTGCCTGTAATACGGATTAGCAAGATGAAATGATCTCTCTCCTATAACAAACAGAAAGGGATTTTTTTGTTTCTTCTTAACAAAAAATGAGATTATACCATATGTGAGTTCCTAGCACTACCTGACTAGATCAGAGTTTCTTAAATTTCACTGTATTTGTATTGCAGTTAGGAAAAACCATTTATTCTGTTGAGGTGAATTTTTACAGCTTGTAATCACATGCAATTATTAAATGTAGTATAAGTTGCATACAACCTTCAGTACTTTGCAGTTTTTCAGTATACAACATTCTGCCCTTTCTTTAGTTTGTAAAGCAATCTTAAATGTCCAGTGAACACTAATAATGCAAAATGCTTTTTTGCATCTATTGTATTCTTGGTTTTTTTCAAGGTACTTAACAGCTGTTTTGAAGAAATATTTATGGTAAATTTTCTAATTAAAGTTTTGAGGCAGCCAGATTGGCTCATCCAAACAGAGCAATTAGTTTGGCAGAATTGACTCGTGGTCATTCTGCCTGACAGCATTCCCCTTTTGTGGGAATGTAACTCTTACTGTGAAAATGTTGTACCGAGCAAACCTTAGTTCCGCTCGTAAATCAGTTTGATGAAAGGTTTGAAAGGCTGTTTCTAAGGTGTAGTTAAATTACATGGAGAGTACAACTGAATTTGTCCCTAGTTTTTGCATCAATTACATTATAACTTAAAGAAAAGTTCATGAAAGACAGAATGCAGTTTAGAAAGCCAGATGAGATTTTTTTTTTTTAGTGAAAGTAGATGATAGAATTTACGTAAACATTCTCCAAGTTTAAAATAACACACTGAAGTGCTTGTATGTGATTATCAATTTTAATGTATATAATGAGATGCTGGTCTCAAGGGGACGGACACATTAAAAAAGTTCCAGAGGGCTCGAGTTCAGATTCCTAAAATCAAACCCTTCTTTGCAGTCACAATCCAATATAAAGTTGGAGGAAGGATGGATTTTGATTCATGTGTGAATGAAGTACCCCAAAATTTGCCAATTCTATAAGACAAATTAACTGAAAGACTTCTGGAAGGCCAGTTATCTACCCTGTCCCAGAGATGCTGCAGAGCTGTTGTCACAGCAGCACCTGAGGGGCCTTGATGCTCTTGCATCAAAAGGTAACCAGTGTCTAATTTGGAGCCCACCCGATGTTCAGCTCTTTTTGGCTTCTTATACTTATCTACCTGGAGGCAGATGCAACATCTTATGGGTCAGAAGCAACTTCAGTGATATCCCTGAATGACATTTTGCCTCGTGCATGCTGCTCTAGTCATAAAGAAACAGAGCCAAAAGTTGTAACTTAGGAGGAGATTTGCTAGTCTATGGAATTCTTAAGTCTTTCCGGGGAGGAAGTAGATAATTACAAAATACTTCACCTAAGTATATAAAAAAATTAAAAACAATGTGAAAATTGCACAAATACCTTCTGCTTTCCATCTCGGTCACATGAGTGGCCTGTGTCTTGGACTCTCTTAGACCACAAATACATCCTATTTTCAAGAGGAATGTTCTTTCAGTAAAAATTAATAAAAGATTTCTTAATCTGACTTATGGTGCACATATCAATTAGAATAAAACTGGCCATTTTCCAGCTCTGCTCTGGTGTTAAAAAAAAAAAAAAAACAACCCACAATCATACACCTCCT